>OY829527.1:9503007-10120507 GCA_963691665.1 Clepsis dumicolana | reverse complement strand
GAGTTGACCTACCGAGTTTGCCCGGAACTAAAGTCGCTCAGAACAGCCAACCAATGGGTGAGCCGGTCAAAGTTTTTTCAAAATGGCGAAAACAAGATGGCCGCCATACAAAATTGATTGTTGGTTAGTTTGGTAGTTTGATAAGTTGATAGTTGGTTAGTTTGATAGTTTGATAGTTTGAAACTTGGTTAGTTGTTTAGTTTGGTAGTTTGATAGTTGGTTATTTGGTTAGTTTGGTAGTTTGATAGTTTGTTAGTTGGTTAGTTTGTTAGTTGGTTGGTTGATTGGTTGGTTGGTTAGTTGGTTAGTTTATTGGTTGGTTGGTTGGTTCGTTGGTTGGTTGGTTAGTTGGTTGGTTGGTTGGTTGGTTGGTTGGTTGGTTGGTTGGTTGGTTGGTTGGTTGGTTGGTTGAATGGTTGGTTGGTTGGTTGGTTTGTTGGTTGGTTGGTTGGTTGATTGGTTGGTTGGTTAGTTTATTGGTTGGTTGGTTGGTTAGTTGGTTGGTTGGTTAGTTGGTTGGTTGGTTGGTTGGTTGGTTGGTTGGTTGGTTGGTTGGTTGGTTGGTTGGTTGGTTGGTTGAATGGTTGGTTGGTTGGTTGGTTTGTTGGTTGGTTGGTTGGTTGATTGGTTGGTTGGTTAGTTGGTTAGTTTGGTAGTTTGATAGTTGGTTAGTTGGTTAGTTTGGTAGTTTGATAGTTTGATACTTGGTTAGTTTGTTAGTAGGTTGGTTGATTGGTTTGGTGGTTAGTTAGTTGGTTGGTTGATTGGTTGGTTGGTTGGTTGGTTAGTTGATTAGTTTGTTGGTTGGTTGGTTGGTTGGTTGGTTAGTTGGTCGGTTGATTAGTTGGTTTGTTGGTTGGTTAGTTGGTTGGTTGGTTGGTTGATTGGTTGGTTAGTTATTTGGTTAGTTGGTTTGTTGGTTGGTTGGTTGGTTAGTTGGTTAGTTTGTTAGTTTGTTAGTTTGTTGGTTGGTTAGTTGGTTAGTTTGTTAGTTGGTTGGTTGGTTGGTTGGTTATTTGGTTAGTTTGTTAGTTGTTTAGTTTGTTGGTTGGTTGGTTGGTTGGTTGGTTGGTTGGTTGGTTGGTTGATTGGTTGGTTGGTAATTTGGTTAGTTGGTTTGTTGGTTGGTTGGTTAGTTGGTTAGTTTGGTAGTTTGATAGTTTGATAGTTGGTTAGTTTGATAGTTTGATACTTGGTTAGTTGGTTAGTTTGGTAGTTTGATAGTTTGATACTTGGTTAGTTTGGTAGTTTGATAGTTTGATACTTGGTTAGTTGGTTAGTTTGGTAAATTGATCGTTTGATACTTGGTTAGTTTGGTAGTTTGATAGTTTGATACTTGGTTAGTTTGATAGTTTGATAGTTTGATACTTGGTTAATTGGTTAGTTTGGTAGTTTGATAGTTTGATAGTTGGTTAGTTTGATAGTTTGATACTTGGTTAGTTGGTTAGTTTGGTAGTTTGATAGTTGGTTAGTTGGTTAGTTTGGTAGTTTGATAGTTTGATACTTGGTTAGTTTGGTAGTTTGATAGTTTGATACTTGGTTAGTTGATTGGTTAGTTGGTAGGTAAGTTGGTTAGTTTGTTGGTTGGTTGGTTGGTTGGTTGGTTAGTTGGTTTGTTGGTTGGTTAGTTGGTTGGTTGGTTGGTTGATTAGTTGGTTAGTTATTTGGTTAGTTGGTTTGTTGGTTGGTTGGTTGGTTGGTTGGTTAGTTCGTTAGTTTGTTAGTTTGTTGGTTGGTTAGTTGGTTAGTTTAAAAGTTGGTTAGTTTTGTAGTTTGATAGTTGGTTAGTTGGTTAGTTTGGTAGTTTGATAGTTTGATACTTGGTTAGTTGGTTAGTTTGGTAGTTTGATAGTTGGTTAGTTCCATAGTTTAATACTTGGTTAGTTGGTTAGTTTGGTAGTTGGTTAGTTCGTTAGTTTGGTAGTTTGATAGTTTGATACTTGGTTAGTTGGTTAGTTTGGTAGTTTGATACTTGGTTAGTTGGTTAGTTTGGTAGTTTGATAGTTTGATACTTGGTTAGTTTGGTAGTTTGATACTTGGTTGGTTGGTTAGTTGGTTAGTTTGTTGGTTGGTTGGTTAGTTGGTTGGTTGGTTGGTCGGTTGGTTGGTTGGTTGGTTGGTTGGTTGGTTGGTTGGTTGGTTGGTTGGTTGATTGGTTGGTTGGTTATTTGGTTAGTTTGTTGGTTGGTTGGTTGGTTGGTTGGTTGGTTGGTTGGTTGGTTGATTGGTTGGTTGGTTATTTAGTTAGTTGGTTTGTTGGTTGGTTGGTTGGTTAGTTGGTTAGTTTGTTAGTTTGTTGGTTGGTTAGTTGGTTAGTTTGATAGTTTGATACTGGGTTATTGGTTAGTTTGGTAGTTTGATAATTTGATAGTTGGTTAGTTTGATAGTTTGATACTTGGTTAGTTGGTTAGTTTGGTAGTTTGATAGTTGGTTAGTTGGTTAGTTTGGTAGTTTGATAGTTTGATACTTGGTTGGTTTGGTAGTTTGATAGTTTGATACTTGGTTAGTTGGTTAGTTTGGTAGTTTGATACTTGGTTAGTTGGTTAGTTTGGTAGTTTGTTAGTTTGATACTTGGTTAATTTCATAGTTTAATACTTGGTTGGTTGGTTAGTTTGGTAGTTTGATAGTTGGTTAGTTGGTTAGTTTGGTAGTTTGATAGTTTGATACTTGGTTAGTTGGTTAGTTTGGTAGTTTGATACTTGGTTGGTTGGTTAGTTGGTTTGTTTGTTGGTTAGTTGGTTGGTTGGTTGGTTGGTTGGTTGGTTGGTTGGTTGGTTGATTGGTTGGTTGGTTATTTGGTTAGTTTGTTAGTTGGTTAGTTTGTTAGTTGGTTGGTTGGTTGGTTGGTTGGTTGGTTGGTTGGTTGGTTGGTTGGTTGGTTGATTGGTTGGTTGGTTTGTTGATTGGTTGGTTGGTTAGTTGGTTAGTTTGTTAGTTGGTTGATTGATTGGTTAGTTGGTTAGTTTGTTGGTTGGTTAGTTGGTTGGTTGGTTGGTTGGTTGGTTGATTGGTTGGTTGGTTAGTTGGTTTGTTGGTTGGTTGGTTGGTTGGTTGGTTAGTTGGTTAGTTGGTTAGTTGGTTAGTTGGTTAGTTTGTTAGTTTGTTGGTTAGTTAGTTGGTTAGTTTGATAGTTTGTTAGTTTGGTAGTTTGATAGTTTGATAGTTGGTTAGTTGGTTAGTTTGGTAGTTTGATAGTTTGATACTTGGTTAGTTGGTTAGTTTGGTAGTTTGATAGTTGGTTAGTTGGTTAGTTTGGTAGTTTGATACTTGGTTAGTTGGTTAGTTTGGTAGTTTGATACTTGGTTAGTTGGTTAGTTTGGCAGTTTGATAGTTGGTTAGTTGGTTATTTTGGTAGTTTGATAGTTGGTTAGTTGGTTAGTTTGGTAGTTTGATAGTTTGTTAGTTGGTTAGTTTGTTAGTTGGTTAGTTGATTGGTTGGTTAGTTAGTTGGTTAGTTGGTTGGTTGGTTGGTTGGTTGGTTGGTTGGTTGGTTGATTGGTTGGTTATTTGGTTAGTTGGTTTGTTGGTTGGTTAGTTGGTTAGTTTGTTAAATTGTTGGTTGGTTAGTTGGTTAGTTTGATAGTTGGTTAGTTTGGTAGTTTGTTAGTTTGATAGTTGGTTAGTTGGTTAGTTTGGTAGTTTGATAGTTTGATACTTGGTTAGTTGGTTTGTTTGGTAGTTTGATAGTTGGTTAGTTGGTTAGTTTGGTAGTTTGATAGTTTTTTAGTTGGTTAGTTTGTTAGTTGGTTGGTTGATTGGTTGGTTGGTTAGTTGGTTAGTTTGTTGGTTGGTTGGTTGGTTGGTTGGTTGGTTGGTTGGTTGGTTGGTTGGTTGATTGGTTATTTGGTTAGTTTATAAGTTGGTTGGTTAATTAGTTGCTTAGTTTGTTAGTTTGATAATTGGTTAGGTTAAGGATATTAAAAAAAAACATGGTGGCAGGGAACCCTCCGCGGGCCCCTCGGGGCCCGCGGCCCCCACCCAAAATACTAGTAATATACTATAAAACTTAACAAAGAACTGTTTCAAGTACTTACCACTATATTGGACACAGCGTAGACCGATCTTTTTATAGATATAATAATATTTATCGCATACGAAGTCACGGGCAAAAGCTAGTACTAAATAAAAAGTTACTAAGTCTGATAAAAAAAACATGAAACTTCGTATTAGGCCAGTCATCCATCAATACTGTAACCGTAAAGTTGCCGATGCCTTGCCCTAAACTAAACTAAACTAACAAAAACCTGGGTTTGAACAAAGAGAAACTTAGCAAAGGAGAGGGGATTAATGTAATGGAAGCCAGGCCTCTATTTCACCATCTTTGCAATTGTCAGTTCTATATGACATTTCGAACTACATATCTTTGACGCAACAAAAGCAGTTCAAGTCAGCAGTTGACGCCGAATTGTCATTGAAAACTGACAATTGTAAAGTTGGTGAAATAGGGGCTTGCAGTTCTTCAGTTTGAGAAACTCTCCCGCCTACGTCCCACTGCTGGGCACACGCCTCCTCTAAGCATGAGAAGGCTTGGACTATATAGTCGAAAAAGTAATTAATGAATTAAAATCCATTAATTTGTTCACTCGCGACCACGTATTTCACTTTTTTGTCCACAGTGAAATTTTTAGGGGATTGATTTGTAAAGTGGCGTTTTCAGCGGCCATCAACGAGTTGGATTTTTATCTATGATACTTGAACTTGATACCTACGTGTTGAATTGGATTCGATGGGGCTCAGGCAGTTAGAATATCAATGAATTTTGTTGAAAATGTTAGCGATTTTCGGTTGAAATAAACAACCTAACCAACTTAGAAAAATTGAAAAATCCCCCACGTTTTCATTTATAATTTCAATATCTTAAAAACGGCTGAACCGATTTTGTTGAAACTTAGCTAAGAACCATCTCAATTAAAGTAGCTTTCGATTTAAAAAACGTCGCGGCCAAATCAGTATATTAGTTAATAATATGATACCACAGACAGATACACAGTTAAACTTTTTGCGTCAGGGGTTAAAGCAATATATCGCGTAAAATATATTTCTACCTAAGTAGACTTTTTAGCCTTCTGCTAATACCTACATCAAGGCGCATAGTGCAAATAGCAATTTTTGTGATAACTTTGTCTTATGACAGGAGTTATGCCATAATTTTTTTATAAGGCGTCTATGTGGCTAGAAACATAAGGTTCGAACTAAAGTTTTTATGTCGCAATCAACCCCAGTGCAATATACGATAGTTCTATATTACGGCAGTTTCAAGCTAAAAGTTATCCAAAGCGTCCGTGCACACTTGGAACTATAATCACCATTTTATCCGTTCCCGAACGGCCAAGCAGAGCGAGGGGTTAACCCTCTAACAAAAAGTTTGCGAAGAGGACAGAACTCTTAAGCACAGATATAGCACTGTCTTTATAAAAAAAACCCGATGATACAGTAAAAAAGGTGCTGATAGACTAACCGCCTATTTCACTACCCTCCAATAAATATATCTGACAGATATCAGTCACATCACCAGCCTTTTTTACTTCCCACTGCCGGGCACAGGCCTCCTCTCATGAGAAGGCTTGGGCTAGAGTTCCCACGCGGGCCCAGTGCGGATTGGGAACTTCACACAACTGAATTGCTTCTTAGGAGTGTGCATATTTGCTCACGATGTTTTTTTTTCCTTAACCAAAAAGCTCATGATAAATAAAAAATGTAATTCCGCACATAAAGTCCGAAAAACTCAGAGGTGCGAGCCGAGGTTTGAATCCACTCTGCTTGAGAGGCCATAGGTCACACCACTAGGCTATACATGGCTTTTTTCCGGCACGACCGTCTCCGTTTATTCTGTTAGAAACAACAGAGATGACATTGCATCACATTTATCTGTTAGATGTAATTTATTTGAGAGTGACAGTTTTAAATGATTCGCGGTAAACCTATAGGGTAATCGCGGTCAATAACCCGTTTTCATTGTGTCTATTTGAGAGTGGTGAAACAGCCCCTAAGAAATTCACCTGTAAGGCAAACGGGCCAATGATTGACAGATTAATTCCAATAATTAACACCCTGCTATTGGGACAGTGTCGGGCGCAAGGACATTTACTTTATAGATAAGCGTTCTAGCGAATGTTTCATTAAACAACACACTCACAAAATAAACATTAAACATTAGAGCGCCCTCTAGCGAGACGATTGTTGTACGAGATTGTACCTTGGGCGTTTTGGGACTTTAAAGGGATGATGACGAACAAACACCGTTTGACTGCACAGCTAAATTATTCTCATTTAAAGATCCCTCTCACAATTAAGTACTAAAAATATTTGTGGGTCTTAAGGGCGTTCAAACAATTTTTTTTTATACGACAAGGAAGGCATACGAGTGTCACCTGGTGGTATATGAACTGCCTATAGTCACCCACAACCCCGGAGGGTTTACAAATGTGTTGCCAACCTAGAGAGCTAAGATGAAATGCCTCTTGTGCCCGTAATTACACCGGCTGTCTTACTCTCAACACCGGAACACAACAGTGCAAGCACTGCTGCTGCTTAGCGGTATGATTAGCAAGTAAGACAAAATTTTAAGCCGAAATTTCAAGTATTCATTTCGTATCAAGTCACTAGATTGTTAAACCTAATTTTTCAAACTCAGGTAAGTATATGATAGTACGGTCACGCCTTAACATTTTTGTTGTTTTAAAATAGGCAAACTGTTAGCACAAATTTAACAGTGTTTTTTTTCATAGAAGTCGAAAAACAGAAGGAATTGGTAGGGTGACTGGTAGTTTGAAATTTGGAATTAATAATTGGTAGGTAACTAGTCTCTCATCAAAACCTACAGACACATGAAACCTATAAATAATTCTTCGTGATGGACCTACATAAATCCAAAAAATATGAAAAAAAATACAAAGGTAACACTAAACTTAATAAATATTTTCAACCAAAATGGTTGTCAACATGATCGGATTTACCGTTCTATAGTAATTGTCGAAAAACTACGCTTCTCAACAAAAGGACGTATGTGCCATGAATTTTCATCGGTAATGCATGGACAAAGCATAATTCACACTGTCAATGAATTTCTGTCAGAATGCAATTAATGGTAACTGCACAGTCGTGACAGTCCATTACTGGCTAACATTTTGTATGCTCTGTGGCCCAACATGGTAATGTAACAGTAACATTTATGATCCGCTATTATGGCGTCCACGGAGGAGACGAGCTGTCGGTAGGCCCCCAACAAGATGGAGTGACGACCTGATAAAGATCGCGGGACCGCGGTGGATGCGGAAAGCACAAGACCGGTCTCAGTGGAGAGCCGCGGGGGCGGCCGCCGGCCAGCAGTGGACGTCTTTCGGCTGACATGATGATGATGATTTATGATCTGTGCCTATGTACAATTTTAACTTATGTTGAACAAAATGAACTAAGTATTAACGCTTACGGAACCCTATACTAAGCACGGCCCGACATGCTCTTGCCCGGTTTTAAGTCGTACATTTTTAACTTACAAACTCGTTTTATTAAGTTCTCTACGTACTTCGGATTAACTTCGCATTACCTTAGCGTATATTACCGTACTCCGGAAACTTTTAATTCCTCTTTTCCCGGGCCTTATCTGGTGTCTGCCCATAAGCTGGCAGCTTCGGAGCGCCTTAAGACCGAGTTAAGGCCAAAAGTCCGGGGACATTGTAGTGGAGACAGACACAGTAGGTAGAATGTTGGGTTATTAGGATTCCGTGCCTAAAGGGTAAAAAACCCGGCCAAGTGCGAGTCGGACTCGCGCACGAGGGTTGCGTAGAAAGATTTTAACGCTTTTCCCCGGTGTTTTAAAAAGTCCAGTGTTAGCAGAGCCCTGCTCCTAAGCAAAATGTACGCAGTGTGGGGTCAACTTATATTGGTCTGTGAAATCTACAGACAGACATAAAATTTTGAGATTTTGAGACTTTTCGGAGTGGTTGTGCTATAAGAGCTACCTTCATACCAAATTTCAAGTTTCTAGGACATCTGGAAGTACCCTTTAAGTTTTTGGAAATGGGCAATTTCTATGGAAATAGATTTTTAATGACTGTATCTTTTGATTGCGTTGACTTAGGAGGTTGATTTTTTCACGGCTTCAAGGGACCGCAGGCTTGAGTATTCAGTATTAATTTCAGCATGCTGCGTCTACGCGTTCCAGAGAAAAAGGGTCTTGACAGACAGACAGACAGACGGACGGACAACAAAGTGATCCTATAAGGGTTCCGTTTTTTCCTTTTGAGGTACGGAACCCTAAAAACGGGATTAAGTGGGCATTAAGTGGCTCTTATGTCGGCGAATTAAGGCTGTAGTATTGTTGTTGTGGAGGATTAATTAGATACATATTTTTGCACTTGACCGTACCTAGTACGCTTCATAATCAAATGCATCTCTTAGCATCGTGGTCCCTCTCCCACATTCCCCCTGGACTCTGTGCGTCTCGCCTCCCCTACAAATGACTGCCTTCACTCCAATCGCATTTGAGTTTGAGGTAGTTACCCTTAACATTTGAGGGGATATCCTCCAAAATGCTTTCATACGCCTTCTGCAACTGTATGAGCAATATTCACTATGCTCTAGTCCTACCTCAAAAATAATCTAGGCATTTCAGGTAACCCCGTTTCAGTTGCGACCCGTAGTACAACCCTCTAGCAGTGAGCCTTATTTAGGGATTCACCGAGGCATTTATTGTGAGACACCTTCAATTTCTCTCCAGGGCCGTGGGGACCGGAAGCAAAAACCTTTTTAAAATAAAATAAAATAAGAAAGTTACTCAATCCACAGGTGATCTCAGTCTGGCTCTTTCCTCGGGCATCGTATCAGCATTGCAATATGAAAGAAAAGAACGAAAGAAAATAAGCCGTGATAGCCTAGTGGTTTGACATATGGCCTCTCAAGCAGAGTGTCGTGAGTTCAAACCCCGGCTCGTACCTCTGAGTTTTTCGGAATTACATTTGTCATTTATCATGAGCATTTCGGTGAAGGAAAACATCGTGAGGAAACCTGCACACTTCTGCGAAGCAATTCCATGGTGTGTGTGAAGTTCCCAATCCGCACTGGGCCCGCGTGGGAACTATAGCCCAAGCCCTCTCATTCTGAGAGGAGGCCTGTGCCCAGCAGTGGGACGTAAATAGGCTGATGATGATGAACAAGGAGAAAAGACACGGGATACAGATTGTCACGAACTGATCCCAACTCTGCATGATGCTGGCTTTGCAGCCAGCGCTGGTCTTCCGTTGGGACCATCAGGTGATCCAGTACATCATATAAAAAATGTGAGGCCGACATTATTATTGGAGTAATTTATACTTATAGAGAATATAAAACAAATGGGTCAATCACCTTTTCATTGCCAATCGTTGCCGTGGAGATGTCCCCCGGGTAGCTCGTCTAAAATAAGATTTTCTAAGGGACTCCATCAAACGTTAGGAGTTTCGACAGTTATATGCCAATTCCTTCATGCTTCATCTCCTAAGCATGCAAATCCTGACTTTCGGGGAGTGGGGTCTTTAGAAACGGCTTGCCCAGTGGCGACGATCTGAACCTCTAGCACGGTAAATTTAATCCACGACATAAAGCATTCGTCACTTTCTAACAAATACGCAAGTGCGAGAGGGACGCTTTATGCTGTGGATAAACGTTACCGCGCTAAGGGGTCAGTAGGGCTAGCACGACTGGCCGCGACTTTGTTTGTCGCGCGAGATTATAAAACCCGTCCGTTGCATTCTGAGTCACAGAAAAGGGAGGGCAGTTGTTCTCGCGCGAGATAGAAGTCGCCCTGTTAGTTGTGTTGACAGGGCGACAGTTGTAAATACATAAATTGTCAAAGTAATGTTTTTTTTGTTTCAATTTACTTAGTTATAGAATGGTTCAGGTATACCTAGTTTTATTGTGGTTTAAACTCCTACTGTGTCCCTCTTCACTGATACACTAAGCCGTTAGTTCAACATAATCACGAATCCGAACTCCGCAGGTAAATGAGATGAGATGATATTCTTGAACTAAGAAGTTATTAAAAAAGAGAATTGTATATCGGCCAACTGAGAACTTTGTAAAATTTTAAAAATTGCTTATGAATGCTTTTTTTTATGGTATTCTGGGCAATGAAAAATCAGTCATAGGAAGGTACACGAGTCTTATTAACTTACTAATGATCGCCTAGTGGTCAAAATTTGACCGTAATTCATAAAACCATTGATTATCTTTTCAGCCGAAAGACGTCCACTGCTGGACTTAAGCCGCCCCGCGGCTCTCCACTCAGACCACCCTTTCTCCTCTCCTTCTTTTGGTCGTTCATTACACTAGACGCTCAAGCGCTTAATGTAATCAACGACCAAAAATACGTCACGATCGCGTTCGCGTTTACGTCTGAATTAATATAGGCAAATTAGTAGCGCCTCTAGTGGCACGTATAGACAACAGACAGTTCTCATTACTATTCGACATCCGTAACGCAAACGCGATCGAGACGTATTTTTGGCAGTTGATTACACTAGACGCTCAGTTATTCTCACAGTCTTAAACTAAAACCTTTAAACTTGACTTTGATGATATATGATATATGATATATGATATGAATTTGTGAAACAGTGTTAATTCTTTAATGAAGGAACGAGATTATTTTGGCAAAGCTATTGTGCGAAAAAACAATTTTCCTTGTTAATTGGAGGTGTGGTCTTGATCAGTCACATTACCGTTTCGCCATTTTTACGGTTCCGTAACTCAAAAGGAAAACCAAATCTTTATAATTTAGGACTACTTAACTCCGTCCGTTATCTTCTGTCTGTATGTCTGCCAATCACAAGTAAATCTATAATCTATGGGACACAAATCATATTTAGCACAAGATCCAAAACATTAGGCATGGACTCGTAATTGGCCGGTTTTCTATTAGAAACTTCTTTACAAGCTTTTATTTAACTTGCAATGTTTGTATGTTTGTTCAGGTCAAATCCTGCAAGTTAAAAATCCACTTTCAGTGCTTGGATTGGCCTGAAATTTGACACGGACATATGTATAAGTTGAATGACAATACAAGTACAGTACCCCAAAGGTACAGCAGGAAAAAAGGCTTTTATTAAAATACAAACAGAAACATTATTTAATAACCTAACCACTTAGAAAAGCTGAAAAACCCCCGATATTGTCAATTAAAGTTCAATATTTCAAAAACGGTTAAACCGATTCTAATGAAACTTAACTAAGAACCATCTCGATTAAACTAGCTTTCGATTGAAAAAACCGCATTGAAATCAGTCCATCCGTTTGGATGGTCTGATGCCACAGACAGACACAGATACACATGTCAAACTTATAACACCCCTCTTTTTTGTCGGGGGTCAAAAATTGGATTGATGCGTTATAGAAATATACGTTTACAGCTCAGAATACAAAATAAACCAGAACCCGAGTGAGCCTAAAATTGAAGCAACTACAACTACTCTTGCAAAAACGCTTAGTCGATGCAACTTGTGACCAAAGGGCTGGCAGTTTTCTCTCTCAAAGAATCAGCATCGCTATTCAGCGAGGCAACGCTGCCAGCCTTTTGGGCACCATGCTACTACGGAGGCCTTATTTTAGACTTAATTTAGTTTAATTAGTTTAAGCTTGCATTAAATTTTAATGCCACTGCAAATTGCTTTTGTTAAGTATGTCAATAAATATACTCTCTTAAATACGAGTAGAGTAGTGTCGCGTAGTCATTTCCGTGCACGGAGCATATCGTGACATGTTACCAATAACAATATTAATTAATCCCTCCTTGTATCGTTCTTACATACAGAAATGCCTCTGGGCTTAGAAAAAACAGAATAAGGTTATATTTTAAGTGTAAACGTTATGACTGAATGCGGCTTCTGGTTTGTTCTGTATTCTGAGGTTTACAGATATTTATCATAACATACTGATGTATATTACCTGAATAAATAGCTTACTAATGTAGCATTCTTATGTTAGTAGTTATAACTATGCTCTGACCGAATTTATTTACTCGTTTGAAGCAGATAAAATTAAGAGTCATTTTTCAAAGTCCATCACCATAACATTTCGACATGGAATGCCTGCCGATGTAAAATGACCGGGCTAAATGGGAACATGATGGAGGAGTGACAAGCAAAATGCAAAAATAAGGGTTCCGTCATGGCTTTCCAATTTAAAAGTTTATATATAAGCTACTATAGAAGTGGTAGAGTCTGTGAGAGAGTGGTAGAGATCACTCTACTTAAGGGGTAAGTTTGTCTTTTTATATTGTCTTTTGTCCCATTATTTATTCATACGGACTTGCAGCATACACCAAATCGTCCGATAAGATATACTGAAACTAAAAATATGCACAGCACATACAAATTAATTTCAATCTGTTAAGTACCAACATAAAAACAAACACAAACATATTAAAACTTAAACTAAAGGTAAAAAACTTGGCCTAAATCGCCGTCAATAGGCAAGGTGCCCAGAAGGCTGGCCGTATTTCCCCGCCGTATAGCGATGCTGATACGTTGTGCGAAATAATGGCCAGCCCTCTGGTCACCTGAGGCCTCTATTAGGCGCGTCGCCAAATCTTTATATAGGCGACGCGCACTTGGCCCCCATGGCCCAAAGCTTTCGACGCCAAACGCCGCAAACATGGAGCTGGATCCTAGGGCAGCATATTTGCGGCGTTTGAGGCTTTCTGCCGAGGAAGCCGCAGCGCCAGCGGTGACGTTGTTGCTTGGAACATGGGACGGTGCCAGGGTATCAACACACGTGGCATCCCAAACTAGCGGCCGACCCATACTCCAAGGCACCAGCGACATTCCGTCAGGCCTCTTGCCGTCGTCCCTGGCCAGCCCGCTGGGCTCGAGGACTGCCGGCACTCTCGCACTGACAAGGGCCCGACGGATGACGTCATTAATACTGGCGTGGCGGGAGATCCTACCAGCGCTCCGGACACATGAGGCCATGGTGGCCCAGTGTGTCCACCATGGTGCCGCATTGACAGCGATGTGGCTGGTTTGTAGATGCCCCCAAACGTAAGCTAGCTGCCAGGCGGAAGGTGGTGTTATCTAAAAATGTACCTAAATTTCGAAAGGGTAAACTGTTACCTGTTTCTTCATGTTCTATGTGCGAGATATAGAAATATAAGAAGTCTTGCTGTTTTTCTATTGTGATTTTCAATCATATTCACGGTCCATTCGTGACCTAGCTGTAACGTTGCCAAAACGTGGTGGTAATAAACATCAAAATGATTATTCGCGTTTAAATCGTGTCCTCAAACAACCCAATTTCACGACAGCCAGCAGATTTGATAAATCAGTTCAAAAACCGGCCCGGCGTCCGTGAAACAATATTAACCGTCTAAAATCAAATTATGAATTACGACGAATCGGAAAAGTGGCGAAGCGGAACAACACCTAATTAGACGGCCGGACAGGGGTGGCCAAATCTGGTTGATTTAATTTGTGACGTTTGTGGGGTCGCAACGTTTTCTCATGCATTAAATAATAATCTTTTGAAAGGAGGCTAGGTTTTGCTTTTGTGTTATAATTTATACGGGATATTTGTATTTTGCTAGATTGCTTTGGTTGTTATGTATATGAGATTTGGGTACTGGTTCGTTTTAATGAACCCTTACGACTTCAGCCAGGAGTTGAGTAAGTCTAAATGAACCCCCTGTAAGGTTTTCACTTAAAAAAAACATTCTCCCAACATGTCAGGCAACAGAAGGTTAATTCGGTCTACACGTCTCATCCCAATACGAAGGGCGCAAAAACATAGTAGTTTAATGCGACTGTTAGATAATAACGTTTGTATTCAATTATACATGCAGACATCTGCCCTGACCGGGGATCGAACCCGGAACCTCAAGCTTCGTAGTCAGGTTTTCTGATCACTACGCCATGTAGACTTCCGGTAGACTTATGTTATGTGTGTAGATAAACATAACGTTCCTAGCAAATTGCGTTCGCAAAAAGAACCGGTTACCTACTTAGTTGGTCGTCATGTCACTTTCGTTGGGTTTTTTTTTACTGAACTGTCACATAAAGTGGTCAATTGGGTCGTTTATATGTATATCCTCAACCCGAGCGCATTAATAACATATCTACTTTCTAATTAGTATGTAATACCATTGATTGAACATAGATAAAGCCGCTCATACGACGGCAATCAGCTAGCGAGACAAAACGTCCCGTTTGTCGCCATCGACAAAAACCGCGGACGGCTTAGTTCCGCGATGCGTGGAAACAGTACAAAACGACAAAACTGTACCAAATATTACGTCACTACATAGGCCGAGAGGCGCAGCCGAAAAAAGACCTATTGCACGAAAGATTGTGGGACCAAATTGAGAAGTAAAATGACAAATTTGGTCTTCATCAATTTATTTAGCATTATCGTCACAATCAGAGAAAGCTTACTACCGAACCAACTATATAAAAATTCTCAAAAAACTCCATGTCAAAAAAAAAACAAAAACCAATTTTTCGTTTGAACATCCTTTTTTCTTTTACTCACACTTACATCATCTTGCTCTTTCACACTCTTAACTTCCGTTTCCCAAATTGAATAGTATTTACTGGAACATTCGTCCATTACAGAGGATTAGTGTATAGGAGATTTATTTAATCTAAAAAAAAAAACTTCACCTACCTACTTGCTCCATCACTGGCTAAAAACGTATTTCTGCATTGCTATTCAGCGAGGCAACGCTGTCATCATCATCATCATCATCATCACTATCAGCCCATTTACGTCCCACTGCTGGGCACAGGCCTCCTCTCAGAATGAGAGGGCTTGGGTTATAGTTCCCACGCGGGCCCAGTGCGGATTGGGAACTTCACACACATCATTGACGGGGGCTTTATTTAGATTTAATTTAGTTTTAAGTTCTAGTTTATTTACTTTAGATTTAATGTCATTGTAAATTGCTTTTATTATGTAAATAAATGTTAAATATTAGAAAAAAAAAACTTAGTTGATTTATGAAATTGCCATGGTTGTTTGTTTAAGTTTAGGTAGTGAGATTTGACCCATTTACCTACAGCAGACGGATTGACTTGAAATTTGACACGAAAAAAAGACAGAAAAAAACCCACGGAGGTTTAATTTAACAGATATTTAAAAAAACACTTTGTATATTTGACGTAATGAAAACGGGACATTGACTGCGATTACGTACCTACAAGGATTTCGTTATGTCTAATTCAGTTAATCGCGAATCATTTAAAACTTTGTACAGTGAATGTTTTGTTGTATTTGTATATGTTATGTCAAAAATTATCTTCAATTGTTTATTGCACTATATCTGTCTCTTATACTATCAACCGCAATTACAAATCTTTAACTATAGCGCCATCACTTGCACTTATTACACAAAGAACAATCGCTCCTATTAAACCATACAATGCTCTTCCGGTAAAAGGAAGCATGACCAACATAAACAGAACTCAATTACATAAGAATTAATATGTAGGATGGAGCTTTAGATGCATTGGTTGGTTACATAAATCGAAAAACAATTGAAGGTTAATGACCTAAAGAGTACATTAGCAGCCAGTTATTAGGTTACCACACAGATGTTGCAAAATTACGTGAACTATGAAACAACCTCTTGGTTTTTCGGTGAGTTTAGGGGCGTCATAACAGAAAAAAATATCAAACAGACTTTTTTTTATTTATTTACGCTAATCACATCTAATGTCAAGTATAACACGAGGATGTTCAGAGCCTCTAGTGTAATCAAAGGCCAAAAATATGTCTCAAATGCGTTTGCGTTAAAGTATCAAATAGTATGAGTTATTGTTCGTTGTCGATATGCCCATAGCAATTCTGACGTAAACGCGAACGCGATCGAGACGTTTTTTGGTCGTTGATTACACTAGAGGCCCTGAAACATCCCCGTGTCATATTTGACATTAGACGAGGTCTTTAGAATAAAGAATTTGTGTACAGGTTTTATTTCTTATTTTTTTTATACTGCAAGGAAGGCAAACGAGCAAGTGGGTCACCTTATTGTAAGCGATCATCACTGCCCATAGACACCCGCAACCCCAGGGGTTTGCAGATGCGTTGCCAACCTAGAGAGCTAAGATGAAATGCCTCTTGTGCCCGTAATTACAAAAATACCCGTAAAGCTGAACGGGGTTAAATGGTCCACTATAAAGAGTCCATTGACAATAATTGAATCACTGTATGAAACAAAAAAAAAAATGTTTTTTTTCATACATCAAATGCCGCGAATTTCTGTCACTCAGAATGCAATGGGCCGGGTAATAATCTCGCGCGACAAACAAAGTCGCGGCCAGTCATGCTAGCCCCACTGACTAGAACGCGAACGTTTTTTGGTCGTTGATTAGTGATTGCACTAGAATCTCTGAGCCAAACAGTTACATTGAATGCATAGCGTTAAAATTCCTCTGTTTACGAAGGAGTTTAAATTGACACTAACTGTATAATGATATATTTATAGTTATTATTTATTTATATTGGAATTTGCACGGGTTCTTGGTCTTTATTATAATAAATTGTCTTTGTTATAATAAAGACCAAGTGCGGGTAGTTCGAGGAACCCGTGCAGCTAGAAGATGTTGATACCCGCCTCTTCAGTCCCTTCGAGACCATGGACGCAACGTCGCGTCCGAAACGTCGAGATATTTAAATTCAAATTTAAATATAATTTTTTTACGCGATTAAGTCCCGAGTATCATGATAACATTATCATCTACTACCTACCTACCTACCTACCTACTATCTACTACTTATTAACTACTATTTGTCCAGTAAACCTCTGGCATAAACAGCTTTCACATGAAACAACAACAACATACATCACTCAGACTAGCTATCCACTATCACCGCACATTAACCGCTTCGATGCGCTTCGGGTTCCAATACGCGGCATTAAAGCGTCTATTGTAATCGACGGATAAAAAATACGTCTCGAACGCGTTAGCGTTTACATCTGATTTACTATGGGTAAATTGGTAGCGCCCCTAGTGTTAGTAATTCAGATGTAAACGAAATCGCGATCGAGACTTATTTTTTGGCCGTTGATTACACTAATTTAACAGAGCGTCTATTGTAATCATCGGGTAAAAATACGTCTCAAACGCGTTTGCGGTAAAGTGCCAAATAGTATGAGAATTATGAACTAAAAATAATATAGGATCACTTTGTTGTCCGTTTGTCTGTCTATCTGTTTGTCTGTCAAGACCCTTTTTCTCTGGAACGCGTGGAGGTAGCGTGCTGAAATTAATATCAAATACTCAAGCCTGCGGTCCCTTAAAGCCGTGAAAAAATCAACCTTCTAAGTCAACGCAATCAAAACATACAGTCATTAAAAAATCCATTTCCATACAAATTGCCGATTTTAAAAACCTAAAGGGTACTTCCAGATGTCCTAGAAACTTGAAATTTGGTATGAACGTAGCTCTTATAGCACAACCACTCGGAAAAGTCTCAAAATCTTAAAATTTTATGTCTGTCTGTATATTTCACTGACCAATATAAGTTGAGCCCACACTGCGTACATTTTGCTTAGGAGCAGGGCTCTGCTAACACTGGACTTCTTAAAACACTAGGGAAAAGCGTTAAAATCTTTCTACGGAACCCTCGTGCGCGAGTCCGACACGCACTTGGCCGGTTTTTTAACTAGTTTGGGCAATTATGTGCCTGCTCCGAAGCAAAATATCTCTCCTTTTGGTCCAAAGTATCAAACTCAATAGTATGAGAATTGTTTGTTGCTGATACGTGCCACTAGAGGCGCTGCCAATTTGCCCATAGTAATTCAGACGTAAACGCGACCGAGACGTATTTCTGGCCGTTGATTACACTAGACTAGACGCTCTGAGCCTCTACACGTCTCAATCGCGTTTGTATTAAAGTGTCAAATAGTATGAGAATTGCTTGTCGTGGATACGTGCCACTAGTGGCGCTGCCAATTAAACCCGAACGCGATCGAGACATATTTTTGGCCGTGGACTACACTAGACACTCAGAACTACCGTTTCTTCGAACGGCTGACGCTCTAACTAATAAACATTTAATTTAATTCCAACTAATCTATTAGGGTTACAAGCTTATTTCAGAGTTGCAAAAGCGCTTAGTTGATGCAACTTGTGACCAAAGGGCTGGCAGTTTTCTCTCTCAAAGAATCAGCATCGCTATTCAGCGTGGCAACGCTGCCAGCCTTTTGGGCACCATGCCACGGGGGCCTTATTTAGATTTATTTTAGTTTTGAGTTTTAGTTTATTTAGTTTTAGCTTAGATTTAATGTCATTGTAAATTGCTTTTATTATGTAAATAAAGTTGTAGAAAAAAAATCGTTAAGCTAACGAATTCTCAAAGTATTGTTGTTATTGTAACAATAAAATTTCATCAATTTCAATTTGACTAATTTCAAGTTGTGTACTGCACAATAATTAGTCGCACAATAAATAGATTGTGTCTGTACGTAAGTTAACTTAAATGCGGCATTAAAGTTTTTTGTTACCCAGACAATAAAAAATGTACGACGCTAATATTGTGCTTTGTCAAGCATTATTTTTCTCAGTGTATTAGAGTTCCATAGCCAAGGTGGCAAAAACGGAACCCTTATAGTTAGAGTTACTAGTTAATAACCAACTTTCTGTTTGACCGCGATCTGCTAGTCTAGAAAATCGCTTCTACGCTCGTCGGACGCGCATTAGCCTGTTTTATGCTGTGACACAATCTCGAGTAGCGCAAAATGTCCGTGTCTTAAAAAATACCCAGTAACCTCGTACCTCAAAAGAAAAAAACGGAACCCTTATAGGATGACTTTGTTGTCCGTCTTTCTGTCTGTCTGTCAAGACCCTTTTTCTCTGGAACGCGTGGAGGTAGCATGCTGAAATTATTATCAAATACTCAAGCCTGCAGTCCCTTGAAGTTATGAAAAAATCTATTTCTAAGTCAAGACAATCAAAAGATACAGTCATTAAAAAATCTATGTGTTTCCATACAAATTGCCGATTACCAAAAACCTAAAGGGTACTTCCAGTTGTCCTAGAAACTTGAAATTTGGTATGAAGCTACTAGCTCTTATAGCACAACCACTCAGAAAAATTTCAAAATCTTAATTTTTTGTGTCTGTCTGTAGATTTCACAGACCGATATAAGTTGACCCCACACTGCGTACATTTTGCTTAGGAGCAGGGCTCTGCTAAAACTGGACAACTTAAAACACTGGGGAAAAGCGTTAAAATCTTTGTACGGAACCCTTGTGCGCGAGTCCGACTCGCACTTGTCCGGTTTTTTTTAACTGACCATCAATTGACATTGACCTCTACCACACCTGGCCCTTATGTTACTAATGTTACAAATAATAGTAATTAAACGATAATTAGTTGCGAATTGTTGACTTGAAGCGTTATTGTTTTAGTGCACTTTTAATATGGACAATGGAATGTAATTCAACATACAATGACAATGCAAAGAAAAATTCGTTAAGCAGCTGGACTTGAACCAGGAACCTCGGTAATCCGTACCACGCTCCACCAATTAAGCTATACTTAACGGAATGTACAATGGAATGTACCTATTATCGAACAAATTGATTCCTGACCCACCGTGGAACCTTTTCACAGGAAACGTCATAGTCACATTGCAGAGTTTTCCGCTTACTGTGAGAACGCTCTAAGTCTCAGACTAATCCGTGGTCCTTCCTCTGTGAGCACCTGCTTCGCCGGTAGCTAAACGTAAATATGAGGAAGGACTACGGATTAGTCCGAAACAGTCGTGCTATACTCGACTGACTTACGTGAGTGATCCGTTTATTGCACTATGATTGAGTCTCGCGGTAGTTTCATGTTAAAAGTACTCTGAAACATGTCAACTTGTAAGTGATAAGGATCTATTTATCTATGATTGAGTCTCACGACAGTTTGTTAAAAGTATAAGAGCTTCTGTACCTATACTCAAGAGCAATAAAAACGGGTCACTTTGTATGAATAATTCCATACAAAGTGACCCGTTTTTTTCGCTCTTGAGTGTATATCTTTTTGTGCCAATTCATGCACGTTTAACCACAAAAGATGAACGAATGGAAAATGAAAAAAAAAGCAATCACGGATGTGTAACTTACATGGTCTAGAATTACCTCACTGGTTCTGCAATAGATTATGTACACCTTTCCAATTGCATTTGAGCAAAACAAGTGCCGTACTTTCATACATTTTTAAGTTCACTCTCTTCGAAACAGTTCATTCAATTAGGGTTCACTAGATAAATAAACTAAAACAACCACTAGAAAAAACCACAATGAACTCTCCTTGTATTAAAAAACTTTCGCACCGTACGACAGTAAACTATAATCATCGTCCAAAGCTGCGTTAATACAACTGAGGCAAAAGACAATCACTTGTAACGCAGCAATGAAGGCTAAACACAAGGGAACGTGGTTCAGTATCCCGTAGTAAGCACCGATGATATAACACGCCCAAATTACGTAGAGCTATCAGATCACCAGTGTCTCAGTTTGCTGAGAGCCAAGATACGCTGGTTTGATAGGAGTAAAACAAAACTACGAAGTTACCTAAAATTGGAATGGACTATGATAGACTATAAAACGGCGAGTCGGGAATTGTGACATTACTTTCATTCGTGAAACGGTGGTGTACGCAGCAAAATGTGTTCAGTACAGGCATATGTGAGTGTTGTGAACATTTTAATATTTTTTATAATATCATCATCATCCATCATCAACTCATTTACGTCTCATCACTAGGCATAGGCCTCCTCTCTGAATGAGAGTGCTTGGACTATAGTCCCACGCGGGCTCAGTGCGTATTGGGAACTCCACACACCATTAAATTGCTTCACCGGATTATTCAGGTTTTCTCACGGTTAATTCCGAAATGTGAGCCTAATAATAATAAGTATAGTGCGTTGAAATAAGAATAAGCGATTTTTTTTTTCGAAACTCCTCAACATATTTCAGTTACATCTAAAGCAGTGTTTTTTTAGCGTATGACGTAACTTGCGTACCTTTGGACATTCGATTCGTTTTCCTGTAATATAATAATAGAGTGATGGAAACGTGTCGGAATGAAGTTTTTTTTTTTGTTTTTCAGGCAACTACTTTATTTGCCTTTGATTCATTATACTAAAGTGGAAATAAAAAGCGTGAAATGAAGATACAGGATGAGCTATTATTAAAAACGGAATCTTTTTTATTTTTGTAAGACAACTTAGCAAAACTGTGCTCGTGTCAAAAGTAGAAAAACATGGTCGATTATACTTATTGTCCTCTAATAGTTTATTTTGCACTAATTAATTTTACAGTCAAAAACATGCCTCGGAAATCCTACTTTTTAATGCCTAAAAACGGTTAGAGCCCGTTTTCTAGACAAATTTTTAGGCTTCCAACTACTAAGTATTAGAAATGTTCAGTAATAGTAACTATGCCATAATTTAATAGTGACACATTAGTAACATTATTGTAAGGTTACAAAAATTAATCCGTTGTTTTCCAAAGCTTAATTTTTTTTTATAAACATAGTGATATCGTTTAAATTAAACATAACCAAGAACGTAATAATCATTATGAAGTAAATGATTACTTTTCTGTTAGACGAAAGAAATGACAAATGCTAATATAAGTAGAATAATATGTAACATATCCATGCAAAATTACAGCTTTCTAGTACCAATAGTCTCTGAGCTAAGCCGCAGACAGACAGACAGACAGACAGACATGACGAAACTTTAAGGTTTTCGTTTTTGCCACTTTGGCCACGGAATCCTAAAAATTAAGTGCAGGTGTATTTTATCCTACGTAAAATTAGGCACTAAAAAGTATGATAGCCCAGTTGATAAAAATGGTTTAAAATCTAAGCTAACGAAGCCACCCACTCTAAAGGCTACTATCGTAAAGCCATTAAAAAAGTCCTTAAGACCGCCATTTTAAAGTGCACATAACGACACTGGTCGACAAAATATATCGTCCACGCGGTAAATGGTACGATAAATAATGGGCAGTAGCCCACAGTACTATATCACGCTATATCCGACAATGTTAGCCAACTGCGAAAAGATTTATAATGCTTTTGTTGTGTCGGGGAATACGGGTGGGTCTTGCGGGCGGGCGGAGCGTGCGGTTTTTTAAACGCTGCTCAAATTACGCTTTAACGTTTCTGTGACATTAAAAGACTATTGGACAAATTTGTGGGAGAGGATTATAGTAAATTAACAACCTATTGGCTCGAAATTGAAGAGATAAAAGATAGAGAATATTCTGTTTGACCTGATCATTCTTCTCGCATCTCAGGGGATATTTAAGAGAAATCCCTTATTCGAATAAAATTGTAAGAGTGAGAATGTGATTTGTTTGTTCTTGAAAGGTATTGTAAACTGTGTAGAAAAACTATTTGGAAACGTGGGTATAAGATTTATGTACCTAAACACAAACTCTACAGAAACAATAAGATAATTTGTCACTCAAAATTTCAATGCAAAGCGATCGCAGCGTAACCGTCCACAAAACGCACACGTGTGTCACATAATCGTCGGTGTGAAATGACACGGAGTAAAAATATAACAAGCGCGAAAATACGACAACCGTGATATACAGCGGTTGGAGATGCCATCTTAGTGGGTTCAAATCTCGTTGTTACAATATTGTTACTATGACAACCAATATTTATTTCACTAGTTTTTGTCCGCGGTTTCGTCTACAGTTCGAAACATTGCTAATTTTCATGCCGAATTTCGTCAGGATTGGTTGAAGTGTCAACAGGGCACAAACGTACAAACAAACAGATTTCGATATCTATAAAATTTAGGAAGAAACAAATAGTTCACGTGTGGCGAAATGTAATCTCTTAAACGCATTTTGATTGAAATCGCATTCCGGATCTGAAATACGGATGTGATTTAAAAATTAAAGCGATAAAGCGAACAATGAGTGCGTCTCAATTTGTAAAATAACTACATCCTGTACTGTTTTTATTTTCATTGATTCAGTTGAAAAATTTAATTTTTGTTATTGGCAATTGTAATGTCATGTTTTTGAATAATTACCTACGCATAATTAAGCTTTGTAATACTTTGAAAATAGCCAACAGCATTTTACAAAAAAAGATTGATTGTGGTTTAAATATTCAGTATCTAATATAGGTATATTCTTTGTAAAATACTTAGGTACCACTTTTTAAGACAGAAAATTTTAATAGAACATTTTCAATGAAAGTAAGGTAAAAACGATCAGAGCAAAAAAGGAATCTAGTCAAAATAAAACATTGATACAAAGCTCAAAAGTAAATCCTAATAAATATTATTTATGTAGCAAAGGAAGCCTGCAGGTCCTAGATAGCAACCCTGAGCAACACTCACTCAAGAGTGCATGAAAGCGATAAATTGTGTCCCTGGCGTTGGTGCAGCCGTCAGATAGTGTCTAACTAAATATGCACTTTAACTTACAACTATCGCGACACTCAGACATATTGAAATAAACGGGACCATCACAAATTTACAGTAGAAATACTTTAACATAGCTTTCTGGTCAACTGAAGCGTCATTTCTTTGAAAATTTGACAGGCTTGCGGTTCCGGAGTCCGTAATGCAAGGTGCAAGTGATTTCCCCAAAATTGTGTAATACTGGCACTTCACTTGACAAATATTCGCGTCGCCTGTCTTTCCTTTTTCATCTGAAGGACAAGGACAGAGACGGATGACAAACATTCGGCAAATACGGCCAAGTGCCAGCTTTAGGTTTGACTCAACTATTAGACTATTCTGTGGTGAAATATTTGCTCAAATCGCCTGAAATGTGTCCGATATGGCCAATACCTAAACTCCATATTTCCCGCCTGCAATTTCCGCAAGACCGATAGTCGTGGAGTTCTTTGGGGAAAGCCTTCGTCCAGTAGTGGACGTCTTCCGGCTGATTATAATGTATATTGGCTCATGTGCTCAAACACATTCCTCTTTGATTACAGCTACTCAGCGCGTTGGTGGTGGCGGCGGCGTGTGCTCAGCAGCAGCAGTGGAATCCCTATTACAACTACTATATGCAGTATGCTCAAGCGCAAGCACAGGCCCAGGCACAGGCGAGGCAAGACCAACAGGTATGCGGTATAGTCTATAGAGATGATGTAAAATAAACTTAACAGTCGTTCCCAACCTATCTTTTGTTTTGCTCTAGGGATCAGAGTTGACGAAAGAATCGCCAACTCTGAGATTTTCTACACAGACGTTTCATCCTGTGATCGGCTTATGCGAACCAAAAAGATTAAATGCACTCTTAGAATCAACTACAACTAAACATGGTATCACTGTATCAGGCAATTTAAGATTCAATTTCGGACAGTACAATTTCGTCACTTAAGACGTGATGTTGTTGGGTAAGCAGAAATAGCACCCGCTAGTCCTTTACTTAAACATTTATGAGGTATCGTATAAAAACCGAGGGAAATCGGCCAAGAACAAATCTTTGTATTCAAACTAACAAATAGACGTTTTGTTTTTGAACTCGTTCGCTTACCGCATCCAGAGGTATTTGGAGAACTTAACCACTTCGTGATCTCAATGTAGTACTAATTACTTATCTTTTTGGATTTTTATCCGAGTCCGAAGGAGGGTTATGTTTTATGAGCGTTTGTATGTACCTATGTATGTCTGTCTAATTCTTTCTTCGATTCTATAGTGAAACTAGCTACATCAGGCTTATTATTTTAAAGGAACGCCACATTGTATAGACTTTGGCAGTTCTCTTGGTTTCGTTTCATCGTCTTTGGTTTTAGTAAGTTTTAGGCGTCCAGCTAAGACCCAAATATGTATCTTACCTATATTTCTATACCATCCAATGCTTTGAAAACAGACAAAAGAATCTCCGATTCATTCGCTATACGATTTCCTGGCCCTTTTGATGTCCGTCCTAAAAGTGAGATTTTCCTATACATTAACAATTCAAAGGAACCACCTTTTTCTCTTAGTTGCGCGAATGCCTCGAAATACATTTGTTTCTGCGTAGTTTCGGTAATAATGATACTTTTTACTCAAGAGAGGCTAATCTCCCAGAATACGTTACATAAACATTATATTATCAAAACCTTACAAGACATCAGACAGAACGTTCACTTGACGATAAAACATAATATATTTAAGTATCTATAGAAAGAAAGAAAGAAAATGTTTATTTGGTGTGTAGGTAACAGTACAGAAAAAAACATTATAAATAAAGTATCAGCAAAAATACATCAAAAAGGTTGCCGCTCAGCATGCGTAGTGAATGTCTGACGCTGGTTTTCAGGCTCCTGTTTCACCAACTTTACAATTGTCGGTCTGTAGGTCTAGCACAACTCACAGTGCGACTTCTATCCCGCGCGAGACCAGCTGCCCTCCTTTTCTGTCACTCAGAATGCAACGGGACTGGTAACATAATCTGGCGCGACAAAGTCGCGGCCAGTCGTGCTAGCCCTGCTGGTTAAACTTACCGATATAACTCACATCCCGTTCATAAAGCCTCCAAAACATTAACTAAGACGCAAGATAATCTCCAAGCCCAGAGTATCGTGTAAGTGGGACGGCTTTATCGGCCACGGCAAACTTTTGCCAATTAGGTCAATCCACCTACAGTCGACTGGCAAAGTTCCGTAGTCAGATTAAATATAGGCAATTAGGCGCGTCTAGACTTGTCATGGGTTTGCCAGAATGTTAACCCATAGAGATAACTCGTTAGTTCGGTTACATATTGCCTTTTGCCTTTAAATGTTAAATTTCTCCTTATTGAAATAAACGGATCGCTCACGTACGTCAGTCGAGTATGTTTCGGACTAATCCGTAGTCTGTAACACGTTCACGATTGCGTGGTCTGTTTTGACAATAATAAAAATGACGATGAAAACGAGGGTAGTTGTGAGCCGCCGTCAGCTGAGCCGAGCAGCCACGCGAGTAGAGCCGCGGCGCGCAGTTTACGTCTCGCCACCGGCGTAGCACGTGCTCCCAGAGGAAAGACTACGGATTAGCGGGCTATACTCGACTGACATACGTGATAGCTGAGCCGTGATAGCCTAGTGGTTTGACCTATGGCCTCTCAAGCAGTGTCGTGGGAACGGATATTTTTCGATATGCCCAAATTTGCAGTAGCTACAGTACTTAATTTTGAGAACAGCTTTCTAGCTGTCGTATAGTTGCGACCTTTTCGCTACAAAATTTTGTATTGACATAACATACATCTGCCAAAGAAATCACTGTAAAGTTGATAGTGCAAAGGTTGTACAGAGGTTCTCGTGTAGTTTATTTCGATAGAAAGTTATTTTAACCCTTGATAAGGCATAGACACTTATTTATAAATTCAACTTTAGATTCTGAATAATATGGCACAACATCAATTGTGTTTATTTAAAATGCGAGTTGCTTCAAAAATATCCTTTGTCAAGTGTGTATTCCATAGCTGTTATTGATTCAGTAAATATAATAAATGCTCCAATAAATGGGGCCTTATTAAGTGGGCGTGATGGTATTTAGCTTAGTTTCATTGAAATCGGTTCAGCGGTTTTAGAATGATTGAATTATGAACTTAAGTTAGGGATTATCAACTTTGTATAATTGCTTCTAGCGCAACTTTAAGAAGTTGTGAGTAAAATAAAAATATAAAGGTAACACAGTAAATTATAAAAAAAAAGGCCAAGTGCGAGTCGGACTCGCGCACGAGGGTTCCGTAGAAAGATTTTAACGCTTTTCCCCAGTGTTTTAAGAAGTCCAGTGTCTAATCAAAATGTATGCAGTGTGGGGTCAGCTTATATTGGTCTGTGAAACTAAAGACAGACATAAAATTTTGAGATTTTGAGACTTTTTGGAGTGGTTGTGCTATAAGAGCTACCATCATACCAAATTTCAAGTGTCTAGGACAGCTGAAAGTACCCTGTAGGTTTTCCGATTTCAGCAATTTGTATGGAAATAGATTTCTTAATGACTGTATCTTTTGATTGCGTTGACTTAGAAGGTTGATTTTTTCACGGCTTTAAGGGACCGCAGGATTGCGTATTTGATATTAATTTCAGCATGCTACCTCCACGCGTTCCAGAGAAAAAGGGTCTAGACAGACAGACAGACAGACAGACAAACACACAGACAGACAGACGGACAACAAAGTGGTCCTATAAGGGTTCCGTTTTTCCTTTTGAGGTTCGGAAACCTAAAAAGATAGTATAGGTACTGCATAATAGGAATAACTACTTTCATAAGTACACACGTAATGTTCTATTTTTACAGCACCAACTTTTTCTTGAAACTACTCTTCGTCTCAGTGTGACGTAATTCGAGTTATTCAACAGTGGAACTAGAACGGAGGTGGAAAGTTAAAAAATAAATAAAAGACAGTTTTGAAGTGACGCGTAGATAAAGTTTTTGCGGTCTTATTTCATCTGAGATCACTGTTAACAGTTGTGCAAGGTTTCAATTTGATATTGTTCAAGTATTTGCGTCCGGTAGTCATCATCTTATGTTGATGAGCTGATGATGGAAGGTACAACTTTTTAACGGTTAGGACTTGGAGGATAATTCTGAAAATGTTAAATCAACGTAAAATTGTGAAATAAAAATCTTTTAACAAAAAAGTAAAACCGCCTTCAAAAAAAAACCTTAAAAAAAAACGTATAATAATCCTCTAAAATAATGATAAATAAATAAAATAAAATAAAATGCGTTTGTTTCTGACAACAGAAACTAAAGCCTAAAGTTTTATGGCATAGCACTCAGCAGCAAATATATGAAGTCGGTGCTTCATTCAAAGAATATTCCGCTCACACCGCACCGACTTCATATTTCTGCTGCTTAGTGCCAGGCCATACAACTTTAGGCTTTAGTTTCTGTTGTCAGAAATAAACGCATTTAATTTAATTTTATTTATTTATCATTATTTTATTGAAGACTCGAGTCTTTTAAATATTACTTAGAGCTCAAGGCCTTCAGAATTTAGAGACTTTTGTAAAAAGACTCGCGTCCTGCCAAAAAGGGTTCAAAGACTGAGAATTTTTAAACCTGCGTTTAATGCAATTAAATTGTCACGATTTTTTATTGTGCGATTTATTTTCAATCAGATTAGTAAATGAATATGGATGACGATACAAAATCACCCAGTATTACCTATTATAATATTTATAATACACTAACTCAAGTTCATGACTCAGTCTAGCTCGAAGAACCTAAAAGGCTCGAAAGGACTCAGAAGACTCAAAGGACTCGGACTCATGTGACTAACGAGTCCTAGTCTTGAAAATCTACTCAAGTCTCGAAATGAAGACTAAAATACTTGAGTTTTTTACAACACTAGTTAGCGGTCAAAAGTTGGTGGTGAATTATTGGCCAACTATTCGCCAACTCATTGGCCGGCAACTTCACACCAAAATTATTTTACAAAATTAAGAAGGTAGGTCCCAGTGTCCGGATCTGAATTTATAGATGGCATCTTCAATCTTAATTCATAGCAAACATCATCATCATGTCAGCCTAAAGCCGTCCACAAAGCACTCCACTCAGACCGGTCTCGTGCTTTCCTCATCCATCGCGATCCCGCGATCCTTACCAGGTCGTCGCTCCATCTTCATAGCAATTAAGTCAAGTAATTATTGGAATTAAGATGACAAACATTAATTGATTGGAACGTTTCATACCAAGGACGATAAAAACAAGAAGTCTGCCAACGTTCAAACAATATTGTATTCACTGTAACAGTAGTAGGTAGGTACTTACCACCCAGTACAGGTTGAAGACTGATGATGTCATGCATGACTAAAAACTTATTGTAATTAATCGCTTTTATATTACCATATTTTGATATCATATTACTCTAGATTTAGCTTTAATTAAGTATTATTGTGTGCCCTCACAGGGCGTCATGGACTGACTTACAAAAATGTAACGTCTTTATTATAATGTACATGACTATACAATGAATAAATAAATAAATAAATAAAAACATTTTACGTTTTCACGTAAGTACGCAAGTTACCAAAAATACTCTTAAAAAAAAGCCTCACTTGTTACTGCAAAAGACAGTTTCTAATTTAGCGAAAACAAATAAAAACGAAGCAGTCTGATCAGTTGATCACTGAAAATTCTGACGTCGTTTTTGAGTAATTAAATTCAAACTACATTCTAACGGTTCGTTCTGAATTTCAAAAAAGTTGCTGGTTCGCCCAAATTGGCATCATCCACTAAAGAGTCCTTAATAGTATTTTTCCTTAAAGAGTCTTTTTTTGTTACAGCTCCAAGCCTCAGACTACTCCAACGGTTACGGCCATGATTCCGGACTAGAAGGCCAGTCCCACGACTTCGGCGGTCAAGACCACGGCAGCCACGACTTCGGCGGCCACGGCGGTGGCTACGGCGGTCATGACCTAAAAAGCCATTCCTACCCAGTCCATCAGCATGTAGAAGAAGAAAACCCGGAAGAAATCAAACACTACAAAGAAGTAGTTGTCCCGGTGCCAAAAAACGTAGAGTTCAAAATCAACCAGCCCATACTCATCCCGGTACCACATCCGGTACCCATTCAAATACCTGTACCGAAGGCCGTAGTCATCCCAATTATCAAGGAAGTCTCGATCCCGGTTGAGAAATCGGTACCGTACAAAGTTGAGAAAACGGTACATGTACCGAAAATCAAGGAGGTGCCGTTCGAAGTTGTGAAGCACGTCATTGTGACCGTAGACAAGCCTGTACCATTCAAAGTACCGGTGTACGAGACGATTATTCACACTAAGAAGGGATCGCATAAGATATAAGCTGAAGTGATGCTGTTATAATTTCTCGCCCACCTCTTTTCTTCGTCTAGCGCCTATGTGTGGAACTGCCTTTACATTCTTCATTGCTATTTATGTCTAAATTTAATTGTGGCAGAAAATGGACTTATCTAAAGGACCAAATGGTTTATTTTCACTTAATCAACAATGTAAAAATCATGCAGTGAACAGATAGCATACCTACTATAATATCGGTCTTGTTTCAAAACTTGGGACTGCTCTTCTTACAAAATATTTATTTCAAGACCTGTATTTTATGTAAAGTACTTATTTCTAGTGTTCTCAATATTACCGTACAACTGGTACTTGTACCGAAAATCTGGTAAGATGTGACAGTTATGTTAACTATTTGTACAAAGTTGTTGTTTGTGTACAGCGTGTTCTGTGTGTGTGAATGTGTTGTTATTATTGTTATTTTGTTTTAAGGTATAAATAAAAAACCAGGTATAACAAAATTTGTACTTTTTTAAAAATCTTATTAAAAACACTAACAATAATATGTACAAACATGTATACCTGTAGACTGTTTTGGTCTGTTCCCTTCCCTATTTTTATGAAACAGTATGTAAGTACATAATATTATGTACATACTGTTTTATAGATAGTAAAATATATTATATTTTACTTAAAATAACACAAACCTTCACCTTATACTTAACCACTCATCATCATCACCAGCCTCATTTACTTCCCAATGCTGGGCACAAGCGGGCCCAGTGCGGATTAAGAACTTCACACACACCATTGAATTGCTTCGCAGGAGCGTGCTGGCTTCCTCACTCACTCCACTTCTCTCACTCCAAACCCATTCGCTTTACGGCCTCGCATTGTATTGCAACTTGCATGATTTTTCTTGCAGGTCTAAACTGGCTTAAGATACAACACAAATTATCTAGTCTTAAAAAAGGAACAATTATTGAAATAATTGTAGACACCTACTTATAAAACTCTGGCAGCATCAGTAGGTTCAGACAAAAAACTTACTAAGTATATTAAATTTACTAAATTGGAATTAACTACAAATCATCATCATCAAATCATCACTACCTATATCATTTGTATGCAAATACTCATCAACTGTTTTTTCTTCATCAAATACTTCGTCAAATCTACTTCACTTTGTGTTTCTCAGCGTTGTGTGTCAGTCCTTCTTCATTCCTGGTTCCGTTGACTTTGTCTTTCGATTGAGATCTGAAAAAAAGTAAGTAATAAAGTAGTAACAAGCACGAACACCGTACACCGGACGACACCGTATATTGTTATCATAGCCTAACCATATTTCAGTTTAAAAAAATATTCCGACAAATTGAGAATCTCCTCCTTTTTTTGAAGTCGGTTAAAAACAAGCGTTATATTGCTGGCCATTCTACAGTAGTTTATGCAGTACATAATGAGGGTCCTTGAAGCACGAGTGTGGTTTTACGAAAAGAGGCGAAGTCCGAGTTTTATAATATGATCACACGAGTATTTTTAGGCCTAATTATGTAGAGTTGCATACGCATACGGGATTTATGTGTACAGTCGAGTTCTCCAATATCTGTTCAGCCAACGGTTCAGAAATATCTAAACACGGACCTTATGTAACTGGCAATAAGGTCTGCGTATAGATTTTTGTTTAGATTTTTGAACTGTTGATTGTATAGTTATATAGGTAGAACTCGACTGTACATACGGTTATGTAAGTAAGTATATGCGTGTACGAAGTCGCCGGCGAAGGCTAGTGACAATACACAAAGTGATCATAAAGACGCTTCTAAGGGCTCTTTCACATAAACACGATATGACATAGCGTCGTGGCACGACACTAGCACGACGCTGCATCGTTTCGCCAATTCGACGATTACGTTGTCATCGTTTCGCGGCGTCGTAGCGCGGCGCCATGTCGTATCGTGTTAATGTGAATGAGCTCTAAGGAGATCAACGTCGGCTTTATGCGGTGACTTTCTTGAAGCTACAGTGAGACTCATTCATAGCGCAATAAACGGATACCTAACACAAGTATATATGTACCTATAAAACAGTACCGTGATTGACTGACTGACTGACAGACAACGCACAGCCTAAACCACTGGACCTAGAGACTTGAAATTTGGCAAACATAATATACCTTGAGTGAGTACCCTAAGGTGCACTAAGAAGGGATTTTTCGATATTCCCACGGGATAGGGAACTAGCCCATTTTGAAATACCTTTACGGGGACAAAGCCGCGGGGCATAAGCTATATGTAGAAGACGAGCTTAGCCCGATAATGTTTCGGACTAATTCGTAGTCCTTCCTCTGAGCGGCAATACTCTGCGTAATACTTAATCTGCCACTAGTCGCGGCCACTAAGCGCGACCACTAGTAGTGATCGCGGGCGACTCCCGCGGCTTGTGGCTCGAACGCGGCCACTCGAACGCTCGGTTTGCGCCGATGCTATACAAAATGTATGAAAAAACTCACCCGCAGCTTGTGGCCGCGACTAGTGACTCAATGTGCGACAGGCCATAAGGCTTAACCCTTTCAACGCCAATGATGCATACAAAAGTTGTCATCCACACGCCAAGTTGGCATAACGTCAACGCGGACTTAAACCTTAAGCATACCTACGTTCGTATGTCGCATTTGCACTGTGCAGCCGGACGCCTATAAGCGTTGGTGGCGTCGTGGGCACGTCGGCTCATGACGCTTTTAAGCGTCCTTGGCGTTGAAAAGGTTAATCTGAAAACTTACCTGGTGTCAAGGTACTTGTTCGTGAAATTGATCAGCGGGGCTTCGACCAGCAGCCACACCACGAGACTCAGGACCAACGAAATAACCACTAAGCCTCCAGTTTCCACGACCTACGGAAAGACAGTTTCTTTGTAAGATGAAATCAGACAAACGAGCAAATGGGTCAGGCCTTTAACCAACTTTACAATTGTCAGGTTTCAATGACGAGTCGGTGCTGACTTGAAGAGCTTTTGTTTTAGCGCGCTTCAGAGGGTCGAGCACGACTTTACGAAAGCTGCGTCACGTAAAATCGAATAGTAAACGTTGCCGAGTTTGTATGACGTTTGGAATAGCGCCCGCCGCCGCTAATCCTGCCGCTAAGCAGCAGTGCTTGCACTGTTGTGTTCCGGTATGGAGAGTAAGACAACCGGTGTAACTACGGGCACAAGAGACGTTCATCTTAGCTCTCTAGGTTGGCAACGCATCTGCAAACCCTCCGGGGTTGCGGGTGTCTATAGGCAGTGGTGATCACTTACCATCAGGTGACCCACTTGCTCGTTTGCCTTCCTCGTCGTATAAAAAAAAACGCAACTTAGCTAAGAACCATCTCGATTAAACTAGCTTTCGATTAAAAAAAACCGCATTTAAATCGGTCCATCCGTTCGAGAGCTATGATGCCACAGACAGATACACAGACACACAGATCTGTCTGTATAACACCTCTCTTTTTCGTCGGGGGTTAAAAACGTTGTGATCTTGTGATTCTCCTGATCGGAGAAGAGATCCGACGAAAAAGAGGGGTGTTATAAGTTTGACCTGTGTATCTGTGTTCCTGTGTATCTGTTTGTCTGTGTATCTGTGTTTCTGTGTATCTGTGTGTCTGTCTGTGGAATCAAAGCTCCCAAGCGGATGCACCGATTTAGATGCGGTATTTTTTAATCGTAAGCTAGTGTAATCGAGATGGTTCTTAGCCAAGTTACAATAAAACGGTTCACCCGTTTTTGATATATTGAACTTTGAAATGACAATATCGGGGTTTTCCAACTTTTCTAAGTTGGTTAGGTTATACAAATATTAATACTGATATCTTAATCAATCCCAAAAAGCCGTGGTAGGTTTGACCTATAGCCTCTCAAGCAGTAGGTCGTGAGTTCGAACCCTGACACTAAACTTCATAGTATTCGTAACTTATCGTGAGTTTTTCGGTGAAGAGAAACATCTGCACACTTCTCCGAAGCAGTTCAAAGGTGGCACTTCTCAATCCGCACTGGCCCCGCGCGGGAGCTATAGCCCAAGCCTTCTCATTCTGAGAGGAGGCCTGTGCCCAGCAGCGGGACGTAAATAGACTGGTGATGATGACGAATATACTTCTTCTTCTTCTTCTAGTGCCTCTCCAACTAGTGAAGGTTGGCAGTCAGCTCCGCATATTTCACTCGGTCTTTGGCGAGGTTGAAAATCTCCGCGACACTTGTGATTCCGGTCCACTCCCGGATATTGTGCAGCCCCGACTTCTTCCTACGTCCAACAGCTCTTTTTCCGGCCACCTTACCCATCATTATTAACTGAAGCAGCTCTATCTGGAGTGCCTAAGCAATATACTGACGAATATACTTACAACGTCAAAAATTAGGTGTCTAAAGGGTGATCGAATAGTCGTCTTGCTTCTGTACAGCATGATAATGTGGATGAGGTAAACGCCATATGAGAGACGGGCAAGTGGCTTGAATGGAGCCCAACTTAGGAAGGAGTTGATGAGAGCTGAAAAAAAAAACATCGTAAAACAATTTGTAAAAAAAAAACGTTGGACAATTAACTTTAATTGACCTAGTTTCAAACTAAGCAAAGCTTGTTGTACTAAACGATGGACACCAAGGACCATAAAACCAAGAGGACTGCCAGTGTCTATATGATGTCGCGTTCCTTTGAAATAATAAGCCTGCTGAAATAATAAATTCGCTTTATCTTTCAGTTCATAGATGGCGCTATTGTGTTAGCCAGTCTAAGTGTCATACAAAATTAATGGTACAGAGAACTCTCTATAGTGAAACTAGCTACAGCAGGCTCATTATTTTACAGGAACGCGACATTGTATAGCCATTGGCAGTCCTCTTGGTTTTATCATCCTTGATGGACACACATACTTATATACGACATTCAAGCACGAGAACAAACATTGTTGTTGCTTCATTGCGTGTGTAAGGTTAGCATTTTCACAAAAAAAAACTTTGTGACATCGTAACGTTCCACAAGGGAAATCATTCTAACATTTACTGTGAGGACATTTTACTATGAATCAAAATATACCTAATACCTACTGTTGCTATGTAAGTTACTGATGCATTCAAGTATAAAACATACACAGCACGATAAAAAAGAAAGAGGCGAAGGCTAAAATTCTGAGAAAAAAAACCGGCCAAGTGCGAGTCGGACTCGCGCTCGAGGGTTCCGTAGAAAGATTTTAACGCTTTTCCCCAGTGTTTTAAAAAGTCCAGTGTTAGCAGAGCCCTGCTCCTAAGCAAAATGTACGCAGTGTGGGGTCAACTTATATTGGACAGTGAAATCTACAGACAGACATAATTATTTTAAAGATTTTGAGACTTTTCCGAGTGGTTGTGCTATAAGAGCTACCTTCATACCAAATTTCAAGTTTCTAGGACAACTGGAAGTACCCTTTAGGTTTTACTCAGTACGGCGATTTGTATGGAAACCACCTTTTTAATGACTCTATCTTTTGATTGCGTTCACATGGAAGGTTGATTTTTTTCACAGCGTCAAGGGACCGCAGGTTTGAGTATTTGTTATTAATTTCAGCATTCTGCCTCCACGCGTTCCAGAGAAAAAGGGTCTTGACTGACAGACAGACAGACAGACAGACAACAAAGTGATCCTATAAGAGTTCCGTTTTTTCCTTTTAAGGTACGGAACCCTAAAAATGGACTTCAAGCAAGATACCATAAAAATTACACTTACGAACATCGCCATACGTGCAGAAAACAATGAGAGTGAGGACAGCCACAGCGAAGGCTGTCCTGTCGAAGGTCTTGTAGAGGCAGGACAGGAGCCCCTCGACGCGGTACGTGTAGCAGAGGACGCCGGTAGCCAGGACGAGGCTCATCAGCGCGAGGCCAGCCTGGGCGCCGAGGAAAGACGTCGTCTGCAAGGAAATAAGCATGTGGATGGATTTTCAAACTGGAGACCCCTGGTCACCCTGGTGTAATTTGCGTGGCCGTATTTTTGTATGAAAAAGTGCCACACAAATTACTCTGGTGCAATTTGTGTGGCACTTTTACCGAGACTGGACCGGATAGCCTAGTGGTTAGAGACCTTGACTATGAAGCTTGAGGTCCCGGGTTCGATCCCCGGTTAGGGGAGATGTTGGTGATGAATTCGAACGTTTGTTCTCGGGTCTTGGATGTTTAATATGTATATACGTAAGTATGTATTTTTCTATATAAGTAAGTTTATCCGTTGTCTAGTACCTATAGTACAGGCTTTGCCTAGTTTGGGACTAGGTCGATTGGTGTCAATTGTCCAATGGTGGTGTTACAAGTCAATCCGATCTCTGGAAGTGGGCCAAATTTAACTTGCAAGATAATAGAAACTAAGCAAAGCACTACAAATACACTGGGAGACGATCTTCTTGGAGTGACTTGAAGAACTGGAAGCGGAATGCGCAAGACAGGCAATAATGGCGTGCATTAGAAGACATACACTTTTAACATGAAATCCGTTTATTTCACTATAGAAGACATACACTCTGCATTGGATGGATCGTGATTCAAAAACAAGACAAGAAAGTAACGGATTAAATTAATTTTGATCCTCCGCGAAGTAGTGCAGTGTAGTCATGCAAAATAGCCACGTCTGCGCTGAGTATTTATTTCCATGCACTCCCTCCGCAAATTAAAAATAAAATAATCAACGCAAACGCTACTATACTAAGCCCACAACCAAAACTACCACCACCAGTAAAATAGTACCGGACACGTGTTTCGTCTCGTGTGTCAACATCGACGACGTCCGCTGAGGATGCCTCGGAGAGCGGCGAAACACGTGTCCGGTACTATTTTACTGGTGGTGGTAGATTTGGTTGTGGGCTTAGTAGCGTTTACGTTGATTACTTTATTTTTAATTTGCGGAGGGAGTGCATGAAAAGAAATACTCAGCGCAGACGAGGCTATTTTGCATGACTATACTGCTCTACTTCGCGGAGAAGCAAATTAATATAATCCGTTACTTGTAACATGGACTTCCGCAAAGTTACGCCTGAATCAATACAATATTTAAGACAAGAAAGGACCGTTTTCACAGAACAAAACACTTTATCTACAAAATTTGAGATGCTTTCCCTCCATGTGGCATAGCTATGCGACATCCTGTATTTATGTATAATGCTTGAATAAAACTTACTCTGGACCAAACTTTTTTGTAATTTGCAGGTTTGTATTTGGACATCATGTAGCCGACAATGAGTCCGGCCACGTACGGGCCCATCCTGTTGTGCGTCGGTATGTAACCTTGCGTGAAACTTTTGGCCTTTCTGATGTCGATTTCCACTCTGAAAATTTTACACGAATTTTAAATCAGTCTAGCTCTAAATCAATTAAGCTCTTAAGTTTTTGTTTTTGCCATTTCGGCAACGTATACAATATATTAGAGTTCTGATAAGAGTCCTTTATTTAATAAAAAACAAAAGAACAACGAGATTAACACAGTAAAAACCATAACAAAATCAGTGACATTAAATCCAAGCTAAAACTAATTAAAGTAAAAGTTAAAAGTTTCCACTAGTTCCGTTAGTTAGGTTCTTGCCTTTGTGTTCGAATTTGATTGTTTGTAAATTGACTTTTCATCCTGTTATAAAGTGTAAATATTTAAATACAAAAATGAAAAAAAAATCTAAATAAGGCCCCCGTGGCATGATGCCCAAAAGGCTGGCAGCGTTTCCTCGCTGAATAGCGATGCTAATCACAAAGTGAACCTCAATGCAAAATTCCAGCTTCAGGGTCCAAGGATTTTAGCTGGGTGCTGATGAGTCAGTCAGCCAGGACTTTTCTAAACATATAAAACAAAAACGTGACTGACTGACTGATCTATCAACGCACAGCCTAAACCACTCTACAGCCAGATACTTGTTTGGTACATATGTACCTTGAATGTCATAGAGGTCCACTAAGAAGGGATATTTCTAAATTCCCTCGGGATAACTAGCCCATTTTGAAATAATTTAACGCGGCACGTGCCTACTGCCTACAAGACGAATACAATACAATACAAATATTCTTTACTGAAAACCACAAAACAGTACAAGATTACAGAAAACTATCGACTATCGAATATCGACTTGTCCGTGAATTACCTACTTATCACTCAAGACTTCAACTAAGTATATAAAAATGTTAAAATACATAATTTTGATTTCCCTTGTACTGTTTTTTAATACATCTGCCTTCCATCCAGTACTAAAGCTTCTACCAGACTCCGACTCCGCCTCCAGTAAACCCACCTCTGTAACATCCCTAATTTGCTTTGTACCAGTTTTCCGTTTTGTCCACAAAGAAGACACCTACAGTGAAGATTATAGTCTTTCAACTTACCCAAGATTAAAGACTATAATGGCAGGTAAGTCGTAAATGTACGTGCTGATGGCTGGTCCTGTGAACCCAATGAACAATACGACGGCAGCCGCAATCTTGCCAGCCTTCGGGTCCCTCCGGTAAACGTACAACAGCACCAGAGTGATGACGTAAAAGTGGAAATCGCAAGGGATGTACCAAGTTGCGGGGTGACACTGAAAGCAGAGACGGATTCATGATAAGAATAATTATTTATTATTGGCATTCAATCAAAGTCCGATATAGCCCGCAGAATGGCGAAACTTAAGTGGCAGTGGGCGGGGCACATTGCTCGCAGGACTGATGGCCGATGGGGTCAAAAGGTTCTGGAATGGCGTCCACGGACCGGGAGACGAGCTGTCGGTAGGCCTCCAACAAGATTAAGCGACGACCTGGTAAAGATCGCGGGGTCGCGGTGGATGCGGAAAGCACAAGATCGTTCCGAGTGGAGAGCCTTGGCGGAGGCCTATGTTCAGCAGTGGACGTCATTCGGCTGACATGATGATGACTCAATCATAGTGAAATAGTCGGGTCACTCATAATATAATAATTACAAGTCGACTTATTTCTGACTAAGTAACCTTTACGTGGCTAATAAATAGTTACGTTTTGTTATCGCCGAATCGTGCATTCCTAGAGAAAGGACTACGGATTAGTCCTAAGAATGTCAGAGTAAACCAGACTAATAGGTACATGTACGCAAGTGATTCCTTTATTTTACTAAGAATAAAACTAGGTACAACTTATTTAGTACTGTTTTAAATGATTTGCGGTTAATATCCCGTTTTCATTATGTTACTGTTTTCAACTTTGGCGATTCTCACTCCTACTAGGTTATAGTGTTTTGGGACTAAATTAATGCCTTTAAAAACATCAAATTATATTATAATAATAAAAAAAACAAATTAATATTATTAGCAAGTACAGCTGTCTCGGCGCCCAATACGAGTTCTTGCCGTTTGGCGTCGAGACGCTGGGTCCTTGGGGTAAGGGTGCGCTCGAGCTCCACAAGGAGCTGAGCAAATGCCTGAAAGAGGCAACAGGCGACCCTCGCGCGGGCAGCTTTCTCGCGCAAAGAATTGCTATTGCAATTCAGCGCGGGAATGCTGCCTGCGTGATGGGCACCCAGCCGAGAGGTCCAGGTTTGGTAGGTCATATTGAATTTTTTAAATTAGTTTTAGTTTTAATATTTTTATTTACTTTGTAGGTAGTATTAGTCCATTGTACATTTGTTTTAATTAATATTCTATAATTACTTAGATAAACACCACCGAAAATCAATAATAGTGACAAAGTCAAATATGATGATAATAAATATGTTTTTCCTGAAACAAATGACACAGTTCACGGTGAAACATATGTACACACACCATCGAATTGTTTGGCAGAGGGTCGAGCACGACTTTACGAAAGCTGCGTAACGTAAAATCGAATAGTAAACGTTGTCGAGTTTGTATGACGTTTAGAATAGCGCCCGCCCGTGAGCGTATATGGAACTAAAATTTAGTATGAGGTTTCTCGATCTCGATACGATAACCGTAACGTTACGCAGCTTTCGTAAAGTCGTGCTCGACCCCCAGGAGTGTCACGTGCAGTTTGCCTTATCCGTATAAAAAAGTGCATACCATGGCATCAGTATTGAAATAGTTTCCGACCATCAGTAGTGCTAGCCACCAATTTTTCTCACAAGCTTGCTGCTCAAAACGAGCTAGCTTCGGGAATACAGGACCACCGTCCGTTTCCATCAAGACGAATCCTATAAAAAACACCGTCACTGCGAAGGGTCCTAAAAGTCTGTGAAAGAAATGTTAAAGATTATAACAGTAACCGGCATTAAAAAACACATTTTCATTTCAAACTCCAATAACTCAAAAATTACTCAATGGATTTTAATGTTGATTATGTTCGTTGTTGTCTCGTCCTCGATGATGAAAGAATACTAATGTAGTCCCGGTTTTGTACTCTCTGGCGCCGCACAATTTTAAAGCTTAAAGCAAAAAAATAAATAAACAGAACGCAGCCATTCACCTTACCAGCGCCATCTGCATACAACATGTGTCATTCGGTTTTTTGTGTTTTAAACACGGCGCCACGTTTTTTCATTACACATAGAAAACAGCTAGGCAATACTGAATGGGAATTAAACGAGAAATATTATCAAGAAATAGAGTTCAAGTTTGAAAAGCCCACTATTGATCTATTTGCATCTAGAACTAATGCAAAGTGTGAATGCTTTGTATCATGGCATCTCGACCCTGATGCATTTGGTGTTGATGCTTTAACATTATGTTGGTCTCAGCTCTATTTTTATGCATTCCCACCCTTCTCTATGGTCCTTAAGACCTTAGAGAAAATTATTACAGATAGAGCAAAAGGCACTGTCATAGCTCCATATTGGAGTACCCAACCTTGGTTTCCTATGTACACAAAACTGTTTATTAGTAAGCCAATTATTTTCAAACCCTCTAAAGAAATTTTAGAAAAAGTTATGTATAGCAGGTTATTGCATTTTCTAGATTCGCATAACGTTATGAAAGACGAGCAGAATGGGTTCAGGAAATGTAGAAGCACTTCCCTTGCAGCTCTTAAGCTGATCAGACGGATTATGGAATGTATTGATAATAAAATACCGGTTACTGCACTTTTTATGGACATGAGTAAAGCATTTGACTTTGTTTGTCACAAGCGACTGCTCATGAAACTATATAAATGCGGAATTCGTGGCCCTGCACATGACTGGATTATGAACTATTTGTCCAACAGAACTCAATGCGTGGAAATATCGAGATATTGTTCGCATTATAAAACTATAAATACATATCACTCATCATTTGCCCAAAACTCATATGGTGTACCGCAGGGCAGTGTTCTTGGTCCTTTACTATTTTTGATTTATATAAATGATTTGCCTGATGTTCTTTCAGATGACTGTATTTTGTTTGCGGACGATACTACCATAATTATAGAAGGAAAAGACCTTAACACCTATACTGATAATATAAATACGACTCTGGCTCAAACAATAAACTGGTTAACAGTAAATAATTTAAAAGTTAACGTTATTAAAACAAAATTTATGCAATTTCGCACTTACAGAGGTAAAACTTTCAATATAAACGTAAATTATGGTGATAACCCTATTGAAGAAGTATCACAAATTAAATTTCTAGGGATAACGATAGATTGCCATTGCAACTGGAAGGCACATATAAGCAACCTCTGTTCTAAGTTGAATAAGTTCGCATATGCTTTAAGGAGGGTGCGCCAGTTAGTATCTTTGAGTTCCTCTATTACTGCTTATAATGGTTACGTGGATTCTGCCTTGAGATATGGTATAATAACATGGGGGAATTCCACTGACATTCATGAAATATTCCTTATTCAGAAACGGTGTATGAGAGCTATATTTGGACTTAAACAAGACGACTCATGCCGCCCGTATTTTGTTAAACATCGAATTCTCACGGTGCATTGTCTGTATATTTTGTAAGTCTGTTTATTTGTTCGCAAGCATAAATATTTATATAGGGAGATGAGGACGATAACGTCTGGATTGGTACGGAAACAATATGTGCACAAGTTATACAGGCCCTGTGTAAGGCTGAAATTAGCCTCTAAAAACTGCTTTATAATGGGATATTTTTAAATGTCTTAAATGTGTCGAATTTAAAAAAAGCAGTTAAGCTGTGGCTTTTGACCAAGTGTTTTTATAGTGTAAAGGAATTTATGGACCGCAATCAATTAATATAATTATATCTTTCTGTGACATTCGTAATACATTTATTATTGTTATTATTTTATTTTATGTACGACACTGACATCAGCTTTTCATTTATAAATAATTGAACGGGTGCATTGTTAGTATTTAAATTTAATGTGACAATGTTAATGCTTCCTTGGTTAGCTTACTTTTTCTGTTATTAACACAATGTGTGTACGTCTGTAAAGATAGGGTTCGGTGAGACAATTATGCTGACAAATTCATCTGTTATATGTAACTACCTGAATTCCACACACAATAAAGATTTATTGATTTATTTACAAATATTTACCTCTTCTACAAAATTCCAGAGAGGATGTGGGCCTCTTCACAAACACCTGAAGCTGATGGCAGGAGTATTATCAGGCAGGCCTTCTTAAAATTAGGAATTGATGATGATGCAGCCGAAATTATGCTAGCCTCTATTTCTGTGAATACCATGAAGCAATACCAACCTTGTATATTGGCATGGGCTAAGTATTCGCAAGAAAAACGTATTTCTCTAACCGCCCCTACTATCTCTGATGTCATTGTTTATCTGACTAAAAAGTTTAATGAAGGATTATCATATGGTAGTTTGAACTCCCACAGATCCGCATTATCATTAATAATGGGGTACTGATGAGAAGATTAAAAGATTATTTAAGGGTTTTTTCAGATTGAGGCCTAGTGCCCCAAAGTATAATATTACTTGGGATGTTTCTATACTTTTAAGATTTATTGAAGATAAATATTTAGATGATAATAATTTAGAATTAATCAAAAAAAAGACTGCGACTTTATTAACTTTAGCTACAGGGCAAAGAGTACAAACGATCTCATTAATTAATATAGATAATATAGTAATTAAAGAAGACTGTATAACAATTAAGATAGATAAACTCGTCAAGACCTCGGCACCTAATAAGCGCCAACCTTTTCTTACTCTGCCCTTTATGAAAGAGTAAGAATATGTCCTGCTAGAGCATTAATTAATTATTAGAATGTTACCAGCAAAATAAGAACAACAAATATATTGTTTATTTCCTTTAGAAAACCTTTTAAAAGTGTTTCTACCAGCACAATCAGCCGTTGGATTAAGAAGTGTATGGAAGAGAGTGGCATAGATATTTCGACATTCACAACACAGAGCACACGCCATGCCACAACATCAGCAGCTTTTAAGAAAGGGGTTAACATTGACGAAATCAGACGAACGGCTGGTTGGTCTGGGGAATCTATTGTCTTTGGTAAATTATTAATCAGGCACCGTTTGCTGAGGGTGTGTTTAGATTAGAATAATTATGAAACAATAACGTGTTATTGTTAAATCTTGTCAATTTTGTTTATAATCAGATATTGTTTTAAGAGAATTGCAATAATTCTATAAAAAAAAATTGAAATTATAATTCCTTCTAAATTTTTTTATTGGTTTATTAATTTTACAACTGATGGCTTTGAACATCTACATTAGTATTCTTTCATCATCGAGGACGAGACAACAACGAACATAATTAATAGTCAAACGAACTTACCTTTAGTTGTTGTCTCGTCCGAAGATGATGAGTCTCTCCCAACCCATTTATGTTTTCAATCACAATTAAACTAATTGTATAGACCCTTAGTAGTAAAATTAATTCTTTGAACTTAATGACACACATATTGTATGCAGATGGCGCTGGTAAGGTGAATGGCTGCGTTCTGTTTATTTATTTTTGCTTTAAGCTTTAAAATTGTGTGGCGCCAGAGAGTACAAAACCGGGACTACATTAGTATTCTTTCATCATCGAGGACGAGACAACAACGAACATAATTACAGTCGAACTTCACGTACAGGTAAGTTCGTTTGACTATTAATTATACTACATTTCGATAAAAAATTAACTACCTACGTATTTTATATCGGTTTATATACGTTTACCGGGCTTACGACACACAGTTACACAAAAAACAGTTACACAGTCTTACACAAATACACATTTTGAACATAATACACTACCAAGTTGTTTCGGGGGTTATAATTACAATGTCTTATTTATTTTATTTATTTATTTCCGTAATTAGGGTTCCGTAACTCAAAAGGAAAAAACGGAACCCTTATAGGATCACTTTGTTGTCCGTCTGTCTGTCTGTCTGTCTATCTGTCTGTCTGTTTGTCTGTCTGACCGTCTGTCAGTCTGTCTGTCAAGACCCTTTTTCTCTGGAACGCGCCGAGGTAGCATGCTGAAATTAATATCAAATATTCAAGCCTGCGGTCCCTTGAAGCTGTGAAAAAATCAACCTTCTAAGTCAACGCACTCAAAAGATACAGTAATTAAAAAGGCCATTTCCATATAAATTGCCGATTTCAAAAAACCTAAAGGGAACTTCCAGTTGTCCTAGAGACTTGAAATTTGGTATCAAGGTAGCTCTTATAGCACAACCACTCCGAAAAGTCTCAAAATATTAATTTTTTATGTCTGTCTGTAGATTTAGCAGACCAATATAAGTTGACCCCACACTGCGTACATTTTGCTTAAGAGCAGGGCTCTGCTAACACTGGACTTATTAAAACACTGGGGAAAAGCGTCAAAATCTTTCTACGGAACCCTCGTGCGCGAGTCTGACTCGCACCTGGCAGGTTTTTTTTTACCGTTCCGTAACTTCCGTATAACGAGGAACCCTTATGCTTTCACCATGTCAGTCCGTCCGGTAGTCTGTCACCGGCATAACTCAGGTACTAGACATTTGTAGTTGTTTACATTGTGTCACACCAACAAAGTGGTAGAATGAAGTCTCAAATAATAAGTTTTTTAGGGTACCACTTCTACAACAGGCAGGTAAAGTAAATGTAAATTTGGTGCGTAGATAGAAAGATATTGGCATGTTTTTCTAATTCTATTTGTATGTATGTAATTCTACTTGGTCTGTAAGTCTAAATTCGTAATTTATTCCTATTATTCAACTGCGCCTGGCCGTTTCTGGCGACGTTAAACGTGACGTACTCGTACGTAGCATTTGTAACTTATAAGACTGGGCACAGTAAAAAGGGATTAAAAAAACCGGACAAGTGCGAGTCGGACTCGCGCACGTGGTTCAAAGATTTTAATGCTTCTCTTCAGTGTTTTAAGTTGTCCAGTGCTAGGAGAGCCCTGCTCCTAAGCAAAATGTACGCAGTGTGGGGTCATATTATACTGGTCTGTGAAGTCTACAGACTGACACAAAAAATTAAGATTCTGAGAATTTTCTGGGTGGTTGTGCTATAAGAGCTACCTTCATTCCAAATTTCAAGTTTCTAGGACAACTGGAAGTACCCTTTAGGTTTTCAGGGTACGGCAATTTGTATGGAAACAACCTTTTTAATGGCTGTATTTTTTCATTGCGTTGACTCAGAAGTTAGATTTTTTTTACAGCTTCAAGGGACAGCAGGCTTGAGTATTTGGTTTTAATTTCAGCATGCTACCTCCGCGCGTTCCCGTGAAAAAGGGTCTTGACAGACAGACAGACAGACAGACATACAGACAGACGGACAACAAAGTGATCCTATAAGGGTTCCGTTTTTTAAATAAACTACTTATAGCGAATAAACTATTTATAAATAGAAGCAGAAAAACCATTTATTGCCGCACAAAATGATTAATTGAAAAAAGTAATGCAATTTAAATTAATAAAAAATGGCAAGGGGAGCGGACTCAGCATTTAGGTTTACTTTGATTTTAGTTAATTAATATACATCTTGTATAATGTACATCTTGTATAATATACATCTTGTATAATATACATCTTGTATAATATACATCTTGTATAATATACATCTTGTATAATATACTTACTAGGCATAAATGCCAAAACTATGCAAAGCTAGCTTTAGTAGCTGACAAAAACTAAAATAACCTAACCAACTTAGAAAAGTTGAAAACCTCCGACATTTTCATTTCAAAGTTCAATATTTCAAAAATGGGAGAACCGATTTTAAATAAACATAGCTAAGAGCCATCTCGATTAAACTAGCTTTCGATTAAAAAAAACCGCATCGAAATCGGTCTATCCGTTCGAGAGCTATGATGCCACAGACAGATACACAGACACACAGATACATATGTCAAACTTGTTACACCCCTCTTTTTCGTCGGGGGTTAATAAAATTTACTTACCTAATATATCGCTTTGCAATGTGTTTTAGGACCACAGAAGGCTTTGACACGTCCAAAGTGGCTAAAGATTTTCCGAGCAGCAGCGCGGCCATGGCGAAAAAAGTGTCCACGAACACGTCGAAGTGAAGTACAGGAAAAGCATAATAAAATTTACTCGTTATCTGTAAAGAAGAACAAAGTTTAAAAAAAAATACGACAAGGAAGGCAAACGAGCAAGTGGGTCACCTGATGGTAAGTGATCACCCCTGCCCATAGACACCCGCAATCCCGGGGGGTTTGCAGACGTGTTGCCAACCTAAAAAGCTAAGATCTGCAATTCTGCACTCTTTATTGTTTGAGCTTGCATTGATTATACTTTTTCGAATGTCGAGGATCCGGGTTAGATTCCCGGGGTGAGCCTTTTCTGTTTTTTTCTGTGTGTTCATGTTTCAGTGAGTATTTAAAAAGTAGAATTGATATTAATAAATTCACGGGAAAACCGTAAAAATAAACAATAATTGGGGAAAAAAATTGAGATCATGAGCTTGCGTTGTCCTCGAACTTACACAGAAGCTTGTTACTGAAGACTGATTTTTTCTAAGTTTTTTTTCGGCTATCCAGCAATCACAATCAACAAACATAAAAAAGACTAAAAATGAATAAACAAACTGTTAACAATCATAAAACCCTTTCCATTGATCAAAATGAATCACGTGATGACTTGCGTATTTAATTTTTATTTTTTATTTTTTATGTTATCCTGTATCCCATAAGGGATAAGCAAAGGAAAATGAGTCCATACAGCCATCTTCATTTAGTTTTATTTTGTGTAATTCGTCTTTTGTCTACAAATTGTCATTATTGTTTATTTGTTAAATTACCGCTTCCTTTTTCACCGTTATGAATGTGTTACATTGTTTTTGTCTTCTTGTTTAGGTTAGTTTTAAGCCGCGGCACAATGCTGAGAGGGATCCTGTTCAGCGTCTACGTTCACTTCTTTTGATTGTTTTATTATACTTGTTAAAAAGTAAGTAAGTAAGTAAACACTTTATTGTACAAAAAATAGTATAAAACACAAGTTACAACAATAACATTTGAGTGCAAAGGTTGTTAATTGTGTTCGTTGAATATTTTTTTTTCTTTTTTCTTTCTTTAACACAGACAATTTGTCAAACAAGTTGGTATGGGCATGTAAGTTGGATGACAATACAAGTACAGTCAAAAAGTTTAGCCCGCAAACAAGCTTGTACAGTCAGCAGCAATAGTTGCCAAGCAACCGAAGCGCTCACAATGATCTGCACAAGCTCTTATGTCTGTAACAATAGAGCCGCGCTTAGATCATTGTGAGCGCCTCGTATGTTTTTTTTTATAAAAAAACTTACTCCTTCGAAGGACAGAGCATTGATAACGGAAGTGCCATGTGTAATGGCCATACAGTGGACGCCTGCGATGATGGAAGCCGTCAGGAATCTGATGCCGTGCATGCAGGTCAGCGCGTCCTTGTCATCCTTGAAAACTGTCTCCCAGTTGCGATGGAGATTGAACGACCTGGCCACGTGGTTCACTGGAAAAGTAAACAAAACGATAAGCACAGCAAGCTAATAATAATAGCAAAGAGTAATTATTATTCTCGTGCTTTCCGCATCCACCGCGGTCCCGCGATCTTTACTAGGTCGTCGCTACATCCTGTTGGAGGCCTACCGACAGCTCGTCTCCCGGTCCGTGGACGCCATTCGAGAACCTTCTGACCCCATCTGCTATCAAGTAGTACTTAAGTTTAGCAATTCTTCTTTCAAGTACATAATGTAAATAGTAAATTTTATTATTTGGCCCATAATGTAATAAACATGGTGTGGCATTGAACTTAATCTTTTGGCATCATTTAATTGAATGAGTACGAGTATGAGTATGCCTTTAATTTTACTAGCGGCTCCATTAGTTATCTTTCATCATACTATGCGATGAAAAATCCGAGGCCTGAGGATCGAGCACGACTTTACGAATGCTGCGTAACGTAAAATCGAATAGTAAACGTTGTCGAGTTTGTATGACATTTGGAACAGCGCCCGCCCGTGAGCGTATTTGGAACTAAAATTTAGTATGAGGTTTCTCGATCTCAATATGATAACCGTAACATTACGCAGCATTCGTTAAGGCATGCTCGACCCTCTGATCCTGACACAATGTACAGTTATGTAGTTTATAATTTTTGACAATATTAGGTAAATAATTTATTGAATCAGGCGTTACTTTGCGGAGGTCCATATTTATGAACTAAAAAACAATTACTTTGCTCACCCGCGACCACTAATGACAAATAGTTATATCTGTGCGGCAAATGTATGTTTCCATGCAACACCTCCACCTCCACTGCTACACGAATCAACACATGCCACACAGACCCAACTATCACCACCACCACTATACTAAACGCTGACGCGTTTCGGCACTCTCCACGAGGCCATTTACGAAGCACAACAACAACCGCTCAACATGCCACCACTTCCACTACTGACATATGTAAACCATGTACTCAACTTAGTTAATGACAAAACCAACGTACCCACTAATATTTTATAAATTCCAAACTACCCTTTTATGTAAGTCCTAAACTACCCTTTTTTAAGAAATGAATTCCAAACTACCCTTTTTATTTTTATTTTTAATCTACGCCAGGTACCCCGTTATTTTTAACCGAGTACGGTAAAAAGAGAAGTCATGTTCTCATTATTACTATGACACATTATTAAAATTAGAACCAAGTCGTAACAAAGGCGAAGAAACCAAATTAACTTGTTCATTAATAATAGACCCCATGTTGTTGTACCTAATTATTTCCAATTGTTCTAAAACCGATAGCCGCAAACCCTTATCACAATAATGTAAAATTTCGTACGTATCTGAGTCTAACAACGAATGATTCGTTTCTAATAAATGCTTGGCAAAGTTTGATTTCTCTGGATGATCATGCCTATATGACGAGACATGCTCTTTAAATCTAGTATCAAAGCTTCGACCGGTTTGTCCAATGTATACTTGACTACAGTCGCCACAAGTGAGTTTATATACGCCCGACCTGTTCCCTTTATCCACCTTTTCTTTGTTATTACAAAGTCTAGAACGTAAAGAATTAGTAGTCTTAAAGGCAACATTGATGTTATTTGATTTTAAAATATTATAAATCTTGTCAGACAACCGGCCAACATAAGTAATACTAGATCTAAATTTGTTAGTAGGCTGAGATGGCAACGCAGAGTAAAGCATGCTATTCACTATCCGTCCCTGCTTCTTTTGAACCAGACTATTAACCATTGCTGTACTATAACCATTTGTTGTTGCTATCTGATATATAGTATGTAACTCAGAATCATAATGCTCTTTCGACAGAGGTACAGTTAGTAGTCTATGTACATAACAATGGAAAGCAGCCAGTTTATGCTGCCATGGGTGAGTAGAATTTGCAGGTATGACAGTATCTGTGTACGTAGGCTTACGGTAAATTTGAAACTGGTGCCTATTATTTACTCTTGTAATAGTTAAATCCAGAAAATTTAATGAACGATTTTCCTCTAATTCTCGTTTGAACTTTATTTTTGGATGTTTGTTATTGAGAGCACTAATAAACAAATCTAGCTGCCTCATACTCCCCTTCCAACATAAAATTAAATCATCAACATACCTATAATAATATACTAAATTGCTGTTCCCCACTATATATTGTTTTTCAAAGTTATCCATAAAAACGTCAGCCATTAAAGGACTAAGAGGATACCCCATTGCTAAACCATCACTCTGCAAATAATATTGACCATTAAATCTGAAATAATTTTGTTTCATGCATAAAGTTACTAATTCTATTAACTCACAAACCTCCCCCGGATGTAAACGCTTCCTTTCTAAGTGACATCTAAGAATATTTAAGGTTTCACTATATGGTACGTTGGTAAACAAACTATCCACATCTAAAGAAAGTAATGTTGAGTTTGGCGGTATATTAATGTGTTTAATTTTATTTACTAAATCTGAACTATTCTTTAAACTATATATTGGCTTAAAAGAAGATTTTTCCCGAACAATGCTATTTAACTTCCTCGCTACTTTATACGCTGGAGCACTCACGTATGAAACAACAGGGCGAACAGGAACACCATCCTTGTGAATTTTAGGTAAACCATATAAAATTGGTGCCTGCGGATTCATAGGAATCACATTGCTCCTCTTTTGTTCGGTGTCAAAGGTAAATGCAGAATTTTTCAGAAGGTTTTTTAGGTCTTTATGAAACGCGGCGGTGGGATCCCTACGTAAATTCAAAAAACCCTCTCCTTGAATGATGTCATTTACTTTATCATTATATTGACCCCTTTCTGAAACAACAATACAATTGCCCTTATCGGCCTTAGAAATTACCAAATCATTGTCATGGACCTTTTGCTGAATAGAACGTAATGAATGCAAGTCACCAACATCCGACAAGTCTGTCTGACAAGATTTATAATATTTTAAAATCAAATAACATCAATGTTGCCTTTAAGACTACTAATTCTTTACGTTCTAGACTTTGTAATAACAAAGAAAAGGTGGATAAAGGGAACAGGTCGGGCGTATATAAACTCACTTGTGGCGACTGTAGTCAAGTATACATTGGACAAACCGGTCGAAGCTTTGATACTAGATTTAAAGAGCATGTCTCGTCATATAGGCATGATCATCCAGAGAAATCAAACTTTGCCAAGCATTTATTAGAAACGAATCATTCGTTGTTAGACTCAGATACGTACGAAATTCTACATTATTGTGATAAGGGTTTGCGGCTATCGGTTTTAGAACAATTGGAAATAATTAGGTACAACAACATGGGGTCTATTATTAATGAACAAGTTAATTTGGTTTCTTCGCCTTTGTTACGACTTGGTTCTAATTTTAATAATGTGTCATAGTAATAATGAGAACATGACTTCTCTTTTTACCGTACTCGGTTAAAAATAACGGGGTACCTGGCGTAGATTAAAAATAAAAATAAAAAGGGTAGTTTGGAATTCATTTCTTAAAAAAGGGTAGTTTAGGACTTACATAAAAGGGTAGTTTGGAATTTATAAAATATTAGTGGGTACGTTGGTTTTGTCATTAACTAAGTTGAGTACATGGTTTACATATGTCAGTAGTGGAAGTGGTGGCATGTTGAGCGGTTGTTGTTGTGCTTCGTAAATGGCATCGTGGAGAGTGCCGAAACGCGTCAGCGTTTAGTATAGTGGTGGTGGTGATAGTTGGGTCTGTGTGGCATGTGTTGATTCGTGTAGCAGTGGAGGTGGAGGTGTTGCATGGAAACATACATTTGCCGCACAGATATAACTATTTGTCATTAGTGGTCGCGGGTGAGCAAAGTAATTGTTTTTTAGTTCATAATATTAGGTAACTATAGGAGAACAATGCTAGACTTGCCTGCTGCGTGTGGCAAACAAGCAAGTCTAGCATTTTTCTGCTACGGTTAACATTGTCAATAATCAGATACTTCATAGCTGTGCAATGTTTCAGGATTGACTTCATAGCGGCGGGGCACTACTGTTGCGTACCATCGGCTTATTATCGCTATTGGGTGTGCTTACGAAATTGCGCAAATAATTGTAATATCATAATTAAAATAAAATTAAGTAAAAGGAACTAGTGGTACTAAAAAAAAACCGGCCAAGTGCGAGTCGGACTCGCACACGAGGGTGCCGTAGATATATTTTAACGCTTCTCCCCAGTGTTTTAAGAAGTCCAGTGTTAGCGGAGCCCTGCTCCTAAGCAAAATGTACGCAGTGTGGGGTCAACTTATTGGTCAGCGAAATCTACAGACAGACATAAAAATTTAAGCCTTTGAGACTTCGGAGTGGTTGTGAGCTACCTTCATACCAAATTTCAAGTTTCTAGGACAACTTTAGGTTTTCGGATTTCGGTAATTTGTAATGTAATGGACATGGCCTTTTTAATGACTGTATCTTTTGATTGCGTTGACTTAGAAGGTTGATTTTTTTACAACTTTAAGGGACCGCAGGCTTGAATATTTGATATTAATTTCAGCATGCTACCTCCACGCGTTCCAGAGAAAAAGGGTCTTGACAGACAGACAGACAGACAGACAGACGGACAGACACAACAAAGTGATCTTATAAGGGTTTCGTTTTTTCCTTTTGAGGTACGGAACCCTAAAAACGGCAAGATAGTAAACATACTAAGTACTTACGTACCTAATGTATTCGCGTTGGCTGTGACTGGATACTCGCTTATGTAGTACGTCGAGGCTACAGCCATGAAGGCCAGTGCCGCAAATGTGTACCTTGAAACGAAAAATGAAAGCTTAGAAGACATTCATCTCATTATCATGTGAGCCGAAAGACGTCCACCGCTGGACGGCGGCCTCCCACAATTCTCTCCACTCAGACTGGTTTTGTGCTTTCCGCATCCACCGCGGTCCCGCAATCCTTACTAGGTCGTCGTTAGAAGACATTATTAATGATTATGATAAGGCCAGATGCTCCATAAATGGTACCTTGTGTGAGCAGGTGACTGGACTGGACTGGACACGTGACTGACTGACATACGTGAGTCATCCGTTTATATTTCACTACGATCATGATTTCTTGGCGTACGTGCAATAGCAGATTTTTTATATTATTTTAAAGGAAATTCTGCGAATTTAGATTCGGCAAAATGACAAGTCTGCGATATGAAATTATGACAAGACATTTTATGGCCTAGGGTATAGAGTATTAAAGCAAGACGATGACTTACAAAGCTATGTTAGCCTAGTAGTTTGACCTATGGCCTCACAAGCACATGCTCTCCGTATTTCAAAACTTATGCGAGAAATTACAATTGTAACAAAAATGGTGTATGAAGGGAGAGTGGACGGAAAAGTGGGAAAGGGAAGACCTAGGCGATCGTACTCCAATCAAATAGGTGATATTCTGGAAAAAGGACAGGTCAGGAGTACCCAAAACCGGAGAGCATGTATGAAGAATGTTATGAGAGTAAGGGAAGCAAAAGTTGTATGTCAGGATAGTAGCAAATGGAAGTCCGTGGTCTCTGCCTACCCCTCCGGGAAACAGGCGTGACTGTAAACATTACATTTGTAATTTATCATGAGGTTTTCGGTCTTGTGCTTTCCGCATCCACCGCAAAGCACAAAACCGGTCTGAGTGGAGAGCCTTGGGGGAGGCCTATGTCCAGCAGTGGACGTCTTTCGGCTGACATGATGATGAGGTTTTCGGTGAAGGAAAACATCGGGAGCAAACTTGCACACTCCTGCTAAGCAATTCAACGGTGTGTGTGAGGTTCACAAGCCGCACTGGGCCCTCGTGGAACTATAGCCCAAGCCCTCTAGCCATCAAGAGGAGGCCCGTGCCCGGCAGTGGGACTTAAATAAGCTGATGTACTTACATGTAGACATAATATCCCATACGAGGCACGTGGGGCACTCCCGCTTCCTCACAGTGGTGGATCTTCGGGTCGGCATCCCAGGCTGCTTGTAAATGCTGACCACTTAGAACTGCCTTGACAAATTTCTCTACAGACTTGGTCTGACATCCCGCTGGCAAGCACACTCCGTATGACAGGAACGAGAAGCTGCGCCCGAAGTCTGTTCCACCCTGAAATGAATAAGGCATTGTTACAATCTGGGATGAGGACCCTGAAGGCCGCAGGCTATCTAAAGTTGGATTTTGAATCAGTTGAAGTGATTTGGCAGTGGTCGTAATAAATGTTTCGTTACTAAGAAATTGTTGATGATCACAAAATTTCAATAAAATCGATTCATTTTTGAGAAACTCGTGATCATCAAATTGCCGACACACGTTCATAGCTGTGTCATTTCATTGCATTTTCATTTCATCGATGCTATTATCTGACTTATTTCCTTAACCTTTTGATTTAAAAACTACCACAACAACATACAATAAAATTATCCTGAAATTATCCTGATTTTAGCAGAAAATAGCATTCGATGAAATGAAAATGCGATGAAGTGAAATCAGTTATGAAAACTTTGTCGACGATTCTAGGGACTCCCTTACGAATGCACATAAATTCCGAGAAACAGCGCGAGCCGGGGCTCCAACCCTCACCCTCTGCTTGAAAGGCCACAGATAAAAAAAAACGCCCAAGTGCGAGTCGGACTCGCGCACGAGGGTTCCGTAGAGATATTTTAACGCTTTTCCCCAGTATTTTAAGAAGTCCAGTGTTAGCAGAGCCCTGATCCTAAACAAAATGTACGCAGTGGGGGGTCACCATATACTGGTCTACGAAATCTACAGACAGACATTTAAGATAGATAGAGATTTAAGATTTTGAGACTTTTTGGAGTGGTTGTGCTATAAGAGCTACCTACATACCAAATTTCAAGTTTCTAGGAAAACTGGAAGTACCCAGTAGGTTTTTGGATTTCGGAAATTTGTATGGAAATAGCCTTTTGTAATGACTGTAACTTTTGATTGCTTGGACTTACGAGGGCTGTTTGATAAGTACCCGTTTTCTAAATATATTAATATCACTGGCCGCAAATAAGTATACCACGTTTTTAAGCCATTTTTCAAAGGCGGGAAAATAAAATAAAAAATGGCATTCTTTTGTTTTTTTTTCTCATTTGACAACGATTCAGTGAAGGCGTGAACTTAAAATGGTTAAAATGGAGAAAGAACAATATCGGTCTGTAATTAGATTCTTATTTTTGGAAGGAAAAACATGTAATGAAATAAAAGTAAGAATGCAAGCGGTTTACCATGAATGTGCTCCTTCTATGACAACCGTCAGATATTGGTATAACGAGTTTAAGCGGGGGAGAACAACCGTCTTTGATGAGGATCGCCCAGGCCGGCCAGTTGAGGTGACTACAGACGATATGGTTAAGAAAATTGAAAATATCGTTTTAGCCGACCGCCGAATTAAACTTCGAGAAATCGTTGATGCTGTAAACGTTTCAATCGAGAGGGTACAACACATATTAGAAGAAAAATTGGGTATGAAGAAAGTATCGGCGAGGTGGGTGCCGCGTTTACTCACGGAGGAGCAAAAACGGAACCGACTGACTACTTCGGAGCAGTGTTTGGCCGTGTTCAAACGTAACCCGAAGGAGTTTCTGCGTCGTTTCGTGACCGTGGACGAAACGTGGGTCCACCACTACACCCCGGAAATGAAAGAGCAGTCGAAGCAGTGGATTTTACCGGGTGAACCTGCTCCAAAGAAAGGAAAAACCGTCCCATCGGCTGGAAAGGTCATGGCGACCGTTTTTGGGATTCGCAGGGTATTATACATATTGACTATTTAGAAAAGGGAAAAACAATAACAGGGCAGTACTATGCCAATTTATTGGATGAGTTTGACGCCGTGTTGAAGGACAAACGACCCCATTTAAAAAAGAAAAAAGTACTGTTTCATCACGATAACGCCCCGGCTCATTCGTCCAGAGTTGTGACGGCTAAATTAGCACAGTTACGCTACGAACTATTGTCTCACCCATTCTCCAGATTTGGCCCCATGCGATTTCTTTTTGTTTCCCAACCTAAAAAAATGGCTCGGTGGCAAGCGATTTGGATGAAATGACGAAGTCATTGCCGCCACAGAGGCCTATTTTAATGACTTTCCAAAATCATACTTTTTGGATGGTTTATTGAAGCTTGAGTATAGGTGGAACAAATGTATAGAGTTAAAAGGTGACTACGTAGAAAAGTAAAAAAAATGTTTTTTTTTTCCATAAACGGGTACTTATCAAACAGCCCTCGTAGAAGGTTGATTTTTTCACGGCTTCAAGGGACCGCAAGCTTGAGTATTTTATATTTATTTCAGCATGCTACCTCCACGCGTTTCAGAGAAAAAGGTTCTTGAGAGACAGACAGACAGACAGACAAAGTGATCCTATAAGGGTTCCGTTTTTTCCTTTTGAGGTACGGAACCCTAAAAACATTGTATTATTAAAAATCCTCTTACGTCAATATAATAGGCCTCTGCTTTCTCGTAAGGACTAGGGGTGTCCCAATTCTTGAGGAAAGGTTCTTCAGCCTTACTCATTTCTATGTCAGCGAGGCAGTACTGAGTCTTCAGTTCAGGGTGTTCGGAGAGCCAGGGCGGGCGGAGACATTGATCGTAGTTGCCGAGATGAAACCGATTGCCGTAGAATGCTCCCATAGGCGATTGTGGGTTGGCGTTCCAGACTAGAAAAGTTAAGTAAAGATTGCACTTATATAAGAGGTAACATTAGCGGTAATTTTCCATGCAAATGTCTCTACTATTTATTTCTCGGTTTTTCTTGGGCCTTGGTTTCTGTCTGTCTGTTTTCCTTTTTACGATATTTTAATTTAATTTAAATTTTGTAAGTAAATAGCCAATTAAATAAGTCAGTATTCCGATCAAAGGAAAGTATTTTTTAAATCAGTTGAGTTAACTAGACTTTAAATTAGGGATGTATCATGTATACAGCACGCATATTTCTAGTTTCGTCTTATTAAAAGCAAGTGAATTCTAAATCAATGATCCGAACTTGACCTATTGTTTATAAGCGATTAATATACAAATTTATTGATGCAGCTCGAAAAGGCACCACTGTCTTTACTAAGTCGACAAATTAGGTTGGATATTCAAGTTCTCATTTAGGTCACTTGAATGCTGTAATTTTGTCGTATTTTAATTATGACGTAAACACAGTGGCGATTAATTATGTACTTAGTTGTATTTATAATTAATGAGGTTAAATGAACTCAGATTGACCTGAGGCCCAAATACGAGTATACGAATCCTGCGTAACGTAACGTAACTTAAAAAAATTTAGATCCAAATACGCTTACAGGCGGGCGCCGTTCCAAACGTCATACAAATTTCTCGATAACGCTGCTACTCGATTACGTTACGCAGGATTCGAATATTCGTACTCGGGCCTCGTTATCTAGCTGGATGGCTATGGTTATTGATAGTTTAAAAAAATAAAAGTCCAGTGTAGTGGACCACACCAAAATGGAATAAGTACGTCACAAAAACGACACAAATATTAATCATTACAGGCTATATTTTTGTTTACTTTACTTTTGATTTGTACTCGCATCGTCATCCATGCTACATATCCATACCAAATTTCAAGTCAATCCTTTACAAGCTAACATAAGTACATTACAAGTCAGACAAACGCTTCCAAGTTATAATAAAGCTTACTGAAAACTTACTCCAAGAAGCCCACAGTGTAGAGTTCTTGACATTATACAGCAAGTTGTATATCTTATCTCGACAGACCTCTTCGTCGGCATCCCATTGCTGTCTCGTGAGGCTGGCAATGACCTGGTCCACTTCGGGTACCTCTGCGACGTTATTGGCAAAGGTCTTTGCTGTAATAAAATGACAAAATTAAGTACAATCAGTTGCAAGAGGTATAATGCATCGCTTTTGATGGCTCTGCAAGCCAATGCGGGAGCGACATATTCCACCGCAAGCCTAAGGGTCGAGCACGACTTTACGAATGCCGCGTAACGTTACGGTTATCGTATCGAGATGGAGAAACCTCATACTAAATTTTAGTTCCAAATACGCTCACGGGCGGGCGCTGTTCCAAACGTCATACAAACTCGACAACGTTTACTATTCGATTTTACGTTACGCAGCATTCGTAAAGTCGTGCTCGACCCTCTGGCAGGTATTATAGGAAGGATAGGAGGCGCGCGGAAAAATAGAGTCGGGGTCTTTTGGCTCACTTAAAAAGAAATCGCTTAAAATTAATCAACATAGCATTTTACACGTGTGAGAAAATTGGTGAGCGTCCTCACCAAGTATCGAAATACCGTTAAAAATATATCGATACCAAATAAATGCCGGTAAACATATCCCTACCAAAGTTTTGAGATAACGGTATTTTGTGAAAAGAAATGATCCAATATAATATACACCACAAAGTCTTACAAAAGTCCTCAAGGCTAGAGTGAATACGCTGTTACTGAACTAGTGACTTACACCTTACGCCTAAGTAAAAAAAAGAAAAAATTTCAAAAACGAGCTCGCGAGGTTATAGCTCAATATAGAGCCAATATCTTGAGAGCTAATCGTAGTATAATGAATACTATTGTTAACTCCATAGCGAGAACGGCCAAGCAACAATTCAATTGTTTTATCCCGCGATAGATTTTTTTACTACTGACGCCAATAATTGCTTCCTGATTATTGCTTTAATCGCCTTGTCGGTGTTTTTCTTTTTTTACTCTGTAATAAATATATCGCAAACGAATCCTTAAATCGAAGAATGGTCTTCGGACAACCAAACTTATTCAACGTCACCCCACAACATGGAAAGAGGAAAGAAAAACACCCACCATTTTAAGAGAGGTAAAATAAATTACAACATTTTATTCTACCACTTTGTTGACGTAATTAATATGTATACTTTACTGTAACTTACAGACCAAATGATGTAGGTATTTTAACCAGATCAAAACTGTTTTGAAACATTTGTTACGCAATTGGGGGAAAAATTAAAACAAAGGCTCCCGACTGCGTGACTAATATTAAAAAACTTTACAATCTATAGCAATCTGTCGAAGAACCATATTCATTTTAAAATTATCGAGGAAACAATATAATCGTTTGAAGTTTCACTTCTATCCATACAGTGGCCGATAGATGATAACTAAATGTTTGCTGATAAAAGCACAAATATTGTTGTTACCACAATTATTACAGAAAGATAACGGATAATTAGGTAATTAGTTTAATGAGCATCATCGTAGTTACGGGCTAGTAATAATTATAGTCACTATGAGTCCCACTGCTGGGCTTAGGCGTCCTCACAAAAAGAGAGGGGCTTGTGTTACTGTAGCCAGTATAATAGGGAATAAAAAGAGAGGGGCTTGTGTTACTGTAGCCAGTATAATAGGGAATAAAAAGAGAGGGGCTTGTGTTACTGTAGCCAGTATAATAGGGAATAAAAAGAGAGGGGCTTGTGTTACTGTAGCCAGTATAATAGAGAATAAAAAGAGAGGGGCTTGTGTTACTGTAGCCAGTATAATAGGGAATAAAAAGTAGTATACAATTTTTGGTTTTTCTTCTGTCCGTTATTTAGACTTTTTGCTGTGGACAGTCAGTGAAGGTTACGGATTTACTATTAAATCAAATTTGTCTTCTAATCAACACTAATCCTTGTAAATTTTATCAGATAAGAAAGAAGCATGTCTTTGGCAACTGATACGAAATCATTTCCTTGAAGCAAATACCAGAGTACGCACAGAACTTTTTCCCCAAGATTTTCCCCACTTTTCCACCCAGTGTTTTAAGTTGTCCAGTGTTAGCTGAGCCCTGCTCCTAAGCAAAATGTACGCAGTGTCTGGTCAGTTTATATTGGTCTCTGACATAATTATACAGACAGACATAAAGTTTTAAGATTTTCATATTTTTCTGAGTGGTTGTGCTATAAGAGCTACGTCCATATCAAATTTCTAGTTTCTGGGACAACTGGAAGTACCCTTTAGGTTTTCACAGTACGGCAATTTGTATGGAAACAACCATTTTTATGACTGTATCTTTTGATTGCGTTGACTTAGAAGTTTGATTTTTTCACAGCTTCAAAGGACTGTAGACTTAAGTATTTGATATTAATTTCAGTATGCTACCTCTACGCGTTCCAGAGAAAAAGGGTCTTTACAGACAGACAGACAGACAGACGGACAACAAAGTGATCCTATAAGGGTTCCGTTTTTTCCTTTTGAGGTACGTACGTAACCCTAAAAACCCTAAATATCCCGTCCTTATTTTAGGAACTGTGTCGGTAACAATTGTGACCTTTAGCATTGACTGTAGTTCAAGTTGAATCAACATGACTGTATACATTACACATCGCATGCGTAAGTATTCTTATTGTCATGTAATTTAAAACAGCGATTAAGTTAAAATTTTTGATAGCATCACGTAGTAGGTGGGCATATTTATAATTCTTTTTAACTATATTGCACTATATCTAGTCAAATTTGAAAAAAAAAAGTGTCCCTGCCAGGTTTATCGCGGTGCAATCCAGCGCATCCATCTTGGCAATGATGGTATTTTCGAAGGCGCTGGCAGACAAAAAAGACTTGTAAAAGAGTCTTTAGGTGACTATTTAAAAAAACCGTACAAGTGTGAGTTTATACAAATTTCTAGGTACGTTTTAGGTATGTACGTAAATAGTTCGTCCATCACGGGAATCGAGTCTCGACCATTTTTACCGATTTTCCCGAGTGTTTTAATTGGTCCACTGTTAGCAGAACCCTGTTCCTAGCTGACGTGATATGATCTATTTGCTTAGAATCGCAACCTCCTTCCTTTCCAACCTTCGACTTACTTCTGCTATTAAAACCTGAATACTACAGGTTTCCTCATTATTTCAATTTAATAAACATAAATGGACAAGTACCTAAGACCCATCCGTAGAACCATCCATTAAACTAGCTCTTGATCAACCACATCTCGCCGAAGGTTTACACCCATGTTAGTGAGTACGAAACATATGAGTCCGCGATTCCAGCGCTTGACAAAATATACGTCAAGCCCAATAACATCATCTATGCCAGACACTTACTAATCACGAGAAAGCAGCAGGCTTGTGAGACTATAGATACATACATGCAATCCCTCAAACAACTCGCAAACGCGACACCATCCGCGGCGCGTTTATCGCAGGCATGTCGTCCGGTAAAATACGCTCGAGACTTCTAGAGAGCTTAACATTAACACTGGACCAAACTTACAATACAGCCCTGTCCATGGAAACGGCGGAAACAAATTCGCAAACCTTTATCAACCCTATTATCAATGCTGTGCCTTTAACTCCTGAAACTCGAGCCAACGCCACTGCTCCCGAGACTGTTGCTACAACTGCCTCTACGACATCAAATGTCACTAACTCCCCCTCCGCTCGCAAATGCTGGTACTGTGGTGGATCACTGCATGCCAGGAAGAATTGCCCGGCAAGAGATACCGTCTGCACAACCTGTAGCAAGAAAGGTCACTTTAGCAAGGTATGCAGATCAAAGCCCAGCACTAGTGCATCAATTACTTTGCCTGAAGAATGTGAACATTGCTCTGCCATTATTGCTGCTGCGCCGGCCTCCCTCCGAAAAGCCATGATTCCTGCCGTCATCAAAGGCATCAAAGCTCATGCTCTGGTTGATACTGGGAGCTCAATTAGCTTCATCAATGAAGATTTTGCCAACCTCTGCCATCTGAAGCGAAGCCCTTGCACTCAGACAGTCTCAATGGCCTCTTTATTTCATACTTCGCAAGTCAGTGGTTCAACCTGTCAGAACATACAATTAGGTGACCACTGTTACGAAAAGATTAATTTATTGATAATCAAGAACCTTTGCGACGACCTGATTATAGGCCATGATGTGCTGGCGCTCCATTCAACTTTGGAATTCGCCTTTGGTGGTCCTAAAGACGCGATCAAAGTATGCAGCGTTGCAGAAGCCTCAGTACCTGCTGTACCGCTCTTCACCAATGTGTCCCCCGACTGCAAGCCCATTGCGATTCGATCCCGTAGACACAGCCCTGAGGACCAGGCATTAATTGCGTATGAAGGTGTGGCGACATAAAGCGCCACGCATTCTCCCAGGCAGAAACACTAGTCCATGGACTATTTGTTTAGTGGCCACACTGACCCGGCTTTTCTAGCGAAAGCCGGGTCTCTGATTGGTCGAGCTTGTGCGAGTCGCTCGTTCGTTACTTCAGAACATTTAATACAAGCAACGGTCTCTTTTGCCTCAGCGACTCGAAACGAGCGGACCACTCTCCATAAAGTAAAGAAACTGCTAGAAGATGGCATCATCGAAGAGAGCTAATCTCCCTGGAGGGCACAAGTACTCGTGACTAAAAACGCAAATCACAAAAAGCGTTTAGTAATTGACTACTCCCAAACCGTCAATAGGTACACCCAGTTAGACGCATACCCGCTACCTAACATTGAAGACATGGTAACAAAAGTCTCTAAGTATGCGGTTTTCAGTACCATCAATCTCCAAAGCGCCTATCATCAGGTCCCCATCCTCACCCACGAGAAACCCTTCACAGCTTTTGAGGCCTGCGGCAACCTGTATCAATTTCGTCGCATTCCATTTGGCGTAACTAACGGTGTGGCCAGTTTCCAAAGAACCGTCGATTGGCTTATCAGAAAAGAAGATCTCTCCGGTACATATGCTTACCTAGATGATATAACCGTTTGTGGCAACACCCAACAAGAACACGACATGAATTTGGAACGATTTTTACAGGCGGCCGGCAAATATGATCTTACACTCAACAAGACTAAAAGTAAATTCAGCCAACACACCATAAATTTACTTGGGTACACAATACAAGACCACGTCATCAAGCCTGATAGTGATCGACTACAGCCCTTTCTTAAAATGCCACCGCCAAATGATCTAGCGTCCCTGAGTAGGACATTAGGCATGTTCGCCCACTACTCAAAATGGATCCCTAACTTCTCCGAAAGAATCCACAATCTTGCTCATGCTGACTCTTTCCCCCTAAGTGAAGAAGCTAAAGATTGTTTCGAAGGTTTGAAATCCACAATCGCCAAATCCTCCGTCCATGCCATTGATGATAATGTGCCCTTCACCGCTGAAACAGATGCTTCCGAACACTCAATTGCTGCTACACTGACCCAAGATTCGCGACCTGTGGCCTTCTTTTCGAGAACCTTAAATCACAGTGAACTTAATCATTCAGCCGTTGAAAAAGAAGCGTACGCCATCGTAGAATCGCTAAAAAAGTGGAAGCATTTCCTTATCGGGAAACATTTTACTCTTATAGCGGATCAAAGATCAGTTTCATTTATGCTCAATGCCAAACACGCCAGTAAAATAAAAAACGAGAAAATCCAAAGGTGGCGGCTTGAGTTAACTCCATATAATTATGACATTGTCTACAGACCCGGGAAGGATAACAAAGCTGCTGATGCCCTATCGCGCATATGTGCTTGCACCACGAATACCTCATCTAAACTCCAATCTCTTCACTCATCACTTTGTCATCCAGGAGTGGCAAGAATGTACCACTGGCTAAAGAGTAAGAATCTTTCCTATTCCATCGACGAAGTCAGGACGATGACTCGTAATTGCGGTCTGTGCGCCGAGATCAAACCGAGGTATTTCAACAACCCAACTCCCTCGCCGAAACTTGTTAAGGCGACATCAGCATTTGAACGCTTAAGCGTGGATTTCAAAGGCCCTCTCCCATCAAAGTCTAACAACAAATACATTCTCACGGTTATAGATGAATACTCTCGATTTCCTTTCGCCTTCCCGTGCAGTGATATGAGCGCTAAAACTGTGATCAAGCATCTAAACAGCGTATTCATGATCTTTGGCATGCCCGCATACATTCATTCAGACCGAGGCACGCAATTCCTGTCGGCTGATCTTAGAGATTACCTCCACTCAAAAGGGGTAGCTACAAGCAACACTACTGCATACAATCCACAGTGTAACAGTCAGGTCGAAAAATTGAATTCGAAAGCAATACAATTAGCTTGTGGAACTCATAACGCACCGATTGAACACTGGGAACAACACTTGTCAGTGGCCTTGCACTCGATTCGCTCTTTGCTGTGCACTGCGACGAACTGTACTCCGCACGAAAGAATGTTCATGCACACTCGCCGATCACCCAATGGTAATACGATACCAACATGGCTCACAAGTTCAGGTCAAGTGCTAATGAAAAGATTTGATCGTAAGAACAAATATCAGCCCTTGGTAGAGGAGGTCGAGTTAATACAGTCAAACCCAGGCTACTCGTTTGTCCGATTATAAGATGGACGAGAGACTACGGTATCGAATCGACACCAAGCCCCTATCGGGGAGAATATCGGCGAAAGACTGGAAATCCTAGAGACGGAGCCCACTATAGAAGAAGAATATATGACCCCACCAACCTCACCGATTCGTACAGAAGAAACGACCAACTCTGCCCCCTTTAGTCCACTTGTGCAGTCTCAAACAACAAACTCTCACTTCTCAGGTTCGCCAAAACCTTTCCCTGCACAAGCCCCAGCGTAGTAACGCAACTGATTCCTGCTTCAAGCACCACTCCACCACGCGGAGAAGCTTCACCTCCAGTTCTTAGAAGATCGGGCCGATCTCGACACCTGCCTGGATATCTTCAAGACTATAGTGTGGGAGAATGACGTGATATGATCTATTTGCTTAGAATCGCAACCTCCTTCCTTTCCAACCTTCGACTTACTTCTGCTTGTCATGTCATTGATAACGTACAATTTTATGTTTATTAACACCTGAATGCTACAGGTTTCCTCATTATTTCACTAACCAAAATGTACACAGTGTGGGATGGTATTACATATTGGTCGCTGACATAAAACGGACATAAAAATTTAAGATTTTCCTATTTTTTTCATTACTTGTGTTGTGTAAGGGCTAATTTTATATCAAATTTTAAGTTTCAAGGCCAACTGGAAGTACCCTACAGGTTTTGATTCCACGGCAATTGATTGTATCTTTTGATTAAGTTGACGTAGAAGTTTGATTTTTTCACACCTTTAAGGGATCTCTAAGCCTGCAGGCTTGAGTATTTGGTATTAATATCAGCTTGCTACTTCCATGCGTTCCAGAGAAAAAGGGACTTGACAGACATATAGACAAAGTGATCTGTTTGTCCTTTCCAGGTACGGAACCCTAAAAAAGTTTTACTTCTGTGATATCAGTGAAATGTATGTAATGTATGTATGCACTTTTGCTGTTTTAGGACACTTTTATTTATCACAATGATTTCTTCGTGAGGAAACCTGCACACTCCTGCGAAGCAATTCAATGGTGTGTGTGGAGTTCCCAATCCGCACTGGGCCCGCGTGGGAACTATAGCCCAAGCCCTCCCATTCTGAGAGGAGGCCTGTGCCCAGCAGTGGGACGTAAATAAGCTGATGATGATGACGATTTCTTCGGGGTACTTCCATTTGGCCAAAAAACGTTTGGCAAGCTGATTAATTTCCCAAATGTTTCATTAATTTGGTCAAAATGCTTTCTTTCCGAAACTGTAAATATTTCAGGATTTATTTCAGGGCTATCTCGTAGAACCCTATAGGTTAGGTTAGGTTTGTTTCATAAAAATTCCGAAATGTTTACGGTTTCGGATAAAAAGCATTTCGACCAAATGAAATATTTGGGAAATGAATCAGTTTGCCAAACGTTTTTTGGCGAAATATCATTAAACCGATTTCTTCTTTTAAACCACTTTCTTTTGGACGCTAGCCGCAGCAGTTCTGACCGGTAAACTCACTTTACAGTTTTAGTACAGTCAGCATCTAAAGTAGCTTGCCACTTTGTCGCAGCGTCACATTTTGCCAATCATGTACACATGTACAGTCAACCAATTTGATTCCTAGGCCGCTATACAAACTTGTCGCTTTAACTAATAAATAATTATGATGCGATATGCCAAGGTAACTTTGACAGACTAGGTAGTGACTATATAGAATAAAATTAATAATTGTCGTTGTCAATTCTGTTGAAAACAATGGTTTTTTTTAATATGAAAAACCGTTATGATAAGCATTTTGTCAGGTGGGATCATGAACCCATAACAATGCGAGTGAAGACCTCAAACTCTAAGTAATAAGATAGGTAGGTAATGTTTGTCAATTATTTATGAGTTGTGAATTATACTTACCTAACTACCTACTCGAAATGAAATAAGCTATTATGTGTCAATTTAAACTTTCGCGATTTTCGCACATTATCATGATAAAATAATGTATTATTATTATTAATGATTACTAGTGGCTCTATGAGCTGCAGACTGTTGTTTAGCTATTGCTGAACATTTTCAATTTTTTTTTAATAAAAAAAAATCTGTAAAATTACCGAACCTGCTCACAATATCTCTCGAGAAACTATTGAGAAATGCAGCCTGTAGAGGAAAACAGCCAGATAGACGCCGGACAGACAGACATATGAAAGATTTTTGTCAAAGCTGAAACGCCACATGGTTCGTTCGGTCAATAATTCGATTTATGAGTTTTCGATCTGATTAACTGTTGGCTTTTCAGATTGCCAATGAGCAATTACCTTAAAATAAGTTTTTATTTTAATGATAGGTAAATGTACAAAAGCACAACTCACCAACAAAAAACAAAAGCACGGAAATCCTTAAAAACATTTTGACACATTTAAATTATCTATTTTATCACAGAGCGGCAAGTGACGCGCGCGCCGGCAAACAACTGATTGTTGATATTCGGGACCGCGTTAATCGATTTACCGCAATCATGCGCAGGGTGCTATGTAAAGAAATAAGTATTTTAGGGTTTCGTACAGGAAGGACGCTGTGTGAACGCTGAGGATGCAGGACCGTCGCAAGATTGACGCGTTAGAAATGTGGTGCTGGAGACGCCTGCTCAGAATCCCCTGGACCGCGCACCGTACCAGCGTTTCGATCCTGAAAGAACTGGGCATCCGGGAGAGATTATCGTCGACTGTACAAATACGAATCCTCAAGTTCTTCGGACACAACACCCGTAAAGAGGACTCCATGGAGCGACTGGTAGTGCAAGGGAAAGTGGAGGGCAAAAGATCTCGCGGGCGCTCTCCGACACGGTGGACAGACCTCATTAAATCTGTGACGCAGTCCAGCATAAACGATTGCTCTCACTCTGCCAAACATCGATCTGCATGGCGACGCATCGCGAGGACAGCGGTGGCGCAGAAGCCGACCGAAACATGACCACGACCACTCTGTCAAGAGTGTACGACTGAGAAGAAAGAACAGGAAGGACGGAAACATAGTACTATTGAACGTAGTAACAGTAGTTAGTAATTAGCACGAAGGTACTCGCTCCTATACTTCAAGCGAGAGTGTCCTATAATTAAATAACTCTGTCTTTCAGAGATTGATAATGTTACCGAGAAAAGTGCCGGTTTTTTGTCTTACTTTTACCGGAATTTTACAAAGTAACGTTATTTTTGTAACCATACCATAAATACCGGAATAAATAAATGAGACCATTAAGACATTTTGTTCCCAATCCCACCACTTTTCACACAATACCGTTACCTCATAATTTTACCAGTATAAGCAGTATATTTACTGGTATTTATTTTGTGACTTTATATTTTTTACCGGTATTTGCCGGTATTTTTACCGGTGCTTTTTTAATAAATGTTCTTTTTATTCTTCTGGAGGAACCCTTCTGTGACTTGGTCCGTCTGTGGGTCTATCGGTCACAGCTGGTTATCTCAGAAACTGCCAATGTTATCGACTTGATATTCGGAACAGTTTTAGATAATGCTTTTGCAAGTATTTTGAATAAGTATGTACGTATGTATGTATGTATATCTCTTTATTGCACATAAAACAAAAAAATACAGATAACAGAAGAAAAGCAAATGTACAAAGGCGAACTTATCCCTTAAGTATAGAAAATATTTAGCAATATCAATTTTACCAATTTTTTTTTAGCAATATCACCGACGAAACCAAACTTATGTATGTTAGAGTTCAAGCCAAAATAGGAAACATCATCAACTTGATCTAATTGGCCACCCGCACTCTTGTTTGCATGGAAGCGCGAGCTCCAGCGGAATTCCATGTGCGTGTCCTTCCATACAGGTGGTACAAAAGCACAAATACCTGGGACTGGTCATAGATGATCGCATGAAGTGGACTGAGCATATTGAGGTCGTCTGTGGTAAGCTACGGGCAATATTATCTAAGATTTGCATTGTGAAAAGTAGGATTCCATACAAGATACTGTTATCATTGTACAAATCGCTCGGATAATCGATAATAACTTATGGGCTAAGTAGTTATGGTTTTACGTGTAAGATGAACTTAAATAGAATTTATGAGCTACAACTAAGGTTGCTTAAAAATGTTGTTCCTACAAAGATCAAGGAGAGGTTCAAAAACAACTACAGAGACCTATTCTACCACTGTAAGGTACTACCCGTACATGATCTGGTGAGGTATGCTATTTTAGTTGAGAATTTATTTAATGAAACAAACGGAAAAGTAGCATACCATAACGACAGAAACACGCGTCGATGTCAGAATAAGTTTCTTTGTACGCCTCGCTACCGGAACTTGTATGGGACCCGGCGTCTCCATTACAGGGTTTCTTTTCTTTTTAATGAATTGCCACTGGAGCTAAAGAATATTTTGAATGAGAAAAACATTAAACGAAAACTTCACCAATACTTTTTAGACATGTTAGATCCATTAATGCATATTCCGTTGTATTAATTTTTAATTCGATCTAAGTAACGCGCGGCATTTTTTGTATCAACCTGTATGATGAGTTGTTTACCTAACGCTCGCCGCCGGCGGCCCGTGCGCCGACGCGCCGCGCGCGGCCGGCGGCCGGTAGCTTGTATTTTGCTGTGCTCGTGCTCATGCTACCTACAATCTACAAATAATAAGGTTGTTGTACAAAATCAACAACTTTATTATGCGTATGAAGGTGAAGGAGCAGTACAGGGTAAAACTTGTATTGGTTTGTATGTACTGTTTTGTAATATTGTTGTAAGATTTTTTGTTAACAAATAAATCTTTTACTTACTTACTTACTTATTGCAACACAGCCTCAAAATTTCAAAGCTGGGTTACTAGGTAAAGTGCGGTACCTACCATTATGAAAGAAAAGGATAGGTTTCTGTAGGTACAATAAGGATGTCAAGGACAGCAATATTGTATTCGAACAAAATATTAAATTACCTTACTCCAACAACTCCAAAATTACGTTGTTATCCACAACGTAATTTTGGAGTTGTTGGAGTAAGATAAAATTTAAATGCCAAAGTTTAAAATTTTGATCTATTGACAATTAAAATATTCCTCATATTGCAGATCGACGACTCGTACTAACCGCTTGCGATTAGTCTGTTATTATGCTTTTTTTTCTTATATTATTTATATTTGCGTAAAGTTTAGTTCAGGGGCCTCTATGCGATGCATCTGAACGCCCAAAAGCCATGATAGCCTAGTGGTTTGACCTATGGCCTCTCAAGCAGAGGGTCGTAGGTTCAAACCCCGGCTGGCACCTCTGAGTTTTTCGGAATTTATCTGCGGAATTACATTATTTTGTAGTTTATCATAAGCTATGATAAACTAAAAACTACATGAGCATGAAACAGGCACACTCCTGCGAAGCAATTCAATGATGTGTGTGAAGTTCCCAATCGGCACTAAGCCGCGTGGGAACTATAGTCCAAGCCCTCTCATTCCGAGAGAAGACCGGTGCCCAGCAGTGGGACGTAAATAGGCTGGTGGTGATCGCTCTTTATTGAGAAGAGCGATTTCCGATAGTTTTGAGGTTTAGCCCCAAACTCGAATCAGGAACAATCACCGAAGCTTATGTATTTAAAATTCCTCGCTGGTATTTAGAATTTGGAAATAGTAGTGTATGCAACTGCTACATAATGAGGGTCCTTAAAACACGAGTGTGTTTTTATGAAACGACGCGAAGCTGAGTTTCATAATAGGATCACACGAGTGTTTTAAGGCCTAATTATGTGGAGTTGCATACATTACTTTATCTACACATATTATAAGTACTCTAAGATGGGTTCAGAAGCCGAAGGCATATATCATACCCATACCTGTCACGAATTTGATTGTGTTTTTAAAATCATAGACAAACATACCGAGCTAACGTTTCGTAAACTGTTTTTTTTATTGTAAAAAAATAAATAAATATCACGTTATTATTTATACATGTCGGACTGAACTCGACTTATATACGTGAGTGATCCGTTTTATTTCACTATGATTGTAAATTACGTTGGTTGTCAAATTCGAAAAATCTAATTCGATATCGAAAAGTCATTACGACATCGAATTCGATGTCGTAATGACTATTACTTTACTGCTGGACCTGCTGGTCGTGGTGGTTGGCGGCGGAGGCGACGATGTTCTGCAATGCTGGTCATTTTCTACGGTTTCTGAACGCATTATAGAGGACTTATGATATGTGTGTAGATAAACGTCTTTAAAGGTGTAGATATTGTAAGAAATGACAATATCTACACCTTTGAAGGGGTGCACCAAAGTTCACCGAATTTTCTAATTCCGATTATTGGAAGTCCGAAAATGTTCGTCATACAATCATTCAACTTCATAATGTTAGTAAACATAAAATGTATTATACTGCTATTTGTTTTCATACGTTTTCTCACCGTAATCGTTTCTTAAACTATTTTTCATGATCATGTATTTTTTATGTAGAATTTTTTTCGCTTATAACTTTTTAAGTCGTTATTCATAATCATCGTTATTCCGTTTTTTTTATCACCGAAATTCTGAAATTTTTTAATTGTCATTCTGTAGAACTCTATGGGTTAGGTTAGGTTAGGGCCCCACAAAACTTACTTAGGCAGGAGGGATAAGGGGGGGCGGGGGGCTCGGGGCACGAAGCCCCCCGCATTAAAAAAACTGCCTACACTGATTTGTTCAGTACATGAACATAAAATAATAATTAAATATATTAAATAATATCTGTAAAGCAATAAATAGAATAAATTTCATTAGATAGCATTGAAACATAGTAAAAACATATAAACATAGACTAAACACAGACTGGCAACATTCCAACTTGTAAGAAAAACACTGTTGTCTTATTATCTATGCTCTCTCTGTCTGTTCTCTGCGCCTTCCTATACGCTGGCAGCAAAAAACATTGTTAATTAGTTATTACTTTAAATATAATCGTTTAACTTTCCATAAAGTTATTTTATTAATTCTCGCATTGTTTCCTACAGATTCGTGCGACCACTTGGGTAGGTTCGTTAGTTACGTTGTGACCCCTCAGAGCGGAAATAGAAGCCCCGCGAGAGCGGGGCTTCGTCGATTTGCCCTTGAACCCCTTGCCCGTGCATAAAACTAAGTGCTACCAGAAACATTGGTTAGGTTTTAGCTGCGACCCTACACAAAACCAACATGAAAAATGAAAATTTTCGGTAGAGTGAACTTTTTGATTACAAATTGGTAGTAAGAGAAAAAACCGGGCAATCAATTTTCGGTGAGCCAATATGGACCCGTAACAATATTATGAAAAAATATGGGTATGATTAAAAACGTTATGAAAAACAACGGTATGAGTACAAATATCTCAGTAGCGACATTATGAATTAAAATTTTCTGCAGACCGACTGTTATGAACTTCTTCAGTAGGACTATAAATTTATGTAGAAAAAAACTATGAAGTGATATTTTTGGAAGAGTGATCATTCTGAAAACAAATCGGTAGTAAGAGAAAAAATCGGGTAGTGAATTTTCGGTGAGCCAATATGACCCCCTTTGAAGACTGAGTTAGTTCGTAAATAAATAAACTTTAATTTTTGAAGTCGATATATTTAAAAGAAAATTTTAGCAAATCCCTTAAATGTCATTGAGATTGTAGCAGTTCGGTGTACAATAGTATACCTGGCGGCGAGCAGTCGTCGTCGTGCTGAAATGCTGGTCATTTTCTACGGTTTCTGAACGCACTATAGAGGACTTAAGATATGTGTGTAGATAAACTTTTTTTTCAGCAAAATTGTTACTGGCCACTTAGAACAGTGCCGGCCCCAGCGCGCTAAAAAGAAAACCGGCGTTCGCCTTTTGTTTCTTTTTTTGCTACGCACATCGTGAACCTTATAGACACGAGCGCCTAAAAACTAAATAAAATCAAATACATGTTTAAACAAATTATAATCTGTACCTACATCTATGCTATCTACTGTTAGTAATAAGTGTTTGATACGGGACCCCGACTAGGACGAGTGTTGTATATTTGTAAAGAGCTCTACTGTAAGTGCTCATTTAAGTTTGCCGTCTTATTAGCTGTCTGTTATATATTTTTCGGTTCTTGTTTTTAGTGTAATGTGTATAGTGTGTCCATAGAAAAATTATTTGTCATTTTTGTGACCGTCCATATAGAATGTACCTATGTAAAAACGCGTCACAAAACTGACAAAAAAATGCGAAACATTTTTTTTATAATTTAAATAGATAGTCCTCGTGGTTCTGAGCAGAAATAATCCAAAATTTGTTACGTTATTCAATAAAAGTAAATGGTATACTGTTTTCTGAAAATGCCCAGCTTCTGGTCTTGCCAGCAGTTCTGCCTACGCATGACCAGCGCTCCATAGCCGGGTAAGAACGTCGACTGATGCAGCCAATCTTTACAGGCTCCTAGCACCTACCTACCTATTCGTCTACCTACATCCTGACTCCTCCCTCTCCTGTCTCTACTTGCCTCCACTTGCTTCCGCTGTCTCCTGCCTCCAGACTACTGCCTGGCTGTGCTGATTGCAAGGTGAGTGGAGTACTTACTATTTACTTCCACAGCCCAAACTTAAACTCACTACCTCTTACCTACTCTACCACTACTATTCTATAAATTCTTTCTTTTTTTTTATTGGTAGCTGTTATATTTGTAAATATTAAACTTGGTTTTGTTTGTATAGAGATGTAAATACTATTGTACTTGTAACGAATCAAACGTTACGATGGGGCTTCGGGCCTATTATTGTAAATACTATTGTACTTGTAACGAATCAAACGTTACGATGGGGCTTCGGGCTTATTATTGTAAATGCTATTGTACTTGTAACGAATCAAACGTTACGATGGGGCTTCGGGCCTATTATTGTAAATACTATTGTACTTGTAACGAATCAAACGTTACGATGGGGCTTCGGGCCTATTATTGTAAATACTATTGTACTTGTAACGAATCAAACGTTACGATGGGGCTTCGGGCCTATTATTGTAAATGCTATTGTACTTGTAACGAATCAAACGTTACGATGGGGCTTCGGGCCTATTATTGTAAATACTATTGTACTTGTAACGAATCAAACGTTACGATGGGGCTTCGGGCCTATTATTGTAAATACTATTGTACTTGTAACGAATCAAACGTTACGATGGGGCTTCGGGCCTATTATTGCTAGTTTTGGCTATGAAGGTAACTTGTAGATATCCTAACTATCCTAATCCTAGTCCTAACTAATATTATAAATTCGAAAGTAACTCTGTCTCTCTGTCCCTCTGTCTCTCTGTCCCTCTGTCTCTCTGTCTCTCTGTCTCTCTGTCTGTCTGTTTGTTACCTCTTCACGCAAAAACCGCCCTTCCGATCATGATGAAATTTGACAAGAAGATAGATTGAACATCCGGGAGTAACATAGGCTACTTTTTATCCCGGAAAACTGCAAAATTCCCGCGTGATAACGATAGTTCGAGAAAATGAACTCGCGTACCCCCGAGGAACCTTTTCACAACAAAATTCATAATTATTACTTTGGCACATGTATGGTACGTCAGTATGACATTTGCAGTGATACGGTTCCACGGTTATACAATCAACATACGATTCAGTTCGCGCATTCCGTGGAACCTCTTCTCAATACATTTCATATTGATTTCTTTGTGGGATGTATTGTACATCAATGTGACATTTGTAGTGAAACGGTCCTGCAGCGAAAATGGTCCAGTGAATCATTTTCATACGGATTTTTAGCTATTTTTAGTGATAGAAGAAAGAAATAATAAAGTAAAACAGCGTAATACATATATTATGTCATTTATTCATTTACAATTCACTGTTAAACAAATAAAAAAACATTAGTAGTTCTTCCAATACACAATACAAGCATTATTGATGCCACGATTTAGTCTTGACTTGATGCTGTCATACGGTATCGTGTAGCCGAAATTGTAAATCCGATCCGGTGTGCAGTGACCGGCATCGCACAGGTAACTCAAAATCACAGTAGTCGTCAAGATCCTTAAAGAAATAACTACAGAGAGAGAGAGCAAAAAATACAATCATTCGAATAACAACAAACGTGATAATTATGAAGTAAATGCTTATGCCACTATGACATTTCTTTTAACCATAGATCTAAAGTTTTTACCTTACTCCAGAACAGTGCATATCGACGCTTGAAAGGAGACATTGACTAAGCGACATATGGGTAACTTTACAGGAGACGAGTTTAAAGTTTGACTTCTCAGAAAAAAAATCGTGTAAATTCTTGTAATCGTCTTACATGCGTAATTGTTACTGTTTTGAAAATCTTATTTTACTTTCTACATCGTGGCATTTACAACTATTCATAAACAGTACTATTTTAAAAGTTAAGTGTCGCTTAGTAAATTTTACTTGAACGTAGAAACGGGAAAAATGTACTAACCGACAACCGTTGATCTTGTAAAGTAAAGTAAAAATTTAGTAAAGACGAATTATACCAAATTTATATCAGGTAAAACTAACCTAATCATGATAAAAAAGATTAGGAATTTGAGGCCAAACGGCTTAAACTTTATTTATAAGTTGACGTATGCTAGTAAATTTAACTTAAGTAACTCTTGTTTTAGAAAGTTGGATTAACATTTTTATCAAGAGTGACGTTAAAAATGCACTTTTATACTGCAATGCGATTTATTCAGTCGTTATAATTAATAATATTGACACGTGGTAGCGTTGACAAGCCACAAGTTCAAGAAAAAGGAACTGGCAGCGCAACAGCCGTGTGTTATATTATACGAACCATATGGAGCCACCTTCTCAACAACTGAAAATCTATTAACATAGACAAATTCAATTTGTTTTGTTTAATAAAACCCCTTAGAACTAGAACCTCTAATTTCATAAATACTTTTTTTCTTAAGTGATCTAGAAGGTTGAAAATTTTCATACTTATGTAAGTCCGGTGACAATACAATAACCTGGTTATAAAATTATGGTGGTCCAGTCAGATTTGTCTCCGCAGGAGGTAACTCTTTAACGGTTGATGGAATCGACTTGAAATTTTAATTATACATGTTATAAGATTCCGATGACAATCGCAAATACAGTCAACAAAAACTGCAGTCAGAAAAAAGAGCTTCTACGACTTCCAGCCTACTGAACAAGGTGGTTTCAGAAAAGGATGTAGCACCATAGATCACATTCACACTCTGCGGCAGGTTATACGGTATAACCAGCCATTAACTTAGCGTTTGTGATCTATGAAAAAGCATTTTATTTGATAGCGCTCTGAGCTGTGCTAAAGTCTCTTCAGCGGTGCCAAATTACCGGTACATTGAAGTGTTTGTACGAAAACGCCATTATGTTAGTCCGACTGCTGGATCAGAACTCAAAACCCATCCGATTGTAGCGAAGACTGCTGCATTAGAAGACGTTTTCAAGATTCTGGACTGAAAAGGACTCTGCATCAACTTTAACGAGAGTGCTTCACTCATATTCGATTTGCCAATGATATCATGGTCTTGGCTAAAACCATGGAAGACCCAGACAGAATGCTCGATGACCTCAGTAGAGTTTTTCAACAAGTGGGTCTCAAAATGAACATAGAAAAAATTAAGGTCATGTCGAAATACTATGTTATAACCACTCCTCTGAAAGTTGGGAATTCTACACTCGACAATTACATATCCCTGGGACAAGTTATTCAGTTACGTAGGTCCGACTTCGAGAAAGAAGTCAACAGTTCAATCCAACTCGGCTAGGCAGTGTTCGGTAAGCTAGGCAACATCTTTTCGACACAAATACCCCAGTGTCTCAAGACAATAAATCTGACTGAGTGATGACGAATGGAACTGAGATGTAGTCAATTACAGTGGGCCTAACAAGAAGGCTCAAAATCACTCAAAGGGCAATGGAAAGAGGTAAGCTTGGAGTATCCCTGCAAGAGCAAATCAGAAATGAGGAGATCCGTAAAAAACAATATTGATTGATATAGCTCAGCAGATTGTTCACCTTAGTGGTCGGAGCACATTGCTCGTAGAACTGATTTCCGTTGAGGCCGTTAGGGTCATAAGATTCTAGAGTGGCGACCGCGCACCAGAAGGCGAAGTGTTGGTAGGCCTCTCGCAAGGCGGACGGACGATTTGGTAAGGATTATGGGAAGCCATTGAACAGTGGAGGTCTTCCGGCTGATATGATCATGATGACAGATTAATTTTGAATGATAAATAATAATTTCTTCACAAAAGTAATTGTATTAAGCCAATGTAAACAGGTCCAAAAAATGGTTAAAAAAACCCGTCATAAAAGGGCACAAACACTACTCATTCTTCCAAGCCATTGATAAGTAGCGAACCACTACGCCGCCGGAAGGAAAGTGATGAGGCTCGGGGGGCGCAGCCCCCCGCCATAAAAATAATACAAAAACTACTCTTTCCTCCAAGCCATTGATAAGTAGCAAACCACTACGCCGCTGAAAGGAAAGAGGGGGGGCTCGGGGGGCGCAGCACCCCCGCCATAAAAAGAATACAAACACTACTCTTTCCTCCAAGCCATTGATAAGTAGCAAACCACTACGCCGCCGGAAGGAAGGTGGGGGGCTCGGGGGGGGGGGGGGAGCAACCTTGCAGCAAAAAGTATACAAATGTATGCAACGCTTCCTCCAAGACTTAATATTGATAAGTACCAAACCACTGCAGCTAGCAAAGTGGGAGGGGGAGCGAAACTTTTGAGTTCTTAAAAAAATAACATCTATGCTCCATCGAGTGCATCATTCTTGAGAATGGCTTCCCAAATTAAATAGACCTAAACGCCTGGGATAATGGACAGTTAATTGTTATACAGAACTTTATTATATCCGCGGTATAGCAATAAACATATTCTACGCGGACGAAGTCGCGGGCAACAGCTAGTAATAATATAATGTTGTTATTTATTAGCTTTAACTTTGAGATCATTGAGATCAAATATAAAAATCTATCTATCTATCATAATAAGCAATTCAATGATTTGTGTGAAGTTCTCAATTGGCAATGGGCCCGCGTGAGAACTGTAGCCCAAGCCCTCTCATTCTGAGAGGAGGCCTGTGCCCAGCAGTGGGACATAAAAAAGGCTGGTGATGGTGATCGAACCCGAAGCCTTGACATTCCGTGTGGCGTGCTGACTAGGGTTGCCAGATGGTGGGGAATTGTCTGGATTCTCCCGCCATTTCGTGTGATGTACAGACTCCCGACAAATTAGAAAATTTCCCGTTTAACTGCTGATTGTCGTAATCTGCGACTAAAATCGCGGTGAATGATGAAACTCTTATTGTTTTAATTTCTTCAGACAACAATCCTAAAATCCCGATTTTTATAAATGTTCTTCACATAATTTATTAATTTATTTTTCGATCTGGCAACCCTAGTGCTGCCCCATACACTGAAGTAGGTACAGATATTCACGACGGAACTTTTCTATTATTTCTAGTAACGGCTTGGTAATTACTATTTTGGGTGAATAGTTACTGACTTTTTTTTTATATACAGGGTGAATTTTAATGAACCGTCAAGAATTCAGTCAGGGGTTGAATAAGTCTAGGTAAACACCCCTTTAAAGTTTTTATTTGGAAAAAAAAAGTAATAGAACATTCAATCATTGGCTCTGCTGGTTGACAATTTTATGTACTAATGGGATAATGAAATAGTATGAAGATTCGATTCACTAAAATTGGATTGAATAAAATTACTCAACTAACGTCTTAATTGCCAGTGACCAAAACTGCTTCCTTTTTTATTAGGGTTCCGTAACTAAAATGGCAAAAACGGCACCCTTATAGATAAAAAAGCGCATAAGGGTAAAAAAACTGTAGGTACCTAAATTGTAAAAAAAGTGATGGTTGGAAGGATGACAGCTGTGTCCCATTATTTAGAACATCATCACATCATCATCATCACCAGCCTTTTTTACGTCCCACTGCTGGGCACAGGCCTCCTCTCAGATTGAGAGGGCTTATTTAGAACATTAATAAATATTTTACCTTTGCCGTGTTTGTACATTAAAGTAGTGTGTTTTTGCCATGTCAAACTCGGAATATTAAAAAAAAAACGCAGTGAAATTATACAGAGGTCGACGAGGGCATGCCTTGTCTCTCGTTTAAAGATCCCGCTGTCGTAAAGAAGTTTACAAAATAATTGTTTTTAATATGTGCGTAGTAATTTTTAATGATTTACGTCGTCAGAAAAAATGTTCAAACGTTATTTGAGGAAATAGCTGATGCAGAAATGTTCTACAGTGTCAAGGACTACTTAAATTACGAACAAAATTTTCTTTTTTTTTGACAAGTGATTAGTACTTGAATAATATTATTATTAAACATCACCTAAGTAAGTTTATTATAATTCTAAAAAGTTAGGATAAGCCAGCTTTCAAAATAAAGTAGCAATCCTTTTATCATTCACGTCGTTCATTCTTTCATTCGTTCATTAAGCCACAATCACACCCTGTTATTCATAAACCTATTTTAACTAAATTGCCGTTAAGGTTAATTTGTCCTTTTTTGTCACTTTGACATTTCCGTTAGTAAGAAGAAGACAAAACCTATTTTAGCTAATGAAGGCTTGAGTGACGTTTATGAATAAGGCCCTAAGTATTTAATTTTCACTAAGAACTGACAACACTGAAGCAGTTATTCTGTTGCACTCACGTTGCACTGAATTAATTGTTCGACTATACGGAATGCGTTTTTTTTTCCAAATGCAAACTTTACAGACTTACCGAACCCCTGGCTGTATTCTCGACTTTCATTAAAGGGTGGACTTTCAAACTGGAGACCCCTGGTGTAATTTGCGGGGCCGTATTTTTGTTTTGAAATAAGTGCCACCAGTTTTAAACTTTTCAGATCCACACTGTACATTATTTAAACAATAAAAACAAAATATAAAAATGCATCAGTTTTCTATAAAATCTCATCCCAATATGACTTTGTCCCGTTCGGCGTCGAGACCCTTGGTCCGTGGGGTCCTAGCGCTTTGAAATTATTCAAGGATATTTCCAAGAGGCTATAGTCGATGTCACAGGGGACCGAAGAGCTGGCAGCTGTCTTAGACAAAGGCTAAGCCTGGCCATCCAAAGAGGGAACGCTGCCAGCATCTCTGGTACCATGCCCAAGGGGACTTCTTTTTTACCGGCTGCGAAACGCAAAGGAGGGTAATGTGTTTATCAGCCTATGTATGTATGTATGTATGTATGTTTGTTCCTATTTTAGACATGTTTTAGTTTTTGTAAAGTAGTTTTATTTTAGTTTTAATTTAAGATAAGTATTTATTTTATTGTTTTAGTTTAATTTAATTTAGTTTTTATTTATATTAAGTTTGTAGATGTAGTTTAATTTTTTTACATCTCAACATGTCTTTTCGCGTTTCGTATTTTTTTTTCGTATTTAGTAAGTATGATACAAGTATCACAAAGATCACAAGTAAGTCGTAAATATTCAAGTCGCAATTAATATTCTGTTACTACATCATAAGCATTGTTTACTTTGACTTGTGACATACGCCCATGTATAGAGAATTTAATAGGCTAGGATTTCCACGTTTAACATTATTACGATACCTCTTTTGTAATCATCATGATCATCATCATCAGTCTATTTTCGTCCCACTGCTGGGCACAGGCCTTTACTTATAGTATTAAAAAAAGTAATTTACGTATTCGGAATGATTTCTGAACGTTTTTTTTTGCGAAAAGACGCCTTATTTGTAAAAACACTGTGTAACATGAAGTTAGACTGATATTTAATAGATGTCGCCACTCAAACGTCGTTGTTTAGTAGAAGTGAGGTGGGGAGGAAGGCGCGAAACGTTCAAGGTCATCCTCTCAGGGAAGCCTCTTAAGCACAATTGCACATGTAGCGCGGCGCGCTATTTTGTCGCTTGTCGAGCAGTGCGTCCCTTTCATAGCGGCGGAATTAGTGAAGGACGCACTGAGGGACAAGCGACAAAATGGCACGCGTGCTAGGCCCTTGGATATATATTCTTTGCCCTGGGTCAAGCCACGCGCTGTTGTTTACAACCACAGCGCAGAACGCGGCATGTTGTCCTTCATGATCGATACCACTAATTGGGAATAAGAGGTAGAAGATCGGGACTATTGGAGGAAGAGAGGAGGAAGGGCTTGGAAGTATTTAAATAACAAAGCGTATTTATAAACGTGGTTTGTTGTATAAATAAATTCTTTTCAATTTCAAAGTGTATTCAGAGATGTTGCTTAAATTTTCTGTAGTAAATGAAAATATTATTATTTTTTTGTAATTTAGGTAATTTTTTTGACCTTCGTATGACAGATGCTACGCAGATATTATGGTTTGATTGGCGGGAGTATAATAAATAAAATGACGTCAATTCAAACATTACAGGCCAGGACATGAAAAGGCAAGAAGTAAAAAAACCGGTCAAGAGCGAGTCGGACTCGCGCACCGAAGGTTCCGTGTCAACATTCAATAATATTTGTGTTGTTTTACGTAACATTTCTTGAATGTAGCATACGCAGACGGCGCATAGCACCATCTCTTGTCCGATAGTGGAACTAATGTAATTTTTGATGATTTCTGAAAAACTGTGCTATTTAGAGACATCGTATTATTTTCCCTGTAATTTTTACATAAACCTCTATGATATAACAATTATTTGACATTTTTCTCTTTGCAAACTTCGGATAGTATTTTTTTACATTTTTCATCAAAAGTCGAAAACGAAGCGGCCTAAAAAGAAAATGTTCTAGAATGTGCAAATAACGCTTTTTTATTTCATTTCCCCACATGACCTAGCAAGTAGCTCATCTTTAAACTTTTAAGACTCCATTTTAGTCTCTATAGCAAGAAAGATAAGTTTCATTCTTATATATTTGCAAAATTGCTGGGCAAGCATCATCTAAAGTCTGGCCAACGAAAGCTGAACCAGGAAAAACGCGGCAATTTCAAAAAAGCATAAGAGGGTAACACAGTGTCACTCACACAGCCGCAATTTTCTGAGGTAAATTTCAATTTGACATACGCCATGACACCTTAGATACACACACATAGAGACAAATTGTTGCCAATGAAATATGTAACTACGAGGTTCAACTTTCGTTTGCCAGACTCTAACATTATTCCGAATTTCAAGACAGACGGATGGACGGATTGAGTCGCACCGTAAGGGTATTCCTTTTTAACCGACTTCAAAAAAAGGAGGAGGTTCTGCGTTCCACTGTATGTATTATTGCTGGTTTGCTGGTCGCTGGAGGAAGGTCTGCGATGAATGCTTGCGGTTCTGTGAGGCGATGGATGCACGTCTCTCTTCCTGTATTTGAGTGTTATCTTTATTATTATCTTACTCTGTATATTTTCTGTACCAGTTGTTTGTTTGTCTTACTCAGTAACTTAGTTTAAACTGTTGTGCTGTGTAAGTTTTTTATGAATAAATATTTTTTTTTTAATGTATGTACATCGATTACTCCGTCAATTGTAGAGCGATTTTCAATTTTTTTTTATTCGAAAGGGTATACTCTTTAGGTGGTCCCATTGTCACCAAGTCATGATCTGATGATGGGATCCCAGGGAAATCGAGGGCAACCCTCAAATTTTATAGGCACGTATCATGTGTTTCATATATTTTTTTCTAAGGCTATTCAAGTATTTGCGTCCGGTAGTCATCATCTTATGTTGATGAGCTGATGATGGAAGGTACTACTCCTTAACGGTTAGGAGTTGGAGGATAATTCTGAAAATGTTAAATCAACGTAAAACTGTGAAATAAAAATCTTTTAACAAAAAAGTAAAACCGCCTTCAAAAAAAAAAACCATAGAAAAAAACGTAAAATAATCCTCTAAAATAATGATAAATAAATAAAATAAAATAAAATGCGTTTGTTTCTGACAACAGAAACTAAAGCCTAAAGTTTTATGGCCTAGCACTAAGCAGCAGAAATATGAAGTCGGTGCTTCATTCAAAGAATATTCCGCTCGCACCGCACCGACTTCATATTTCTGTTGCTTAGTGCTAGGCTATAAAACTTTAGGCTTTAGTTTCTGTTGTCAGAAATAAACGCATTTTATTTTATTTTATTTATTTATCATTATTTTAGAGGATTATTTAACGTTGTTTTTCTAAGGTTTTTACCAATGTGCCTTTGTTTTGAATTTGAATTTGAGTTTTTGTATACTGTTTTCTTTTTTAGTACCTTAAAGTGTTTACTTACTTAGGTATTTACTTATGTAAGGTCAGTGTAAGGTTCCGTGTAAGGTAATAGGAATTCTTCTTGCGCCTGCAAGAAATGTAACAGCAATCACACTTATTTTTCTAATATTAGGCGTTGGCATTTGTCTTTCCAAGTGTTTTCTTTCGCTGTTGTTTCCCATTGTGCTAGATCAGCGTCATCTTTATTAATCATACCACTTAAAACTACTATGACTGATTTTGATTAGGTACTTAATTTAACGAGAAAAGTCCCGTGTGTAGTGGCATCATTGTAGCTAGCTACACTACACCTACACCTGCATCCTGTATTGTAATTTAAGCAATTTAACTTTTATTTTTATCAGCTGTAAGTATATTATATGTACTTTTAATTGTGGTACAGCCAGCAGCAAAAATAATTAAGCAACTGACGCGTTCACAATGATCCAAGCACGGCCGGCTCTATCATTATAGACATAAGAGCTTGTACAGATCATTGTGACCGCTTCGGTTGCTTAGCTACTTCTTCTGCTGACTGTGCCTTAATTCGTTCTTTAAATACCATTACCTAATATAGGTTCTTGTTTCCTTTGACAATCCATGAAAGACGCCTTGTGCAATTCTTCTTAAAATATAGAGTCTTTTGTGATCCTTCTGGTTTGCCAGTGAGTATCGGTGAGAAATCACGGTTACAAGTTTTGTGGATTTAAAACTAGTCTCAGTGATAATAAGCTCCTGCCGGCGGGTCCGCAACACTGTTCCTATTTTAAAATGTTCCAAAAGGCATATAGGTACTGATGTTTATGTTAATGACTACAGTTGACAGAAAATGCGTCAAAACACAATTAAAACACTGACTACAATAGTCTCAAAATGTGGCGAAAAACTGCACCATTGGAATACTTATAATTTGGAACCCTTCCTTCCATTTTTCCCATTCTTGACACGTATTTCCCGTTATGATGTTTAACATAATTGTCATCAAAATTAAACGACTGCGGCTGGGTTTAAGATTGCAAATAATTATGTCCGTAAACACTGCGGTGTGTAAAGGTAACGGTGTAGGGAACACGTCAATCAAACACGAATTGTTCAAGCAATGACCGGTTTATTCAACAATACATTGTCGACTACCCTACAACGTGTAATGGCATTACGTAAATAGTGTAAATCTAACCTCATCTCATCAAATATAATAACACAAGCTTTCGCCCGCGGCTTCGCTTTCGTGGCAGAATTCTCTATCCCGTGGGTATTTTTCAAAATCTCTCCCTATGTCCACGTTTCATGCTGGTAACTTAAAAAATAACGATTTTCCATACAAACTTTCACCCCCTTAGGGGTGGAATTTCGAAAGATCCCGCCTTACCCCTAGTGTACATTGATAAAGGAACCTCTATGCCAAATTTCAGGTATAGGGGTTTGGACTGGGCGTTAATCAGTCAGTCAGGACTATTCTTTCTTATATTTATGGATGACAGCGGGAAGTGAATTAATATTTTTACTATGTAAAGCAGCGAATCATCAATCACTACTACGTAAAGCAGGCATCGGGTGAGTAGTGGATTGATTGGTAGACTGATCGACCGATTGATCGGCAGTCTGGTTGGTAGGTTGGTCAACCGACTTCTCAGGTGCGGAGGGCAAAGAAGCGTCTCCACCCGTGCTTCGCAGCTTGCCAAATGTAAGTGTTCGGATCTCTTGCACGCCCAGCAGAATGTTGTAGCCTCGCTCCAAGGCCTGTTTGATCTCAGCGCTCATCAGAGAATCCATGCCCAGTTCTGCTAAAGTGACACCATCCGATATTTTGCTGGCGTCCTTAATACCTGCGTAAACCCAAATAGTTTAATTGACATTAACATGACATTAACACTTTAACCTTTACGAATAATATAAATAAACACCATCTACGAGTATTCCTGTTGAACGTCACATAAGTCAAATTATTTTCGGTTATAAACTAATTTATAGAGTTGCATTCAATCTCACCACAACTATCTTAAATTGACCTATAACATGATTATAAGCTACACGATTCGACTTCATTACATAAGCGAAAGCAGCAAAAACTTCTACATACCGAGAATGTTGGCGACGACCTGCACGAGTTCCTGCGAGGGTTTCTCCTGTGTGCGAAGCTTATCTGCCAGCACGATGGAAGACGTGACGGCATGCGGCAGCGCCATCAAGCAGCCCTAAGTGGTCAAACATGAAGCGATGCGCTGCGGCATGGTCCCACCGACTTCAGTGTCCGAATCACCTATATAATGGACATTGTAAACTTACTACTGTTTCACCGATTTCGACATCCTGACTACATTCTTTAACTTGTCATGGTATAATTTTAGACAAATGATTCATTTTGCATGATATTTTGGACGGGTCAGGCTTTTTGTAAAGCTCCCTTTCCCGAAATGTGTTTTTTCTCTAAAAGTGCAATTTCTGTACACTCCCAAAAGATACACTTGCCTAACTAAGGCACTTTCTCGAAATATTAACTGTTTGTATCACCACAAAGTTCACACTAGTTTTTGTCAGGTGAAGTCATGATGGCAGTGTTAACGTTTTTTCGGTCTCTAAAACCCTCGTGCTCGTAATTTATTGCCATTTATCGAAGTCTTTACCTGTACGTACTTTTAGGTACACGTATACTTCATACTATTTTCATCTTAGATTAGGTACTGGCCACTCTACTTTCAAGAGATAAAGAAAGTGCACCTTCTGAGGAAACGTAACTTCTGAGAATGTGTTCTATCTGAGAAAATGTACTTTTTGAGAAAGTGTACCCATTGGGAAGTACACTTTTAGAGATAGCGTACCTTCCGAGAAAGTGATCCTTCTAAAGAAGTGCACGTTTAGACAAAGTGCACATTTCGGGAAAGTGAGCTTTACAAGCCTGACCGATCTTGACAAAGTAATTGATGATTAAATTTTCTTTTTTTTAATGACGTCTAATTCTTTGACGGCTGATGGTCGGAGACATCAAAATCGATGGAATGTTGAAGGAGATGAGAAGAGGCTCATTTCTCCAAACTAATAATACATTGACTTCAATATACAATAAAAAATACATGGGATGACGTTTGACAAATAAGTAAATTTGAATTTGCCCCACCATGCATTGCAGTGACGATCATTCCCACATCACCGATGGCGCCCCATTGGACAGCCAATGCAGGCAGCCCGTCGTCTTGCCGCTGTTCACATAGCCTCTCCATGGCACTGTTGGAGAGCCCATAGTTGCTTTGGCCGGGGTTCCCGCGGCCGCATGACACGGACGAGAACACCACGAAGTAGTCCAGCTCTGGCGCCAGGTCGCGCGATGCTGCGTCGAGCGCGCGTGTGCCTGAAGTACACAGGAAGAAGGACTACTTATATAGGATACTAGCTTTCGCCCGCTTCTTCACTCCCGTGGCAGAACTCTCTATCCCGTGGGTAAGTAATTCATAAAATGTCTATATAAGTTTTATGATTATGATCGTATCTCTAAAAATTACGTTTTTCTCGTACAAACTTCCAACCCCGTTTTCACCCCCTTAGGGTTGAAATTTTCTAAAACTGTGAAACATGGTGTTCATTTATTTAAATAAATAAATATCATGGGACAAAATTGACACCGATTGACTTAGTCCCAAGCTAGGCAAAGCCTGTACTATCGGCACTGGACAGCAGATAGACGTACTGATATAGATAAAAAGGTACTTAAATACATAATATGAAACATTATAAGACCCGAGAACAAACATTCGTATTCATCATACAAACATTTGCCCCGACCAGGGATCGAATCGGGGATTCGTCTTAAAAAAAACTTCGCCAAGTTTTATGATCGTAACTTAAAAAACCGGCCAAGTTTGAGTCGGACTCGCGCACGAGGGTTCCGTAGATAGATTTTAACGCTTTTCCCCAGTGTTTTAAAAAGTCCAGCCCTGCTCCTAAGCAAAATGTACGCAGTGTGGGGTCAACTTATATTGGTCTGCGAAATGTACAGTCAGACATAAAAATTTAAGATTTTGAGACTTTTCGGAGTGGTTGTGCTGTAAGAGCTACCTACACACCAAATTTCAAGTATCTAGGACAAGTGGAAGTACCCTTTAGGTTTTTGGATTTCGGCAATTTGTATGGAAATAGCCTTTGTAATGACTGTATCTTTTCATTGCGTTGACGTAGAAGGTTGATTTTTTCACAGCTCCAAGGGACCGCAAGCTTGAGTATTTGATATTAATTTCAGCATGCTACCTCGACGCGTTCCAGAGAAAAAGGGTCTTGACAGACAGACAGACAGACGTACAACAAAGTGATCCTATAAGGGTTCCGTTTTTTCCTTTTGAGGTACAGAACCCTAAAAAGACATGTAAAAGAGCGTTTAACCCCCTACTCACTGAATAATATTTTGTTTATGGTTTTGCTTTAACCCATTGATCTGATGACGTCGAGATCTAAATCATAGACAAGCTAGTTCTCACGAATGGTATGACGCGCAGACTTACCATCAATCTCAGGCTTAGCAACAGCTCGGAAGTCTTCAGGAGTCTGGTTCTCCATAAAAGCGTCCCTCAGCACAGCAGCCAGGTTAAATATGCCGCCGACGGGCGCCGCGCGCGCCGCCTCGGCCAGCAGCGCGCGCGCGCCGGCTACCACCGTAGCGTCCGTCGTTGATACGTCTACGCGTATGCCTTTTTCGCGCCACCTGCGAACAGAGGTGTTGGCGATGGCGTTTCTGTTGAACTTATCATTGATTTTTGAGTTTCATTTTCTCAAATTACATGATACCTATAGTAATAACAATGAAATACTTTAGCTATCGTAATAATTACGTGGTTCAGAATGTGAAAACAATAAACAGTCAATGAATTTGTTATTACTAATACCTAATGATATAAATTTATAAAGAATGACAATAATAGGGGCAAGTACCTGTGAATGCACCAAGCTTGGTAGCCGGTTCGTACACCGCTGCGCGAATTGAGCACAATCGTACGAGCACCACGATTCACCAGCCACTCCCCGAGCTCTAGCCCAAAGCCCCCCAGGCCGCCTGAAAACAAATGCAAGTTAGCTCAAACTATCACAGGTAAAAAAAAAGGCTTGTCTCACCTGGGAATCGAACCAACACTTTTTATGATGGGAATCGAAATAAAGATTTCTGATTTCTGAAAGAGTTGTTGACAAAAAATAATTCCCCTTGTGTAACATAACATTTTAAATAAAGAAACACCATGAAATTATACACTTAAGATATAACATTATGTATAACAATGTCTCTTACTGACAATATCCTTACATTTTTTCATATTTAAAAAAACTTTGAATGCAGTACCTATTACTTAAATTAAAAAATAAAGCAATGTCTTCATAGAACAAAATATTCTATCCACTTTCGCTACTTTCTCTCCATGTGGCCTATGCCACGACCCAGGTGTCCCACGGCTATTCGTGGGACACCTGTGTCGTGTTTTATAAAGCTACAAGTTACTATTTACAAGCGGAAGTCTTTTTCTAACAAAAGGTGACAGAATGAGACTCTTGTAAATTGTAACTTGTAGCTTTATAAAACACGGCCTTGTATAATATAGTTATAATATATATCGGCAATGAGGCGATAAAATACCTTGTAGTACAACTACTATTCAATACTACTATTCTACACAAATAGACGATAGATAGATGACCTTATTTTTTATTATTTATTAATTGTTAGCGATACTCACCAACCAGCACATAGCTCTTAGCAGGGTGCATGTAGGTGCGAGGCAGTGCGGGCAGACGACGTGGCTGCAGCAATTGCCCACTTGTCTCTTCCTCGCAAATGCGGATTAGAACCTTTCCGATGTGCTTTCCTGTTGCCATGTACCTATAATATGTCCAAGTTCCGGCATCAAAGTTTTCATAAGGTTCACGAATGATGAAAAGGCGACTATGTTTATAAATTATGTTGAACCTTTAGGATGGTGAAGTAATTCTTAGACTGGACGAGAAAGGGTTCTACCTCTAGCTCACCTGAACGCTTGCTCCAGTTGATTATCAGCAAACACGGTGGAAGGCAACGGACACACAGCACCATTGGCTATTCCCTCAGTAACGCATTGCCATACTGCTGACTTCTCAGGATGGTCACCGCTTGCATCGAACAGTGCGTCCAACAGGATTCCATGTACAGTGGTGTTTCTGAGTAGTACGGCCATGCCCAACTGTGAGTTAGCACTGAGATCAAGCTTGCCGATTTCTAAGAAGCGGCCACCTATAGCCAAGCAACGCAGTGACGCCTGCAGCTGATCGCCGGCTAGTGAATTGAGTACCAAGTCCACACCACGGCCGCGCGTTCTATGTCGCACTAGCTGCTCAAAAGTACAGTCGCGTGAGTTACCGATGTTTACATCGGGAAGCGAGGGGAAGCGTTCCCGTAAGAACGCGCGTTTGTCAGGAGTGCCGACGGTCGTGAACACAGTGCAGCCAGCGTGCAGTACTACGGAGATGGCGGCTTGCCCCACACCACCTGTACCCGCATGGATCAACACACTATCACCGCGTCTCATCCTCCCGCGGACTGCGAGTGCATAATACGCCGTCGCATACGCCACTGGTACTGTAGCTGCTTCTTCTAGCGTCCAGGCAGCTGGAACTTGCCACATTAAGCCCTCGTCCGCAACTACTGTTGTAGCGAGTCCTTTAGCTGCGACTATGCCCATTACGCGCTTGCCTGAAGATGAGCGCCCACTGAACTCTAGTCCGAGGATGCATTCCTGTAACACAAAAAAGACTGTAAGTGGGAGCTGGATTGAAAAGAAACTGGAGTAGAGTGAATATTCACCTGGCCGGCAAGGTTCCCAGGAAGTGCATCAGGTGGCAGTTTCCCAGTAGCTAGCTTAATGTCGCGGAAGTTTAGCGGCGCATAATACACGTGGCATAGATCGGTGTGCGCGCGACGCGGCGCTACGGCCACGTATGTAAGGTCACTCTCGATCCAGCGCAGCGAGGATAAGTCACCACGATTTAGGGTATTAACGTATGAATGCTCCACCTGCGGCAACGAAAAGAGTTAACATGTCATAACAAAGAGGAATATAGGAGGGTTGGGAGCGAGGATTACCTGTAGTTGTGAGTCGGCAGTGTCTTCAAGAAGTAGGTGGCGATATGTCCCCCAGACGCCAGCGCGCATCACATTGAAGGTAAGGTCTAGCTGAACTTGCGCACGATACGCTGGCGCGGTTGGGTCGAATGCGTCTTTCGCCCCCGGTAGATAATAAACGCGCAACTTTTCACCCCCTGCCTCGCGGCGCAGGCAAGTGCCTAAACCAAGCACTCCGCTGCCCGTATTACGAGACCACACGTACACGCGCAGCTCTTCGCTCTCGGCGCGTTTCAGAGCGTCACGCAAAGTTTCCACCCATGCGAAATCATCGTCGTGTACTTCTAGTTCAATACTTATGGAGGGCAGCAAAGCCGCACGGCGCAGCAGTAAGTATTCGCAGGCAGTCGCGTGCTGTCTTGCAACTACCACGAGCCCCAATTCCGCCAGCAACGCGGCCGCGCTAGGATTATCCAGAGCATGCACTGGCTCATTCAGCAGCAAGTGGCCTTGTGCATCTAAGGCAGCGGTTAACACGCGCAGCACGCTTGCGTCTTGTCGCGAGATAATATTCCCGCCCAGCACCAACTGACACTGAGAATCTAACCCGTCCAACACCTCTTTGTTTGATATCTGGTGAATACAAAGTAATTAGTATCAGTATGGTAGCGATAACGTTAGTCAACAGCTTATTTAGATTCTCGTCAGGCCTCGCTTTGTATCAATAAAACCTCGCCAATGTGTACAAAAAAAATATGAGGCGAGAGTCAAAGTTAACTATTATTTTCTAGTACAAACACTTATTGTGATCTAATATCTTTGTAGATACTGTGTCTGGAATAAAAGATAGCATTAAAAATATTTTTTTTATATGTTTAAATATTTATAAACTTTACAACGTGTTGGAGACACGTTGCGCATACCTTGACTCCGAGTGGATCCATAGTAGTGGAGTAGGTAGCCACGTTACCGCCAGCGGCCAGGCTTGCGTCGACACGGACCTGCGGTTCATCATTGAGTATCGGCAGTACAAGCGGCAGAAGCAGTTCATTAGCTGGTCGACCAGACGCAAGCTCAGCTACTCGAAGATGAAGAGTGTTAATGTTTTCAAGCAATATTTGTATTGCGGTGGAGAGCGCAATGCGCTTAGAGTGGCTAGTGTATTCGGTGCGCGTGGTATCCAGCGGTATAAAAACATACTTCTCCAATTTAGGTGAAGCCTGGACGTTAGTGCGAAGTGGCGCAAGGGACACTTTGATGCCACGCAGCTCCACACCACCAGCCACAGTGACAGATAGATTATCGTATCGCCGTAGAGGCACGCCTTTGCCACCTGCCGCCGCCACGGCTGCTCTTTGCGCCGCCGGGTCGATAAGCACCCGTAATATCCGTGTAGGCAGCTTCATTTCGCTATGGTCCGTGACAATGATGTCAAACTGTAGCATGGCGTCTATGAACGAAATCCAATTATCCTCCCAGTTGATAAGACCTCGCGTTCCACGCGCATTGGATTGCTGGACACCGCGGAATAGGCCTTCGTAGTTATAACCTTTCAGGCGGAGCTCCTTGTAGACGTCATCAGCTTCCAGTGGTAGTAAGTCTTCTTCGGGTACGTCAGGAAGCGAGGTGGTAGGCAAGCGCTCGGTAGCGGGGTTAGTTGCAAGGCGAGCACGACCAGTCACTACTACAGCTCCACCCTCGCAAATTTCAAACTCTCCGGTGCCGCCAAGCAATGAGACAAGGAAGCGGAGTGGCGCGTGTCGGGGCACGATGGTGGCGCGTCGGAACTGAACGTCATCCAGCACAACAGCTGCCTCGTCCATCTTGAGGTCGTGGATCTTGGCCATTGTACGCCATACCATTGTCTGTTGGGAGAGGCATTACAAGTCGGATTTTAATTGACCGAACGAACGAAGTGAAGTGAGTTTCAGCTTGGGAAAATATGATTTCGTATGTCTTTCAGCCGTCTGTCTGGCTGTTATCCTCTACAGGTCGCATTTCTCAAACAATTCTTGTGAATTTCTTTTTTGTCGATTCGTTTTTTGGATTTTTTTAAACGAAAAAAAATTAAAATGTTCTAAAATGACCCGATCTTCGTGAAATTTTGTGATCGAGTTCGATAATTATATAGAATTTTTTTTCGTTCATTTGTTTCTGAAAATTAAAAAAAAAACGAAAAATGCTCAAAAATTAGGTTGCGAGGTCTACAGCTCACAGAGCCACTAGTATTAAAAATAGTCTAATACTAACAAACATGGAAGGTCCTTGTTCAAGTCGCTTAGACTACAAAATTCTTGTAATTTTCCCTTGGCCTAAGGGTTATCCATTTACTACCCCAACTTCATCGGCATGAACGTTAATCAAATACCTATGTTTATAGAGTCACCACAAATCATGGCATATTGTTTTACAAATGAATAAATGGGTTCCACAGTAACGGACACGGACTTAATTGTGATTCGAATAAAGTACCCCAACTTACCAGATAGCCAGTAGCAGGGAAGAGAACACGTCCATCGATATTATGCCCAGCTAGAAATGCGTGGTCCGGCTTGCTGAGATCGAACTCTATCACATTCTCGCTCGTACGCTTGAGCGACTTGTAAGTACACACATTCCACTCAGCAGAATGGTCCCACTCGATGGCTGAAGCGAGCGTTGGTGTCCCACGAGACACTGGCCATGATATTGGCGGGTAGAGTGCTGAGACGCGTGGCTGTGTCCCAGCTACAAAAAGACGGCCCATGGCGTCTAGCAGATGCGTCAACGGATCCGGGTGATCACGTCGTGTTAAGGGTATATGCGTGGCGAGTGGCAACGCACGACGTAACACCGCGTGTAATATCCCATGTGGTGCTATTTCAACCACTACTGCATGCTCTGGTACTGCTTGTAGCGCGTCTGCGAAACGCACTGGAGACACCATGTTGTTAATGTGGTATTCTGCGTCGCTTAGCTTGCCTGCAACACAGACGCCATCAATACGCATCATAAGCCCTTGTTAGCCAAATAATGCTACTTAGTAATAAAAAATCGATCGATGGCTGTTTAATTTAGCTTTTGTAATTCACCGTTATGAGCCACGGCTGTCCACGGGAAAACCGTGGTCTTCCCTGCAAAAGTTATATCGTAATCTGACACTTAAAGCAGTACATAAAAATCTCACACTTGTTGCTCCCTCATTTAATCTAATCATCAACCTGTACCGGTCTACAGCGGCCAAAGACCACAGACGAAAGGACGATTTACCAAAAATTAGACAATAAGTCAGTGCATTGTGCACAGGGTCTCTTAATTGTGTGCCCGTTTTTAGCGTTTGTGTGGCAGTTTTGTTTGGGTATAAGTTTGTGGGATCGTTACAAATAACATGATTGTAGACGCATGCTGGATGTGTGTACTTTGTCCGCCTCAAATAGTGGCATAAAGATTCAAGGCAAAGATATGCTAAAAGCGGCTCCCGTCTGTCTACTCTTTTTAAGACAGCGACACAAATCCCAAAAGCATTCGAAACCTGAATTTTATTACACTTCACACTATCACGCACCCCATGCCGTGTCCTGTTGACCGAGCGATAGCGAAGAAGACACCCAACGCGGGCTGCGGCGTTTCGGCTTCGGTATGATTTCCCTCAATTTAGCACGGAGTGGCTTCGCAGTTGGTGCTATGTACTTGGTATGAAACGCTAAGCCTGAGCTGTTCACATAGCGCGCGAAGATACCTTCAGCTTTAAGGTCGGTTACGAACTTATCTATGGAGTCTGGTGGGCCTGAAACCTGTAAAAAGACGTGATTGTGACAACAATGTGCGAGTCGAAAAACAACTAGATGAATTTGCACTCACATCAACAGTTGCAAACCTTATAATTAGGTATTAAATGAGTAATAATATATCTACATGTTTGCGATAATATCTAGGTATGCACAATTAATGAGAAGTATGCCGCAGTACAAAATTGACAAGCGATCCACAATATAGCTCAGCTTCACGACGATGGGAAACGGTTGTGACCATTACAGAAATACAGGCATTGTATAGCCACTGAAAAATATCATGGGTGAGATTATTTAATAAATCAAACACGTTAGACATAATTATTTCGAACGGGATATTGACTCCGATAACCTAACTAGGTTTGACGAGCTCCCGATATTGGTTGGTAGTGGCAGTGCTGCAGTCACCACGCAAGAATGCAGGCAGACAGTGCCCGGTGTACGTAAGGTTAGCATCATCTACCCGCGTGTTGTCAGTCTACCCGTGATCATGATGCATGTAACTGCGCCGAAATATTGGGAGCTCATTTAAACCTAGTAAGGTAATCGCGCTCAATATCCTGTTTTGAATGTCTCATGTAAAATTAACCGCGAATCATTGACAACTGTTATCAAACACGCTGTCTGCTTTGTAAAGAATTGAACTGTAATTTATTCAACTTTAACAAGTTTTAAATGATTCGTGGTTAATCGAGGTAAACGTCCCAATAAGCGAAACAGCGAGCAGGTGCTTGTCACCTCTATGGGAGGTGCCAACTATTGGAAAAGTGTCGGGCACATGGACACGACCCGTCTACCCGTGATCATGTGTATATCATGATGCATGTAACTGCGTCGAAGATCATCCAAACCTAGTAAAGTAATCGCGGTCTATATCCCGTTTTGAATATGTCTGACTTTGACAAGATACAAAAACTGATGAATGTCAACAACAGATTGGCGTTAGTTGTAGTTTATTAACAATAATATTAGTGGATATTATAATCAACAACCCCTTAACTAGATCTAACGTTTTACGAATATTTTCCTTGACCAGTGCCCTAAGCACGACTTGTCCAATCCTGCGTCACGTAAAATCGAATAGTAAACTATAACGAGTTTGTATGACGTTTGGAACAGCGCCCGCCCGTGAGCGTATTTGGAACTAAAATTTAGTATGAGATTTCTCGATCTCGATACGATAACCGTAACGTAACGCAGGATTCGACAAGTCGTGCTTAGGGCACTGTGTTGTGAGACCTTGTTTTGTGCCTTTCATTATTCTAGGGCAATGTGACCCTAGAGGTTTTGGTTAACGGATAGACGGGCAGACAGACCGACGGACAAAGAAGTGTCATATAAGGGATCCGTTTTTTCTGTGGTACCTTGAGTGGTTGTGGTTAGTGGTATTCTCACCGTGACGCTGTCTGGGGAGTTATGGCAGGCAGGTATCACGTCGGGCGGGCAGCGGCGCGAGGCTTCCTGCCACGATAGTCCTACGGCGGCCATGGCTCCCGGCGGCAGCGCCGCTTCACAAACATAGCGCGCGCGCCAGTACGTACAAAGTACTGCCTGTTCTGCTGTTAGCGTATCATCTGCGTAGGCGCATCCTGCCCATTCAATATAAAATTGCATCATAAATTATTGTAGGATGTTAAGTTAGGAGAATTTATATTGAAATTGTCAAGAGTAATTGTAAAAATAATGATTGAATGTCATAAACTAATGCTAAAATTTAATAAAGCAATAAACACGAATGAAAACATTATAAAATACTATCAAATTTATTCTCCGCTCTGATAATGATTTTGTATGTTGATATCATAAAACAAATGAAATAAAAAATAATAGTAAACAAGAACAAGAATACTGTCTCCAATAGGGATAGTCGAATTGAAATACATAAAATTAATTGAAAAGATGTCAAGTAGAACTAAAAGATAAAAATCCATATTGAAAGTACAGTTCCAAGTAAAATTGAATCCGCAATGATAGTGTAAGGGCCAAATCAAAGTGGCTTTTAGCACGAGACGTTACATCTTGCCTTAACTTCAGGGCCCTTTCGTGCTTCTTTCTGGATAATTATATAGTTTCACGAATTATTGCGTGTTCGGCCACAGCACGCATTACTCCGAAACATGTCAGGCTCTACTCGACTGACATAAGTGAGTAATCCATTTATTTCACTATGAAGTCCGAAACGAGAGAAATCTCGGCATTAGATTTTTTTAATCCCTCCACTTTTTTACTTTTTAGGGTTCCGTACCTCAAAAGGAAAAAACGGAACCCTTACAGGATCACTTTGTTGTCCGTCTGTCTGTCTTTCTGTCTGTCTGTCAAGACCCTTTTTCTCTGGAACGCGTGGAGGTAGCATGCTGAAATTAATATCAAACACTCAAGCCTGCGGTCCCGTGAAGCCGTGAAAAAATCAACCTTCTAAGTCAACGCAATCAAAAGATACAATAATTAAAAAATCCATTTCCATACAAATTGCCGATTTTAAAAAACCTAAAGGGTACTTCCAGATGTTCTAGAAACTTGAAATTTGGTATGAAGGTAGCTCTTATAGCACAACCACTCGGAAAAGTCTCAAAATCTAAAATTTTTATGTCTGTCTGTAGATTTCCGACAGACCAATATAAGTTGACCCCACACTGCGTACATTTTGCTTAGAAGCAGGGCTCTGCTAACACTGAACTTCTTAAAACACTTGGGAAAAGCGTTAAAATCTTTCTACGGAACCCTCGTGCGCGAGTCCGACTCGCACTTGTCCGGTTTTTTAGTTATCTGCAACTTGGCTTATTTGGTTAAACAATTAACGTGCTGGCATAAACCACCCAGCGTTCTACCTTAGTACGAGATACTTACCAATTTCGCCAGCAGAATGTCCCACGATGCAGTCAGGGCGAACGCCTAGTTCCCTCAGCACGTCGACCAACGCAACTTGCACAGCTGTTATCGACACCAAAGAGTTGACGTAGTTCTCGAAAGCGGCATCCGGCGCTTCCGTCAGTATGTGTGTTAGGTCAAAACCGAGTGGGCGAAGTATTGCTGCTAAGTGGGCTATAGTAGACGCGAAGATTGGTAGGCGCATTAGTGTACGCGCCATGCCTGCCCGTTGGGAGCCCATGCCAGAGAAAACGAACCAAATCGGACGCTGCTCCGTCAACTCCATCTGATGGGAGAGGGATAAGCTTAAGTTATGTGGAAGAAATCGTATTTGCATTAACCGCGAAGTACTACATGGTAGAGGGAGGGCAATCTTCTAATCTAGTCAGTCGTCTTTCAACAAGAAGACGACATGATTAGGTGGTAGAACGGAGGGAGGAGCAGTGCCCCCCCATGTTAGATTTCAGAGGAATATTTGCCCCCACTTCCACGACCGCTACGTATTTGAATGGATAAACTCAATTTTATTGAATGTTTTAAAAAATACAATTGTCCTAGCTTAACGTAGCTTATAGGAATTTGGAAATGGTTCTTAGGATGGGTAAGCCCTTCAGTCGTCCACGGACATTTAAAATTCTTTTTTACTCCTTTGTAAGAAGTATCCTTGAGTTTTTGTCTGTGGGTTGGACTGTACCAAGTCCTTATATACTCATATGCACAATTATTTGCCTGTGAGTATATTATTGATCGGTTAGAACGCAAACAGAATATTTTTCTGAAGTCACTCTGCTACAAAACTGGTTCTTCCTTCCCACGATCAGTGGATTCTGCTGAATACTTTGGGGTCCTTTTCTTATAAACAGACGTCTTTTTTACTTAGATATAACGTTTTATTTTAAAATTGTAAAGAGTGATATTCGTTGTCCGAATCTCCTGCAAAAAGTTATTTTCAATAACCCGCGTCACTCCTTACGGCCTCGAAGTCTTTTTCATGTCAGCTTTGCTCGTACAAACTACGCCCAACATACCTTTTTCACACGAGTAAGTTACCTCGACATCATAATAATTTTTTGTGTGATATTGCCCGTTTAATGATTAAAACTAAAAAACTTGTGAAATCTATTTTTTTTTCTAAATTGATAATTACCTGCCCTAAAATTTAATAATGTAATGTTGTTGTTTTTTTTTTTTAATCTCATTTATTTTATAAGCCATGATTGTTGTTAAATCTATTACATTTATATTTATGAACCTTTAGGTCCGATTACTAATATCCTTTTTCTAACTATGCTTGTAAACGACTGCATGTGTTCTGAATTTAAAAAAATACCTAAATAGCGTGACTACTACATATACTTCGTTTTTTGTTTTAGAAAGAAGTTTTATAAACAATCTCGGCATGACTGTCTTTTTATTGAAAAATGCTTTTTAAAAATAAATCACAGCAAGTAACAATCAAATAACAATTAGATCCAATTATTTATATTATTATGGTTTTATACGTAATGGTTATTTATTAAAAAAAGTGTTTTTCAATAAAAATACATGTTAAGATTGTTTACCTTCTTTCGAATGCAAAAAAAAACAAAGTACATACATATAGTGCTATTTAGGTATTAGGCTTAGGAATAACAATACATTTTTCACAAAAAACATTGTGTAGGTACATTGTGTAGGTGGGCGCTAACGATGGGCCTCATAAGGAAGCTCAAAGTCACTCAGAGGGCAATGGAGAGGGCTATGCTCGGGGTTCATCAATGGGAATCGGGAATCAGAAATGATGATATCCGCAGTAAAACTAAGGTTACCGACATAGCCCGAAGAATTGCGAAACTTAAGTGGCAGTGGGCGGGGCACATTGCTCGCAGGACTGATGGCCGATGAGGTCAGAAGGTTCTCGAATGGCGTCCACGGACCGGGAGACGAGCTGTCGGTAGGCCTCCAACAAGATGGAGCGACGACCTGGTAAAGATCGCGGGATCGCGGTGGATGCGGAAAGCACAAGACCGGTCTGAGTGGAGAGCCTTGGGGGAGGCCTATGTCCAGCAGTGGACGTCTTTCGGCTGACATGATGACGATGATGACATTGGTTTGCCTATGAGCAAAAATAACAGATAACTTTTATGAATATTCCATACGAAATGAGTAATTTATCGGTAGGTATTGTGCCAGTCTTTTAAGATACTTAAATACTTAAACAAAAATGTATAAAACTCACTATATTTAGGTAGGTACCTTCATCGCTTCCATCATAGGCTTTGTATTCCGCTCAGGATCCAACACTGCAAAGCCTCTATACGCATGTCCGGGGATGTTCCGCTCATGCACCGCATCTAATAAAGCATGGAGCTCGGCGTCTCGCGGATAATCCGCTGCTAGCTTCAAAAGCTTTAGCACTGCTGCTTGGGTTCTTCCAGAAGCCAGTACTAGCCGAGGAGCGGGGTGCGATGCTGGTGGAGGCCGTGAACCACTTTGTGATTCCAGGATCGCGTGTGCGTTAGCCCCGCCGAAGCCAAAGGAGTTGACAGCCACAAGACCGCCTGGCCAAGGTGTATTGCTATTCACCACCTAGGAAAAGCCTGAAGTTGAGGCACAATATTGCTTTCTAAATAAAATGGGTACAAATTTCTCACAATAGGACTTTTTGTTTTGTGTAATTCGTAATGACAGAACTCGATACGATAGTCAATATTGGTGAGGTATTAAATCCTTGAAGATTTTTTTACACAGTTGTGGTCTGTCAATTAATATCGCTGGTGCTGGAAGATTACTTTTCAGATTGCTGAATATCTCTATTCATGACGCTTTATAGGAAATCATAAATTGAAGGGATACTAAAATTCTGCCTAGGAACTGTACCTTAATACTGCCATCACTAAGCGCAGGTATGTCAGGGTTGGGCGTTTTGTAGTGGAGGATCCCGGGGATGACACCACGCTCCATCGCCACCACCACTTTGGCAATGGCACACAGCCCTGACGCTGGCTCCGAATGTCCCATGTTCGACTTGACAGAACCCATTAAAAGTGGCGTAGCGCGGTCTTTACAAAACAGCTCCGCAATCGCGTTGACCTCTTCTGGATCCCCAGCTTTAGTTCCAGTACCGTGCGCCTCCACATACGTGATATCCTGTGGCCTTAAATGTGCTCTTTCGATTGTTTCCTGCGCTAGTTGACGTTGAGCGCCGCCTGCAGGATACGTGATGCCCTGGGCTTTATACCCGTCTGCGTTAAAACGCGCGCCTCGCACAGTACAATACAAGCGACGGCAGTCACGACGCCGCTGGAGTAGCACAGCCACGACAGCCTCTGATCGAACGTAGCCAACTCCACTCGCATCGAAAGCGGCGCAACGACCTTCTGGCGACAGCATGTTCAACCGGTTGAAGTTGACCGCGGTGGCTGGTAAGAGACAAAGATTGGTGCTCGCGACGATGGCCGCGTCGCATTCGCCTGCGCGGATAGCAGCAGTCGCTTGGGCCAGGGCAAGCAGAGAGCTGGAGCAAGCAGTGTCGATGGCGTAAGATGGTCCTTTGAAATCGAAGGAGAAGGACACTCGATTGGGGAACATAGCGCGGCAGCAGCCGGTCATTCCGTAGCCGTTGAGATTGTCAACATCAGCGTTTAAAATCTCATTGGTGTCCGAGGTGAATACTCCCGCGTAGACGCCGGTACGAGAGCCACGGAGTTCAGTGGGATTGAACCCCGCGTCCACGATGGCCTCGTAGGTTACCTCCAACAGTATTCGCAGTTGGGGGTCCATCAGATGCGCCTGCTTGGCGTGAACACCGAAGAACGAGGCATCGAAATGCGCGAGGTTCTTTAGTTTTCCGGAGCGCTCTGGTAGACCATGCAATCCTGTCGAAACGACACAACCCATGTTATAATAATTTATTATGTTAGGTGTTTTATTACATATTTTTTTTTTTAATAACGGCATTTTAAGCACACTAATGTTATGTAATCGCAATCTTGTGTCACGCTAGGGCGGCCATAATTATAGAACCGTAATACTGTTTCTAAATGTGGATTCGGAATAGCGAATTGCCCTAATCAAGAACGAAATATTACTAATAATGTGTAGAGGTATTTTGCCGAAAGAAAATGTGCAAAAATCTCAAGTGTTTTGCTAAAACGATGACAAAATGGAACTGACGACTAGTGACAAGGCGACGATTCTCATAGTAATCGTCAATATTTAATGTGAGATTGTAAAGGTTAATCGAATGCAGTTCGTTCTACGGAATGTCAAAATCGAGGTAGCTCTCGATGACCACTAATCAGAGCCAACGGCAAAGTTCATGTCACTTTCATAGTTAGGTACTATAATTTTATTAATGACAAAAAATAGTGCCCTTATGACGGACCTGGCAAAATATTGGTCCGGTTTTAATAGTTGGGTTAGGTACAATTAATGAAAACATAACCTCTCTTTACCGAAGTTTGTAAAAAATAAGAATGTACTTTCTAACGTAAAAATGTAAAGAATCAAAAACGGCAGTTCGATTAAAAATATTGTTGGCTACTTTAGTTTTGTATTTAACTAAATTGAGTTTATGGTTTAATTGTCAATACACTAGCTTTGTAGCACGTTAAACAGTAGATTTACTTTGAAAAAAAAAAACATTCCGACGAATTGAGGACCTCCTCTTTTCTTTGAAGTCGGTTAAAAATAGGCTCATACAGAGTTCCGAAACGCGTCAGCCTTCAATCTTAGTAGATCCGTTAACCAGATCCATTATGGATCTGGTGAGTAGGTACTTTTTTCTTGGTAGATCTATTTCTTACGAAACTGGATCTGTGCCCTAAGCACGACTTGTCGAATCCTGCGTCACGTAAACTCGAATAGTAAACTATAACGAGTTTGTATGACGTTTGGAACAGCACCCGCCCGTGAGCGTATTTGGAACTAAAATTTTGTATGAGATTTCTCGATCTCGATACGATAACCGTAACGTAACGCAGGATTCGACAAGTCGTGCTTAGGGCACTGATGAGATTTTATTATTTCCAATAGATCTATTTTCAAAAATATGCTAAAGTAATTGGAGCTAATGATTATCCCTATTGTTCATAAACCTGTTTTAACTAAAATGCCGTCAAAGTTCGTTTGTCCTTTTTTTAACCGACTTCAAAAAAAGGTGGAGGTTCTACGTTCCACTGTATGCATTTTTTATTTTTATTTTTATAAGTATGTTCATCGATTACTTCGTCAATTATAGAGCTTGAGTGACGATTATGAATAATTGCATACTATTATAATATCTAGTGATACTAGACAGTGTCACTAAATATTTTAATAAAAAAAAAAACCGGACAAGTGCGAGTCGGACTCGCGCACGAGGGTTCCGTAGAAAATTTTTAACTCTTTTCCACAGTGTTTTAAGTAGTCCAGTGTTAGCAGAGCCCTGCTCCTAAGCAAAATGTACGCAGTGTGGGGTCGTCTTATATTGGTCTGTGGAATCTACAGACAGACATAAAAATTTAAGATTTTGAGAATTTTTTGAGTGGTTGTGCTACATAAGAGCTACATTCATACCAAATTTCAAGTTTCTAGGATAACTGGAAGTGCCTTTTAGGTTTTCGGGGTACGGCAATTTGTATCGAAACAACCTTTTTAATGACTAGCGCCTAGTGTAATCGCCGACCAGGCCAAGAATTACGTCTCGATCGCGTTCGCGTTAAACAATTCTCATACTATTTGACGCTTTAACGTTAACGCGATCGAGGCGTATTTTGTGCTTTTTGATTACACTAAGGGCACTGTATTTTTTGAATACGTTGACTTAGAAGTTTGATTTTTTCACAGTTTCAAGGGATTGCAGGCTTTGAGTACTTGATATTAATTTCAGCATGCTACCTCCACGCGTTCCAGTGAAAAACGGTCTTGACAGACAGACAGACAGACAGATGGACAACAAAGTGATCCTATAAGGGTTCCGTTTTTTTCCTTTTGAGGTACTGAACCCTAAAAACACATATTTACACCTAACTATTAACGTATATTTTAAAAAGTGGACAATGCTAATTTCGCCATTTACGAGTTGCATTTGTGAGAATAAATTGCAGTCGTCATGTTGAATGCGCCTAGGTGACGACCTCTTCTTATATCTATGCCAACAATACCAATTAAGTGTAGCCATTGATGACTCTTGATGTAAAACGTGCAATATTTGTGAAAACTATTATATTGATGTTGTGGTTTCAGCCTTCTATGCTGTTATTTATGCAGTGGCGTAGGCCGTACACACACCAGATTCTTTAGTGGTAGTCATTCATCCAGTATTTTTGAAAGTAATCTACAAATTTATTTAAATTGACCTGATTTTGTGCAATTTCGAATCTGAATCTGGTTAACGGATCTAGCGAGAAAAATACTTTGCAGGAGATCCACATTGTCAAAAAATGAATCTACTGAGATTGAAGGCAGTGCAGTGGTGGTGGCGATAGTTGTCTCTGGTGACATGCGTTGATTCGTGTGGCAGTGGAGGGGGTGTTGAGTTGATGGAAACATAGGTATTATGTTGAGGCCACACATCGCGGTAGAATTATTGCGATGAAACTTCGTCTTTGGCTTACTACGGCGATTGTGCATGTGCATGGCCACATTGCAAACAGAGAAAATAAATATTGTCTCGAAAAACTTTATTACGAAAAAATGGATGGCTCTTTGTTTGATGGCGCTAACCAATTACTTTTAGCATTTGCACAATTACAAAGGATTCAAATCTCACCTTTTTCAGACTTCCAAAGGAAATTGAAAGGTTTAGAAATTTCTGAATACTTACCAAACGTTTGTTTTTGTGATTTATATTTTGTGTCACCCATATTACACTTTATTGTGTCGTAGCAAGAGTCGCTATTTACTTAAATAATTTTGCGGAGTCTGTCTTCTGTATTTGTACTATTATGTCTGTCCTTTCACGTATGGTTGCGGGTGAGCAAATTAATTGTTTCTGGTTTATGCCAAGTAGTGACTCACTGCGAGGCCAGCGACGATCATCATCGGTGACCAGGTCCACTCCATCGAACAGGTTCTTGGCGAACTCCTCAATACTATCAGACTCGGGCAGCCGACCCGACAGGCCCGAAATTACTATATCGTCTGCGCTCGGGCTCCAGGTGTCTGCTGGCATTTCTGTTTCTATCTGTAATAAAGATTAATAAGAAGGTTTCATGTGGCCATGTATTTTTATTATTATTAACAAAAAAGTGACACCAACTTCAAATTAAAAAAAAAACATGAAATAAAGCGATCAGTTTTATGGCCCAGCATAAGAATATTAAGTCGGTACGGTGCGGTCGGAAGTATGAATCAATGAATTTATATTTGTTGTAGGCCATAAAACTGATGGCGTTGAGGGTTGTTTTACGTGTTTTCTTTTAATTTGAAATCGATTTAAATTTTTATATTTTTTTTATAACATTTTATAAGATAACAACAGTTGTTGTTGTTTATGAAAAAACACCAACGGTTAATCACGATAAAAGCAGCAGCAGCTGTGATCGCGTTTGATGCTATTTTATTTGACGCAGACGCACAACAGCGGCTCGCTGCGAGCACGTTGCCTCGACGCACAAACAAATGCGCGACTCTCATGCTCGCGCGCAGCCTCGTCGTGCTTGGCGAGGCTGCCTCGGCCTGAGCGGCTCCAATTCGTACGCAGCTTAGGTATAACTGGCACCCAGCCTCGAAGAATTTTTTCGCTTTTCCCAAGTGTTTTTAACTCACGCACGCAGCGTGATCAATTTGTATTGGTCAGTGACATTATTATACATAGAAACCTAAAAAACAAAAAAAAGACTTTCAGATTTATCTGAATAATTGTGCTATAAGAGTTAGGTATCTTCACACTAAATTTAAATTTTCTAGGACAAGTGGAAGTAACCTATAGGTTTTGATCGAAAGGCAATTTGCATGAAATACTGTATGGTGTGATATAGACGTCAATTGACGTGACGCAATGGCCCGGCACGGGACGGCCGTCTGTCGTGTCTTGCCGGATAATCTGAAACCAATTACGGCGTATTACCGGATTTACTACTGTCCGAGATTACAGCTTGATTGACAAATTCAAGGAAACAGATATGCGGGTCACCCATTATACTTAACTGATGTGTCTTTTCCTTCAAAATTGCCAATTTTTAGCTGTTTGATGAAGCGGCAATTACTATACTTGTAAAATTGCGTCATTAATTATTTTTTTTGATCACACCTATTCGAAAAACGACGATAATTGATTTTAGAGGCTAGCGCGAATAAAATTAAATTTTGTCCCCACGCGAGTTTGAGTTTTCTCTCTTCTGATTGATCCGAGTTTGATAGATTAGCCTTTAGTACTACATTTTTGTTTTGGTATATTTATGACGCATGGAGGGCATGGGGGGAGGCCTTTGCCCAACAGTGGAACACTTCATCAGGCTTACAATAATAAAAAATATTTATTGTAATTGTTTTATAATATTATGTGCAATAAAGGATTTACATACATACTATACATTAGCGTACGATTAGCGTAGTAAAGTTCGAGCAGCTCGCGTGAAGGTTGAATTGAAATGTTTAATTTTTCATAATCGTTTGTTTTATTTACACATTCAGGTCGATGTTTATACATAAGATTTCGAGACGTTGCTTTTGCTTTGTCTCATAGGTAGTGATGGAAAATTATGTGTGTCACTCGGGGCCAAAACATTTTGCTCTCGCTACGTTCAGGATTCTACTATAGATTCTATTATACTACAGAATTCTTTGCTTCCCTCTGGATTCAAAATATCACTTTGTCCCCTTTGTAACACAAATGAGTAATTCTTAGCTTATAAAATCTTTCGCTTTGATATTTCTTCATTGTGATTATATTTCACGTATATCATGAAAACATGAAAACATGAAAAATGTATATGGTGGAAAATATAAGGCTGCCCTTATATTTTCCACCATATATATTTTTCATGCAAAATATTCTCAAGATGAGACAGTAATCAAGCCCGTACTGTCAAAAAATTATCAGATCTCATGATGAGCCAAGCTTCCTAACACTACTCTACAAGCCCTAACTTCACAAGCTTTACACCTTAGTCAAAATTATGTGGCTTGGCCGTTTCAGTGAAATTAATTAATTAATATCAAATACTCAAGCCTGCGGTCCCTTAAACCTGTGAAAAAATCAACCTTCGAAGTCAACGCAATCAAAAGATACAGTCATTGAAAAGGCTGTTTCCATACAAATTGCCGTACCACGAAAACCTAAAAGGTACTTCCAGTTGTCCTAGAAACTTGAAGTTTGGTATGAAGGTAGCTCTTATAGCACAACCACTCAGAAAATTCTCAATATGTAAAATTTTTATGTCTGTCTGTAGATTTCACAGACCAATATAAGTTGACCCCACACTGCGTACATTTTTCTTAGGAGCATGGCTCTGCTAACACTGGACTTCTTAAAACACTGGTGGAAAAGCGTTAAAATCTTTCTAGTGAACTCTCGTGCGCGAGTCCAACTCGCACTTGGCCGGTTTTTGTAGTGGCTAACAATAAATACCTCTTAGAGGAATTGTTTTAGTGTTATTCGCATATTTGATCAGTTTCGGCAACCTCCGTTTTGATGAAGAAAGCAATGTCTTATAAAATATAAACTAATTGACTGATTTAAAGCACAAAAGCACAGAAATGCTTCTTGTAGCACATATTTTCGCATTTTACCTCAATTATAGCTATAAATCTACCCAAAACCAAGACGGAGTTTAGTCTGAGAACACCTTTTCCCGAGAATGACCGAGACGGTTCGGCCTCGCGCACCGGTACTCCCTGGTCTGACTGGCGACGGGTCCAGGTCCACCAGCGGCGACGGGGGTGAAGTGGGCCGAAGGGTGACGGGGCACTTCACCTGCTCTTCGCCGAAGTGTTGGGCCGTGTGCTTGCACTTCACGGGAATTGCCGAAACTGCGCGAACGACACAAAAACGTTGCAAAATAGTACGCGATCTTTCAACTCCGAAGTGCGTCGGGATTTACAACGTGATACGAAGACTATAATAATACGGGATACGTTTTAATGAGCCGTCAAGAATTCAGCTAGGGGTCGAGTACCTAAGTCAAGTGTACCTCTGTAAAGCTTTTATTCGGAAAAAAAATAAAAAAAACATTCTCACATACATTCATTGCTTCTGCTGGTTTACAATATGTACGGGAAAATGTAAAAAAAAAAATTAACACGGGTACTTAGTTAGACTTATTCAACCCCTGGCTATTCAGCCAGTATTCACTAGACGGCTCATTACAACGAACCCTGTGTTTTTCAAATAAGCATCAATTGACAATAATTAAAAAGTACGTCTGCCAGCGCGCGAGTCGACACGTATTATGAATGTGCGTGTTGCGGTCTTGCGGTTCGAGTTGTGGAGCGGCTAGTGTAATCAACGGCCAAAAATACGTCTCGATCGCGTATGCGTTACGAGTGTTAATTAGTATGAGAATTATTTGTTGTCGATTACGATTGTATACTTTGGTAACAGAAATAAAGCCAATACAAAAATGTCATTGAAAATCGGAGTGGGCGCGGGAGCGCGGGAAGGATTTCATTATCTCATTACAGCTCATACCGTTTAGGCGGAACATGGAATTAATTAAAGTAAATAAAACTGCTAATTAGTAATAATGGTTTCATCAGTTTCGATAAAAAAAACCGGCCAAGTGCGAGTCGGACTCGCGCACGAGGGTTCCGTATAGAAAGATTTTAACGCTTTTCCTCAGTGTTTTATAAGACCAGTGTTAGCAGAGCCCTGATCCTACGCAAAATGTACGCAGTGTGGGGTCAACTTATATTGGTCCGCGAAATCTACAGACAGACATAAAATTTTAAGATTTTGAGACTTTTTGGAATGGTTGTGATATAAGAGTTACCTTCATACCAAATTTCAAGTTTCTAGGACAACTGGAAGTACCCTTTAGGTTTTCTCAGTACGGCGATTTGTATGGAAACCACCTTTTTAATGACTGTATCTTTTGATTGCGTTCACTTGGAAGGTTGATTTTTTCACAGCTTCAAGGGACCGCAGGATTGAGTATTTTGATATTAATTTCAGCATGTTACCTCTACGCGTTCCAGAGAAAAAGGGTCTTGACAGACAGACAGACAGACAGACAACAAAGTGATCCTATAAGCGTTCCGTTTTGCCTTTTGAGGTAAGTACGGAACCCTAAAAATTTTCAAATTCGTGACAGGTATTGGTATATGATATATCTACCTTCGGCTTCTGAACCCATCTTAGAGTATACTTATAATATGTGTGTAGATAAAGTAAAGTATGCAACTCCACATAATTAGGCCTTAAAACATGTAATAATAATCCTCCCGGCCGACTCCGGCTACGGCGACCGCTTCACCTCCGATTGTGTGCCCTCATGTGGCTCGCGTAAGCAATCTTCCTCAAGAAGGTCCGTGCGCACAGCGAGCACGCGAGGACACCATTATTGTAGTTGTAGAAGTTGCACAAACTACTATTATCCTCAATCCATTACTGTTCAGAAGATACGGTCCGGTGACGCAGACGAATGGACTTCCTCTCTTCTTCCACTTTTTGGGTACGGAATGATTAACTTACTTAGGTATTTGAACAGGTAACAAAGTGTTTACACGTGATTTGTCGTATATTTTGGAAAATTACGTAAGTAGGTGGCGTCGACTATTGCCTCTTCTTGTACCTATAAGCATATTGGACAGGAAAATAACATTGCGTGACAGGCTTCTTGCTATTTAAGATTACAAGGTTATTTTCAATTTCAAAGTGTATTCAGAGATGTGGCTTAAATTTTCTGTAGTATATGAAAATAATTATTAGTTTGTAATCAGTTTAATAATAATAATAGAAAATTTTTGACCTTCGTAATTTTTGACAGATGCTACGCATATAAATTATGGTTTGATTGGTAGGAGTATCATCATCATCATGGTGGCCTTTTGTTGATCCACTCCTGGATATAGGCCTCTTCCCTCTTCTTCCACTCTTGGCGATCTTGTGCCCGTCTCATCCAGTCTCGACTCGACCTTGGTGCCGTCGAACATCGTCCATCCAGCGCTGCGGTGGTCTGCCGCGCCCTCTAGTGTCCGCTCTGGGTCTCCATTCTAGGACTCGTCTTGTCCAGCGACTCTCGTCCATTCTCGCAACGTGCCCTGCCCATGCCCATGCCCATTTTTTCCTTGCTATGACAGCCATGACGTCCTTCACTTTCGTCTTGCTTCTGACCCATTCATTCCGTTTCCGGTCTCGTAGGGTGATTCCGAGCATCGCTCTCTCCATACCTCTATGCGCGACTCGGAACTTTTCGGCGGATTTCTGTGTAAGAGTCATGGTCTCTATACCGTAGGTACGAGCAGACAGACAGACAGACAGACTCGTAAGCACGGGCATGACACACTGCTCGAAGACCTTGACTTTGAGATGCAGGGATATTTTGCCACAAAATGTTTGCTTATTGGCACCGAATGCGTGCCAATAAATTAAAGTGTTCTGGTTTTGCTGTTCTAATAATATATATTTTTTACACTTTTTTCTAAAATACAGTTTTTTTTTTCTCTTTATTTTTTTTTAATGATAGAGTGAGCCTTCTTTGTGTAATTTATCTATGGTTACGTATTGTAAGATCTGATGAAACTTGTTTTTAGAAAAAATGACTTTGTGCCAAGTTTCTTGCGGCGCATTCTTCTTGGCAATCATGGTCTTTCCGAAAGCGCTAGTAGACTCGAAAAAATTACGTGTAAAAGAGCATTCAACTGCCTATTTGCTGAATAAAATTTTGAATTTTTTGAATTTTTGAATGCAGCCCACGCCTGAGCGATCCGTCGTTCCACCTCTGCTACTTGGTTCTCAAAGCCCGTGTAACCATATGCCCCAAATATAATTATGTATTCGGCCACTCTCTCTACTGGAAGCTGATAGTTCGTGACTTCACGAAGGGGTAAGGAGTATATATGACGGTAATTTAATCATTATGGAATATGGACATGAAAAGGCAAGAAGTAAAAAAAACGACCATAAACGAGTTGGACTCGCGCACCGAAGGTTCGCTCTTGGCCGGTTTTTTTATCCTAACTATATATACATAATATAATATAATGTATAATATAATATATTATAATATAATATTATATGATATAATATATATATATAATATAATATAATATATACTAGCTGTTACCCGCGACTTCGTCTGCGCAGATTTCGTTTATTGCTATACCGTGGAAACTAAGTAGGGATATAAGTTCTGTATAACAATTAACTGTCCACTATCCCATGCGTTTAGGTCTATTTAATTTGGGAAGCCATTCTCAGGAATGATGGCCTGGAAGCCTAGATATTGTTTTTGGATTCTATTCATTACAGGGGGGGCTATGGCCACTGAGAAATCTGCTAACTGCAGCGCCAGCGTAGTGATTTACTTTTTCTTACTTACTTAACGCATGTAATTTATTTTGGCTGGCTGCGCCCCCTGAGCCCCCCTCTTTCCTTCCTTCCGGTGGCGTAGTTGTTCGCTAATTATCAATGGCTTGGAGAAAAGAGTAGTATTTGTGTTCATTTTACGGCGGGGGGCTGCGCCTGCTGCTGCTGCGGCTGCTGCTCTTTACTTGCTGCAGGTGAGTGGTCCGCTCCGTCCGCTACTAATGAATATTCTGAAGGCAATGCCTTTTTACACTTCTTGTTGCGGGGGGCTGCCTGAAAGAGGGCCCCGGCAGTACAGGAATCAAACGGTTTTGAAATTAAAATTTGTGTATGCTCTAATGATCCTCTACTTGAATAAAGGCACTTTTTTCTGTAACGTTTAAAATTCACCGCTATCTTTGTTCCTACTACACACAATAATGAGGTACTATTAGTAAACACCAAAGGGTTTGTGCATAATGTATTGTTCTGGAGTAAGGTTAAAACTGTGGATCTATGGTTAAAACAAATGTCATAGTGGCAGAAGCGTTTACTTCATATCACGTTTGTTGTTGTTCGAATGATTGTATTTTTTGCTCTCTCTCTGTAGTTATTTCTTTAAGGACCTGACGACTACTGTGATTTTACTTGTGCGATGCCGATACTTGCACTCTGGACCGGATTTACAATTTCGGCTACACGATTGCGGATGACAGCATCAAGACCAGTGAACGCATATAAAACATGGAAGCAGTCTTCACTATCGTTCACGTATCGTTCACTAGCAGAGCCAAAACTCGCACAAAGATGAAGTACACACACAGCAGCAAAGTAACCATACACTAAACTATCCATGCATTCAAAAATTACGTTAATACGCACCAATCTAGGTTGCTATTAGGATGTGCTTTGCTAGTTACGCCATTTTAGAAATACTCAAAGATTTGACCAGAAGGCCAGTAGCGTTTGTCAGCGTCCGGCAATGCGCACTCGCCCAATGTGATTGGTTCTCGGCATGACAGATTACGGCCATTATTGGTTCGCGCGTCTGCTGCGATGTCAATGTCTGTCAGATGTGGTCAGATGCGTGGACAACGTTATGCATGAGGGGACCAGTCATAAAAAATATTCTTGCACTATCTTAATAATTATAATATATTATATTTAGCAAATTTAGAGCATTGTAAGATTTTACTTTTACTTACGTAAATCCAATAAAACCACGTATTGCTATTATAATTTGTTTATTTGTCGTCCTTCTAACATTGCATTACAAGTTTTTATCACCCCGAAAAATCCTTAAGCTTCTATATAACGTTTCCCTCCAAAAAACCGTGCCGGCTTCCTTCTCTCTCGCTCCTCTTCGTTTTCCCGCCACAGTCTCCCTCTCTGCCTCCCCCTCTCTGCCTCCCCCTCTCTTTCTGCATTCAAATATGGCGGGCAGCACGAAGCGAAGACAACACGTCGCATTTATTTATTAATAACAAATGAGTACTTACATTAAATAGAATATAAACTGTTATACAATTATCCTATTAATTTTAAAAAAGCTAACAGTATACATTTTGAATATGGTTAAATATGATAACATAGGTAGTCAACCTTCACCTCAGGCCCACAACGCTATAAAACAAGGCTGGCAATATATTTTCCAGCTGGGCCAATTTTTTTAAGTCCACTACTTTTTGGAGGTGGAAACAGTGTGGCCGACTATCGCCGCGTCGCGCTATTGGCTGGCTGGCTAATTAACGCGTTGGCGGGCAAATTCAAATGCCTTGGCGGGCATTTGAATTACTTTGTTTCCCGCGAGCCTGGGTTTAGACAACGTTCCAAATTTCCACTCGCTTGAATTCGCCTGAAATCCAAATCAGTATCTTAATAAATATAATAGTCCAACAGGCAATTAATAATTAGTAAAATGAGCTGCTACATTATGCATAATGACATCCCTGTGGTAAGCAAGAAGATTTTTGAATTTTCAGGTAATGGTGTACTTACATGTGAAAAGTGATTCCACTACCCTTGGGTGCCTTGGGACAGTGATCCGTGTGATTTTTGCACAAATTCACCCCACATGAAGGCATTTTAAAACGTAAATCTTATTTTTGATGATTAAAATAAACTGTCAAAACAGCGTCCGCCATTGCGGACTCGCGCAACCTAACTGATCGGCGCGCCGGTACAGTTTGCAAGCCCCACCCACTGCGGTATAGTTTTCGTGGGGTCATTTTAAAGTGACAGGAATGCTTCCATGTCTTATATGCCATCACTGATCAAGACTAAACAGTGGCGTCAATAATGCTCGTATTGTGTGCTGGAAGAAGATCTAATATTTTTATTTGTATAACAGTGAATTTTAAATGAATAAATGACATAATAATATACATTATGCTGTTTTACTATATTCTTTCTTTCTTAAGTCTCTAAAAATAGCTAAATGTCCATTAAAAAGAGATTCAGTTGATCGTTTTCGCTGCAGAACCGTTTCACTACAAATGTCATAATATTGACATACCATACATCCGACAAAGAATTGAATATGAAATGTATTAAGAGAAGGTTCCACGGAATTGCGCGAACTGTATCGTTGTTGATCGTGTGACTGTGGAACCGTATCACTGCAAATGTCACATTGACGTACCATACATCTGCCAAAGAAATCATTGTAAATTTTGTTGCGAAAAGGTTCCTCGGGGGTACGCAATTCCATTTTCTCTAATTATCGTTATCCCGCGGGATTTATGCTGATTTCCGGGATAAAAAGTAGCCTATGTTATTCCCGGATGTTCAAGCTATCTTTTTGTCAAGTTTCACCATGATCGGTAGGGCGGTTTTTGCGTGAAGAGGTAACAAACAGACAGACAGAGAGACAGAGGGACAGAGAGACAGAGTTACTTTCGAATTTATAATATAATATTTAAAATATTTATTTATAATATGGAGGATAATATTTTAAATATTATCGTAACTTAAAATTGTGAAATAAAAATCTTTTAACAAAAAGTAAAACCGCCTTTAAAAAAAAACATGAAATAATCCTCAAAAGCCTTGAGTTTCATGGCCTAGCAGGAATACGAAGTCAGTACGATCTGTCTGTTGTTGTTTTCACATCAAACAAAAGTCCTTGAGACATAGGACGGTTGCCCTTGGAAGCGTTCGATAAAGACCTTTGTATATAATGTATTCATTCTGGGACCGCATACATCCCTTCGTAATTCTAATATTCGCAGATATTTGACCTGGAGACCCTATACATCTCCTGGTCAACTAAAACGTGCTAGTAAAGTGTTCTGGTTTTGCTGTTCTAATAATATTTTTTTACAGTTGTTGCTGAAATACTTGTGACAATGTGTGAATACCCTCAACCCTCATCCTTGTAATATAAAACTACCCCCCTATCTCCCGTACTCAAAAAGCAAGCACCCCGCAACCAGTGTGCTTCCGATATCGAACTGAACGCGCGCATCGCGAGACAAGTGAAGAAGGACTCCCAAATTGTGGGATCTGTGAATTGCCCAGTGGTGACGTAGTTAGTGTGAGGGACTGCCGATACTATCAGTCCGGGCCCGTGACAACGCCACGAACAATTTTTGGACAATTGTGTAGCTGAACCGAACCTTCAACAGCCTTTTCCCTACACATTGTCACAAATTGTAAGTATTTTTTTCTTCTTCTGTATTTTCTAATGATACAGTAAGGTTTCTTTGTGTAATTCATCTGTGGTTACGTATTTTAAGAGCTAATGTAACTTGTTTTTAGAAAAAAATACTTTGTGCCAAATTTCTTGCTTCGCATTCTTCTTGGCAATCATGGTCTTTCCGAAAGTGATGCTAGTCTCAAAAAAATTACTTGTAAGAGAGTATTCAACTGCCTATTTGCTAAATAACAATTTGAATTTGAATTATAGTTGATAATAAAAGTGTGATCGAAGGATACTTACCTTAGACTAGTTCTTTTTATGATCCGCTGGCTTCTGCTCCATAAGGACCCATTCTAACGTGTGTATGTCTATGATCGCCACCCAACCTGAATACACAGGTTAACCCACATCAATTGTACAAGTAAACTAAATCAGTAGTTTTATTGGCAACACTGAAAAATTAAAGAAGCTAATCAACGCGCGGTTTCTTTTCTGCCAAAAATGTGACAGTCATCATCATCATGTCCCTAATCAGGGACACAGGGTTCTCAGCACTTTCCTCCATTTGGAACGATCCTGCGCTACGACCTCCAGCTCTTGCCAGCTCATGCCCAGGAATTGTTTCATTTTCAACGGAACGCTGCCATGTTGTTTTGGGCCGACCTCTACTTCTTACTACAGGCAGGCGCCATTGCAAAGCCTGTTCAGGTATATGGTCGTCAGTTCTCCTCAACGTATGCCCTATCTAGCGCCACTTCCTATGCCAGATTTCCATCAGTCTCCACAATTCGGTGCTCCTTATGGTCCACGGCCAGAAAACTTTTAAGAAAAAATGTGACAGTACCTACTGACAATTTCGCGCTCCCGGTACTGATTAAAATAATCGACTTGGGTTATCATTACATGTCAATTACTGCTTGGTGAGACTTGTATCTTTTTACATGTAATGTGTTTGATGGAATTACAACTTACCCGAAATTTGTGTTAATAATTGCAGGCAAATCATACAAGTAGACGTTGATAGCTGGACCAAGTAACCCTAGGAAGACCACAATGGCCGTGGCCACGTTGCCAACCTTTGGATTCTTCCGGTAAACGTACAAGAGAATCAGGGTGACCACGTAGAGGTGAAAATCGCAGGGAATATACCAGGTGGTCGTGATGCACTGCAATACAATAATAATAAGAATAATACCGGTAAAGATAGGGACGAATGGTCGAAAGCCTTATGAGTGTTGGTCTTTTGAGTTCATTGTTTTGCTTAATTAAAACGTGAAATATTGCTTGTGAAAATATATTTTGCTAATTGTGTGTAGGTATAAGTTATAATGTAATACAATTTTTTAGCTTTCTCGTTCACACGTTCACGTGTTTTCTTTCTTTCTTTTAACACAGACGCGATCAAGACGTTTTCTTTGTCAAAAATTACACTAGAGCATCCCATCTGAATCCGTGAAATGAGGGTCCAAAGTAGCTGAGTACTATTTGTATGAGAGATAGTGCACTAGATCCTTTACCACTCGTCATAAAGTTTCTCGCCGTGAGCCTGCGCTGGCTAGGATAAAAAGATTCGTACTCACTATGGAATCAGTATTGATGTAGTTTCCAACATTAGTAGGGACACCCACCAATTCTTCACACAAGTTTGCTGTTCGTGTTTCATCATTTTCGGATTTAGAGGACCATTGTCCGTATGTAGTATTACGTAGGCTACATAGAAAATCATGACTGCATGGGCTCCGAACAGTCTGTAAAAGAATACAAAAATATAAACTCACTGGGTAGCTGTTTCGTATGCGTAGATTTCGTTTATCATTACGTATCCCGCGGGCAGTGTTGCCATTAATAGAGATTAATTTCTTTAGTCAATTAGTTAATCGATTGAAAACTTAATCGATTAACTTAATCACGACAAAATTTTACGATTAAAGATAATCATGGCAACCGACTAGTTTAAGTAATAGTTAATCTTTAATTTGATTATTGCAATTTGATTAATTTTACTTCAAGTTCACAAGAACGATTTTTTTACCTACGTACAGAAAAATCTGATAACAACAGAAAAATACCCAAGATTCTTTTTGAATTTTGTATGAAACACTTATTTTTAGGATGGACAAACTCCTTCCCAGCTTCCCTTTACTGGTAACAAGGTGAACATCTGGGTCTGGAGGTGGAACTGATGTGGATTAACGATTGACTATAAGAATAAACGAATGGTTAATCCACTGACGAGAACTAATTTTCGTAATCGTAATCTAGATTAATGATTGATGATCAGATTAAATTAATGGTTAATCCACTGACGTGAACTAACTTCCGTAATCGTAATCTAGATTAATGATTGATGATTAGATTAAATTTTAATGGTTAATCCACTGACGAGAACTAACTTACCTAATCGTAATCTAGATTAACGATTGATGATCAGATTAAATTAATCGTTAATCCACTGACGAGAACTAACTTACCTAACCGTAATCTAGAAAAATAGAAGTAGTCGGGATCTCCACCTTTATGTTGTCAACATTCCTGAAATCCACATAGCACGTTTTCGCTCTTCCTTCATCATCATGTTCATGGAACACAGACGCAGGCAGGGAATTCTACTGCTTAGCTGTACAAGCAGTAGAATTCCCTGCCTGCGTCTGTGTTCCGTGAACACTATAATCTGGCTGTTTTCAAGTCTATGGTGAATAGGCATTTGCTAGGCAAGCGTGCTCCATCGTAGATCACATCTTCGCTTAAAAATCAGGCGTGATAGTAGCCGAACGCAAGCCTATAGCGTACAAAAAAGTCCCTAAAATTTCGGCATAATTCGCCCATCGCTCACACCCTTAAACAGTGGTGGCGATTCGGTTAGGCCTTGTACAAGGTCTTACCTACCTCATGTTGAACTCACATGTATACATAGTATCCCGTAGGAACCACACGGGATGCTCCTGCCTCCTCGCAGTGATGAATCTTCACATCAGCGCCCCAAGCCGCCTGTAAATGCTGACCACTAAGGAGTGCCTTCACGAATTTTGCGACCGACTTGGCTTGGCAGTTCGTAGGCAGGCATACTCCGTAAGAGAAGGATGAGAAACTGCATCCTGCGGGCGTGCCACCCTGAAAAGAAAAGACTTCAGAAAAACAACCGACGACTGGATGGCCTAGTGGTTAGTGACGCTGACTATGAAGCTTGAGGTCCCGGTTTCGAATCCCGGTCGGGGCAGATGTTTGTATGATGAATATGAATGTTTGTTCTCGGGTCTTGGATGTTTGATATGTATATAAGTATACATTTATCTATATAAGTATGTTTATCCGTTGTCTAGTACCCATATACTGGCTTTGCCTAGTTTGGGACTAGGTCAATTGCTGTCAATTTGTCCCATGATTTATTTTAAACATTACAGCATTTGGAGTATATTTTCTCCAACTTTTTTTTAAGGCTTAGCCTTTAGAAATTGTTATTCAACTTTTAAATAGGTACGTAATGGGATAAAATAACAGCTCTCATAAGGCTTGCCTAAGGTGGTGTTTTAGTTTTTTAACTTCTTGTATAAATTGAGATACTTAACGCAAACGTAAATTGAGGGAAATTTGAAAAATATGCTTAGACATTTTTGGATAAGTTTTAAGAGATTTGGCTACCCAGAAGTGTTTTTTCTGGGTTACCGCCTATTATTACAATAAAATAACCTTCCCAGACACCTAACTTGGTACCTTGACAGAGTACCTAAAGCTAGGCTAACCAACGTACCCTGTCAAAACAACCCTGCGACAGGATGCACGAAATACAAAGTTAACTAACCAGGGTACTTCGTCGCTCGCGTGGGATTTTTTCACGTACCACTAGTACCTACTAGCATATCCAATCTACCTTTTATTTTGTAATATCATTGATTTGAGTTATAATAATATGCCCATTCTTACGCACATCAACGTAGTATTCTTCAACTGTTTGGTAAGGACCAGGGAGGTCCCAGTTCTTGACACCGGGGCCTTGCTCATCTCTACGTCAGCGAGGCAGTACTGAGTTCGCAGCTCAGGATGCTCAGAGAGCTACGGAGGATGAAGACATTGGTCGTAGTTGCCGAGGTGGAAGCGAGCGCCAAAGAACGTGCCGTAGGGAGCTTTTGGGTTGGAGTCCCAAACTATAAAAAAATATATACTTATATATTTGTTAAGATGAAGGCACTATTTCTAATTTGACAGTACAATTTGACCTACTGTTTTTAGGGTTATGTACCTCAAAAGGAAAAAACGTAACCCTTATAGGATCACTTTGTTGTCCGTCTGTCTGTCTGTCAAGACCCTTTTTCTCTGGAACGCGTTGAGGTAGCATGCTGAAATTAATATCGAATACTCAAACCTGCGGTCCCTTGAAGCTGTGAAAAAATCAAGCATCTAAGTCAACGCAATCAAAAGATACAGTCATTAAAAAGTCGTTTCCATACAAATTGCCGTATTTTGAAAACTTAAAGGGTACTTCCAGTTGTCCTAGAAACTTGAAATTTGGTATGAAGGTAGCTTTTATAGCACGACCACTCGGAAAAGTCTCAAAATCTTGAATTTTTATGTCTGTCTGTAGATACTTAGATACTACATACTTAAAAAAACATGCATGGAACATAAATCCTCCTCCTATTTTGACGTCGAAAAAAATAAGCGACTTACCCCAAGTGGCCTACAGTGTTGAGTTTTTTACATTCTCCAGTAAGCTAAATATTTTGATTTGACAGATCGCTTCGTCCGCGTCCCATTGCTGCCTTGACAGACTGTCAATTACGTAGTCCACTTGTGGTATCTTCTTAATATTTTTAGCGCTAGCGGTTGCTGAAAAAAAAAAACATTTCTTAATCAAAATTAAAACTTATCATTACGTAAGACGAAAAGCTGTGTTATTCTGCACACCGGAATACAACCTGTGCGAGCACTTGCTTGTTACCCGACTGCGAAACGCAAAAGAGGGTAATTAACGGGGAAATTACCGAGTAAGAGTAGTAGTAGTAGTAGTAGTAGTGGTAGTAGCGATCCAGACACACCTCGCACAAAGTCCTCACACCGCGGACATAGTCCTAACTTAAGAATTACTTTTATCCCTTACTTAAGAATCTATTGGAAAACCTCTAAAAGTTTTAAAAATTTTACATCATAAAATATATATAATCTAGCTGGTGCCTCATGATATCGTCTACATAGAATTCGGCTTTCGCTATCCCACACAAAATATGCAATTTTCTGGGATAAGTGTATTCGTGTACATTTCCGTGTCAAACGCTTTGTTCATATCAAATTTCGACAATGTTTTCCTTCACCGAAGAGGCTCGTGATAAATTACAATAAAATTGTAATTTTGCACATAAATTCCGAAATACTCAGAGGTGGGAACCCACGACCCCTGCTCGGGAGGCCGTAGGTCAATTTATGCACTAGGCGGTCATGGCTACAATCATACAAAAAACACATTTTGATGCATTATTAATAGATGTAGATTATTATACCTACCACACAATCTACCTTGGGTTTATGTCCCATTGCTGAGAAAAACCCTTTGCTCAATATCTTCTATTCCCCTCGATTTTAATTATTTCCAATATTAGTTAGCCAATTTATAAAAAAAATACCTATGTGGACTTACCAAGAATAAGCAAAATCACTGTATTCACGAAAAACATTTTGTAATATTTAAATTATTACATTTATGCGAAGCGAGTCGCGTTTTGTGAATTTTGTAATAGATTGTAAGCGAAGATTAGCTTCATAACTTTAGAAAAAAACCCGGCAAAGTGCGAGTCGGATTCGCGCACCGACAGTTCCGCACAAATTTGTAGGTAGGTATGTAAAAACCACGAGAAAAAAGTCTTGAATTTTTTTCTCGCTTTATCCGATTTTTTTTAATTTGTCCAGTGTTACCAGAGCCGGGTACTCCTAACCAAACTGTACTCAGGGTGGGGTTTTATATCGTTTACTGACTAATAGACAAACAAGTAAGTACTCGTAAACCGTAAAGGCATATTAAAGTAAAGGGGTATTTGTGACAGTTTTCCTTTTAAATTGACTATTATGCACTAAAGGCTCTGATTTTTTTCACATTTCCAAATACAATAGTGTCTGGTGTCTGATAGTTAACCTTGACTCTGACAAAAATTAGCATTTCAAAGCTAAAAATTTCGCAAACGAATTTCTCAATCGAAAAATTAATGATCTTCGACCACTCCAATATTTTTGAAAGACCTATCCAACGACGAGAAAAATGAAATGAAATGAAATAAAATATTTTTATTCCGGAAAAAATCCTCACTTTACGTGTAGGGATATAACCCAATTTTTTTCCACATTTTATTCAACCAAATTGTCGGCCTAACTAATATGAATCCAAGCAAAATAACAGCTTTCTAGTACCAATAATCTCCGAGCTAAGCTGCGGATAGACAGACAGACGAACATGATGAAACTATAAGGGTTCCGTATTTGCCTTTTTGACTGCGGAATCCTAAAAAGGGTGTGGCCAGAACTTCATAAAAATCAAAAGACGTTTTCATTGTTCGCTTTTTTTTGAATAACTGTTTACGTAACATTTTGGTTTTGGCCTTCCGTTAGTATGTGGTAGGTTTTTAAGTGGCAGTGGGCGGGGCACATTGCTCGTAGAACTGATGGCCGTTGGGGCCGTAAGCATAAGAATAAATAATAACATTGTAGAACGGAAACTCCCGCTCCGGACGGGTTCAAGGTCACGATATTAGAGTATTCGTTAAACAGACTACTCAGTCAGACTGTCACGGCCGGCGTCGCCGCACGCGCGTTTGGTTGTTTATAATTTGGTTGTAATAGTTTTACGTGAACCTGTAAGTATTTTATTTTACATTTGTAGATAAGTTATACTTACTTAAATGGCTTCATTTGGTATGGCACTTATAACAACTTCTTATTTAGAAGTGTCTATAATATGTAGACCTTCGTAATGATTTATAAGTCTCATATTTTGTAAAACTAGAATAAAAATAATGATTTCAAAGTAAAGAAAAGCTTATATTTCAGCGATATTATCTTTACACGTAAGTAACATTTAACAGCAACTAACAACCCTAGCAACACGCCTGGACGACAGAGGGGTGTAACGACGTGAAGGGGGAAGTAGGTATATAAATGGCGGCGTTTTGGACTCGGTCAAAAGAGATTCCGTTTTACTATGTTATTATTCATTCTTATGCCGTAAGGTTCTAGCGTGGCAACTATGTACCGGAAGGCGAAGTGTTGGTATGCCTCCCGCAAGGTGGACGGATGATCTGGTAAAAATCGCGGGAAGCCATTGGCTGCGGGTAGCACAAGACCGATCGTCGTGGAGATCCTTGGGGAAGGCCTATATACAGCAGTGGACGTTTTGCGGCTGATAGGATGATGATGATGATATTAAAGTGAAATAAACGGATCACTTACGTATGTCAGTTGAGTATAGTGCTACTCGCCACTGTACTAGCGCTAGCGAAAGCGGTTCGAGAAGCGCATACTCTCAGAGGACTACGTATTAGTCCGAAACAAGTCGGGCTATACTCGACTGACATACGTAAGTTTGTGCTCAAATCAAAACGAAAAATGTAACCTAAAACTAACTTACCATTAGCGGTAGGTCAGCCAGTTCGCTCGGGACACGTCCCTTAATTGTGCTCCAGGGAAATTACCCGTTTTCCGATTTAATCCGTTTTTAAGGACACCCTAGCTCCCACGGCCCCAATTGCGGAAATCGCACATTTATTTTTTATCCTTTTCGAGCACGGACCAACCACCCTCTGGACACCGCATCTTCTATAATTTACTTGAAAAGTCATTACGAAAAAAGTCGCGGTGAGCGGGCCGGGGAATGCGCCGTGATTGGTTCATAGCTTGACATATCGCTTGTCATCTGGTCGAAAGTGAGCCGCGATTCGAGGCTAGAGAGATTTTATAGGTGCAAATGAGCATATGCGTTTCGGGAACGTTTGCCCTGACATTTGGTGTCCAGAGGGTGGTTGGTCAGTGTTTTCGAGCATGCTCTTTGTCTCTACGGGTCGAGCACGACTTTACGAAAGCTGCGTAACGTTACGGTTATCGTATCGAGATCGAGAAACCTCATACTAAATTTTAGTTCCAAATACGTTCACGGGCGGGCGCTGTTCCAAACGTCATACAAACTCGACAACGTTTACTATTCGATTTTACGTTACGCAGCATTCGTAAAGTCGTGCTCGACCCTCTGTTACTTGGATTAATGCTTTTACTTTACCAAAAACCATCGTCGGCCATCTTTGTATTGCTTAAGCATCTTGCTGAAAGGTACATGGAAATAACTTGTCTAGTTACCTTAGCAACTTTTTGAGTTATCTTATCGCGACTTGAAAGTTTGGAACGACGTAATTATCCGTATAATTTTCGTATCCATGTTTTTTTAGGTAATAAAAAAGAAAAGTTACATAAATATATTTATTTTGTATTATGTAGCTGAGTGGTAATGGTAACTTATAGTCTATTGAGTGCTCCACATTTTGAGATTAAAATCTGGTTTAAAAAAAAAGTGACTAGACAGAATATTCTTTCCGTGTGGGTACAAAGCAATAAGTACTCGCTATTTCGTTGCAAGTTCTACGTAGACACTTACAATTGGTAAGCAATGAGTTCAAATGTATGACGTATGTATGTAAATGTATGATGAATACGAATGTTTGTTCTCGGGTCTTGGATGTTTAATATGTATATAAATATGTATTCATCTATATAAGTATGTTTATCCGTTGTCTAGTACCCATAGCACAGGCTTTGCCTAGTTTGGGACTAGGTCAATTGGTGTCAAATTGTCCCATGATATTTATTTAATAATTATTTATATGACTAAGATCGTATGAAACTTTCATGAAATGGCGAACGAAAAAAAAAAGTTTCCTTTCTGATTTTTCGCTGCGGTCGGCACAACAATAGCTGGCTTAGTATTATTAAACGGATTCACAGGAATACTCAGCCAGCAATTGTCTACTGCCCGGCCTAGGCAATAATGTACTATTTTGCTTTTCGAGTTTCTTTGCGAGAAACAAAGATTGTCTAAAAATGCCAAAAGACGCACCTATTCAACTAGTAGATTCAGTAAAATTCCTCGGTGTCTGCATTGACTCGAGTTTGAATTGGAAAGGTGAACTGCTTTCATTAGTCAAATCGATAAGTTCTGCTTGTTACGCACTCAAAAGTCTCCGTGATGAGGTAAATTTACCTCAATTGAAGATGGTGTACTTTGCTCTGGTCGAATCTAAGATAAGATATAGCATCAAATTCTGGGGAAACAGCTATCTTTATAACATCAATGCTGCCTTTGTGGCCCAGAAAAGAGCGATCAGAACCATGGCTAGGATACCTCAAACAACGTCGTGCAGGACTTACTTTTCAAAGTTAGGGATCCTTACGGTCCCTAGTCTATATATTCTTGTGGTTCTGAGTGACTTAATCAAATACCTGAACTGTATTGAATCGCCGGAATGCCGGCATGAGCGACTGGCGACAAGGAGAAAAGACCTATCTCAGATGATTAATACCAAACTTAAAGTAGTTAAGCACTCTTCGGGTTTTCAAGCAATTGATCTATTCAACAGGTTACCGTTAGACTTGAAGTCAATTACGAGTGTGAACATGTTTAGAAAGAGTTTGAAAGCTTTTTTGCTTGAGAAGTGTCTCTACTCAGTTGCAGAGTTTTGTCAGCTTAGAAATAGAGATAACTGAGGTAAAAATACCTAATATAATTAATGTAGGTACTTACATAATTAATGAATAAAATTTTAGTGTACTAAGTATGTGGTAGTTGACATGATGATTATTTATTGATTTGTGTGAATAGTATTTTGTTGTATACCTATTGTTTAATTATAATTTATTGTTTAACTGAAATTTCAAATGCAATGTACATTGTTAATTGAATAAATGACTATGACTATGACTATAATATGTAAATCCAATAATGTACCATTCTATTTATGTTCTTTGTAATACAATGTGAAATCCACCTATTGTTGCTAACGCTACAAAAAGTAAGATATATGTTGTGAAGTAAGTAATAATTAAAAATACGATAGTTATAAAAATAATAATTTAGTCAAATAAACCGCCCCAAAAATCCTTATGTACATTCTGTTCTTTCTTATATAGGTAGCTACCTAATTTTAATAATCATCAGATTTCACAGCATCCGATCACTGCGCTTCAATCATGGAAACCGCAAACCAAACTGGATGCAATCAGAGTATGCAATATCACTATCAGCTTGTAAACATATACATATATGTTACATATATGTACTATAGTGCACTCGAGTGAGAGACCTAATCGCGCTTATCACATATATTATGTATAAGCACTGAATCAATCGTAACCGGAAGCCTACGGATGTACTTGACAGAATTACGACAATGTCTTGTAGGTACTTACCATTATCAAGGACCATAAAACCAAGAGGACTGCCAGTGTCTATACGATGTCGCGTTCCTTTGAAATAATAAGCCTGCTGTAGCTAGTTTTGCAACGGAGGGGTCTCTGTACCATTCATTTGGTATGTCATTTAGACCTCTGGTTAACACAATAGCGCCACCTAAATTCGTTTTTTCTTTCAGTTGTGTTAGCCAGAGGTCTAAGTATCATACAGAATTAATGGTACATAGACCTCTCTATAGTGAAACTAGCTACAGCAGGCTCATTATTTTACAGGAACGCGACATTGTATGGCCATTGGCAGTCCTCTTGGTTTTATCGTCCTTACCATTATGTATTCTGTGACAATGTTAAGGGCATGTTACTATGTACCCGTGTTACAATGTGCGATGGATTGAAAATGTATCATCATGTCAGCAGAAAGACGTCCACTGCTGGACATAGGCCTCCCCCAAGGCTCTCCACTCAGACCGGTCTGGGCTTGTGCTTGTGGTTTGTGGTTTTGAGGAGTAAAATGTATACTAATAGAATTCGTAAGGTTTTTTTTACAATTCTAGTTTTTTAATTTTCAAAAAACGAATCGACAAAAAAGCTATAATGTTATCATACTTACGAAATTTCACGAGAATCGGTTGCGAAATGATCTGTAGAGGAGAACAGCCGGACAGACGGACAGACATGCAAAGCATTTTTGTCCAAGCTGCAACGGAGACGCTTCGCTCGCACGGTCAATAAACTAGTGGCTCAATGAGCTGTAGACAGCCGGACAGAAATGTTGTTTGTGTGAGTGAAAATCGCTAAAATTTTAAATAATTTTGAAGCGCTTTTCAACTCTACATACATACTTTGCTTTTACTTTGCACTTTGCATTTCCACTCTGCATTTGGCATTAGTATTTATATTGCGTTTTCCATGCGTTTTTAGTGGAGTTTCTGAGTAAAAACATTGGTGCAGTAGGTTTATACCTATCCGGTATAAAGTGACTTCTACATTATTTTTAAAATTTGTTAAGTGCCTATTGGACTGAGGGCCTAGTACAAATATTCGAATTCTGCGTAACGTAATCGATATATTTTATTATAGTATAACGTTTGGAATAGCGCCCACCCGTGAGCGTATTTAGAACTAAAATTTAGTATTAAGTTTCTCGATTTTGATACGATAACGTTAACGTAACGCAGGAATGGAATATTCGTACCCGGGCCTCAGTCTAAATAAGTAAATTCAACTAAATACAACTTTAAACAACCTAACCCTTCAGACTGCCCTAACTAAACGTGTTAAAAGAAACAAACTGTGGCAAATTGGAAACAAAATATACAAACTGTTTGAAATTTGGGGTTTTCAGGTAATTTAGAAACTAACGTGTCCTCGGATAATGAAGTTAACGGTTCACGGGAACTTTGTAAACGGGATAAAATGACGGGACGGGAACCACACGAGCGAAATTGGATTAGTATTTTGAGCCCGTAGTTTTTGCGTACGGAAATTTTGTGGAAAACGGTCAAGAGCATGTCGGACCATGCTCAGTGTACGTTTCCGTAACCGTTACTGTAAATAACCTAACCAACTTAGAAAAATTTAAAAGCCCTCGATTTTGTAATACAACTTTAATGAAACTTAGCTAAGAACCATCACGATTAATCTAGCTTTCGATTGGAAAAAAAACGCATCCGTTTGGGAGCTATGAGACAGATACACAGGTCAAACTTATAAGACCCTTCTTTTTCGTCGGGGGTTAAAATGGCGCGTCCCTGTAAACAACGGCACAGGCGTAAGTTTTATTTTTAAATAGGTAAAATTAAAATTATCAGGCTTAGATACTCGAACGTTCAGCCACTGTGAATTTTTCGAATAAATAAAAGGCGAAAAACATTAAAACCTGAGGTAAATAAGACGGTTCTCAGCTAAGTTTCATCAAAATCGTTTCAACAGTTTTTGAGATACTGAGCTTTGAAATGACAGTCTTTTCCAATGTTGTACTCGGCTTTAAGCGCTGCAGCATATCTGTATCCAGATACCCGTTGTGAAGTCCTTGAAAATGGCTGACGCGAATAAATTTGCAAATAATATGAGGGTCGAGCACGACTATACGAATGCTGCGTAACGTAAAATGGAATAGTAAACGTTGTCGAGTTTGTATGACGTTTGGAACAGCGCCCGCCCGTGAGCGTATTTGGAACTAAAATTTAGTATGAGATTTCTCGATCTCGATAACTGTAACGTTACGCAGCATTCGTAAAGTCGTGCTCGACCCTCTGAGCTAAAAGCTGCCATACCGAAACATTCTGGCTGGAAGGCCTCCAATTACACAAAGCGTTAACGTTGAAAGCTTATAAGCGTTACGTCTTATAAGCATAATTAACAGCTAACAAGCTGTATTTTATGATGCAAGGGCGGGAGTATACAAAATATCACAGATTTCCTCCTACTTGAAGGTTATTTATAAATATCAAAGAGGTTAGCCGATGTCACAGGGGACCGAAGAGCAGGCCCCTAATTCACCAACTTTACAATTGTCAGTTTACAATGACAATTCGAACTACATTTCTTTGTCAATACGAAGCGCGCTAAATCAAAGCTCTTCAAGTTAGCAATCGACATCGAATTGTCATTGAAAACGGACATTTGTAAAGTTGGTGAAATAGGAGCTGTAGTATATTGGAATCTGGGGGTAGGTATGTTTTAATATAAGGTCTACCCACATATACAATAAACAGTGTTAAACTAACTGACGTGTCTTTTACTACAGGAGCCTGGGAGCTGTTTCGGACAAAGGTTAAGCCTAGCCATCCAAAGAGGAACACTGATAGCATCTTCGGGTAGACTTCTTGTTTGGAAATATTGTACTCCTCAAAAATGTCTAGGGATCAAACGCGTATGGGAGTCGGTACATAATTGATCCCTAGACATTTTTTGAGCAGTGCATTATTTTATTGTTATCGTGCACGATGTGGCACGGCCTCCGCCTCATGCTGAGAGTTGTCGTCTGATTGTGTGTGTGCAGGCGCTTCAGTGTGCGTCTTCGCCTTAACGGTAGGTACTTCTTTACCAGCAGCCATTGGATGTTTTTAAAATGATAAAACATCCGAGACTCGAGAGCAAATATTCGTATTCATCATGACTCCTTCCCCGATCGGGGATCGAACCCAAGACCTCAAGCTTCTTAGAGCCGTTCCCATATTCAATAATCGGTTATTTTGATCTGCTGACGATAAAAACATTTCTGTTCAATTTTGCCATCCCAATAAACTGACTGTTGCCAGGCAATACAAGCTCTGCTTGCTATCTGTCGATGGGAGATAGCAAACTGTACGTCGACTCAGTACAAAAGCAAGAAATAGGTATAGATTAAACATTGAGAACAGCTGTTAGTCAAAACCTCTTTACCACTAAGCTGCTTTATACTAAGTAAGTAAGTAAGTAAGTAAGTAAGTAAGTAAACACTTTATTGTACAAAAAATAGGATAAAACACAAGTACACTACAAGTATACTAAATCAGGCGATAGAAATAAAATATTATGTAACCGAGAATACGAAGAGAAGGAATATGGAAGCCGTTCAGGAAACCGCTCAGGTCCTGAAAAGAATGGTCCCGGCTTAAACCGAGCCGACTTATGCCTAGGCACATGATTCTAAGAAGGCGGACACGGATATTTGTAGCATAACTTAGGAGCTTTCTTCAATAAAATATAATTGTCTCATCTGCAGTATTGTACACAGGCTGTGGCTGTGGTAGCTAACACTGCCATCACAAGTAAATAATTACGTTATAAAATCTAGCTGAAGTTGGAAATAAGAACCTGTCGACGCAACGTTGTTATGTTTGGTCTAAATCACAAGCTTAGAGGCATTTTGTTTTTTCAGAATATATCTACAGTAAGCACCGCATCGTCATCATCATGTCAGTCGAAAGACGTCCACTGCTGGTTATAGGCTTCCCCCAAGACTGGAGAGCCTCGCAGGACCGCGGTTGATGCAGAAAGCACAAGACCGGTCTGAGTGGAGACTCAGATCAACCGCGGTCCTGCGATCTTTACCAGGTCGTCGCTCCATCTTGTGGGAGGCCTACCGGCAGCTCGTCTCTCGGTCTGAGGACGCCATTCGAGAACCTGTTGACCCCATCATCCATCAGTCCTGCGAGCAATCATTGCACATTATGTGCACCGCTCGACTATATTTTTTAAATTGAGGCCTATTTTTAAATTGTTTTGGTTTTTGAAGACAAAAATTGACTGTCGTAACGATGGTCATTGTCGCATAATAGAGGACTTACAATACGTGTGTAGATAAAATTACTTACGATGAAGCAGGAGAAAGATAGAGTACCTTAATTTAAGCCTAATTAGTCCATCCCGCTCTCCCCCACAACTTACGCATCAGCCAAAGCGAAAAGCAGATAAGCCGGCATCCTGTTTCCCGCTTCCACATCCGATGGGGAGACGCGTTGATGTGTGATTTTTACATCGTATCTTTACTTAATAGACATTATTTATTTACGCATCGATTCCTTTGAGTAGACGTGGATCCGAGTCTATTAGGAGGCCCTGTATTTGATAAGCGAAATATACCTAGTAGCTTTTGTTAAGCAACTTTATCTTACGGAATTCTACTAGCGTTTAAATGGGGCATAGAACGCTTATAGTACAGTAGGCCGGGCACGAAGTTTTCGAATCCTGCGTAGCGTTACGTTATCGTGTCGAAATCGAGAAACCTGGTACAAAATTTTTGTTCTAAATACGCTCACGGGCGGGCGCTGTTCCAAACGTCATACAAATTTCTCGAAAACGCAGGATTCGAAAATGTCGTGCTCGGGCCTCAGGGTAGAAAAATCAAACGCTATGTATGTAGGTACGAGGGGCGGCTGATAAGTAATCTCCTTGCTCAGAAATATATACAAAAATAATGCTGGCTGGTATGGATTTATATTCGTTTGTTATTCTATTTTCAAACGTTTATTTGTCTCCTACAATTGTTTCAAACATGTCGGTAGAAAAAGTGAAAATGGATAAAATCGAGCAGCGTGCGGTGATTAAGTTTTTGACTAAAGAAGGGAATACGCCATCGGAGATCAGACAGCGTATGTTACGTGTGTTATAAAGTTTTGGTCAAAGCAGTTTAAGTTAGGTCGTGAGAGCCTGGAAGATGATCCTCGTAGCGGAAGACCAGTTTCGGCCGTCACCGATGAAAATGTAGCCAGGGTGAAAAAAATTATATTAGAGGACCGACGAGTGAAGCAGTGGGAGATTGCTAGAGATGTGGGCATCAGTAAAGAGCGAGTCAATGAAATAATTCATGAGCATTTGAACATGTCCAAGGTTAGTGCACGTTGGGTCCCCAGAATGTTGACTGCATTTGACATGGAGAGGCGTGTCCAATGTTGCGAAGAGTTTTTGGACATGAGTCGAGGGAAAGAGGAAGAAATAATTTCTAGAATTGTAACATGTGATGAGACTTGGATTCGACAATGGGACCCGGAAAGTAAGCAAGAGTCGTTACAGTGGAAATTTAAGGATGAGAAGCCGCCCCTGAAATTCAAGGTCTGTCCATCGGCAGGTAAAATTATGGCTACAATCTTTTGGGACACAGATGGGATTTTGCTCATAGATTATTTACCGAAGAAAACTACAGTAAATGCTGATTATTACTCAAACTTAGTATATCAAAAAAGAGAGACAATAAAAGAAAAACGGCGAGGTAAACTAAGCAAAGGAATTCTGATTTTGCACGATAACGCACCAGTGCATACCGCCCGCACAACGAAGCTAGCAATTAAAGACAATGGCTTCGAAACCATTGACCACCCCCCCTTATAGTCCAGATTTGGCCACCTGTGACTATTTCCTGTTTAGACTTCTCAAGAAAGACCTCAGGGGACGAAGGTTTATGACCGATGACGAAATGAAGGCTGCAGTTACTGACTTTTTTGACGACAAACCGAAAGATTTTTTTTAATGGTTTAAATTCAATATTTGAAAAATTTAATAAGTGCATTTTACTAGCAGGGGACTATATAGAAAAATAAAAAAAAATGAGCCACGACAGTCTTTTGTTTCATTGTTAGGTAGATTACTTTTCAGCCGCCCCTCGTAGTTTAAGTCTTATATATAATTATTTATTATTGTAAGCTACTTGCGATAAGAAAAATGGCTTTTTGATTGACTGGGTAAGTACACTCAAAACTATGCGATTGGGATTTTTCAAATATGGGAAATATTGTCTTGGTTTTAAATTATATTTTAAATTATATCACTCGGACTCGTGTGTCATTAAAATCGAAAAAGATAACTTTTCACAGTCTTAACATCAAATTACCGTGAGATTCAATCATATGTGAGTGTTCATATGAACACTATGATTGAATCTCACGGTAATTTGATGTTAAGACTGTGAAAAGTTATCTTTTTCGATTTTAATGACAGACGAGTCCGAGTCCGCTCTCTGTGGACTACGGATTAGTACAAAACAGCAGCTCGACAGCTAAATTCAACTTACATGCGCGAGGGATGCGTTTATTTCACATGGAAAAAGATAACGTCTCAAATAGCTGTAATAAGTTTACCATCGTTTCCGCTTAAGAAGGCAGGTGTTTCGTATTATTTTATCATCCCATAGATCGGGCAAAGTTCAAGGAAAATTTCTGAGCAGAATATCGCCACATTGAATTCACACCTGGTTATAGAGTCGCAGTCAACCCGGGAAAGCAGTAGGTGTTTGAAAATATTTGCGCTTTCACGGACTAAATAGGTACCTACATATTTTTTTACGCGATCGCTGGACGTTTACGTTTAAATCGCAGTCGCATCAAACAAAACGTAAGTATTTCTTTTATTGTCATGATACTCGGGCCTTAATCGCGTAAAAAGCTTTTATATTTAAATTTAAATACCTTGACGTTTCGGACGCGACGTTGCGTCCATGGTTTCGAAGGGACTGAGGACGCGGGTATCAACATCTCCTAGCTGCACGGGTTCCTAGAACTACCCGCACTTGGTCTTTTTGCCTTTTAGTTGCCACTAGTCCGATACACAACACTCACAACATCCGGCGATACCCGCCTCTTCAGTCCCTTCGAGATCATGGACGCAACGTCGCGTCCGAAACGTCGAGGTATTTAAATTCAATTTTAAATATAAAAGTTTTTTACGCGATTAAGTCCCGAGTATCATGACAATGTGTGAAAATCGCGAAAGTTTAAATCAATATTTCTTTTATATTTAAAGTAGCTTTATTAAAATCTTGGGAAACCTATGCATTTAACGTGTGCATAAAACCTCTGTAATAGGTTAGTATCTTATGCAAATTATCACGTTTGTAAGGTTAATCAAATTTCCTATAAAGCGATGACACTTGACTAAACTGGTTCCTTTAAAAAAATGGAAAATGACTATAAAATAAAAATAAAATAAAATAAAATTATTGAAGCAGCAGTGACAGTACAGATTACACGGGTTCTTAAGTTTTACACAAAAACAGGGTCACTCTGCATGATTTCTTACAAATTTTCCTTGTCCGTATCACCTACACTAGGCCAAGCCTGTCCTGTAGAATGGGACCCTACATTGTTTGCCAAATGACTATGCATTCAGTAGATGGACAATATTGATTCAACAATAAAAAAATATTTTATCAATAAAACAGTGGCTTGACACCTCACATAAAAAAACCCATTTCGGCTGGTTATTATTAATTTATTGAATCAGGCGTTACTTTGCGGAGGTGCATATTTAGGAACTAAAAATAATTATTTTGTTGCCACTGGCTCGCTGGTTTGCTGGTTGGTCGCGGGTGAGCAAAGTAATTGTTTTTAGTTCATGGTTATTATTATTTTTGAACTCCTGATCATTAAAATAATTTACTATGTTATGCAGCGTACTGATTTAACATAACTACTGTGGGCTACCAAGGTCGCAGGATCGCACCCGACTCGAAACGGCTACAAGGGATTTACGAACAATAAAACTACTGAGATAAACCGCTAAGAGAAAGATTTATTTTTTCCAATTGTTAGGTTTTGGAACGTTTGTCCGATTTAGCGGTCGTTAGATCTATGGGGTAGCGACTGTAGATTAAAATTTATGGGATGGCACAAAGCCCGTAACAAGAATGGCCGAACATTTGATGGGATGACCTTGGGAAAGCTGAGGGAGACGCAGGAGAAAATTAAATTGGGCTAGAAGCATTGGTACCTATCTACTGCAGATAACTGTATTGTGTGTTATGTTTGTTGGTATTTTTCTGTAACCTGTTATTGACCGAGCTCACATCGCGTCAGACGGGGAGTTGTCCAGAGGTGAGGCTTTTGCCCAGCAGTAGGACACAACTCCGCCAGTACGCACAAGGTCATTGGAAGCTGTTTTAGCCTTAACTAAAAGTCCGGGCGTATACTAAAAAAGCGGTTGCTGGAATCAACCTCTTTAGAAGTAAGACGATTCCCCAATACGTCACCCCGGCCAGTAATCACTCATGACTCGGCAGAAACTTGGAGCAGCCTGCGCCCCAATTAAAAAGTTACGCGCTTTCAAAGAAGCATGACTCGGAGTTTTTGTAGTCTATTATTTTCGGGTTTCATTTTAAACTTAGCTCACCGGTAAAATTAATCGCCCACCCTGATTATTGTGAAAATTTAAAATGAGAGGTTTTACAATAAATATCGAAATTATATTGCTAGTTTTTTTTTATATGCCATAAGCAAGGCAAACGAGCAAATGGGTCACCAGATGGTAAGTGATCACCACTCCCATAGACACCCGTAACCCCGGGGGGTTTGCAGTTGCATTGCCAACCTAGAGAGCTAAGATGAAATGGCTGTTGTGCCCGTAGTTACATCGGCTGTCTTACTCTCCATATCGGAACACAATAGTGCAAGCCCTGCTGCTTAGCGCACCCGCAAAAAAGTTGGTGGCAACTAGTTTTTGCGTGACAATTCTGAACAAGAAAATATACTAACTGCTGCGTCATTCCTCTAAATTGCAAAATGGCGGACGACGACGTCAACGCTTCGCTACTCGTGAGTCAAACATCAAACTTCGCCAACTACCCCCGCTTAATGTGTACTTAGTCCCATTTCCGATCTAAAGGCCATTTTTCATAGGGACTGCCTAATCGTTTTTTCCTTGCTAAGATTAGAGGCTTATCCAAGAAAAGATTCATGAAATTAGCTACGACATTTTCTATTCTACTCTATTTTCCTTGATGGCGGCCAAAAGGCTTGGGCCAATGTCAGTTTTTGATGACTGCTCGGTTGATTCTGCTCCGGAACGTCAACGGATAGGCAGCAGCAAGAAAATCATTTAGAAAAAAAAACCCTTCCGATGATCGCTGATGTGGTGGTAGGTACGATATTTTTTCTATGCGTCTACTCATATCGTGAGACAATTTGACATCTCATGAAATTCAAAATTCAAAATTCTAAATTTGATTCAGCAAATAGGCAGTTGAATGCTCTTTCACACGTCATTTTTTTTTGAGTCTACCAGCGCTTTCGGAAAGACCATGATTGCTAAGAAGAATGCGCCGCAAGAAACTTGGCACGAAATCATTTTTCTAAAATCAAGTTACATTAGCTCTTACAATACGTAACCACATGGATGGCGGTGATCGCTTACCATCAGGTGACCCGCTTGCTCGTGTGACTTCCTCTGTTAATAAAAAAATAAGCCAAATTGATCTAGTCCTAAATGAGTATCGAGAGTCAAAAATCCTCTAGAATCGCCAGGTTCAAGTGAGGTCAATGAGCGACAAGCTATTGGCTTCGATTTTTGGAAATAGTAATAAATAATATCATAGAACAATTGACACCAATAATTGACCTAGTCCCAAACTAGGCAAAGCCTGTACTATGGGTACTAAACAACGGAAAAACATACTTATATAGATAAACACATACTTATACACATAATAAACATCCAAGCCCCGAGAATAAACATTCGTATTCATCATACAAACATCTGCCACGACCGGGGATCGAACCCGGGCACCTCAAGCTTCATAGTCAGGGTCTCTAACCACTGGTCTATCTGGTCGTCAATTGTCAGATAGACCACAATCGACATTAGCGATTCTAGTGATAGCCCTCATTCGTCAAACACTGAATTAAAAAGAATTTTGACGATTGATGATGATGATGATGTGTTCCTGTAATTCCTCAGCAGGGACTTAGGGCTGGCAGTAAAGACTTCCATGCGTCACGGTCCTGTGCTGTGGCTTTAAGGTCCTGCCGGTGGTACCCGACTTGGGAGATCTCTTTCTCAACCGACTGTCTCCAGGTGTCTCTGGTCTTCTACTACCAACAGCTTGCCACTTCAGTGCTTGCTTGGCGATATAAGCATCGGGTCTCCGCAACACGTGTCCGACCCAGCGCCACTTCTTCAAGAGGATCTCCTTGTCAATCGGCTTTTGGCTCGTCAACTCCCATAGTCTGGTGTTCGAAATAGTTCGTGGCCAATAAGCCCCCAGTATGCGACGCAAACACTTGTTCACAAACACCTGAAGCTTACTGGTGACCGCTTTCTTGACGAGCCAGGTATCACACCCGTACATGAATACTGATTTGACGTTGAAATTGAAAACTCTGACTTTAGTGCGCCGTGTTATTACGTGGGACGTCCAAACCGATGATTGCGTACCTATAATTATGTCGCTCCGTTCCAATGATATTATAACTAAATATACGTACGAGGGGCGGCTGAAAAGTAATCTACCTAACAATGAAACAAAAGACTGTCGTAGCAACATTTTTTTATTTTTCTATATAGTCCCCTGCTAGTAAAATGCACTTATTAAATTTTTCAAATATTGAATTTAAGCCATTAAAAAAAAAAAAACTTTCTTTCGGTTTGTCGTCAAAAAAGTCAGTAACCGCAGCCTTCATTTCGTCATCGTTCATAAACCTTCGACCCCTGAGGTCTTTCTTGAGAAGTCTAAACAGAAAATAGTCACAGGGGGCTAAATCTGGACTATAAGGGGGGTGGTCAATGGTTTCGAAGCCATTGTCTTTAATTGCTAGCTTCGTTGTGCGGGTGGTATGCACTGGTGCGTTATCGGGCAGAATCAGAATTCCTTTGTTTAGTTTACCTCGTCGTTTTTCTTTTATTGTCTCTCTTAGTTGATATAGTAAGTTTGAGTAATAATCAGCATTCATTGTAGTTTTCTTCGGTAAATAATCTATGAGCAAAATCCCTTCTGTGTCCCAAAAGATTGTAGCCATAAGTTTACCTGCCGATGGACAGACCTTGAATTTCCGAGGCGGCTTCTCATCCTTAAATTTCCACTGTAACGACTCTTGCTTACTTTTCGGGTCCCATTGTCGAATCCAAGTCTCATCACATGTTACAATTCTAGAAATTATTTCTTCCTCTTTCTCTCGACTCATGTCCAAAAACTCTTCGCAACATTTGACACGCCTCTCCATGTCAAATGCAGTCAACATTCTGAGGACCCAACGTGCACTAACCTTGGCCATGTTCAAATGCTCATGAATCATTTCATTGACTCGCTCTTTACTGACGCCCACATCTCTAGCAATCTCCCACTGCTTCACTCGTCGGTCCTCTAATATAATTTTTTTCACCCTGGCTACATTTTCATCGGTGACGGCCGAAACTGGTCTTCCGCTACGAGGATCATCTTCCAGGCTCTCACGACCTAACTTAAACTGCTTTGACCAAAACTTTATAACAAATTCGGAAGAACACGAACTGCCAAACACACGTAACATACGCTGTCTGATCTCCGAAGGCGTATTCCCTTCTTTAGTCAAAAACTTAATCACCGCACGCTGCTCGATTTTATCCATTTTCACTTTTTCTACCGACATGTTTGAAACAATTGTAGGAGACAAATAAACGTTTGAAAATAGAATAACAAACGAATATAAATCCATACCAGCCAGCATTATTTTTGTATATATTTCTGAGCAAGGAGATTACTTATCAGCCGCCCCTCGTAATAATGCTCACAAAAAAATCGATAAATATGTTTCGAATATGGAGCATTAATTGCGCTCAAATTTGGACCTTATTCAGGAGCGACTGAGGCCAAAGATGCTACAAAGGTAGCCTTTCTGCGCGTCATTTTCGCCGTGCTGATGACATGAAATATCTTGTAGTACCATTGCTCCGTCTGTGGACAACAAAATCAAGTACCTACCGTCACCAAAATATTATCATGATACTCGGGACTTAATCGCGTAAAAAATATATAATATCGAAGGGTCCCTTCGAGACCATGGACGCAACGTCGCGTCCAAAACGTCGAGGTATTTAAATTGAAATTGAAATGTTTTTCTTTTTATGCGATTAAGTCCCGAGTATCACGATAGCGTGTGAAAATCGCGAAAGTCACCAAAATAACTTATAAGTAATGTTTTTTTTACAAAAATCTAGTTTCGATACGAACAGATGGTGCGTAACGTCCCTTATAATACACTTAGTCCTAGTTCTGCCTTATCACGCAAAAATACTTGACGCGTAAAATGGAACTTGGCAGAAACATAGTTTGCGGAACTTTGCAAAACTTTGCGGTATTTATTTACTTACCGGAAAAAAGGGTGGCATGTTTTACTGAAACCAGATTTAGTAAGTGAGGTTGAGGAAAATGTTTTGTTGTGTTTTGAAATAAATAATATTATACGCGACGTTAAGGCTGATCATTTTTGCAAAACAGGAAAAGAAAATATTTAGGTGCTTAGTCATGAATAGATATTTTTTTCCGATAAAATGTGTGTTGAAATGTACTTTATCTACACACATATCATAAGTCCTCTATAATGCGTTCAGAAACCGTAGAAAATGACCAGCATTGCAGCACGACGACGACTGATCGCCGCCAGCGCCAGCACCAGCACCTCCTCCACCACCAGCAGTAAAGTAATAGTCATTACGACATCTACTCATTCGTAATGACTTTTCAATATCGAATTCGATGTTTCAAATTTGAAAACCAACGTAATTTACAATCATAGTGAAATAAAACGGATCATTCACGTATATAAGTCGAGTTCAGTCCGACATGTATAAATAATAATGTGATTTTATTTTTTTACAATAAAAAAAAACAGTACGAAACGTCAGCTCGGTATGTTTGTCTATGATTAAAAAAAAACAATAAAATTCGTGACAGGTATGGGTATGATGCATGCTTTCGGCTTCTGAACCCATCTTAGAGTACTTATAATATGTGTGTAGATGTAGATAAAGTAACGTTTCATAAAAACACACTCGTGTTTTAAGGACCCTCATTATGTAGCAGTTGCATAAACTCCTATTATATGTTAAGCGTTGAACGCCGGTGTCACTTTTCGGTACCGCATAGCAAATGATTTGACACATTGACGCTGTAACTGCTATGAATACTCTTACAGAATAAGAATAAGAATAAGAAATCTTTATTTCGCAACAACAATATAATATTATACAGTTAACTTAAAATTAAATGAAATATAAGTAGTTGCGAAAAAGGAATCCACTCAGAATAACACCGCAATACGAGGGCTGTTTGATAAGTACCTGTTTATGGAAAAAAAAAAAATTTTTGTATATATGCATTTATTTTTCTACGTAGTCACCTTTTAACTCTATGCATTTGTTCCACCTATACTCAAGCTTCAATAAACCATCCAAAAAGTATGATTTTGGAAATTCATTAAAATAGGCCTCTGTGGCGGCAATGACTCCGTCATTTGATCCAAATCGCTTGCCACCGAGCCATTTTTTTAGGTTGGGAAACAAAAAGAAATCGCATGGGGCCAAATCTGGAGAATACGGGGGGTGAGACAATAGTTCGTAGCGTAACTGTACTAATTTAGCCGTCACAACTCTGGACGAATGAGCCGGGGCGTTGTCGTGATGAAACAGTACTTTTTTCTTTTTTAAATGGGGTCGTTTGTCCTTCAACACGGCGTCAAATTCATCCAATAAATTGGCATAGTACTGCCCTGTTATTCTTTTTCCCTTTTCTAAATAGTTAATATGTATAATACCCTGCGAATCCCAAAAAACGGTCGCCATGACCTTTCCAGCCGATGGGACGGTTTTTGCTTTCTTTGGAGCAGGTTTACCCTGTAAAATCCACTGCTTCGACTGCTCTTTCATTTCCGGGGTGTAGGGGTGGACCCACGTTTCATCCACGGTCACGAAACGACGCAGAAACTCCTTCGGGTTACGTTTGAACACGGCCAAACACTGCTCCGAAGTAGTCAGTTGGTTCCGTTTTTGCTCCTCCGTGAGTAAACGCGGCACCCACCTTGCCGATACTTTCTTCATACCCAATTTTTCTTCTAATATGTGTTGTACCCTCTCGATTGAAATGTTTACAGCATCAACGATTTCTCGAAGTTTAATTCGGCGGTCGGCTAAAACGATATTTTCAATTTTCTTAACCGTATCGTCTGTAGTCACCTCAACTGGCCGGCCTGGGCGATCCTCATCAAAGACGGTTGTTCTCCCCGCTTAAACTCGTTATACCAATATCTGACGGTTGTCATAGAAGGAGCACATTCATGGTAAACCGCTTGCATTCTTACTTTTATTGCATCACACGTTTTTCCTTCCAAAAATAAGAATCTAATTACAGACCGATACTGTTCTTTCTCCATTTTAACAATTTTAAGTTCACGCCTTCACTGAATCGTTGTCAAATGAGAAAAAAAACAAAAGAATGCCATTTTTTTTTTAACTTTCCCGCCTCTGAAAAATGGTTTAAAAAGGTGGTATACTTATTTGCGGCCAGTGATATTAATATATTTAGAAAACGGGTACTTATCAAACAGCCCTCGTATTTATTGACAAAAGTGTTCAAAATTAAAATAACTGAAACTTACTTAAAATTAAAATGACTATCTAATTCCACCCTTAGATAGGGTGCCCATCACGCAAGCAGCTTTTCTCCATGTTTTGCTAAAGCAAGTCTTTAACTCTTAAATTCATGGTGTAGGATGCAGCCTACATACTACGTATGTACCTAACCAAAAAATACTTCATCATCATCATGTCAGTCGATTGACGTCCACTGCTGGCCGGCGGCCTCCCCCGCGGCTCTCCACTCTGACCGGTCTTGTGCTTTCCGCATCCACCGCGGTCCCGCAATCTTTACCAGGTCGTCGCTCCATCTTGTTGGAGGCCTACCGACAGCTCGTCTCCCGGTCCGTGAAATATGCTTAGGTAGTGTTTGAAAACTATAAACATTTATTTGTTATGCCACATTAAAACAATAATTCATAAATTTAATTCAGAAATATAAGATTCAAAACAGTACTCTAAGACCGAACTTTAAAGTTTAAACTAACAATACCTTAAAACTTAAAACACTTTAAAATCGTCTATTTATTCTTGACAAAGCAGATTAATCTTCAACACCACTCTTTATAACATAAAGCCATTTTAACCCGGCTCCTCCCATCCCAATAAAATCTTCCACGTTTCGAAACTCTCCATCTCCTTCATTCCAAGTCAGTTAGAAACAGATGCAACTATCGAAAATTTGAATCGAAACATACATGCTAGCTACAGGGTGTATGCAACACTGCACTACCATTTGTTTTCGAGTCACGTTGCCCCCATCTCGTTGCAGCGAATCCCGTGGCGCCATCTTTGGGATCAGCGTGAAACATTTGTGGTATGCAGAAATTCGAGTGGCGTTGAACTGTTGTAAAATTCGAGTCAAAGCTTGGCTATGTTTGGCAATTTTAGATAAAACTAGAGAGCGCCCGCGGCTCCGCTCGCTTGGAATATTATATTAACGTACGGAATCTCTATAGCAATAGGAATGTGTCCGGGTAAAAAAGTTATATTTCTAATTAGTCCGTCAGATTATAGATTATCGAAATGAATTTATTTATGTAGAGCTTCATCCTTCTCTGTCCCGTTTTTTTATCCCGTTCTGGTTTTTCGCTTTTATATATTAGATTGTCAATTTAGAATACAATACAATACAAATATTCTTTATTAAAAACCACCAAACAGTACAAGGACATTACAGAAAAACAGGTATGGTAGACAATATGCGGTCTTATCGCTTAAAAGCGATCTCTTACAGACAACCAAAATACAGAAACCAAGATGAAGAGGCTAATTTAGGTGGCAGAAATTAACAAAAAGGAGAAACGTAAAATTTTATTCGTCTATGAAATTAAAAAAAGTGTTATTTTACAAATTTTTATTTGGTTTCACCTGTCCTGGACACTTTGGGTCTGTCTTTAATCAAATCTTGCAAGTTAAATTTGACCCACATTCCATTTTCTGAATGAACTAAAATTTTGCATGCATAATGTAAATTGGATGACAATGCAGTATTATTGACATGGAGCTCATCTGAGAAGGTCTAGGCCAAGCAGAAGGCTAAAAGCAGATAAAGGACCTCCTCAACGGTAAACAGCATTCCTAGAATAATATGTGTGAAGATAAAGAAATGTTACGCAATTCTACATAATTAATTAGGGCGTAACACACATGTAATCTTATTATGAAACTCGGCTTCGCCTCATTTCCAAAAACCACACACGTATTTTAAGGACCCCCATTGTGTAACAGTTCCATAAATTACTAATACCTATTAAGACTACTACGCGTACTTATTGAAACAAGATCAATATTGTACCTACCGGAGCGAAGTTCCCGATCCACGGGCTTGCGGGGAACTATAGCCAGCCCTCTCATTGTGAGAGGAGGCCTATGCCCAACAGGGGACGTAAATAGGCTGATGGTGATGGTAAACATAAATATAAAACTTTTATTAACACCAGTATAAATGGAAATGCATTACCAATAAAACTGCATCAATTTTTAACTAAAATCGTGAGGTAAATTTGAAACGGTAAGAGCGGTTTCAGACTAGCGTTTTTTCTCCGCCTATACTAATTATATTTTTTATAAACTCACTGAAACATGAATACACAGAAAAAAACCAGAAAAATGCCAACCCCGGAAATCGAACCCGCCTATACTGTCGTTTCGGGATACCGCATTTACACGCTCGCTACATTTCGCGCTTCAGAAAACCAGACTCGCGGACACAGCCCCCATTCTACGAAATTCGAAAATCAAAGCTCGTATCGTATCATCCCGCTCACTCTCGTATTAAATAATATTAGGTTGAGCGGGACGGCACGGTAAGAAGTTCGAATTTTGCATTTCGTAGTAGGGGGGCAGGCTTATTCTGGCGCGTTCGCTCGAACCTGAGGGTCGAGTACGAAGTTTTCGAATCCTGCGTAACGTTACATTATTTATCGTATCGAAATCGAGAAACCTCATACTAAATTTTAGTTCCAAATACGCTCACGGGCGGGCGCTGTTCCAAACGTCATACAAATTTCTCGATAACATTACTACTTACTCGATTACGACTCTCTTCAGTGGAGAGTCATTATCAACATGGGTTCTCACACTTATACGGTTATTAGCCTCTAGTGAAATCAATGATCAAGAATACGTCTCGAACGCGTTTGCGTTACGGGTGTCAAATATGAGAATTGTTTGCTATCGATACGTGCCAATTAGCGTGGCGCTGCCAATTAGCCTATAGTAATTCAGACGTAAACGCCAATGACTGGTCAGTTTATAGTAAAAAAAACCGGCCAAGTGCGAGTCGGACTCGCGCACGAGGGTTCCGTAGAAATATTTTAACGCTTTTCCCCAGTGTTTTATGAAGTCCAGTGTTAGCAGAGTCCTGCTCCTAAACAAAATATACGCAGTGTGGGGTCAACTTATATTGGTCTGCGAAATCTACAGACAGATATTAAAATTTTAAATTTTGAGAATTTTCTGAGTAGTTGTGCTATAAGAGCTACCTTCATACCAAACTTCAAGTTTTTAGGACAACTGGAAGTACCCTTTAGGTTTTCAAAAAAACGGCAATTTGTATGGAAACGACTTTTTTAATGACTGTATTTTTTTATTGCGTTGACTTAGATGCCTGATTTTTTCACAGCTTCAAGGGACCGCAGGTTTGAGTATTTGGTATTAATTTCAGCATCCTACCTCCACGTGTTAAAAAGGGTCTTGACAGACAGACAGACAGACAGACAGACGGACAACAAAGTGATCCTATAAGGGTCCCGTTTTTTCCTTTTGAGGTACGGAACCCTAAAAAAGATGTTTATTCGGTCTTTGATTACACTAGACGCTGAGCTTTATAAGCGCGTTAACGCTCGTGCGAGTTGTGCGTGCGGCAAAAGGCGTGCCTATACGCGCCTAGGTGCACTTACAAAAACGAGCATAAACCTTATTATCATCATCATCATCAGCTTGTTTACGTCCCACTGCTGGACACAGGCCTCCTCTCAGAATGTCCCACGCGCCCCTCAGAACTTCACACACACCATTGAATTGCTTCGCAAGTGTGTGAAGGTTTCCTCGCGATGTTTTCCTTCATCGAAAAGCTCATGATAAATTACAATGTTATTTCGCACATGAATTTCGAAAAATTTAGAGGTGCTTATACCTTATACGCGCGTATAAAACGCTAGTCTGAAACGGCCCTAAAATTGAACATCGACATGGAAGACGAACGTTTCAATTAATAAAATAAATCTGATGTTTTGCGAAAATCAATAAAATCCTCGTTTGTTTGAGTTTATCGAAATCCGGTTGCATTTTGTTTTTGAATTTGTTGTGTTAGATTTGGAATAGTCTGCTTTGTTTCAGTGTATTTTTTGTTCTTTAACTTTAATCCTTTTGTCGCCAAGTACAGTCAGCAGCAAAATAACTAAGCAAGCGATGCGTTCACAATGATCCGTTCGCACGGTTCTATTGTTATAGACATAAGAGCTTGTGCAGATCATTGTGACTGCTTGCGTTGCTTACCTACTTCTGCCGCCGACTGTACCATTCAGTCAATTTTTGACACTTACTTACGTGATTTGGTTGAACATGAAATTCGAATCACATGAAGTAGTATGAATACAAAAAAAAATTACCTTTACCAATTATTAAAAACGCGAAATTATTCATCAACTCACAAAAATTCAAATTCAAAATTAAATAATTCATTGTAAGACCACAGGTACGTAAATTAGAAGTTAAATGTTTTGGTGATTCTTTCCAGCCGTTGATATTTGAAAAGTTTCATGAAATTCAAATATAAAACAAAGAAATATGAAAAATAAAACATTCTCCCATACACTCACCGCCACTGCTGGTTGAAAATATAATATTATGCGAGAATGATTCTTTCTCAAAAATGTCCGTAAAAGTTGTCATTGTTAACTACATAATAATAATATATCAGACAGTGAAGTGCGTTGTTTATGTTTACGGTCAACCAAATGAAAACATCGCTGGAGCGTTAAAACTCGACAGGAATGTTACGTACAAATTTCATTAGTGTCTAATTTTTTTTTTAAGTATTAACACTACCTAAAATGAAGGCTTACGACTTTATACAGCCAGGTTGCTACTGCTGTGACGAAGCCGTATCGTTCGAAATTTGAAATACAATTGCCAGACCTTACGCTTTTTCAGACAAATCTTAACAGCGCGATTCAGGATTGCCTCCTGACCGTACCAGCACCATCTATTGGAATACATTCTAACTAATCCCTTACAAACTACTTCTACAAATATTTGTCATAAATTAAATTCAAATGAGATTGATTAAAAAAAAGCGGAAAAAAATCAATTTTCATTATTTTGCTGTAAGTTCTACGTACCTACATTTTACAATTGATAAAAAATTTGTTCTAGTGGTTAGAATATATGGAATGAACGTAAAATCGCATGAAACTGATAAAATAGCAGTTTTTTTTGTGTCCTTCCTGATTTTTGAGAAAAGCACTATATTCGCCACGGCCAGAACAGCAATTGCTGGCTTCGTATTATTTTACCGGACTCGCAAGCTCGTCCGTTAAAAATCTAATACTCATCCAGCAATTGCCTACTTCCTGGCCTAGACAATAATGTACTATTAATGTCTACTTAAAAAAAACTTCACAGCGGTGCTCATTTAGACTCACTTAACCCCAAAAACGGAACCCATATTATAGGATCACTTTGCTGTCCGTCTGTCTCTCTCGTCTGTTAAGACCCTTTTTCTCTGGAACGCGTGGAAGTAGCATGCTGAAATTAATATCAAATAGTTATGCCTGCGATCCCTTGAAGCTGTGAAAAAATCAACCTTCTAAGCCAACGCAATCAAAAGATCATCATCATCATCACCAGCCTTTTTCACGTCCCACTGCTGGGCACTGGCCCTCCTCTCAGAACGAGAGGGCTTGGGCTATAGTTCCCACGCGGGCCCAGTGCGGATTGGGAACATCACACACATCATTGAATAGCTTATTCGCAGGTGTGTGCGGGTTTCCTCACGATGATATCCTTCACCGAAAAGCTCATGATAAATCACAAATGTAATTCCGCACATAAATTCCGAAAAGCTCAGAGGCGCGAGGCGGGGTTTGAACCCACGACACTCTGCTTGAGAGGCCATAGGTCAAACCACTAGGCTATCACGGCTCATCAAAATCAAATCAAAAGATACAGTTATTAAAAAGGCTATTTCCATACAAATTTCCGAAATCCGAAAACCTAAGGGGTACTTACTTCCAGTTGTCCTAGAAACTTGTAATTTGGTATGAAGGTAGCTCTTATAGCACAACTACTCAGAAAATTCTCAAAATTTTAAATTTTAATATCTGTCTGTAGATTTCGCAGACCAATATAAGTTGACCCCACACTGCGTATATTTTGCTTAGGAGCAGGACTCTGCTAACACTGGACTTCTTAAAGCACTGGGGAAAAGCGTTAAAATCTTTCTACGGAACCCCCGTGCGCGAGTCTGGCTCGCACTTGGCCGGTTTTTTTAACATAAGTGTGTTGTATTACACTAATTCCTCACTATATTTATTGTAAAACAGAACCAAAGCTACACCTAAAATACTACACAGTTACATTATAACATAACATAAATAAAATTGCATGTTTACGATTTCGAACAAAACCCCAACGTACCGGTGACTCCAATATCTGCCAAAATTAAAATCAAATAACACCTGTCTCATAAAAATAAACCCCGTACCGAAAATGCTTTCGTGTTTTCATCAAAAACATTCGCTCGAAAATCAAACAAAAGAATTCTGTGAAGGTGTTATTTGTCTTTCAAATGTTTTCTGAGGTCATCGAATTAGGGGTCTTGAAAGTTTTCGATGAAACCGCAGCACGGACCAGCCTTAGATACTTTGCAGACAGCAAAGTTGACTACGTATTCCTAAATGATAGACGTTTTGAGAGTAAATCGAAATAGTTAAAGCAGTGAAATTAATAATAATTCGGTTGAAAATTAAATGATAGCGAAATAAACAGATCAATCTGACACGTTTCGGACTAATACGTAGTCAGTCCTCTGGGAGTATACGCTTCGTCAGTAGCGAAACGAAAACTGCGCGCCCGTAATTACACCGGCTGCCTTACTCTCCACACCGGAACACAACAATGCAAGCACTGCTGCTTAGCGGCAGGATTAGCGAATAAGATGGTGGTAGCGATCCGGACGGACCTTGCACAAGATCCTTCCACCCGCAAAAATGGGTGGGTTATGTTTTTCGAGCGTATGTGTGTATTATATAACTTTGTCTAATGACGTTGCCAGGCTCTGCGACATAATCCGTTTGACGGATTTGACCATAATGAGATGTAATGACATCGCATGTCTTCTGACATTAGATTCGTCTCATTTGTAGGTTTGACACGGGGTATAAAATTAAATTATTGTTAATAGGCTTGTGGACTCATAAATATCACAAATTATCATGTCTGGCGAACCTTAAATGTATCGATTTTAAAACAAAACAGTAAAAAATTGTCGTGGAAATTCAATAGAAAAAATGTGCTTTTTAAATTGTACTTTGAAACGTCGAAAAAGCTGCGTGCCATGATCGTGACAGGAGAACAACTAAAGTCCTAAACGTCATTCGCATTTCACTTCCGAATGTGATGTGACATGGATGTGACACGGATAATCTATAGAAAATCATGGCCGGCAGCGTTTTCGTCTGTTCATGAGTTCATTTTAAAATTAAGTTTTTATAGTGTTAAGAAAAAACGTTTTTTGAGACTTAATGTCAAAAAACATTTTTTTTTTAATTTTAGTCACTTTTGAAGAAAGAATACGCATTATTATACTTTTATTAATAGCTTACCGTTTTCGCCGTTGGGTTTTTTGTTTTTTATTAATACACTAGCTGTTGCCCGCGACTTCGTCCGCGTAGAGTTTGTTTATTGCTATACCTACCGCGGATATATTAAGTACTGTATAATAAATAAATAAAACAAGAAACCATTTATTGTTCACAGAAGTTAACGGTTACACGGTAGGCCAAGTGCATCGATATAATAATAATAGGTACTTAACTAAAGCGAAGCAAAAGTCTCAGGCTCAGCGTGTGCGGTGAGGTGACCCATAGGTTACTCTCCACCGCGCTGGTTTACAGCCTGCACCTTTACACAGCGTACAACTAGACCCGGGTAGGGTGACAGTAACATAAATTATATCGAATAAAACAAAAAAATGTTAAAAAAAGAAAAATGATATCCAAATAGGTAGCCCAAAGATCCCGCGCGGTATTGGGCGACTCACGCTGCTAATCTAAGCAAATAGTGCACCATCTACAAGCTGTTTTTGTAAAATAACTCTTTGTAGTCTTTCTCTGAAGGCTGGTATTGACATGTTAGAACGCAGAGGGGGAGGCAGATCATTCCAGATTTTGGACGCACTAAGCCGGAAACTGCCCCTGAATCCTTTAGACTTGTGTTTTGGTAGAACTACTTTCCTGACATGCATGCTTCTAACGCCGCGGTTATCGCAGCCCGCCCCTCTTGGCCACACGAATTTCCCAAACAGATACTCCGGTCTCCGTGACTGCATTATTCTGTACACTTGGACGGCCAGATGCAGTTCCCTCCGCGCCGCCAGCTTCAGCGTTTCCCTTTGATTCAAATAGGGGGTGACATGTGCCCGTTTTGGTATGTTATAACAAAACCTAGTACATGCGTTTTGCACACGTTGTATCGCTTTAGCGGTTCTAGAATAAATCCTAGGGCCATATACAGTGTCGCAATAATTGAAATGCGAGAGAACTTAAGCCTCTACAAGCATCTTGCGTATCTTTTCTGACAGAAATTCACGAATGCCATAAAGTGTCTTGAGTCTATAAAATGCATTTTTAATTTTCCCACCTACATGCTCAGCGAAACGCAGCTCACTGTCCATAATCAGACCCAAATTCCTCACAACCTCCACCTGTTGTATAACCTCTTGGTTTAATTTTATAACTGGTTCCTTGTTTCGTATTTTTTTTTTTACTTAATTATCGTATGTTCGTACGTATGGAATTATTCTGGAGTAAATAATTTCACTAATTTCATTTTCATTACTTATATGTAGAAGGAAAAGGTTTGGAAAGAAGTATTTATACGCTTCTTATTACGGGGGGGGGGGGCGGGGGGGTTATGCGCTTACCAACACATTTTGCGATTCATTTTTATATTATAGAAGATTAAATAATTGCGGTTATTTGAGGTATGTGAGGTACCCAATGAATGCTGTTTTATATCCTGAAGCTACTGTAGACAAAGGGCGTTGAATTCCCCGTTAAAATTATGTAGATAGAGGGACAAGGGCTCTCAGGTGCTTTGTTTGTGTCAGAGCCATTTACATAGGGCGGTAAGAAAAATAGTTTACACATACTATCGAGGTTTTTTAAGGGACCGACAATTTAGGAATTCGGCCTTCTCGAAGGACGTTATTATATTCCATTAATATTAGATACTAAGTGGCTCTGTGAGCTCTAGACATCGCGAGCTAATTTTTTTAAATTTTTTGTTTTATTTGACAAAAAAAAAACAATTTCACAAGAATCGGCTCATATTTGAAAATTTTTCGTTGCTCTTTCTTTAATTTTTTTCCAGAAAACGAATTGACATTTTATCTAAGCTGAAACGGAAACTCTTCGTTCGCTCGGTCAATGAATGCAAAAGCTTATGGGTAAGTGATTGAGTGTGGATGTATTGTGCAGAAATAGGTAGGTACTATATTATACGTTCTGAATATCACTAGAAGTACTCAATACGAAATTCAATTCTAAAAGCTATTAGCTTTTTCTTCTGAAGGAGACCCCAGAAGCCAGATACCTCTTCCCTTAGTATTCATAAGGGAAAACCCATTCTTTGCTTTTACAGGTATTTTTCAGGACACGAAAATAAATTTATTTGTTACCAATTACTTTGTGTTTGCGTATCGCTACCAGCGAAGCGTGTGCTCCCAGAGGAAAGACTACGGATTAGTCCAAAACATGTAGGGCTATCTATGTATAAATACTCATCTGACATATACGAGTGATCTGTTTATTTCATTACGTTAGTTGCAATATTTTACGGACAACTTACATACATACGAACTGTGCAAGTTAAGTAAAACCGGACAAGTGCGAGATCGACTCGCGTGGAGAGGGTTCCGTACGTTAATAACTTAAATTACGATTTCCTATGTTACTTTTAATTTTAATGCCTTAGATTTACTATAGGTTTTCTTGTAATCTGTAGAGAAACTTTCGGCCCTGTAGTTTCGGAGTTAAGGGGGGGGGGGGGGGGTTCAATTTTCACCTATTTTCTTAAATGACTTTGTTCAAACTATTTATCTTACAACTGTAAAAAAATAGATATATGTTTCAGATGTTCGCAATGAGACCTTTTATTTATTATGTAAGACGGTAATAGTTTGCAAAACTCTTTTTTTTTTCATTAATTAACGTAACACGTCCGTCTCTGAGTCACCGACTTACATAAATTGTACCAAATTTCAGCTCAATCGGTCCAGTAGTTTCTGAGTAAATTGGCTGTGACAGACGGACAGACAGACACGTAAGTCATCCTATAAGGCTTCAGTTTTTCCGTTTGAGGTACGGAACCCTAAAAAGCAGACCGACTCGGGTCGCAAGTCATGCTGTTCACCATAATGTCATTAATGCAACACACACCCTTACGTCATGGTATGAATTTTTATCGCTATCGTTTACGGAGCAGACCTTCTGAGGGTCGAGCACGACTTTACGAATGCTACGTAACGTTACGTTTATAGTATCGAGATCGTTAAACCTCATACAAAATTTTAATTCCAAATACACTCACGGGCGAGCGCTGTTACGCAGCATTCGGAAAGTCGTGCTCGACCCTCTGATATATGAGTACGAGAACAAGAATACATTAAGTCCTTTTCATAAATATGTAAATGTGATCATCACGGGTCGATTTTTTTTCAAACTTGTAGATCTGAACGTCTTATTCTGAACTACAGAATAAATTTCAATGCTTTTGTAAGAAAACAGCTACTAATCTATCAAAAATTTAAAATAAACACAAGTTAACTAACGAAAATGGCGCGTCCCCATAAAAAACCGCACACGCGTAAGTTTTATTTTTAATTACGAGGGCTGTTTGATAAGTACCTGTTAATGGAAAAAAAAACTTTTTTTTTGTATGTATGCATTTATTTTTCTACGTAGTCACCTTTTAACACTATACATTTGTTCCACCTATACTCAAGCTTCAATAAACCATCCAAAAAGTATGATTTTGGAAAGTCATTAAAATAGGCGTCTGTGGCGGCAATGACTTCGTCATTTGATCCAAATCGGTTGCCACGGAGCCATTTTTTTAGGTTGGGAAACAAAAAGAAATCGCATGGGGCCAAATCTGGAGAATACGGGGGGCGAGACAATAGTTCGTAGCGTAACTGTGCTAATTTAGCCGTCACAACTCTGGACGAATGAGCCGGGGCGTTGTCGTGATGAAACAGTACTTTTTTCTTTTTTAAATGGGGTCGTTTGTCCTTCAACACGGCGTCAAATTCATCCATTAAAAAATTGGCATAGTACTGCCCTGTTATTGTTTTTCCCTTTTCTAAATAGTCAATATGTATGATACCATGCGAATCCCAAAAAACGGTCGCCATGACCTTTCCAGCCGATGGGACGGTTTTTGCTTTCTTTGGAGCAGGTTCACCCGGTAAAATCCACTGCTTCGACTGTTCTTTCATTTCCGGGGTGTAGTGGTAGACCCACGTTTCGTCCACAGTCACGAAACGACGCAGAAACTCCTTCGGGTTATGTTTGAACACGGCCAAACACTGCTCCGAAGTAGTCAGTCGGTTCCGTTTTTGCTCCTCCGTGAGTAAACGCGGCACCCACCTCGCCGATACATTCTTCATATCCAATTTTTCTTCTAATATGTGTTGTACCCTCTCGATTGAAACGTTTACAGCATCAACGATTTCTCGAAGTTTAATTCGGCGGTCGGCTATAACGATATTTTCAATTTTCTTAACCATATCGTCTGTAGTCACCTCAACTGGCCGGCCTGGGCGATCCTCATCAAAGACGGTTGTTCTCCCCCGCTTAAACTCGTTATACCAATATCTGACGGTTGTGATAGAAGGAGCACATTCATGGTAAACCGCTTGCATTCTTATTTTTATTTCATCACATGTTTTTCCTTTCAAAAATAAGAATCTAATTACAGACCGATACTGTTCTTTCTCCATTTTAGCAATTTTAAGTTCACGCCTTCACTGAATCGTTGTCAAATGAAAAAAAAAACAAAAGAATGCCATTTTTTTTAATTTTCCCGCCTGTGAAAAATGGCTTAAAAAGGTGGTATACTTATTTGCGGCCAGTGATATTAATATATTTAGAAAACGGGTACTTATCAAACAGCCCTCGTAGGTACGATAAAATTATCAGGCAAGGGTACTAGAACGTTCAGTCATTGTGCTGAGAATTTTTCGTATAACTAGTAGGCGCAAAACTTTAAAATCTGAGGCAAATAAATCAATACTTAAAATACATTTTTTTGTAGAAATAAATATAAACTATAATATATGTATAGTTTATATTTATTACAATCAATTTACAAAATTGACTGCTTAGTATATAGCGCAAATCTGTTATTAACTATTTAACATGGAATCCTGGCTTCAAACTTTATCCTCTAGTTTACAAACAGTGCACATTCTGCCGAGCTTGTTTAAATTTTTGTCCCTACGGATTTTCTGCTGTTTTGTATTAAAATCGGTGCATTTTACACCATTACCACTATAAGTATAAAACAGTATACCTAGAAAGTAACCGAGCACTGAAAGTAGAAATTCAGTAGTGCAAAATTATGCTGGACAACATAAAAATGTCGTACAAATGAACAAGTTAAGCATAACTGTATTTCTATGTAGCCTCGGGACTTCATTAGAAAAATATTATGATTTATTAAAACAGTGATAGCGTGGAGGCACTAATTTATCCTTGTCAGTTTTTATTTACATAACAAAAGCAATTTGCAATGACATTAAATCCAAGCTACAACGTATTACGTAAACTAAAACCTAAAACTAAATTAAATCTAAATAAGGCCCCCGTGGTATGGTGCCCAAAAGGCTGGCAGCGTTGCGTCGCTGAATAGCGATGCTGATTCTTTGAGAGAGAAAACTGCCAGCCCTTTGGTCACAAGTTGCATCTACCAAGCGCTTTTGCAACTCTGAAATAATAAGCCCATGAACCCATGAATGCATAAATTAATTTACATTTCGTTTAAAGTAACTACGTATGTACGTATGTTGAATTTCATTCTATGAATGTTTCATAAAAATAAAAACAAAAATAATCAATAAATCGATTATTTTAATTTTTTTTAAAGTAACTAATTAAATTAAACTCAATTTGCTTGTTTTCCTATTTTTCCTATTTTCGCTTCACTTGCTCCCATTCCTCCATCTCAGTCATTCATCATGTCATTACGTTTAGATTTACAGTAACTAGATAAAGTAATACTTCCATGTACTTTACGGCAGGTTCTTGGTGGTAGCAAAATGCGAAAAACGCGCTTCTGAATTCTTTATTTTGCTGAGCGCTATCACGTTAATTTGCTGTATACCTAATTCACTATTCTCATTATACACCAAGCATAAGAATTGCAAAACTTAAGTCGCAGTGGGCGGGGCACATAGCTCGCAGAACTGACGGCCGATGGGGTCAGAAGGTTCTCGAATGGCGTCCACGGGCCGGGAGACGAGCTGTCGGTAGGCCTCCAACAAGATGGAGCGACGACCTGGTGAAGATCGTGGGACCGCGATGGATGCGGAAAGCACAAGACCGGTCTGAGTGGAGAGCCGCGGGGGAGGCCTATGATCATGCACTGGACGTCAATCGGCTGACATGATGATGACGATTATCCACCAAACAACATTAAGCACAGAAACTAAAATTCAATTCACACGAGTTACTCTCTCATGCAAAAGCCGTGATAGCCTAGTGGTTTGACCTATGGCCTCTCAAGTAGAGGGCCGGCGTGGGTTCAAACCCCAGCTCGCACCTCTGAATTTTTCGAAATTTATGTGCAGAGTGTTTCGGTGAAGGAAAACACCCTGAGGAGGAAACCTGCACACTCCTGCGAAGCAATTCAATGATGTGTGAAGCTCCCAATCCGCAGGCCCACGTGGGAACTATAGCTCAAGCCCTCTTAGAGAGGAGGCCTGGGCCCAGCAGTGGGACATAAAAAAAGCTGGTGATGATGAATGACTCTCCCATACCCATGTCACACTTCTAACACCTCTCTTTTTGCCTCGGGGATAAAAATAGCGGCGAGTCTAGAAAATTGATGAACCAAAACCAAAATCCGAAAGATACCGAGTATAACACGTTCCAATTACTTACGGATAAGATGGAGCCCGGGCAAACAAAATGGCGATCTATTTACTTACTTTTCAAAGGCTTTCAGTGACGTCTTGACTTTGGCAGTTAGTTGAATTCAAAGGTTTGTCGTAGAGGTCACAGACCGCATCTTGCGATAATTTAATATAATTTCATATTTATAATTTCAACCTTGAGAACTGTTAAATTAAGTTTTAATTATTATTAGTGTATGCCCTTACAAGGCGTCATGGACTGACTAATACCGATATAACATCTTTCTATAAATGCACATGACTTAATCAATGAATAAATGAAATAAAATGAAAACTAGCTAGTTATCTCAAAAAAGGCCTAAATAGCAGAGATAGCTGAAATTGCTAACTACACAAAAACTTATTCAATTATATGTACAAAAATAAGAGTTCAGCCCTAATGCTCAATTGGGGCGTAATTATTTATCTCAATAAAGAGGCCTAGTTTCTGTACTGCTTTAGCTTATATAAATACATACTGTGGTATAGATAAATTAGTTACCGTTTTGAGGAGGTTGGAATATTTAGGCAACGATTGGGAATAGGTAAATAGTGTAGACATATTATATTATACAGGGTGATCAATCAAATGGTTCAATACGGAGAAGTTAGAACCTATAAGAGATAGGGAGATCTGTTCGCAATAACAATGGTTTCGATTTTAGATTGAATATAAATGGCATTTTTTTAAACTCTCAAACATAATCATTAACAAAAACAAAGAACTAGCTTGCAGAATTTATAACATTGTTTACAGAGATTTTTGACGGGTTCGATTCCCCGTTGTGTACGAGTTAAAAAAAATAAATTTTTGACATGAAACTTCCGTGAGACTCAATCATAGTGGAATAAACGAATCACTCGTGTCACTCAAGTCGAGCTTAGCCCGAAATATACGTGAGTGATTCGTTTATATCATTGTATATTATTATATTATTGTACAGTCTAAAATCGACGCCATGGTTCCTAAAAACAGATATACCTACTTAATAATTAAAGTAGGAGTAAAATTTATCAGCTTTCGTTGTGGTTACTTACAATAAAATTTCCTATGAAGCATCGTTTTCAGGATGTAAACAAAAAACTAAAAATAACGGGATTTTCTTTGTCCCTCCCCCCCCTCCTCCTCTAGGGTTTAAGGGAGGACTTTTAGTATGTTTGTCTCCTAACTAAAAACAAAGTTCCAAAGTCAAACTTTCTGCTTTCAACCTTACCTTTCACAATCATTCGTAGCCGGGACTGAAGGACCGGAAGGACCGGGAGTGAATGTTTGAAGAAAACAACCTGTACAATTTTCCTTACCAAAGTAAATTCGGAGTTGCATACATAATTTAATTTAAAGAAACTTGTCTAACATAAAAACATGGTGTGCTATCTTGAATCATTTATTCATAACCATAAAAGCATCATTTATAAAGAAACATGGCATAAAAAGCGAACAAAATTAATCTAGGTTTATCTTTCGCTGCAATCATATTTCAGTTATTATTATTTCGCCACTTGTGACTGATTCAACAGAGTGTAATAGCTGTAAGCTCCTTTCAAAATCTGAAAAAAAAACAAGCATTAAATGTACACGTTTTTACAATAACATTTTCCAGAATCCGCTTCATTTCAAAGCAATACGTCTTTGGGTATAAAATATCTTTTTTTTATGCATAATAATTTTAAAAGGTACATCGAAAATAGTCTTAGCACACCCTCAACATTTTTGAAAGACCTATCCAACGACACCGCACACCATGCTTAATATGTACCTATATGTATATTGTATGCTGTAAGTCAAATTACAGCTTTCTAGTAGGTATCAAGGGTGACTGAGCTATGCCACGGACCTAGACGGACAGACAAACAGACGGACAAGCCTGAACTATAAGGATTCTTTGTAACTAATGAACTTAACATTCTACATACGCTTATAAAAGTAGGTACGGAGAGTTTGGCAAACGGGCCCGCGGAGAAGATGACGTTAGTTCTGAACTGCATCATGAGGATAATCAAGTCCTTTCGGAGGAAACTGTTCTTCCACCAAGTGCTGTCGAAGGGACCTCTCACGAGTTCTTGACTCTGAAAAAGGGCCCTGATGTTTATAGTCCTGTAATAGTCCTGAGTGAGGGAGTGGACACAAACTGGGTCTCTTCAAGGCTACATTGAATAGGCTGTTCCTGAACCAGTACCATTAGAAGTAATAATTTTTTTTTTTTTTCTAAAAGCAAGTTCAAGAGCTCTTACAATACAATAACCATAAATTAGTTTTATAAAGACTGTATCATTAGAAAGAACAAGCAACAACAAGTGTCAAAAATAATTGATAGAACAGCAAAACCAGAACACTTTTTACTTTACTGGCACGATTTAATTGACCAGGAGTGGTCAAATGTCTACAAATGTCAGAATTACAAAGGGATGTATATAGGGTCCCAGAAATTAAAACTATCGTAACCTAAATGGCTTAGAGAAGTGTAGTCTCTAAAGGTTATACTGAGTGAATCACACGCGGACAGCTTGCGGCAGGGCGAACTTGTGACGTTACGTAGTTGACGTAGTGAGTGCATACACATTCATTTATAAATACTTATAAAAGATAGTAACGAAAGAGGAGAAACGGTTTTCTGGCTGGACGGGAGCCGGATGGCTCTAATCAGTTTAAGACCGTATTGTTTCCACGGAATATGGAATCTTCTCAAAAGTGGCACAAGTACTGGTATGAGTATCACTTCGATTTAAACGGCCTGGGACAATTCTAGAGACTTCTTTTGTATCTCCCTTTACATTTATCGATGTAATTTCGGGAGCAGGTGAAAATGTTTATTTCTGTGTTTAGTTGCAACTACTTACAATATAAAAGACATCATTGCTGTGCCAGCAATAGAGGAACAGCTGTGACACTCCGAAAACCAGATACTCGACTTGAAGTAACATCTGCATTACATTGGTTTCAGACTGGAAAAAGAAAACAAAAAGTTGGGACATGAAGGAAGGAAAAGAGCCCTAAAAGTGATCCCTGAGCGATGGAATAATAATTTGTTGATGTTTGCCAAATGATTAGTATTCAATTTTCATCCATACTTCCATGCTATCCATACTATCCATATCCATATTTCCATACTAATATTATAAAAGCGAAAGTAACTCTGTCTCTCTGTCTCTCTGTCTGTCTGTTTGTTACCTCTTCACGCTGAAACGGCTGAACAGATTTCGATGAAATTTTGCAAACCGATAGTTTATTACCGCGTGCAACGGCAAATTTTAAAAACAAATGCCCTGTTGTTCAAAAATGCAGTTAATTTTATTTTTATTCCCAAATATTTTTTTATTCATAATACAATTACATGTCATAAAATCGAAGCTAAAACTAATTAAACTAAAACTTAAAACTAAATGTAAAACAAAAAAGTCATCCGCCACAGGCTTCATCAAAACAACGTTAATATTTATACAAACAACAACACCGAAGGTTTTTTTTTTAAATCACCGCCATGAATCGTATCCGGTGCAAAGGTTCCCATAACGCTGGCCGCGTTTCCTCGCTGAACAATTAACAACAATAATTAAGTTCAAACACCACCAAAAAAGGTGGAGCCTTAATCGAGGTATTTCCTCGCAAAAGTGTGATTAGATTACACTCGTGACGTCAAATACATACCCAAAATGTTACATGCTCGATTCCCACATAAATCGATGAATTATTTCCTTACAAGTACCTAACGGATTAAATTAATTTGCTCCTCCGCGAAGTAGTGCAGTACAGTAGCAGTGCAGTATAGTCATGCATAACCTAACCAACTTAGAAAAGTTGAAAAACCCCCGACATTGCCATTTAAAAGTTCAATATTTCAAAAACGGGTGAACCGATTTTAATGAAACTTAGCTAAGAACGATTTCGATTAAACTAGCTTTCGAATAAAAAAAACCGCATCGAAATCGGGCCATCCGCTTGCGAGCTATGATGCCACAGACAGATACACGGGTCAAACTTATAACACCCCTCTTTTTTCACCCCGACGGGTTTAAAAATAGCCTCGTCTGCGCTGAGTATTAGTGCATGTAAATAAATACTCAGCGCAGACGAGGCTATTTTGCATGACTATACTGCACTACTTCGCGGAGGAGCAAATTAATATAATCCGTTACTTGTAACATGGACCGCCGCAAAGTTAATACGCCTGGATCAATACAATATTTAATTATAATATCATCGTCCACCTACAGGCTTTGGCTCATTATCACCATCAGCTTATTTACGTCCCACTGCTGGGCACAGGCCTCCTCTCAGAATGAGAGGGCTTGGGCTACAGTTCCCATGCGGGCCCAGCGCGGATTGGGAACTTCACACACCATTGAATTGCTTCGCAGGAGTGTGCAGGTTTCCTCGCGACGCTTTCCTTCACCGAAAAGCTCGTGATAAATTACAAATGTTATTTCGAAAAACTCAGAGGTGCGAGCCGGGGTTTGAACCCACGAGACTCTGCTTGAGACCACTAGGCTATCACGGCTTTAGCTCATAGATATAGAATATACAAACCGTAATTTGATATGCAGTGACACATAGCATGACTGAACATACAAACATATATAGCATCATAATCGGCGACAGGCAGGAGTCAAAGAGACGGGAGTATCTGTAAATAAGTCGTCTGTTAGAAAAACATTTTTAATACAAGCTTTTGCAAGCAACTGTGTCTTTTTAACCTCCGACGAAAAAGAGGGGTGTTATAAGTTTAACATGTGTGTATCTGCTTCTGTGGCATCGTAACTCGTAAACGGATGGACGGATTTTGACGCGGATTTTTTTCGAAAGCTAGTTTAATCGAGATGGTTCTTATTGTTGACTGTACTTGTATTGTCATTCAACTTGCTATCGAACCATCTGAATAGTGCCCACTGTGGGACCTTTTCGTAGTAAATGTCATTGCCTGACAAGGAAAATCATCATGTCACTTATTGTGAGAACGTTCTACGGTGGGCCAGGAATCGAAATAGTTCGACTGTACCCATATTATCTATACCAAATTTCAAGGGAATCCAGCCACTGGAACTTAGTCAAATTTAACTTGCCAGATTTGACCAGAACGGTTCATATGACCAAAAAATGTTTGCCAAAGTGATAAATTTCCCAAAAACAATTTTTTCAGAAACAAATATTTCAGGATTTATTTCAGGGCCATCTCGTAGAACCCTGTAGGTTAGGCTAGTTTTGTTTTATAAAAATCCTGAAATATTTACAGTTTAGGAAAAAAAGCATTTTGGGAAAATGAATCAGTTTGGCATGTTTTCGCCAACTAACCATTAACATACGAGGGGCGGCTGATAAGTAATCTCATTGGTCAGAAATATATACAAAAATAATGCTGGCTGGTATGGATTCGTTTGTTATTCTATTTTCAAAATGTATTACATTCATTTGTTTATTGCACCACGTATATTTGTCTCCTACAATTGTTTCAAACATGTCGGTAGAAAAAGTGAAAATGGATAAAATCGAGCCGCGTGCGGTGATTAAGTTTTTGACTAAAGAAGGGAATACGCCTTCGGAGATCAGACAGCGTATGTTACGTGTGTTTGGCAGTTCGTGTTGTTCCGAATTTCTTATAAAGTTTTGGTCAAAGCAGTTTAAGTTAGTTCGTGAGAGCCTGGAAGATGATCCTCGTAGCGGAAGACCAGTTTCAGCCGTCACCGATGAAAATGTAGCCAGGGTGAAAAAAAAAATATTAAAGGACCGACGAGTGAAGCAGTGGGAGATAGCTAGAGATGTGGGCGTCAGTAAAGAGCGAGTCAATGAAATAATTCATGAGCATTTGAACATGTCCAAGGTTAGTGCACGTTGGGTCCCCAGAATGTTGACTGCATTTGACATGGAGAGGCGTGTCAAATGTTGCGAAGAGTTTTTGGACGTGAGTCGAGGGAAAGAGGAAGAAATAATTTCTAGAATTGTAATATGTGATGAGACTTGGATTCGACAATGGGACCCGGAAAATAAGCAAGAGTCGTTACAGTGGAAATTTAAGGATGAGAAGCCGCCTCGGAAATTCAAGGTCTGTCCATCGGCAGGTAAACTTATGGCTACAATCTTTTGGGACACAGAAGGGATTTTGCTCATAGATTACTTACCGAAGAAAACTACAATGAATGCTGATTATTACTCAAACTTACTATATCAACTAAGAGATACAATAAAAGAAAAACGGCGATGTAAACTAAGCAAAGGAATTCTGATTTTGCACGATAACGCACCAGTGCATACCGCCCGCACAACGAAGCTAGCAATTAAAGACAATGGCTTCGAAACCATTGACCACCCCCCTTATAGTCCAGATTTAGCCCCCTGTGACTATTTTCTGTTTAGACTTCTCAAGAAAGACCTCAGGGGGCGAAGGTTTATGACCGATGACGAAATGAAGGCTGCGGTTACTGACTTTTTTGACGACAAATCGAAAGTTTTTTTTTAATGGCTTAAATTCAATATTTGAAAAATTTAATAAGTGCATTTTACTAGCAGGGGACTATATAGAAAAATAAAAAAAATTAGCAACGACAGTCTTTGTTTAATTGTTAGGTAGATTACTTTTCAGCCGCCCCTCGTACATACCTACAATAACTACTTACTTAGATGCAAACATTGCGAATTAAATAATAGCTTCTAAAAAACAATTGCGAAGAATGAACATTAATTTATTAGATATAAGAGGACACGAAGAGTCAGACTCGCGCACCGAGGGTTGTGAGTCATCATCTATTAATATTTCTGCCACTTTACGTACAGTCCGTGCCATCTCTTGTCCTATAGTGGATCTAATAGTTTTATAAGCTTTCTGATTTTGAAGATTTCTTTCTTTATATTTCCTATAATCTTTACATTATAAACGTCTACTTATTCGTACTAATTGACCGATTTCAATTTGGATAAAAATGCTTTCGTGTTTTGAAATTGAAAAAAAAAAAACTAGAAATGTTTACAAATGAGCTCACAGAGCCTCTAGTACTTAATGTCTAAATAGGTACCTAACAGGTTTACAGATCTCATTAAAATTTGTAAGAAGCACTTCTTATTCATGTCTGATTCTAAAAGGAGTTAATAATAAGACTTAGTTGCGTCGCAAAGCGAAGTTAAATTGCTAAGAGAAGAAACTCGCTACGCAATCAACAAACTGCAGAAATAGTAAAAATGAGAGCATTTAAACTGTAGACGCATGCACACAAGTGAGGCAAACAGGCAAGTGAGCCACCTGATGGTAAGTGTTCACCGCTGCCCCTAGACACCTGCAACTCCTGAGGGATTGCAGACGCGTGGGTTGGCAATTTTTTTAATCGTAAGCTTGTTTAATCGAGATGATTCTTAGTTCATTAAAAACGGTTCACCCGTATTTGAAATAAATTTTTCAACTTTTTTTAAGTTGGTTATTAAGACTATTACTTTAAGTTAAGCTTACTGCCCTGATGGTAAGTGATCACCACTGCCCATGGACACCCGCAACCCCGGAGGGCTTGCAGATGCACTGCCAACCTAGAGAGCTAAGATGAAATGCCTCTTGTGCCCGTAATTACACTGGCCATCTTACTCTCCACACCGGAACACAACAGTGCAAGCACTGCTGCTTAGCGGCAGGATTAGCGAGTAAGATGGTGGTAGCGATCCGGACGGACCTCGCACAACGTCCTACCACCCGTATAATTAAATTGGAAATTACGATTGCTTCATTCCTTAAAACAATGAACAGCAATCCGAGTTACAAGGACAGTAGCCTACTGCCGTGCCAGTAACTCGCCTTGTGCAACTTCCCCCTATCTCCATATCGTTGAAGCCGTAAACAAAACAAAATTTATCGTATGAACATCCTCAGAGTAAGTTAAATTGCCTTTTGCGAATCGTAATTTGAAAATTTTGCACGTATTCCGAAGTTCGCGGTTTTTCCAAGATGGTGAAAGCGATAATGTTTAATGTGTTCTCGTTACCTTTGCTTTGTAATTTGAATCTTAAATTATGAGATAACCTGAGGCAAGTTATAAATCAAGTGAAACTATTCGGGAGAGAAGTTATTTTGTGGTTAAGAGCTAGCTTGTATGGGTTCGCTTCCTGGATAAATATAAATTGTTTAGGCCGTAATTTACCTACATTATCAAAAAATATTGGACACGTATTTTTTTGTCAATTGAACAAAAAATTATGAAGACACGTAGTTTTTATTGATATGATAAAGCAAAAAAAAAAATGCTTAAATGTTGGACTAGGTAGATTTTTTTTAACCGGAAAATATCCGATTTAAACCAGTTAACGAAAATAGAGATTGCATTTAAAATATTTTACCTTCCATCTCCCGAAAATCACCAAAAACAAGAAAGTGTTAGGTTGTTCATTGACCGTCTCCACTATCACACTGACTTCGTAGTTACCGAATACATTTCCTTACCTTACCAAATCAACATGCCGCTTATAGCACTCCTTCAGCCGCCTCCTAGCTTCTGCCTCTGATACCAGTACCATCTCACTTCCAAACATAGCCTCTGAATCCCTCTTAAGCAGCTCCAACTCAGCCCTAAAGAACACCATAATAACTATGGCGTTTGTGTCAAAAGAAGTAATCCAACCGCCTCCGTAGATCGCCGCATAACTTTGGAACACGTAAGCGGCAATATAACCTGACAAAGTGTTTTTATCAAACGGCACCCAAGAGCTGACAACTTGGAGGTAAGCTTCCTTGCCACTTCTAACGTTCTCCCGATAGGTTTGAAAGAAGAAGTATTTGATTATTGGCTGCGCCATCACGATGACTACGGTAGCGTACATCAGGAACCAATAGCTATAGGTGATTTTCCTACAGTATCTAGTGAAGTTCTGGATTATAGATCTGTTGGTTTCGTCTTCGGTTTTACGTTGCTTCAGATCAGCTTCCGTGACGTAAGCTATGATGCTGATCCATTTCTTCTGGAACAGCAGAAAAGTCGTCACTTTTATAACGCTCATGGTTGCCAACATTGTGATTTTTAAGTTCTCCAACAGCATATTCATGTCTGATTTTATGAACCAAATATCCACGTATTCCGTGGCTGTGAAATATGTGATGCTGAAATGCAAGAACAGATAGATATAAGTCATGGTTTTGTTTTCTGGGAGCAAAAGGCCCCAAAACTTTAATGCTTTCACATTGGGCCCTAGTAACGGACGATTTGGGTTTTCGAGCTTGTCCAGAAGACATTTTATCATGTTGGTCCAAGAAACGTTTCTTATAATTGTTAAAGACACGAAGTGAATAATGAATTGTGACGCAGGAGCTCTTATATGGCCTTTCCTGGCTAGCGTTGGGAAAAAATATTCACCGATTCAAGAAAGGAAGTTTCTTTGATTTTTTTTTTATACGGCAAGGAAGGCAAACAAGCAAGTGGGTCACCTGCTGGTAAGTGATCATCACTGCCCATAGACACCCGCAGCCGGGGGTTTGCAGGTGCGTTGCCAACCTAGAGAGGTAAGATGAAATGCCTCTTGTGCCCGTGATTAGACCGGCTGTCTTACTCTCCACACATAACACAACAGTGCAAGCACTGCTGCTTAGCGGCAGAATTAGCAAGTAAGATGGTGGTAGCGATCCGGACGGACCTCACACAAGGTCCTACCACTCGCAATTCTTGAGACAGGCAAGTTTACGGGTGGTAAGACCTTGTGCAATGTCCACCATTTACTAATCCTGCCGTTAAGCAGCAATTAACTGTTGCTACGGTGAGGGTAATTTAAATAGCCGGGAAATTTTATTACGGGGACAAGAAGAATTCCATCGTAGCTCTCAAGGTTAGCAACGCAACACAATCCCATGTCTATGGCCACTGGTGATCATTACAAAAAAAGGATGGCGCAAAATTTGCTGTGAATTTTCTGTCAACAATTTTCACGTGGCGCATCAAAATAATATGCAAGGCTGCCTGCGAAAAGATCGCTGGTTTTAAAGTGAAACTGAGTTGGCCGCGTCAACAGCGTGCACGCAAAAAGCTGTAACTAGATTATGCAATGTGGCGTCCACTAGTGCTAGACTTGCATGACAAGGATAGTGGAATGGCGAGCTCTCTCTCAATAGATAGAGATACAGATTTGATGGTTTCGCTCCCGACAAACAGTGTGTTCCCAGATTTAGGATTACAACACAATTCATTAAAAAATATTCTTTATTGAAACTACAAATCTGTAGATTGGTATTACAAAAATAATCAGGGCAGTCAATAGGTGGTTTTCTCACTTTAAAGCGATTTCTGCCAGATAACCAATAATATCATACAGTGATGAAATTGAAGGGATGTTTAGAAAAACAGCATAGATAACTAACATTTTTGGCGGATTCGAATTAGTTATTGGTATTTATTATTGTGTCTGTCTAGAAGTTGCTACTTACACTTACTGGTGAAGCAAAAAAACGTCCAAAGATCGGTCTATTTCGCTATGATTTATTGATTTTCTATTTTATTACATTGCACTGTGCTATCTCGGACACGGAAATTTCAATGTCTGTTATTTAGAGGTTTTTAGGGGCTAAAAATGTATCTAGCTAGGTCTCATCTGCGCTTTGGGAAAATGGTCCGAGATTTCGTAAATAACGTCTTTTCCAAGCAAAGCTCGATTGTCTAATACGGACTAACATGACATCACTACGCTAATTAAAAACTTGAAAGAGCTATTATTCAATCACGTTTGAAATGCGATGTCAAAACTAGAACCAACTGAATAGTTAAAATGATTATTACATGGTTTTAGCTTCTCAGCTTAGACAGGATAATTGGCAGTATACTAAAAGCTAAAGGGAGATATTTAATTCAAATAATTCTAGGAACTAACAGCTGTTGGAGAATATTCACATCACATACAAGGTTAATTAATTTCTTGGAGAAGTTCCAGGTTGTCATGTTTGAGGCAATAATGTAAACGTCCCTATATTTGACGCCTTAATTCGAACACTTTTATTGCTATGGGTGAAAATCATTAGGGCATTGTCAGACACAGGAACAATTATCTCATATTTAGGTAAAGCACTGAAATGGCTATGATTGATTAGGTATGATATGAGTGGTATAGTCATATCACTGTTATGTTGATTTCTTAATAATTTCTAATGTATGGTGTAAGCCTTGAAGAACTGTTTGATTTTCTGAGTTATAAAACTAACACGCCATCACTTTCTTTTTTAAATAAGGGCGTTAAAAATTAGGTCCATTAGCTTTAATACCCAAATAGTGCAACGAAAACAGGGGTATAGGCTAAGCATATTCTTAAAATTTAATTTGACTATTTAATAGTCATTGTCATTATAATTATCATGTGTATTTCTTATTTTGTTTCAATTTACCACCGCTTTGCTTACGTTATTGGTTGTATTTATTGGTAAATATAAAAAAATAACCAAACAACATACCGGAGGTAAAATTGCTTGTAAGGGTTGCTGGCGGCGGATGCCCAGCCGAAGACAGTATTGTGGCGCGCCATGGAAGAGGCCTATGTCCAGCAGTGGACTGCTGTGGGCCAATGATAATGATGATTATTAATTAACATCTATCTATCTATACCTAGGTATCCTACGTTATTCATCTGTTTTGGCAGTAGCACAAAGCATAAACCGCGTAGCTTTAAGCGACTAAACAAAACGCAAGATTGAATGGAGATGCAAGTTTTATAAAGCGCAAAAGCTCATTTAACTTAACCCCGATTCACGCTTGGAAACATCCCATTTAACAGAACGAGGCTTAGCAACAATTCAATGAAAATAATCGATTTATTGATTATTTTTGTTTTTATTTTTATGAAACATTCATAGAATGAAATTCAACATACAATGACAATGCAAAGAAAAATTCGTTAAGCAGCTGGACTTGAACCAGCAACCTCGGTACGGATTACCGAGGTTGCTGGTTCAAGTCCAGCTGCTTAACGAATTTTTCTTTGCATTGTCATTGTATGTTTAGCAACAATTTGTAAATGTATACCTTAATATATGAATGGGTCACTGAATTTGAAAATTTTCGAGAAAGATTCTCACTAAACGCGATAGTCTGATCAACTCGAATGAATCCTCGGGTGTTTTTGCATTCGGTCGGTTTTGGCTTGCAGTTTCGTTGGAAACAGCCATTGTTCTTTTGAGCGAGTTTTGGACCTATGCCAGGGTCTACAATCTGAAACTAAGCCGTGAAATTTTGGACTGACTTATACCGAACACTACATAAGTTGTTGTGTTGTTCGGAATTTGTGGGTAAGCTACGCATTAGTTAGGGTTACCGCGATTTATGGCTTTCTGAAATAAAAGGTGCTGTTTTTTTTTTGCTTTGAAGTTATAAATTAGTCTTGGGTTGGGCTTCTTATTAGAATTTAGTACAGGTAGCTTTTTAAGGCAAATGTTTTCTAAGGTATGAAAGCTTTAAGAATTTAATATTTGGAGTTTGAGGTACGGGTAAAGCAATGGCTTTTTCTAGATTTTCTTTTTAACTACAATCATACGTATTCTTCTTTGATGTTACGAATGTAACAAAAGAAGAATTTTCAATTATCATTTTTGTGTACCTACATACTTACGAGTCATTATTTTTGTTTTGGTGATCAATTACTGGCTTGGCATATAATGTTTTGAACTACGCATACTATTTAAAAATTATTTCCATCGCTCCTAAAACAAACTGCCTTGTATTTTTAAAATTCTAGCTCATTATTACTGATTAAGAGTTTATTTTGCACGTTATGTACAAATATTGGGAACTTCACACACACAATTGAATTGTTTCGCAGGAGTGTGCAGGTTTCCTCACGATGTTTTTCCTTCACCGAAAAGCTCATGATAAATTAAAAATGAAATTTCGCACATAAATTCCGAAAAACTCAGAGGTGCGAGCCGGGGTTTGAACCCACGCCCTCTGCTTGAGAGGCGATTGGTCAAACCACTAGGTTATTGTGACTTATCACGGCTGGGCCCGCGTGGGAACTATATAGCCCAAGCCCTCTCATTCTGAGAGCAGGTCTGTGCCCAGCAGTGGGACGTGGATAGGCTGATGATGATGATGATGATGATGATGATTCGACGATCATTCAGCCTAGTGGTTAGAGACCCTGACTATGAAGCTTGAGGTCCCGGGTTCAAATCCCGGTCGGGGCAGATGTTTGTATGATATATCATATGAATGTTTGTTCTCGGGTCTTGGATATTTAATATGTACATAAGTATGTATTTATCTATAAGTATGTTTATCCGTTGTCTAGTACCCATAGTACAGGCTTTGCCTAGTTTGGGCTAGGTCAATTGGTGTCAAATCGTCCCGTGATATTTATTTATTTATTTTATTTTATGATGTACAAATATTTGGCTATTAAAACTGGCCAAGATGGAAAGCGTCTTGCATAACACTTGGCACTCGTGTTTAGATTTCACCTCTTAATTTTATTCAGTACCTATTGAACTTGGATCACTTTTTCACATTTATGTTTTTGATAGGATTTGTTTTTTGGGATTATTTGTGGTAGCCTCTAGTGGTTTGACGCTATGGCCTCTCAAGCAGAGGGTCGTGAGTTCGAGCTCCAACCCGGTTCGCATCTCTGAGTCTTTCGGAACTTATGTGCAATTATTAGGTATAAGCAATTTTGGCAAAGACGACCGGAGAGCCTAGTGGTTAGAGACCCTGACTATGAAGTTGAGGTCCCGGGTTCGAATCCCGGTCAGGGCAGATGTTTGTATGATGAATACGAATATTTGTTCTCGGGTCTTGGATGTTTAATATGTACATAAGTATGTATTTATCTATATAAGTATGTTTATCCGTTGTCTAGTACCCATAGTACAGGCTTTGCCTAGTTTGGGACTAGGTCAATTGGTGTCAATTTGTTCCATGATTAAAAAAAAAAAATTGCATGGTGAGGAAATCTGCAATCTCCTGCGAAGCATACGCATTGGGCCCGCGTGGGAACTATAATATAAGCCCTCTCATTGTGAGAGGAAGTCTATCTATGCCCAGCAGTGGGACATAAATAGGCTGAATTGCACTTTGCGCTGACATTGATTGGTTAGTGGTAGCCAGAGCCATACTATGGGTATTTGCCGGCCGGCTCGTCCGAGGAAGTACCACCCCCTCCAAGAAAATCGGCGTGTAGCAATAGCATTCCTGTTGCGTCAGTGAGAGGGCTGGACGCCCAATCCCTCTTCCCCCCATTTTCTCTATCCCGAGGGTTCCGTACAAATATTTTAACGCTTTTCCCAGTGTTCTAAGCTGTCCAGTGTTAGCAGAGCCCTGCTCCTAAGCAAAATGTACGCAGTGTGGGGTCATCTGATATTGGACTGTGAAATCTACAGACAGACACAAAAAATTAAGATTTTAAGAATTTTGTGAGTGATTGTGCTATAAGAACTAACTTCATACCAAATTTCAAGTTTCTAGGACAACTGGAAGTACCCTTTAGGTTTTCACAGTACGGCAATTTGTATGGAAACAACCTTTTTAATGACTGTATCTTTTGATTGCGTTGACTTAGAAGTTTGAATTTTTCAGAGCTTCAAGGGACTGCAAGCTTGAATATTTGGTATTACTTTCAGCCTGCTACTTCCACTCGCTTCAGAGAAAAAGGGTCTTGACAGAGACACAGATGGGCAACAAAGTGATCCTATAAGGCTTCCGTATTTCATTTTGAGTTTCGGAACCCTAAAAATTAAAACTATGTCTCGAAATACCTACTGTCTTTGTGCTGTTCTACTTTCATATTTGCATTTATCTTTATAACGCTTTGTCACTGTCTAGAGTAGTGTATCTAGCTATCAGTGTAGTGTAGCTGTCTAGGTTCTTGTTGCTTCTGTCAACGTTAGCTCAGGTGACATTGTGACATAGCTTCTCTGTTAACTGTTGCTATTTTAGCCGGCAGTGAAAACACTCTCAAAGATAGAGCTGATACGGCCACCGGCGTCAAAGAGACGGAAATTTAGCTTTTAGATCACTTTCTATGCTATATTTACACAATACTTTGGGGATAATTTCTCCTTATAATATTCGTATAATATAATTGGCTTAATGTTTTCGCAGTAATTGACATCATTTCATTTTTCTGACATCTGAAAATTAATATGGGCATCGAAAGATATTCGCCTGTTGAGCACATCAGTACATTTTATTTATGTAAATTTAATATTACATAGCTACTAAGTACATATTGTTAAATATGTTAAAATCCAGCGTTGCGATTGAACGATAGTGGCTAGGGAAAACAGACTTAGTTCAGCAAAAACGCACTTTTAGGGGCGGCCATGATTGGCCGCCCAGAGATGACTTTGACAGCTGTCAGAATATAGCGCGAAATGCTTTAGCTTGAGAAGTGTCTATGTCTGCTGATAAATTGAACTAAGTAATATTATGCGTAGCAATTAATAATATGTGTAATCTGGTAATGTATTGATGTATGAAGTGGTGAGTGCTATTAAAAGAATGTATCCGTGAGGTTTCTTGCTGGTTCTTCCCACGCAATGGTCGTATCGAATCAGCTCAGATATACAATGTTGTTGACCAATTAATAAATCAAGTATACCAACCACCCAACCGGAGTCTCAATGGATGAAGGAGGAATCGTAACAATATTATATGAAATACAAAGAGCAATAATTACAAATACTACGAACGAATGGATGAAAAATAAAATTCTCTACAAATTTTGAGTTTGACGATGTCACATTATCGTCATAAGCATCATTACTTTTACTAAGGTAAAGGCAATGAATCCATCCTAACGTACCTATATTATTATCTGGAGTTACGTCCTTTTAAAATACCTAAGTACCTTTCAATAAATTAATAATAAATTACCTGCTTATTAATCCTAGTATAAATTTCAAACTTTTTTTTATATTACGAGGAAGGCAAACGAGCAAGTGGGCCACCTGATGGTAAGTTTTAATATTATTCCGAAGTCTATTTTCTAATGAACAAAATCTTTGGTGTACATATTTTGAAAACATGGGTAGGTTAGGTTATGCTTGTTTTATTTTAATTAAAATGTAATTTACATCTTACGGCGGAACTTAGCGTTTGGATCACTGACAATGCGGACAATCATTCTTCGAAACAAAATTTTTCGTCTTTATGTATAGGTAACTTAAGGTAGGGTATCAAATATCTTTATTTTGTTTAAAATGTGGTAGATAGGTACAGTGCAGGTAATAATAATATGTAATGTGATGATGATGATGATGATGATGATGATGATGATGATGTGATCCTGTAATCCCTCAGCAGGGCCACAGGGCTCACAGTAAGGACAGTTAATATATAATGTACCCTTTACAAATCTTAACGCTCATCGAATTTTAAAATTACTGCTCTTACAATAAATTATTCGGACTTTTTTCCAAAAAACTACACCAGACAGAATGAAACGCGAGAACTTCAGAACATATCCATTCAGTGGCTTAAAGTAGAAACCAATTGAGACTTTGGGCCGAACGTCTGAGTAAACAGTATCAAATTTGATCTCAAAAGTTACCAATTAAAACTTACAATCTGTAAAAACAGTTAAGTCGATACCTAAATAGAAACCGACCCTTCGGCCTTCGAGAGAGAAGCCCGGTTTCCACACAACGCTATTGTATTAATAAATAAATCCCATTTCAGTCCCTTCGAGACCATGGACGCAACGTCGCGTCCGACACGTCGAGGTATTTAAATTCAAATTTAAATATATGTTTTTCACGCGATTAAGTCCCGAGTATCATGTTAAAATAAAAGTCACTTGAGAATTGCCACCAATTGACCTAGTCCCAAACTAGGCAAAGCCTGTATTATAAGTGTGGATCCATACTGTTCTGTACTTTCCTATATTCCAAGTAACTTTCTTTATTTCTTTCGCATCGTCTAGCACATACAATTTTATTTGTCATTTCTAAACGTTATTCTCAAATTGTAACTGGAATGGTGCATATCTGATTTCCGAACGAAGCGACGCGACAGTGCTGCCCACCTACGACAGCTTTCAGAACTTCTTATTCGCAACTTCGAACGGCGGCACGCACGTTACTAGAAATCAATCCCTATTTTTCGATATAATTTCACCTGAAAACCTTTTATTAGCACCACAGTGTTTAAATCCCTGACCAGTTCAGCCAGAAACCTATGGAGATACAGACGGGGGCCCCCAGGAAACCATCAGCTCGTCGAATTTGGTGAGTCGGATCTTGCATTATTCCAGGCCTCCGGAAACTTTCTATTTTCTTCCTTACACATACTTATAATACAGTTTTCGCTCTACCTCCATCTTCCGTACGGCCAGGGAGTGGAAATTCCCTGCCTGAGTCTGTGTTCTCTGAACACTATTATCTGGCCGTTGTCAAGTCTAGGTATGGGCGTTTGCAAGGCAAGCGTGCTCCATCGTAGACCACATCTTCGCTTACCTTCAGGCGTGATTACGGTCAAACGCAAGCGTATTGTGTTAAAAAAACATCCAAGAACTGAGGACAAGCATTCGTAATGGTGATATCCACAGTAGAACTAAGGCTACCGACATAGCCCGAAGAATTGCGAAACTTAAGTGACAGTGGGCGGGCGCACATTGGTTGCAGGAATGGCGGCCCATAGGGTCAGAAGGTTCTCGAATGGCGTCCGCGGATCGGGAAGCGAGCCGTCGGTAGGCCTCCAACAAAATGGAGCGAAGACCTGGTAAAGATCGCGGGAGCGCGGTGGATGCGGACAGCATAAGACCGGACTGAGTGGTGCCTTGGGGGAGGCCTATGTCCAGCAGTGGACGTCTTTCAGCTGACATGATGTTGATGATGACGTTGCGCAGGATTCGTAGGACTTGTATGAGACACCGGTCTCAGACAACCTCGTCCGGAGCGTGCTTCAAACTTAGCGAAGATTAATTTTAAGAGGGACTGAGATCGCTTGTTTTTCTTACTCCATCTAATCCCTTTTATTTTGCCGTGTGACGTTGAGATTAAGGGATCAAGAAAGGCCTCTTGGCAGTTCTGTTTTACTTTTAAGAGACTGTTAGGAATAAACAATGGATCTGTTATTGACTTCTTGGCGGGAAACCGGTGAGAGTACAACGTGCCAATCAAATCAGGAACTATTGAATTACAGAACTATGACGTCATCATTTTCAGTGATCAAACTGCCTCCTTTTATTAGTTTTTGTTAAGTTAAAAATCGTTTTAATTGCAGTAATAAGTGAGGCATCGGTTTTTTATGACTATTTTCGGAAGCTTGATAAGTGAAACTGTAAAATGATTTGACATCTCAGTCAACTACCCTATTGAATGTTAGTTTGTGTTTTATGTCGTTCGGTGGATGATAAAGATGGTGTATTATACAACAAGTTAACGTGATAGTGCCCATCAAAGGAAGAATTTAAGTGACAATGCGTAGGTATTTCCTCTGTTTGTTACCAAGAATCTGCCGGCCGTTCCTCGCCGTAACTCACGGTAAAGTACAACTATCGCTTTACGCAATGCATAAGCAGCAAACAGGGCATGCCTAGGATAGACTGACGACTCCGACTGTGGCAGGAATTTTTCAGAAATGTTTACATCAGACATGGTTGCATGGACTGCTGGCTTTGCCTATCCCTGGAAGAGATGTACAATGATAAATTACCCTCCTTTGCGTTTCGCAGTCGGGTAAAAAACCGGCCAAGTGTGAGTCGTATTTGCGCATCGAGGATTCCAATTCCGAAGATTGTTCCTAATTTTCCCCAAATGTTTTATGGTGTCCGAGTGCGGTTATTTTAAAATTGGTCTGTGACATTATACAGACAGACATAAAATATTAAAATTTTCAGACTAATTTCATTAGTTGTGCTATAAGAGCTACCTTAGTAGCAAATTTCAAGGTTCTAGGACAAGTGGAAGTAACCTTTTGGCTTTGGTACCGCGGGAATTTGTATGAAAACATATTTTTTTAATGACTATATCTTTTGATTGCGTTGACTTAGAAGCTTTATTTTTTTAACAGCTTCAAGGTTTGAGAATTTGATGTTAATTTTAGCTTGCTATCTCTACGCGTTCCAGAGAAAAAAGGGTCTTGACATAGAGACGGACAGATGGACAACAAAGTGACCCTACATGAGTTCCGGTTTTCCTTTTGAGGTGCGGAACTCTAACAGAATTTAAATAATTTATTGAATCAGGCGTTACTTTGCGGAGGTCCATATTTATGAACTAAAAACAATTACTTTGCTCACCCGCGACCACTAATGACAAATAGTTATATCTGTGCGGCAAATGTATGTTTCCATGCAACACCTCCGCCTCCACTGCTACACGAATCAACACATGCCACACAGACCCAACTATCACCACCACCACTATACTAAACGCTGACGCGTTTCGGCACTCTCCACGAGACCATTTACGAAGCACAACAACAAAATCTTCGTAAATGGCCTCGTGGAAAGTGCCGAAACGCGTCAGCGTTTAGTTTAGTGGCGGTGGTGATAGTTGGGTCTGTGTGGCATGTGTTGATTCGTGTAGCAGTGGAGGCGGAGGTGTTGCATGGAAACATGCATTTGCCACACAGATATAACTATTTGTCATTAGTGGTCGCGGGTGAGCAAAGTAATTGTTTTTAGTAGTTGTTTTGTTTGTCCAATCGTGGTGTAGGGGCAAAGCACACGACTCGGAGTTCGAGGATCCGGGTTCGATTCCCGGGGTTGGCATTTTTCTGGTTTTTTTCTGTGTATTCATGTTTCAGTGAGTTAATAAAAAAATATAATTGATGTTCACGGGAAAACCGTAAAAATAAAAAATTGGGAGAAAAAATACAAAAAGATACTCCTACTGAGATCATAAAAAAAATCTTGCAAGTGAGTTTTTATTACTAGTTTATACATTGAGAGTAAAGTGGCTAAAGCCAATTGACCAAGAGGTAGCTTTGTTAGTGAAGAGTTTAATGTTATTAAAAAAACCCCAAAAGATATTCTTAAAGAAGTTGAAGGGGTAGTAACTAAAGTTATAATGTGTTTCAGACTAAGTACTTTTGATACATAAGATCCCATTAACTATGTCACCAAATGAAGAGTGGGTAGCTGTCTATTCAGAGTTACAAGAGTAACAACTGACAGTAGGTAGGACAAAACAATAATAATGTTTATTTTTTTGTCACCAATACCACAGTGTAAAGAGCTTATATCTACCAGTGGTCCGATGCCTTTGATGTTTGCGTAAATGCCGACACCGCAACCGCATGGCCCAAGCACCAAGGAGGGCGAAAGTTCCTGACTAATCGGGCAGTGGCGGCGTATGCAAGGGGGCTCGCCCTGCCCGCCCCGCACCCCGCACCCCCCGCACGATTGACCTGTCTAGAGGCCTTCGTCGGACGACTGTATAGACTGTGCCAATACGATGTTTGTTTACAATTCCACGGAAGGCGGACTAATTGGTGTACTTTTATGACGGATAAGGGCAGAGGCCCAAGTGCGAATCTTCGAATCCTGCGTACCGTAACGTTATTGTATCGCTATTGAGAAAGTTCATATTAAATTTTAATACCTACCAAATACGATCACGGGCGGGCGCTGTTCCAAACGTCATACAAATTTTCTCGATAACGTTACTAGGTACTCGATCACTTTACGCAGGGTTCGAATATTCGTGCTCGGGCCTTTGCAACTGGAGATGATTGTAACAGGATGAAAATGTTTAGATATAATAATTACCTATCGTTATTTATAGAAGTCACCTGTGTAACGATCGTTATAAAACAAAACTCAGAAAAGTATTTTGTAGTTAAATAGATATTTGCTTATTATGCCTGTGGCGATAGTTGGGTCTGTGTGACATGTGTTGATTCGTGTAGCATTAAATACGTAGGTGTTGCATGGCAACTTGCATTTGTCTCAAAGAGGTAGCTATTTTACACACGTGGTCGCGGGTGAGCAAATCAAATATTTTTGTGCATGAATTTGGACATCGGCAAAGCAATGTCTGATTCAATTATTTATGCGGTAATAAAATTGAAACAGAGTTCTACGATTCTGATACCCTGGCCTGGATAGAGCTAGATATTTGAGGAGTGCCCTAACAGCAGTACAGATTTTGAGCCTAAGTCCAACGGGATGCGCCCTTGGCTTATATGTATACACTACAATTTTTCTGCCATTTATCGAGGGGAACGAGGTACACACGTACAGCACACGTCCACGCTCGTGTATAAATGTATGTTCCTACAAACTCATACTAAAACAAAACTGTAATACAAATGCCAAAAACACGCACACAATCATCAGGCCCTGTGCATTTGCACGGACTAAAACGCCGCTCACAATTCATTTAAAAGATACATAAAGACCGCTCTCTTGAAAAAAGCATACTACAAAGTGGATGAATACTTATGTGATGGCACCACCTGGCCAAGGCTGAAAACAGAAGATAATTAGGACATCAATGTGACTTGGCTGCGTCCCGAAGATATTCGTGTATGGTGTCCGGCTCTGTTGCCGTTGTCCGCTGCGTACTAATTGTAATACAATTGACATAAATAATGTTTTATTTATTTGACGTGATGACATGAAATGTATATTTCATCAATTTTTGTTATTTGACATTTGGAGACCATATTCATCTCCAGTTTATGTATATGTATTATTATACTTATTATTTGACCGTGGAGGCGTTTTACACCTCTGCTGATTTTAAATTTAGTTTAAATTGACCCTAGAGACTATACATCTCTAAGCCATTTAGATTATAAGTATTATATTATAGTATTAATTCTGGGACCCTATTACATCCCTTTGTAATTTAAATTTTCACAGATATTTGACCTGGAGACCCTATACATCTCCTGCTCAATTAAGACGTGCCAGTAAAGTAGTTTTCTGGTTTTGCTGTTCTAATAATTACTTTTTACACTTGTTTCTAAAATGCGGTTTTTTTTTCTCTCTCTTAATCTTTTAATGACAGAGTGAGGTTTCTTTGTGTAATTTGTCTGTGGTTACGTATTATAAGAGCTAATGTAACTTGTTTTTAGAAAAAATGACTTTGTGCCAAGTTTCCTGCGGCGCATTCTTCTTGGCAATCATGGTCTTTCCGAAAGCGCTGGTAGACTCAAAAAAATGACGTGTAAAAGAGCATTCAACTGCCTATTTGCTGAATAAAATTTTGATTTGATTTGATTTGCATGTTGTGAGTGCCGTGTGTCGGACTAGTGGCAACCCTAGTAAAGAAACTAATAATAAAGACCTAGTGCGGGTAGTTCGAGGAACCCGTGCAGCTAGGAGATGTTGATACCCGCCTCTTCAGTCCCTTCGAGACCATGGACGCAACGTCGCGTCCGAAACGTCAAGATACCTATTTAAATAATACATTTGGGATCGTAAATTTGAAGAAAACCACTTTTTCGAACTCGGAAATTATATTAAAACTAGCTGTTGCCCGCGACTTCGTCCGCGTAGATTTCGGTTATCGGTATCACGCGGGAACTATATAATTTTCCTGAATAAAAAGTAACCTATGTTATTTCTCAGTATTCAAACTATCTTCTTACCAAATTTCATCTTGATTGGTGCAGCGGTTTTCCCGTGAAGAGGTAACAATCAGATAGACAGAGAGACAGAGAGACAGGTTACTTTCGCATTTATAATATTAGTTAGGATAAAAATTACATAATAACACGTCTTCTCTTTACAGTCTCCCAGTGATCTACATCAACCTTTTGAACAAAAACTGCCCGTCATTCATGATTTCTCTTTCTTACCCATACACCCGAACTTCATAAGTACTATCTCTTTTACTCATTCATACGTCACTCTGTACTCCGTTATAACTTTATTCATAATACAATTACATGTCATTCCAAAATAAATAATGTCACACAACAACAAGAAAGTCAAAATTAGTCAAATAACCCGCCCCGCGTCATTCCAGGCGCAAAGGTGCCCATCACGCTCGCCGCGTTACCCCTTTGAACTGCGATGGACTCCGTTTCACTCATCCTACATACATCTGTTTTTACGTGATTAGGTCCCATGTTTATCATAATGAATGACCTAATGTCAAAAGTTTTCACGGGAAATCGCGCGTTATTAACATCTTCTTTTCTTTCCTGCTCTAAGAAGTTTAATTTCACTTGAAATACTGCGTCAGCGGCAAAACCATGAAGCTGAATCTCCGGTTGGCAAACTATATTTATATGGCAAAGTTCCTCGAAACAACTTAGTATAGTTCAATTCAATTCAATTTTTAAAAATATGGCTCCATCGATACAATCGATGATTTCGCCAATATCGAGTATAAAGACACTATCAGTGTAGAAGACGTTGTTCGGTAGGTAATGTTAACGTTGTGGTTAGTTAGGTTAGACTTCACAGCCTAACCTAAAAACCCAACCCCTCCCCCCCTTCGTCGGATATTAGCCAACGGTTAACTATTTTAATAAATAAAATAGTTAACCGTTGTTGCCCAGGGTGCACCGGCCCAAACGCTACTCTTCCCCTTAAGATTAAGACTCTTAGAGGGAACCGTAACGCTCGAGCACACGAGGAGGTTATCCGACACGCACCCCAACTTAGTATAGTTATGTGGGCAGAAACTATTTGGACCTATCTACGCGGTTACAGAACTTGGTTGTTTGATTGAAATATTTCAACGAGTTAGTGACCTTACCCTGAATTTGTAATAGGTGCGATAGCTCGGCCAGGGCACAGTAGGTGAAAGTCATCATTTCACACACTTATAAAAAACCGGCCAAGTGCAAGTCAGACTCGCGCACGAGGGTTCCGTAGAAAGATTTTAACGCTTTTCCCCCAGTGTTTTAAGAAGTCCAGTGTAAGCAGAACTCTGCTCCTAAGCAAAAGTGTGGGGTCGACTTATATTGGTCTGCGAAATCTACAGACAGACATAAAAATTCAAGATCTTGAGACTTTTCCCAGTGGTTGTGCTATACCTTCATACCAAATTTCAAGTTTCTAGGACAACTGGAAGTACCCTTTAGGTTTTCAAAATACGGCAATTTGCATGGAAACGACTTTTTAATGACTGTATCTTTTGATTGCGTTGACTTAGATGCTTGATTTTTTCACAGCTTCAAGGGACCGCAGGTTTGAGTATTTGATGTGATCCAGTGTCGTTAATATACCACGATTACCTGTGTCTCATTTATTTACTTTTATTCTGAATACCGAGTTGTCCTCAGTAATTCGACCAGATGACTTTGAAATCAAAAACTTCTTAAGCGATAGTAGAAGATCTTCACGTTCGTATTTCAAGTACTTTTTCGACGGAAAAGTGTTTTTGCGCTAAGATTTCGAATGATTTCTGAGCTGGTGAGGTAAAAATGTTAATTCATTTATACTATTTTCATAATTTTTTTTTTTTTAAGTTCGATTGTAAGATCCAGGGCTTTTTCTGAGCATGAGCATAATTATAATAAATAATTTTCTGTCGATCTGTTTTTGGAAAGTTTAAAAATTAAAAAAAATATGTAAAAAACATGGTTAAAATAAGCTCGTAAGGTCACGGAACCACGGCGTTTCATAGACTTTCCAGCAAAATATAAAGTGCAAACCTACTGTAACTTATCCCGCCAAAGGTAAGTTCCCTCGGCAATTCAGCCTTAATTTGGTTACGCCAATCACAGCGAAACAACGCCTCGGATTGATAATTACTGTATTATGTTGCTCGCCTTTAAGGTATTCGGGCAGGAGTGCCGTAACTCGACTGTCACGACTAATTTTAATCATTCAGTACCCTGTACAGAATCCTTATATTATTCTGCCAAAATGAGAATGGGATTCAAAGGTACAGTTAGCACAATATTGCTTAAAATTCTCCATGACGTTTTCATTCATTCCAAGAGGAGGCCGGGGCCCAGCAGTGGGACGAAAAATATTCATTAGTCAATGGCATTTTCACATTTAAGTTCAGATACTTATAGGTAACTACCTTATGCCCGCGGCTTTGCCCCCGTGAAATATTTAAAAATGGGCTAGTTTCCTATCCCGTGGGGATTTCAAAAATCCCTTCTTAGTGCACCTCTAGGTTACTCAAGGTAATTGTTTGCCAAATTTCAAGTCTCTAGGTCCAGTGGTTTAGGGTGTGCGTTGTCTGTCAATAAGTCAGTCAGTCAGTCAGTCTGTCACGGTACTGTTTTTTATAGGTATAGATCTAATCAATTTACAAAATATGATTCACCTTAAAAACAGTGACTACATTATTTCAACTCTATTCTTGGTGAATATTGAAAGAAAGAAATGTTTATTGTGTCGTTGATTAATAAAAAATATATTACAAACGTATCATTATTATTATTGATTTTCGATGACGTTTCTAAAATAATAAAATAATTGTTCCATGATATTTATTTACTTTTAGCTTTATAACTTCATAGTACTGAAATAAGTATTTTCATTTATCAGCACATTCTACGGACTCTATACCACTGACAATGCCATTTCATGTCCTTATTCAAAAGCGACACATGTGCACAAATCTAATCGCGGTTTGATAATTATGAATTGATATCACCTAGTCAGGGAAAAGACGTAGAGAAAGCCAAAATTATTAATCAAATTCAAATTTTTATTCATCAAATAGGCAGTTGAAAGAATGGTCTTTTGAGTAATAATTTATGTAATTTTTTTTTGAGTCTACCAGCGCTTTCGGAAAGACCATGATTGCCAAGAAGAATGCGCCGCAAGAAACTCGGCACACAGCATTTTTTTCTAAAAGCTAACGTAACTAAAAACTTAAGAAGAAACTAACCAGCTCACTGGATTACGTAGTCGAATTTCCGCCACTTGTATTTTATTTATTTGTTTATTAAAATAATTACACAACATTATATAAAGCTCACTCATGTATTTGTCGCTGAGATAATGCCGGATATTACATCCCCAATATTCAGATCAGGAATAAAATTAATAATTAACATTCTTAATTAACTTAATTCCTCTTTGTTGCGGTAGTTTAAGGTAATTAACGGCCACTGATACACTATGTCACTAACGAACGGTGAATGGGCAGTTACTGTCATTTGTAGATGCACTTTCATAATTTATTGTGAATTCATACAATTTCGGTATCAGTATGTCGCAGCTTTTCAGTATGAGCAGAGTGTAGCTATAAATTTTTGTTTAAACTGATTTATTTAATTGACAAGTACAGTCAGCAGCAGAAGTAGCTATGCAATCGAAGCGGACACAATGATCTAAGCACGGCTCTATTGTTAGAGACATTATTGTTAGAGAGAGCTTGTGTAGATCATTACGACCGCTTCGGTTGCTTAGCTACTTCTGCTGCTGACTGTACGTTAAGTTGGCATGATAGGTCCGTCAAAGCCGTTGCCGCTATTGAGGAATTGAACTTTTGTGCAAAAATATTTTTTTATTGCAGGAGCGATCATCGCCACCTATGAGAACCAGCAATCCCAAGAGAGTCATAGGTCCGTTGCCGGCCTTTAAGGAGGAAAAGGGATAGAGGAAAGGGAGAAGGGGATCGAGCCTTTGGCACTCTCACTGACCGAACGAAACGCAACAGGGTTGCTGTTTATAAATATATACATTCGTGATTTTCACGCATTATCAATATATTTAAATTCAAATATTATTTTTTACGCGATTAAGTCCCGAGAATCATGGTAGGGGTTGCTGTTGCTTCACGCCGATTTTCTGTGAGAGGGTGGTACTTCCCCGGACGAGGCGGTCCATTCGTACGGCAGCAAATGGCTACAGTATAGCTCTCCCACTACAAGTTCCCACTAAAAGATAGCTGGCGCTCTAGTATAGTAGCCGACTTCTATCGGGAGGGTGTGGTGTTCCGTCGCTTTAGGGAAGCGAAAATGACATTAAAACACCCTAAATTATTGTGTATTTATGTGTAATTTTTATATTGTTGAGTTTTATATGTATGTTTCTTTATAATTAGTATTTTCCAGCGCCTTATTTTTGTTACTTTTTTTTAAATGAAAATAATCGATTTATTGATTATTTTTGTTTTTATTTTTATGAAACATTCATAGAATGAAATTCAACATACAATGACAATGCAAAGAAAAATCCGTTAAGCAGCTGGACATGAACCAGCAACCCCGGTAATCCGTACCACGCTCCACCAATTAAGCTATACTTAACGTTGGTGTACCTAACGAATTTTTCAATGCCTTGTGTCATATTTTTATTTGGAAGATCTCTCCTTAGTGCCATCTATGAGAAGCTTAATCAAGCGGCTCACCCACTACGGAACTTCTACAGTTAAGCATTAGTGGCAAGAGATAGAGCTATTTTCTGAATCAATGAAAATAATCGATTTATTGATTATTTTTGTTTTTATTTTTATGAAACATTCATTGTATGTTTACTTTTTTTTATACGATGAGTAAGGCAAACGAGCAAGTGGGTCGAACCCGGGACCTCAAGCTTCATAGTCAGGGTCACTAGTCACTGGGCTATTCGGTCGTCAACATACTGTATCTTTTAATATGTAACTACAGTGATACAGAGAAATAAATGGATCACCCACTTACTTGATATTATGTCATTCCAGTATAGCCCGTCATGTTTTGAACTAATCTGTAGTCCTTCTTCTGGGAGCTAGAGTTAGTGTGAAACACCCCGTACAAAGTGATGTGATTAGTGTAGTGTGCTACCCTGGCTTTTGACAGTACGAAAAATAACCATGAAAACGTGCAGCTGCGCGAGCAAAGCCGCGGCGCGCAGTTTACGTTCGCTGCCGACGAAGCGTGTGTTCCCAGAGGAAGGTTTACAGATCAGCTCCAAACATTTTTTTTTACATGACGAGGAAGGCAAACGAGCAAGTGCGTCACCTGGTGGTAAGTGATCACCACTGCCCATAGACACCTGCAACCCCGGAGGGTCAGATGCGTTGTCAACCTAGAGGGCTAAGATGAAATGCCTCTTGTGCCCGTAATTACACCGGCTGTCTTACTCTCCACACCGGAACACAAAAGTGCAAGCACTGGCTGCTTAGCAGCAGGATTAGCGAGTATGTCGGGCTATACTTTCTAGACTGGCATAACGCGAGTGATCACTTTATTTCATTATTTCACAACCCCGTATCTGTTAGTAAATTCTAACTGAACTGCGTTTCTGTGCTGAAACTCTTGCCTGTTTACGCTCAAGTACATATGTGACCCTTCCGCCAAAGATATAGGAGCCCATTAAAAATTAACCCCCGATCGTCGGCGACAGGGCAGAAACTACCCTTGTTAGTGTCATCCCCCAAATAAGGATAATCCCGATATCGACAAGCATCGAACCGGTTAATATAGGCTCCAGCGGATATGAAATTGACGAGGAGTTGGTGCCATTGTCTGAGAACGTTTGAGCTCGTGTGGAAAATGGCGACGGAACCACATGATTAAAGGCGTAGCGTATGTAGATGTGTGTGTAAGCTTACAATAATAGTACTATTAATTTATTTACCAAAATTTTACACAGCATGACAGTAACACAGTTTTGCGGGTGGTAGGACCTTGTGCAAGGTCTGTCCGGATCGCTACCACCATCTTACTCTCTAATCCTAATTCTAATTAATTATGTTTAACTAAGAAACCATAATATTAAGACTCAAAGTATTTAAAATCGTTTTTGCGCTCTCCTGGAAACCAGCATTTTGTAGTTACGATTTTTTTGGAATCAACGGTCGATTTCATCTTAGCTCTCTAGGTTGACAACGCATCTGACCCTCCGGGGTTGCAGGTGTCTATGGGCAGTGGTGATCACTTACCATCAGGTGACCCACTTGCTCGTTTGCCTTCCTCGTCATGTAAAAAAAATGTTTGAAGCTGATCTGTAGTCCTTTCTCTGGGAACACACGCTTCGTCGGCAGCGAACGTAAACTGCGCGCCGCGGCTTTGCTCGCGCAGCTGCACGTTTTCATGGTTATTTTTCGTACTGTCAAAAGCCTGGGTAGCACACTACACTAATCACATCACTTTGTACGGGGTGTTTCACACTAACTCTAGCTCCCAGAAGAAGGACTACAGATTAGTTCGAAACATGTCGGGCTATACTGGAATGACATAATATTATGTAAGTGGGTGATCCATTTATTTCTCTGTATCACTGTAGTTACATATTAAAAGATACAGTATGTTGACGACCGAATAGCCCATTGGCTAGTCACCCTGATCATGAAGCTTGAGGTCTCGGGTCCGATCCCCGGTAGTGGCAGATGTTTGTATGATGAATACAAATGTTTGTTCTCGGGTCTTGGATATTTATATGTATATAAGTAGATACTTATATACATATGTATAAACATAGGTATGTATTTATCTATAATAAGTATGTTTATCCGTTGTTTAGTACCCATAGTACAGGCTTTGCTCAGTTTGGGACTAGGTCAATTGGTGTCAATTTTTCCATGATATTTATTATTTATTTATCAGTACGATGTATTTTTGCTATTCGAAGGTAGGTGGCGATACTGACACTTGATATTAAATATTTTATAATGTTGAATCTCTTTGTCTTACATCAATGTAATATTAATAATAATACTGTTCCAGTCTGTCACTGCATTGTATAGTTCCAAGCTTCTCCCTGCAGTAAGAACAACATTGTCTTTACATAATATTCTATGTAAAGCCAACACGATTGTCCCCGAGGTAAGACAGTATATTGCATGTTGTATTTCCTGGAAATTAACTGAGAGAGGCCAGGCAGCCAGTTAGTAAGGACATACAGAGGCCCAAGCGCGAATATTCGAAGCCTGCGTAACGCGTTGTCGAGAAATTTGTATGACGAAGGAATTTGTAGGAACAGCGTCCGCCCGTGAGCGTGATTCAGAACTAAAATTTAGTATGAGGTTTCTCGATTTAGATACGATAACGTAACGTTACGCAGGATTCGATATTCGTTCTAGAGTCGGGCCTCAGCCGGTTAGTACGGAACTCTAAAAATTATAATTTTTGAGCATGAATGCCACTTGTGCTCGTAATTTCAACACACAGTGCAGGTGCGACTAGAAAGATGATGATATAGATCTAGACGAATCCACCCCCTGCAATCTAACTTTAAATATAAATCTCAGCAATAAAGAGATAAAGGTTTATTGTTGTAACGTAACACTAAAACCCTGGTCACGTCTCTATCTGGTTAAAACTAATTTGAACTGGATCCCGCCAGTTTGTTTCAAGATTTACCTAATTAAATAACATGACTTTATTTACATCGTTTTTACTACTTTGGGCACTCGCGTCTAGTTTTTAAGTTCTTAATTAAGTTTTAAAACTGGGTTCTCTTTTCATGTTGCATAATCTGCGTCACTCACGAAGTCACTGGATTGTACATAATTACAATGAAATACAATCTTACAGATCAGATATGCAAAACACTTTTCTGCTTTACTGTTTGATGCGAAGTGGTAAAGATGGACGTTAGCAACTGGTTAATAATATCTACATACATGTATGGCATTAACAATAGGATCATCAATTGCACCAATTATTTGTCTCGCTGGCTGTGTACGGGTTGTTACCAAAATACCTGTAAAGCGGCAAGGGGGTTTATAGTAAAGAGATCCCTAAAAAAATGTATTTACATTTTTCATTGATGATATGCAAACTCTAACCTTAAGGACATATCCTATGCTTACTCCGGTTCTATGACGTGACAGCTTACTTGGCAAATTTTTTCGCTTTGATAATTTGTTAAGTTATTAACCCCCGACGAAAAAGAGGGGTGTTATAAGTTTGACCTGTGTATCTGTCTGTAGCATCGTAGCTCGTAAGGGGATGGACCGATTTCGATACGGTTTCTTTTGTTCGAAAGCTAGTTTAATCGAGATGGTTCGTAGCTAAGTTTTATCAAATTCGGTTCACCCGTTTTTGAAATATTCAACTTTGAAATGACAATGTCGAGGGTTTTTCAACTTTGTTAAGTTGGTTAGGTTATTACGGGTTATTTTGTAACACGTTGATATTTATAACCTCGACCGTAGAACGGAATGATAAAAAAATAAAATAAAAAACCCCCGACATTGTAATTTCAAAGTTCAATATTTCAAAAACGAGTGAACCGAATTTAATGAAACTTAGCTAAGAACCATTTCGATTAAACTAGCTTTCGAACAAAAGAAATCGTATCGAAATCGGCCCATCCGCTTGCGAGCTACGATTCCACAGACAGATACACAGGTCAAACTTTTTTTTTATATCTTTATTTAATGAGTTTGGTTACTGTAGTGACCATGCCACTCAGTATTTCTAACAGATTGAAAATTAACCTATGAACTAAGTAATACTAAAGACATGATAAGATATGATCTGAGTGCACTTAATCACCGTCTAGCATTCAGACCAGCTCTCACCAGTCTGTGCAACAATTTAGTCTCATCAGAACTAAGTAAAGCCAAGACAGCATTACATTTACCTATATCTAGCTTAAAGTCTACATTAAGGCTTCTAAAAGCTTCATTCCGAACACATTCCATTATGGTCTCAATTGGAAAATCTTTTTGTATTTTTTTTAAATTATTTTTCCCAATATTTTTTTATTTTTACGGTCTTCCCGTGAGTATCAATTATATTTTTTAATAAACTCACCGAAACATGAATACACAGAAAAAATCCAGAAAAATACCAACCCCGGGAATCGAACCTGGAACCTCGACACTCCGGGTCGCGTGCCCACCCTTACACCAGAATTGGTATTTAATTCCATTATTATATGGTAAACATTTTCCACAATACAGGTCAAACTTATAACACCCCTCATTTTCGTCGGGGATTAATAAGTGGTCAGTTAAGCCATGTGACAGTATGCTACTGGGACCGTTAGCCACGTAACGCGCACGTGACGCGATCGGAGCGTTGCGGAGATTCATCGTGATACTGCACACTATCGATATCTCACTTGTATTAACCGACGAGACCTTATCGACCTTAAAGACGACCGAATAGCCTAGTGGTTAGAGACCCTGACTATGAAGCTTGAGGTCCCGGGTTCGAATCACGGTCGGGGCAGATGTTTGTATGATGAATACGAATGTTTGTTCTCGGGTCTTGGATGTTTAATATGTATATAAGTATGTATTTATCTATGTAATTATGTTTATCCGTTGTCTAGTACCCATAGTACAGGCTTTGCCTAGATTGGGACTAGGTCAATTGGTGTCAATTTGTCCCATGATATTTATTATTTATTTATTTATTAACCATTTTCATACGTTTTCATTGGTTTAACTTCGTCTCTGTTCGGATCAGATTTCGCAACCGATTTTAAGCTAGAACTTAATAAGCTTTTATCAAGTTTCTTGTTGTAAGGGATAAGTTCACATTTGCTCTCTGTTTTTGTCTTGTGACTATACTTTGTTTTTTTTTTTTAGTATTAGAAAGAAGGTAAACAACCTTGACATGTATTTTTATTGAGAAATGCTTTTTGAAAATAAGTCACAGCAAGTAACAAATAAAATAACAATGACGTTCGATTATTTATGTTGTTATGGTTTTTATACATAACGGTTGCTTATTTTTTAAAAGCTTGTGTCAATAAAAATACATGTCGAGATTGTTTACATTCTTTCTAATGCTAAAGAAATGAAGTATATAATATATTATGATGTATACACACTTAAGTAAGTTTTATGTGTAAAAAGGTTACACATACATACAATATAAATGCAACATCTTAATCTCTGTGTCTGTACTTTCTCATTTATATAGTGTTATATAATGTAGGTAAGTTATGTTTATAATAATTATATCGATCATTGACGACTCGGAGGCTTGGGGTGTAGATTTCGCTGCCGCCGAGTCGTGCGCTCCCAGAGGGAGGACTACGTGTTAATCCGAAATGTGTGAAGCTAAACTAGACTTATATGGATTAATGATTAATTATGATTGAGTCTCACGATAGTTTCATGTTAAGAGTATAAGTAACAATAGAAAACTATAAAAAAATGATTTCATTAAAAATTCTGCTTGTTGAATGTTTGCTTCCAACAATTGTAAGTATTCGCTTTAAGCGCTAGGAGTCTGAAGAGAATTTTAGGTCACGGTGGTACAAGTCACAAGCGAACGCAAGCCACAAACAGTAAGTTAAATCACCAACAAAATCGAATCAGGCGTTACTAAGCAGAAGTCCATATCTATAGAAAAAACATAGAGCAATTAATACCAATTTGACCTAGACCCAAACTCGGCAAAACCTGTGGATATCATACCATGGGCATTAAGGCAACAGACAAATAAACTTATACAGATATTAAATATCCAAGCTCGAAAAAACACATTTGTGTATCACCATCATCATGTCAGCCGAAAGACGTCCACTGCTAGACATAGGCCTCCCCCGAGGCTCTCCACTCAGAACGGTCTTGTGCTTTCCGCATATATGTATGTAAATACTTTATTGCACATAATAATACAAAACAACTACAATAAATATACCAAAACAGAAAATGTAGTACAGAGGCGAGCTAATCCCTAAAAAGAGTTATTTTCCAGCTAACCTGGTGAATAAGGAAAACTTGGCAAACAATTAGGCAAATATCTGCCTGTCAAGTAAACAAACTAGTGTCTCTGTGAGCTGTAGACCTTAAATTAGACGTACCTTGCTTACCAATTTCAAAAAAAAAATTTAATGTCAATCGATTGAGCAATGCGACCTGGGGGACTAGCACGCGTGCCATTTTGTCGCTTGTCGCTCAGTGCGTCATTCACTGATTCCGTTACTATGAAAGGGACGCACTACGCGACAAGCAACAAAATGGCGCGCCGTGCTACATGTGCAGATTGTATGAAAGCATTTTTATCCAATCTGAAACAGAAACGTTTCGCTCGGTCAATAGGTAACGTTTAAGTAGAGTGAGCCGGTGCCTAATTAGACATGTGTTTGGGTGGATATAGCTTCTTAGTATGTTCTTAGTGCTTCTTAGTTGCGAGAGGTGAGAGAGGAACAACAACACTTGTTTTAAATGACTTTTATTACTTATGTTTTTAATAAACTCACTGAAACATGAATACACAGAAAAAAAACAGAAAAATACCAACTCCGAAAATACCAACTTGGTATTTTTCTGTTTTTTTTCTGTGTATTCATATTTCGGTGAGTTTATTAAAAATATAATTGATATTTACGGGAAAACCATAAATATAAAAAAATGGGAAAAACTACAAAAAGCTGTTCCAGTAAAATTGTGATCATGACTTTTATTACATTTTTGTCAATAACTAGGCGAATATACGACTTTTCGTCGAAAGTTCACTGTCAGAACGTCGCATTTGTTTGCTATCTTTCAAGACACCTTGCATTCGTTTAAATTCAAATAACGAACTAACACTATCTACACATCGAGCAACAAGCTCCATTTTGTCGCTTGTCGCGCTGTGCGTCCCTTTAATAGTGATGGAATCAGTGAAGAAAGCACTGAGCGACAAGCGACAAAATGGCGCGCGTGCTAGCCCCCCAGTAGCCTATTGATTTGTTTAACCAACTTCTCTTGACTTGTACCATATGAGCAAACTTTTACCAGCGCTCGTGCTATCTTAGTAAAAACATAATAACCAGCAAGCTACCTGCTAATTACAAATTGCTCATTTACTGGCATTCATTAAACGCTTAACATTATACTCGCAATCACCATTTTCGCTAGATCCCTCAAAAATATGCAAAGAGCAGTATCCAATGTATCAATGAATCTTAGTCACTTTGCTGAAATTTAGTGGGCTTTGAATGAAACTGATAAGTATTATAATTATAAATACTTTATTGGAAACGGCTGTCGAATAATTGCAGTACCTACTGTTCAACATATTTGATTAAACAAAAGGAACATACGGGCAACCTCAAAAAGTGATTGAAGCTTTTCCCCAGTGTTTTAGGTCCAGTGTTAGCAGAGCCCTGCTCCTAAGCAAAATGTACGCAGTGTGGGGTCATCTTATATTGGGCTGTGAAATCTACAGACAGACATAAAAAAAAACAGATTTTGATAATTTTCTGAGTGTTTGTGCTAAGAGCTACCTTCATTTCAACTTTCTAGGACGACTGAAAGTACCCTTTAGGTTTTCGGGGTACAGCAATTTGTATGGAAACAACTTTTTTAATGACTGTATCTTTTGATTGCGTTGACTTAGAAGTTTGATTTTTTCACAGCTTCAAGGGACTGCAGGCTTGAGTATTCGATATTAATTTCAGCATGCTACAGACCTCCACGCATTCCAGAGAAAAAGGGTTTTGACAGACAGACAGACAGATAGACAGACGAACAACTAAGTGATCCTATAAGGGTCCCGTTTTTCCTTTTGAGATACGGGACCCTAAAAAGAGCTTAATAATTTAAAAGTCAGTGGGGCGAGGAAATTATCGAAAATTTCTGTAATAAACTCAGAATTTCTTCGATTTTCATATACGCGAATGAGCTGCGAATTTAATCTAGGGCTGCTTTTTTATTAAATTTATGCAATTACATTCCAGTGATTTTATTAAGTTACTTGCTCTGCATTTACTCGTTATTATTGCGAAATTTATTGAAAGAATTCCCATTTTACTACCAGAAATTTTTACGTCACCGTTTTAATTTTATCTCCAGCATTTTAATTTTATTTTATTTAGGTCCCACTGCTGGGCACAGACCTCGTCTCAGAATGAGAGGGCTTGGGCTAGGTATATTGAGTATTCTTTCCACAAGTACTGGAAACTTCACACACACCATTGACGAGCGCAGGAGTGGACAGGTTTCCTCACATTGTATTATTTCACAGAAGAGCTCATATAAAATTACAAATCTAATTTTGTACATTGCGAAAAGCTTGAGAAGCTATAGGTCAAATCACAGTCGTTTCAACAATTTTAACTGTTATTGTTAAAATGCACTCCTAGCATTTCTAATACGTACCTATTATACTCCCAAACATAAAAGTGAGTCTCGTTGACTGTTTGATTTTGAACTCGGTAATAAGGCAGCAACATTAATAGCAATAATATATTAATAACAATAATGTTATTACCATATATCTCTAAACCATTTAGATTAGGCATTATAGTATTATCTAGGACCATATACATCCCATAGTAATTCTGAAATTCGTAGATTATTTGACCTGGAGACCCAAAACGTCTCCTGGTCAATTAAATCGTGCCAGTGAAGTGTTCTGGTTTTGCTGTTCTATTCATTATTTTTTACACTTATTTCTGAAATACTGTTACACGTTTTTTTTCTCTTTATTTTCTAATGATCCAGTGAGTTTTCTTTGTATGTTTCATCTGTGGTTATGTGTTGTAACAGTTAATGTAACTTGTTTATAGAAAAAAATACTTTGTGCCAATCATGATCTTTCCGAAAGCTCTGGTAGACTCAAAAAAATCACGTGTAAAAGAGCATTCAGCTGCCTATTTGCTGAATAAAATATTGAATCTGAATTTGATTTATATTCATTGAAAATACCTACGTCTCCGCCTATATTACGTTTCAACGTTTAAATGCGCAACAATGGTGTATTTATTCAAAAACATTACAATACCTAGGTCTGCTGGAAATTGTTTTAAGGGTTCCGAACCAAAATACTTGCTTAAGCATTCGTTCAATTATTCTCGGTTCATTATGTGACGACACGTTTGTATGAGGCTCCTATCATTCAGTAAACATTTTCCAGATGGTGATCATGAATTTTCAGTTCTCGTCCTTCGGAATTAAGATTCATAAATGCATGTCACACGGGAACGAATTACATCCGGATGGAATTTCTGAATAACTGTAAGTCGTAAATATTTATTTATTACATATCTGAGATATGCAATGCATAGGCGTCGTTTGCAGTGCGGTCACGAACGGAGGACGCCGAGTGCCAAATGCAAGGCTGCTGTCCGCTGCTGTTGCTGCCACTACTAGGTACTAACTGAATAACGTTAAGATTTGTTTTTCATTCAAGTATTATTTAATCGTATGGCAATAAAATATGTGGGCAATCAGAGAGAAGACGGTAGCTGGAGGGTGTGGAAGAACCTCGGAATTGAAGATCTAGTGTCCGAATCCAATATGATTGGAGAGACCAAAGCGTCCAGACTCCGATGGCTTGGACACGTGGAGAGGCTGGGAGAGGATCAAGCCGTGAAGAGTGCGTACATGGGGCGACCGAGCGGTCGTAGGCCGGTTGGACGGCCTAGGTACCGCTGAAGAGACGAAGCCCAGAAGGATCTCTCGGACCTCAGGGTCGACGGCTGGCAAGAGCTGGCCCAGGACCGCAAGGCATGGCGCATTCTGGTGTCAGAGGCCAAGATCCACTTCGGGTCAATGCGCAATAAGTAAGTAATCAGAGAACAGCTTTGAGGCTGCTAAGCCAGTCAACTAAGTCAGGTGTCAGATTATCCAGGTGTTCAGCAGATCCGGGGTAGGAGTGAAGGGGACAGCGCCGGATCAGGTGGTTTGTTCCATTCAAGTTAGGTATTATTACAGTATACAATACATTTTAATACAAAGATAGTAAGTCATATAGAGGACACCATATTATGTGAATGTGATATTATATCCAGCGGCTCTCGCCCTAGACTCTGGGTCTGTATCGCGAGTGCCAACTACTACTACTAATTCTGTGTAGAAATGTGTAATGTGTGTATGTGTATATTTCACCCGGTGTAACCATATTCAGCGAATAAAAATTATCATTCTTCCATTCATTCATTGTGACTAACGTCAAAAATTTTTTTTTTGTGTAAGCAGAAAAACGGGCGACGTCAAGACGTGATGCGACGTCGTCTCGTGATACGATACACGAGACGACGCCGGAAATGAAAAGTTGCGAAGGACGAGACACCTCCCATTTTGAACCTGCCATGTAAATATGTCTGTGTGAATAAAATCTTACGAGATAAATTTGACACACTTCCAGTGATTGGATTTCAGGGGGGCTGCACGCGTGCCATTTTGTCGCTTGTCGCTCAGTGCGTCCTTCACTGATTCCGTCACTATGAAAGGGCCGCACTGCGCGACAAGCGACAAAATGGCGTGCCGTGCTACATGTGCAGTAAGGATAATTATAGTGTAAGTTGGATGACAATTAAAAGTACCTACAGCAAATAAAAAGTAAAGCAGGCAAAAAAAGCTTGGTTCGATATTTAAACTTTATTTTACATTATTATATCACGGTAGTTTTACGACTATTAAGTAATTCAATGATGCGTGAGAAGCTCCCAGTGCGAGCTGGGCCATGCCTTACTGAGAGGAGCCCTGTGCCCAGAGTGAGACGTAAAATAAACTGAAGATTAGATGAGTTTTATACTTATTAAAAGAGTTAAACAAAAAATTAAATTTAAATCCAATAGTAAGGGCCGTAGAATCTTTATGATATAGAAAACTCGAGTCTATACATCACATTCGAGACGACGTTTAAGCAATCCCAAAGAGCATTTACTATGAAAACGAGGCATAGAGCCTTCTGCCTTTGAATGTCCGTATGAAGTGTGTGAGTAGTGTTGTGCTCGATAACCGTATTTAACCGCAAATCATTTAAAACTGTGAATGTATCCGTATCCACGAAAATTCGAGAAAAAAATCCCGGCCAAGAGCGTATCGGACCAGGCTCAGTTTGAGGTACTGGTTCAGTTACTACAAAGAAACGCACGACAGATTTAAAAAAGGTACCTTAGAACACAATTAAACTTAAACTGGAAAAAACATATTGAGAAATTTAAATCCATGTTATCCCAATTTGTATATGCACTGAGCATCCTCAAGGCCAACACTGCTTGCGCGCTGGCAGCGTACCACGCACCCATAAACTTGTCCTCCCTGAACCAATACTAGAAATTTACAAAAACAGCCCTTACTACAGATCAATTAATATTTATAACAAATTACCATTAGATATCAAAAACATACAAAGTGATAAAATATTTATAGATAAACTTCGAAAAATGCTTTTAGACAAATGTTATTATTCGATTACTGAATACATGGAAGAATAAAGAAAATATATATGACATAATAAGATATAAAAATTATCAATAAACATAATACTTATACTTATGTATAAATAAATAAATACTTGTTTAATGTTACAGATAAATAAGAAATTGAAAGCTTACTTTAGAATAAGGTTAAGTAAGTTAGGTTATTAAGTGAACTGTACCATACCATACTTAGATGTTAAGTTGGAGAAATTATTAGAAACATTTATAAAGTAGATGAATATGTTTATAAGTAGACATAAGTAAGTTTTTACTGTAGCTATACCCTACCAGGGTCCATGTATAATTTTATTAGTTTTAAGACTAATGTACATGTTTGCTAAATAAATGATGATCATGATGATGACAATTAAAACACTCACTAGCAATTTATGTTACTTTCAGGGCGATGTTTCCGAAGATATTCATTCAATCAAACAAATTGATTTGAAGCCTGGAAGTGTTTTTAAAAGAGCTGTCGAATTATGTGCCACACGTTGATGTTTGCTGAAAAATAAACTTATTCAGCTTTTGTTACATGTTTGTAGAAGAATGAAACAATATAATGTTACGTCGGTATACTTTCTCAACCTCGTATCTTACCGATATATTTACTTAGTTATAAAAACAACACTGTTTAGATCACCTTATAGGTTGAGAAAGCACCTATAGCGACGATTTATTTTTGGTATCTAACTACCAAACTAAATACCCGGCGGCTTCTACAATACACATATACTGTAAATTTCATCAACATCTTGTAGTTTTTGAGGAAAATATGCCTGTGACATACCAACGGACCGGACATGACGAAACTGTAATAAGGCTTCCGTTTTTGCCATTTTAACATACTAAAATCTAACTTGTTTTTAGAAAAACTGACTTTGTGCCAAGTTTCTTGCGGCGCATTATTCTTGGCAATCATGTTCTTTCCGAAAGCGCTGGTAGACTAAAAAAAAAAAGACGTGTAAAAGAGCATTCAACTGCCTATTTGCTGAATAAAATTTTGAATTTGGAATGTTGAATTCTATACACATATTTGATTATAATTGTCAATTGTTCCACAGTTCGTAGAAAATTGGTCTGAAGCAACAGCACCTCTGTTGCGTTTCGTTCGGTGATTGTGTGCCGGAGTTCCTCTGTCCCTTTTCCTCGTTAAAGACCGGCAACGGACTAGTGACTATCATGTGATTGCTGGTTCTCATTTGTGGCGGTGATCGCTTACCATCAGGTGACTCAGGTTGGTAGTGTGCCTCCCTCTTTCAATAAAAAATATTAAATTAAATTAAATTGAATCCGTATCCGCCAACATGTAGGTACAATCCGGATACGGATATATTTAGGTACATTTTTAACGATTCAGCACATAACTAATATCAAGAGCTCGAAAAAACGGACCCGAGTAACTGCGTCGATTTATATCAAGAAGATGAACGCTACGATACAGAGGTAGTTACGATTTCTAGAGTCAAATACATCCAGTCGTTTAAATACACCCTCTATATTGCCCGAGAGATAAAAAAGATCGGAGTTTCCCAGAATCGCAGTCGGGTTTGTTTTTAGTTATTCAAAGAAATGTTCGAAAAATATTTGAGATGTTGTTAATTACGAACTCACTCTTTCGATCCCCAGTGAATTTTTCCTCTCCACCTCTCATAGGTTGACTGGTAGAGTTCCCATAAAGGGATAAGTCCGCCTTTGGACTAGAATTTGATTATTGTAACTTGTGTTTTTATCCTGATTTTTGGGTTCCGTACCTCAAAAGGAAAAAACGGAACCCTTATAGGATCGCTTTGTTGTCCGTCCGTCTGTCTGTCTGTCTCAAGACCCCTTTTCTTTGGAACGCGTGGAGGTAGCATGCTGAAATTAATATCGAATACTTAAGCCTGCGGTCTCTTGAAGCTGTGAAAAAATCGACCTTCTAAGTGAACGCAATCAAAACATACAGTCATTACAAAGGCTATTTCCATACAAATTGCCGAAATCCAAAAACTTAAAAGGTACTTCCAGTTGTCCTAGAAACTTGAAATTTGGATTGGAGGTAGCTTTTATAGCACAACCATTCAGAAAAGTCTCAAAATCTAATTTTTTTATGTCTGTCTGTAGATTTAGCAGACCAATATAAGTTGACCCCACACTGCGTACATTTTGCTTAGAAGCAGGGCTCTGCTAACACTGGACTTCTTAAAACACTGGGAAAAAGCGTTAAAATCTTTCTACGGAACCCTCGTGCGCGAGTCCGATTCGCACTTAGCCGGTTTTTTGTACAACAAAGTGTTTACTTACTTTGTTCTAACGAATCACTTCAATAAGGGTTCCGACTCGGGCTTTAGGATTATTATCATTCGCCTCGCAGTTCGTTAATAATCAGACCCTTAACAGTTCGCTGTTAATTAGATTTATCCTAAGACTTATTTAATACAAAGTTAGGTAATAGAGTTGTCCCTGATCGGTCTTTAAAGGGAGCGCTCCGATCTCGTTCAATCGGTGAAAGGAACTAGTTCGGTCTTTTAGTTCAGTGAACGAGTTGGAACTGTTTTGATCTGTGATTGACAAGAAACGGAATGATATTCGTTCATCTCACTAGCACTTGCTCTAGGGACACTTTGAACGAGCGCTATTTATCTCGCTCGCACCGCGGCCGTGCTGCGTTGTCCTGCTCGGTCACTCTCACTTGCTCCGTTCCGCTCAAGCGATTCATCCACTCTATAACTGAGAATTAGCAGAGGGCTAAGGAAACTGGTTCAATGTGCAAACAGAAACGGCTAGTTACGTCAACGCCTGTATTCGAACTGAATCAAAAAGACAATTCCAAAACAAAATACAAAATATTCATAAAAAAAGTACAAAAAAAGGTTTGTATAAAAAGGTGGTGCCTTCGGCATACACTCCACTCCTCTACGTACTGAATGAACTAAAGGAGCGAAGACTGATTCAAATCGTGCTAAAGGATTTAGTTCCTTTCGGTCCGCGACGGGAATTCATTCCTAACAGTTCTTAGTTCCTGACCGACTCAAGCCTATTAGGTAACTTGGGTGAATTAATAGCGGGCTATCGACGAGACGACCCTAAAAAATTAACTAAGCGAACTCTGCTATGAATCAAGAAGTAACGACCGTGAACTAAAATTAAGTATTTGTTTGACAAAAACAAAAACCTATTTGCTTTGAATCCTACTAATATTATAAATGCGCAAGTTTGTGAGTGAGTGAGTATGATTTGGATGAAATTTGGAATGGGAATAGCTCATACCCTAGTTTAAGTTTTTTTTTTACTGTTTTCATAGGTATGCTCATGTTTTTTATGGTTTTTTAGTTAAATAAAGTATTATAATGTAGATTAAAACATAGGCTATCTTTCATCCCGAAAAATTGTATGGTTCCCGCGGGATAGCGATAATCGAATTCTACGCAGAGGAAGTCGCGGGCAACAGCTAGTGCTTAATAGTTTTAAGTTTTTTTAAGCAATCACAGGAGTGTTGCCAGCCATTCAAGAAGTAAGATAGGCTCGTTTTTAAAGATCCCTAAGTTGTATCGCTCCGGGAATGTTGCTGCAGCAAGCTGATTCCGTATTTTCGAGGGAAAAAGTTCCGCCTAAGTGCACAGCGGATTGGGAACCTTACACACATCATTGAATTGCTACACAGGAGTGTGCAGGTTTCCTCGCGATGTTTTCCTTCACCGAAAAGCTCATGATAAATTAGAAACCGAACAGCAATGAGCCGGCGTGGGAACTATACCACAAGCCCTCTCATTCTGAGAGGACGCCTGTGCCCAGCAGTGGGACGTAAAAAAGGCTGGTGATGTGGACTGCCAACCGTCAAGGTGGTGACGGTGAGGATGGAAAGATAGACGGTTTCGCGAAATACGTTAGTGGCAACAATTTCAAACAGTATATCAGAACAGTATCCAAGACTGTGATGGAAATTCGACCCTTCTTAGGAAAGACCCTTTTTCTTCTTTCTTCTTCTCAAAAGGAATAGAGGGAACCCTTGTAAGACCGCTTTGGTGTCTGTCTGTCTGTCTGCAACACGCCCTTTTTCTCTAGGACACGGAGAGGTAGCAAGCTGATGTAATTTTATTTTTAAATGCTCAAGCGTGCAATTTATTGGATCTGAGAAAAAATCTAACTTCTCAGTCAACGCCATCAAAAGATCAGTCATGAAAAAAGGCGTTTTCATACAATTTGCCGTGAATCAAAACCACTTCCAGTGCCCTAAGCACGACTTGTCGAATCCTGCGTTACGTTACGGTTATCGTATCGAGATCGAGAAATCTCATACTAAATTTTAGTTCCAAATACGCTCACGGGCGGGCGCTGTTCCAAACGTCATACAAACTCGTTATAGTTTACTATACGAGTTTACGTGACGCAGGATTCGACAAGTCGTGCTTAGGGCACAGTTGTCTAGTCACTTGAAATTTGGTACGAATGTAACTCAAAGCACAACTGAACAGAGGAATTTTACGTGTAACGAAGTAATGCAGTGTTTTTTATTGGATTCGCTAGAATACATTACATCTACTAAAACAAAATTGAGAAAAGTATTATTTCTATTAGCTAACTTAATTAAGCCATTCTTCCATCACAATACCTGATTTAGTTGAGCCGCCTTTGAAAGAATAAGATAAGGATAAGATACGTTCATTAGCAGAGTGTTGTGTCACCGTTGAGTACACTTCGAGTTAAGTGTCAGCTAATAGGGTGGAGTAACCATGATTTGGGAACGTTAAGACTGGGGAATAGTCATAGATTTACACTTAACTAACTGTTGCCCGCGACTTCGTCCGCGTAAATTTCGATTATAACTTTCCCAAATAAAAAGGTAGCCTATGTTATTCCTCAATATTCAAACTATATTCTTACTAAATTTCATCTAGATTGGTGCAGCGGTTTTTCCGTGAAGAGGTAACTAACAGACAGACAGAGAGACAGAGTTACTTTTGCATTTATAATTATTAGATAGGATTCAGTTTTAATTAATCGTCGAGAATTCAGCCACGTTGAGTAAGTCTAAGTGTACCTTCATCATCATCATCATCATGTCAGCCGAAAGACGTCCACTGCTGGACATAGGCCTCCCCCGCGGCTCTCCACTCTGACCGGTCTTGTGCTTTCCGCATCCACCGCGGTCCCGCGATCTTTACCAGGTCGCCGCTCCATCTTGTTGGAGGCCTACCGACAGCCGGCTCCCGGTCCGCGGAAGCCATCCGAGAACCTTCTAACCCCATCGGCCATCAGTTCTGCGAGCAATGTGCGCGCCCACTGCCCCTTAAGTTTCGCAATTCTTCGGGCTATGTCGGTAACCTTAGTTCTACTGCGGATATCATCATTTCTGATTCTATCCGGCAGAGAAACCCCGAGCATAACCCTCTCCGTCACCCTCTGAGTATATATAATGGGGCACGTATTGGAATATCGAAAATTGAAATATCGACACTCAAAACATCGACGGACAAAATATCGAAAGTCAGAATGTCGAACGATCATAAGGTCGAAATTCAAAATGCTGAATGTATACATTATCGAATGGTGTAATAATCGAATGCTTAAATTTCGAAAGTCTGAATATTGACATACAAAATATCGAAAATTAAAATTTCGAACGATTGTAAGGTCGAAATTCTAAATATCGAAAGCCTGTATTACCGAATGGTACAATAGTCGAATTCTGATATGTCGAAAATCTGAATATCGACAAGTGAAGTATCGAAATATTATTACGTCGGCTGTTAAAATATCGAAAGTACCTACCTACTCATTTCGAATGGTTTTAAATTAAGACCAACTACCAAATCAAAAATTCATTTCGAGGTCTCATTTGGCATGTTTTTGACTGTCCGAAATCAACTTCGCATACATAATGCGAGCGAGCGAAGCGAGCGAGCAAGACGAGTCTGAGCAGAAGCGACTCGGATAGGTTAAGTTCAGAAGGCTAAGGCCTTAGCCTTCGGTGTAAGGTTTTTTTTTGTAACAGCCCGGAAAACTTACTACGGATATAATCTGAAAAAATATAAATAATAATGATAATACAAATCAATACGTAAAGTAAGTAATGTTTTCCGGGCTGTTACAAAAAAAAACCTAACACCGAAGGCTAAGGCGGAAGCTACGCTCCGCTTCGCTCCTGCCTTAGCCTTCTGAACCTAACCTATCCGAGTCGCTTCTGCTCAGACTCGTCTTGCTCACTCGCTTCGCTTGCTCGCATATGATTGTATTTCTGGGTAGTTTGGACCTTCGGCAATGACGCAATACTAACATAACCTAACCTATTTACCTAGTTTGACCTACCCATACGCAACTCTAACGTAATCCACATTAAAAGTACAAAAAAAATCTTTTAATAAATAGTAAAACCGCCTTAAAAAAAAAACACAGAAAAAAAATATAAAATAATCCCCAAAAAGCCATGAGTTTTAGACCTAGCAGAAATATGAAGTCGGTGCGGTGCTAGCGGAATATTCTTGGAATGAAACACCGATTTCTTATTTCATAATTTTCAGTTACGTTAACATTTAAAATATTATCCTCCAACTCCTCATCGTTAAGGAGTTGTACCTTCCATCATCACCTCATCAACACGAGATGATGACTACCACACGCAAGTACTTGAATAGCTTTGGAAAATATATGAAACACATGATACGTCCCTATAAAATTTGAGGGTTACCCTCGATTTCCCTGGGATCCTATCATCAGATCCTGACTTGGTGACAATGAGAGCAACTAGAAAGTATACCCTTTCGAACAAAAGAATAATTTTTGAAATCGGTCCAGCCGTCTTCGAATAATCGGGGAACATACATAAAAAAAAACCGAAGAATTGAGAACCTTCTCCTTTTTTTGAAGTCGGTTAATAAAAAATCGAACGATTGGTATTTGATATAATGACAGTAGATATTAAGATCATTCGCTATTTCAATTTTCGATATTTTAAACATTGATATTTTGACGGTTGATATTTTGTGTTTCGATATTAACATATATCGATCATTCGATTGTAGATATTTTGAATTTTCGCTATTTTAACCGTTCGGTATTTGAGTTTTAGGAATTCCAGACGTCGATGTAATGATAGTAGATATTTAGAAATTTCGATATTTTAATTTTCGATATTTTGACCGTCAAATTTTTAACTTTAGATATATTAACTTTCGATATGCAAATACGTGCCCATATAATAACTTAAAATTAAAAACGGAAAACCCGACTGCAATTCTTGGAAACAATACCTACATATTATTATTATAGTGAAAGTATCCCTACAGTAGGCTTTATATTAAAGGAACGCGGCGTTGTATAGACGTTGACAGTCCTCTCGGTTTTACAGTCCTCGTTCACACTCATGTTTTACGATGGCACTTAGCGCTTGAAACTTTTACGTATGCTGAATGAACTTGTTAAATGGACATAAAATGCAAAACCAGATTTGCTGTCGTCGAGTTGTGCTGGGTTTCATGTCGCTTTTTAAGGTGACCTGCCAATTTTTAGGGTACCGTACCTCAAAAGGAAAAACAGAACCCTTGTAGGATCACTTTGTTGTCCGTCTGTCTGTCTGTCTGTCTGTCTGTCTGTCTGTCAAGACCTTTTTTCTCTGGAACGTGTGGAGGTAGGATGCTGAAATTAATATCAAATACTCAAACCTGCGGTGCTTTGAAGCTGTGAAAAAATCAAACATCTGAGTCAACGCAATCAAAAGATACAGTCATTAAAAAGTCGTTTCTATACAAATTGCCGATTTTAGAAAACCTAAAGGTTACTTCCAGTTATCCTAGAAACTTGAAATTTGGTATGAGGATAGCTCTTATAGTACAACCACTCAGAAAAGTCTCAAAATCTTAATATTTCATGTCTGTCTCTAGATTTTGTGGACCAATATAAGTTGACCCCACACTGCGTACATTTTGCTTAGGAGCAGGGCTCTGCTTACACTGGACTTCTTAAAACACTGGGGAAAAGCGTTAAATTTTTTCTACGGAACCCTCGTGCGCGAGTCCGACTCGCACTTGGCCGGTTTTTTTTATACGACAAGGAGGGAAAACGAGCAAGTGGGTCACCTGATGGAAAGTGATCTCCACTGCCCATAGACACCCACACCAGTACTGTCAAACCAGTTAGAATTAAACTACGATAGTTTGATGATTGCTGTGTAGAATCGTTTTAAGGAATTTGAAAGCGATGAAAATATTGTCAGTTGTTTGTGTAGGAAGGTTTCTAATCGACCTGCACTGTAACTTCGTGTGGAATCGTATTAAATGACATTTTGAATCTCTGTTTTGCATTAAGGAAGAATTCAAAATCGAAATAAAATACACTTTACAAAAAGGCCTTTTGACATTGTTATTTCAATAAAAAAGTGTATATGAGTGTAAATAAATTGCCTTACCAATTACGTCTTTGTTAATAATGTGTTATTATGTTTTATGTCTGAGATTCCACAGACAGACTGAATCCTATTATTTCAATGAATCATAGTGGCACTAGCATTTCTATTCATTAGCCGCAGACTCGGCGTTTATTAACGTATCACATATAGAATAACATAGTATATGTTTATCACGGACACTTGTCTTGTGTGTAGTTGGGTGTTTAGTTTCAATCAAGATTGGACTGGAACTTTGGGAAAATGGTGCCATGAATAAGTAACTAACTTCTTTTAGGTGTCTTATGCATTTGGTTAAAAGTGAAACTGCTAAGGGCTTAGCTAAAAAAAACCGGTCAAGTGTACAAATGTGTGTAGGTGTATCACGAGATTTTTTTCACCCTTTTTCCCGAGGGTTTTAAGTTCTCCAGTGTTAGCAGAGTTCTGTTCCTAAGCTAAATGTATGCAGTGTGGGGTCATTTTCTATTGGTCTATGGCATATACAGACCGACATGAAACATTAAGATTTTCAGATTTATCTGATTGGTTGTGCTATAAGAGCTACCTATACATACCAAATTTCAAGTTTCTAGGATAACTGGAAGTACCCTTCTAGGTTTTGATTCCACGACAATTTACAAGTATATAGAAACATCTTTTTTAATGACTGTATCTTTTGATAGCGTTGACTTTGAAATTTGACTTTTTCACATATTCAAGGGATTGCAAGCTTGAGTATTTGGTATTAATTTCAGCATGCTACCTCCACGAGTTCAACAGAAAAAGGTGCTTGACGGACAGACAGGTAACGAAGTAATTCTAATAAGGGTTCAGTTTTCCTTTCCAGGTACGGAACCCTAAAAAAGAACAAATAATAAAATGAAGAGCAGTTATAATAAACAACGCTATCATAATGCCAGAGGACGGATGCAAGAGTTTGACCTCCGAGTCTTAAAGATGTAAATTCCCTAGCTTCGGCAACAATACGGTGTGTCAAGGAGCGCCTTTGCTGCCATTATACTTTGTTGAGTCATATTTTAAAATGAATTTGCTCTTTTTAAGGGGACGCCTGTTGGTGTCAAGGTAGATTTTTATGATACAAAAATCGGCAGGGTTAAGGTGCGGAATATTGGAGAAGAAAGGGCAAAATGTTAAGGAATCATCATTAGCCTATTCACGACCCACTGCTGGGCAAAGGGCTCCTCTCAGTAGTAAAGTTTCACTATTACATAGTTTACACACGGGCCCTGAGGGTCGAGCACGACTTTTCGAATCCTGCGTCACGTAAAATCGAATAGTGAACGTTAGCGAGTTTGTATGACGTTTGGAACGGCGTCCGCCCGTGAGCGTATTTGGAATTAAAATTTAGTATGAGGATTCTCGATCTCCGATACGATAACCGTAACGTTACGCAGGATTCGAAAAGTCGTGTTCGACCCTTAGTGCGTGAGTAGAGAACCTGACTACGAAGCTTGAGGTCCCGGGTTCGATCCCCGGTCGGGGCAGATGTTTGTATGATGAATACGTATGTTTGCTTTCAAGTTTTGGATGTTCAATATGAATTAAAACATGTGTTTTATCTACAAAAGTGTGTTTACCGTTGTCTAGCGCCCGTAGTTTGTAAATTGATGAGAACTATTGCGAGTCGAAATTTCACTAGGATCGCTAAGTAAAGTCAAGTTAGTGCAGATAATCTTAGGCAATGATAATATAATCATCAGTAAATATATACGCCATAATTATGCTCACAAAAGAATCGATCTTTTTTTTCATTTTTCGACATTTGCGCGCAAGTTTGAACCTTATTCGAAATAGACAGGCCAAAGTGGCCACAATTGTAGCCTTTTTGCGCTTTATATTCGGCGTGTTGATTTATTTATTTATTTATTATTAAAACAATTTCACAGCATTACAGCAAAGCCAATGCGCTATAAAATTTAAATACAAGAAATACACAATACAAAACAAAAGTACATATAAAAAAAAAAAAAAAAAAAACATTACAACTATTTGATGACATAATCTACCTCTTTTTACTAATCTCCGACGAATAAGAGGGGTGTTATAGGTTGTGCGGCATCATAGCTCCAAAACGGATGCGGTTTTTCTCAATCGAAAGCTAGTTTAATCGAGACGGTTCGTAGCTAAGTTTTTTAAATATTGGACTTTGAAATGACAATGTCGGGGGTTTTTAACTTTTCTGAGTTGGTCAGGTTATTTATTTCATTGCTCTTTAAGTACTAAGTGTAAATATAAAAATACTTGTTTTGTGGTTAGTCATATTTTTCTGTTTTTTTTTTTTGTATTCTTATTTAGAAGTAAATTTCGCCAGTCACAGGCTCCTTAAGAAGATGCGAACAGCTCTAACTGGCACAATAAACAGAATGGACCAGCTCTATACAGACTCGAAACTTTTTAATTTTGCTCCCGAACCCCGTATTGTGTTGCTAAGACTTGAAAACATTTTCAGCTCCTTTATGTCGGCAGGAGTAAGTTAATTTTAAGTTTAAAGCGAAGCGAGGGCGGGTTTTTAAAGATACAATGGCAAGTTTTAAACTCGCCGCTAAATTATGATGCGAGTGTTTGGCCGATTACATTTGTATATTATGTAGACAGGTAAAAAGCCGTGATAGCCTAGCGGTTTGACCTATGGCCTCTCAAGCAGAGTGTCGCGAGTTCAAATCCCGGCTCGCACCTCTGAGTTTTTCGGAACTTATGTGCGGAATTACATTGTAATTTATCATGAGCTTTTCGGTGAAGGAAAACATCGTGGGGAAACCTGCATACACCTGCGAAGCAATTCAATGATGTGTGTGAAGTTCCCAATCTGCACTGGGCCCGCGTGGGAACTATAGCCGAAGCCCTCTCATTCTGAGAGGAGGTCTGTGCCCAGCTGTAGGACGTAAAAAAGGCTGATGATGATATTTGTATATTATTGAACAAGCAGTATAAACATGGCGTATTTTGCGGGTGGTAGGTGTGTCTGGATCGCTACCAGCATCTTACTCGCTAATCCTGCCGCTAAGCAGCAGTGCTTGCACTGTTGTGCTCCGGTGTGGAGAGTAAGACAGCCGGTGTAATTACGGGCACTAGAGGCATTTCATCTTAACTCTCTAGGTTGGCAGTGGTGATCACTTATTACCATCAGATGACCCACACTTGATTGTTTGCCTTCCATGTCATATAAAAAAAAGTATAAGCATAATTAACAGAACTCTAACAGTTTCAAACAATAGTTTCTTACATCTCTGAAATTTAACAACTATCAGCTCATGACGTTCAGAATTTACTATCTTCAAAGTCCCGAACTATTTATAGTTAGCAAACTATGCGTCGCGGAACCCTAAGTTTTACTGCGGAACCCTAAAAACTAGGGCACAATTAAGGCAGAAATTCGCCTTCAAGTTATGTTTTACGATGGTATAAAACGCCTTGTCATTTTCACGCGTTGTTGCGTACGGGACTGTGAGCGAGACAAGCGGTATGGAAAATCAATGAGAATTTATTATTAAAACTAGCTGTTGCCCGCGACTTCGTCCGCGTAGATTTCGGTGATCGCTATCCCGCGGGAACTGTATAATTTTCCCGAAAAAAAAGTAGCCCATGTTATTCCTCAATATTCAAACTATCTTCCTACCAAATTTTATCTAGATCGGTGCAGCGGTTTTCCCGTGAAGAGGTATCAAACAGACAGACAGAGAGACAGAGTTACTTTCGCATTTATAATATTAGTTAGGATTAGTTATGATAATTAGGATTAGGATTAGGATTGATAACCTAATCTAAACTACTTAGAAAAGTTGAAAAACCCACATCGTTATTTCAAAGTTGAATATTTCAAAAACGCGTTAACGGATTTTAATGAAACTTAGCTAAGAACCATCTCGATTAAAGTAGCTTTTGATAAAAAAACCCTGTCCAAGTCGAGTCGGACTCGCACACGAGGGTTCCGTAGAAAGATTTTAACGCTTTTCCCCAGTGTTTTAAGAAGTCCAGTGTTAGCAGAGCCCTGCTCCTAAGCAAAATGTACGCAGTGTGGGGTCAACTTATATTTGTCTGCGAAATCTACAGACAGACATGAAGGTTTTAGATTATGAGAACTTCCTGAGTGGTTGTGCTATAAGAGCTACCTTCATACTAAATTTCAAGTTTCTAGGAAAACTGGAAGTACCCTTTAGGCTTTCAGGGAACGGTCATTTGTATGGAAACCACCTTTGTAATGACTGTATCTTTTGATTGCGTTGACTTAGAAGATTGGTTTTTTCACAGCTTGCACTGTTGTGTTCCGGTGTGGGGAGTAAGACAGCCGGTGTAATTACGGGCACAAGAGGCATTTCATCTTGGCTCTCTAGGTTGGCAACGCATCTGCAAACCCCCCGGGGTTCCGGGTGTCTATGGGCAGTGGTGATCGCTTACCAACAGGTGACCCACTTGCTCGTTTTCCTTCCTCGTCATATAAAAAAAAGCGGAAGGCCAATTTCGGCGATATAAAGATGTCCCCAAACGCTACTTTGAAAAATTAAATTAAGTTAGCACTTTTGCTGTTCACAGTACGCCTTCAAATGTGTCCCGGAATATGACGGATGCTTAACGAGATTTGAGCTTTTAAAGCACAATAACGTCGAATCAAGCAGTTAAGCTGTTTTCAGGGTTCCGTCAAAGAAAACCCATTAGCAACGTTACGATGAAAGGAGAATCGGTTTTATTTGAATTTTTGGTAAGAACGTTACAAGCAACGTTACTTGGCAATGGCTTGGATGATATTACATCATCGCCATTAACACCAGCCTTTTTTACGTCCCACTGCCAGCAGGCCTCCTCTCAGAATGAGAGGGCTTGGGCTATAGTTCCTACGCGAGCCCAGTGCGGATTGGAAACATCACACACAACTGAATTGCTTCGCAAGAGTGTGCAGGCTTCTTCACGATGTTATCCTTCGCCGAAAGGCTCATGATAAATTACAAATGTAATTCCGCATATAAATTCCGAAAAACTCGGAGGTGCGAGCCGGGGTTTGAAATCACGACCCTCTGATTCAGATGCCATAGGTCAAACCACTAGGCTATCACGGCTTCTTTATAGTACATAATATGATATTATCCGCTGCACCAATCTAGATGAAATTTGATAAGAAAATAGTTTAAATATTGAGGAATAACAGGCTACTTTTTATTCGCGAAAATTGTGTAGTTCCCGCAGGATAGCGATAACCGAATTCTACGCGGACGAAGACGCGGGCAACAGCTAGTGTTATATAAACAGGAAGTAGTAACAAGTAATGGATTAAGTTAATTTGCTCCTCCGCGAAATAGTGCAGTATAGTCGTGCAAAACAGCCTCGTCTGCGCTGAGTATTTATTTTCATGCAACTAATTTTCCCGCCCTCCCTCCGCAAATCTACACTTCTACACTAATATTATAAAGAGGAAAGATTTGTACCTATTTTTGTATGTTTGTATGTTTGTATGTTTGTAATGAATAGGCTCAAAAAGTACTGGGCCGATTTAAAAAATTCTTTCACCAATAGAATGCTACATTCTTCCAATTTGACATAGGCTACATTTCATTTTGAAAAAAATTAGGGATCCTTGGTAAAATTTGAACAATGTAACCGAAGGTGTAGAAAAATGAGTCTTAAAATGTCTTTCGTCGAATGCGCTGCCGAAACTATTAGCGATAGAACAAAATAATGTACAACAATATTGAAGAACATCATAATGTCTACAAAAAACTCCGCGGTAGCATATGTACAACTATTGTAGTTATGTCACTACAACAACTTTTTTCATTTTATAATTGTCTACCCCGTGCGAAGCCGGGACGGGCTGCTAGTTGAAAATAAAATAATCAACGCAAACGCTGCGGGTACTAAACCCACAACCAAAACTACCACCACCAGTAAAATAGTAAGTAAAACTACCACCACCAGTAAAATAGTAAGTAAAACTACCACCACCAGTAAAATAGTAAGTAAAACTACCACCACCAGTAAGATAGTACCGGACACGTGTTTCGCCTCTCTCCGAGGCATCCTCAGCGAACGTCGTCTATGTTGAACATCCGCAAAGTTACGCCTGAAACAATACAATAGGAAGTAGTTATGTTACTACCGCGCCTGAGTTGAGTATTAAAAAAAGCGGACAAAAAAAATTAAAAGTAAAAAATAATGCCTAATATGTTTTGTTAGTATGGATTAGTATGGATGGAGGTATGGATTGGCCCTTTCAGTTCAATATACCTAGCATTTTTTTATCTAAGCGTCGTCGGTGTCGGGGGATCGCTAAAGTCAACCACAGTTATTCTTTTTAAAAAAACAACATATTTTAGTTTGCTGTTGACTTTAGCGATCCCCCGACACCGACGACGCTTAGATAAAAAATTTGCTAGGTATATTAAACTGAAAGGGCCAATCCATACCTCCATCCATACTAATCCATACTAACAAAATATTATTAGGCATTATTTTTCACTTTTTTAGTTTTCATTTTTTTTTGTCTGCTTTTTTTTAGTCGGGGATTTTTAAAATTTTGATACAAGTTTTTTTTCATGTTTTTTACATTATAATTCACTTCGCAATATATATTTTATTATTTGACTTAAACCAACAAAAAATCCACGATATCAACGGGTTACGAATTTCCGAACTTAGCCATACTGAAGACATGACGGGCTCTCACATCTGTGATCTGAACTTGAGACATTTAAAAGTTTAATATCTCAAAAACGGCTAAACTGATTTTTATGAAATTTAGCTAAGAACCATCTCGATTAAATTAGCTTTCGATTAAAAAAAACCGCGTCCAAATCCGTAAGTCTGTTTACGAGCTACGATGCCACAGACAGATACACAGATACACAAACACACAGATACACAGATACACATGTTAAACTTATAACACCCCTCTTTGAAATTGACCACTCTTTCTGACAGCTCACTTCAAAACAATTCTAAGAAAGTGACGCTACGACCAACTATGCAAGCGGTTCTTTTTAAACCCCGACAAAAAAGAGGTGTGTTATAAGTTTGACATATGTATCTGTATATCTGTGTGTCTGTGTATCTGTGTATCTATGTATCTGTGTATCTGTGTATCTGTGTGTCTGTGTATCTGTGTATCTGTGTATCTGTGTATCTGTGTGTCTGTGTATCTGTGTATCTGTGTATCTGTGTATCTGTGTATCTGTTTATCTGTGTGTCTGTGTATCTGTGTATCTGTCTGGGGCATCATAGCTCCCAAAACGGGTGGACCGATTTCCATGCGATTTTTTTCAGTCGAAAGCTATTTTAATCTAGATGGTTCTTAGATAAGTTTCATTAAAATCGGTTAACCCGTTTTTGAAACATTGAACGTTGAAATGACAATGCCGGGGGTTTTTCAACTTTTCTAAGTTGGTTAGGTTATTTCAAACACGAAGTCTAAAGGTCCTAATCCACACTATAACCCGCGTGGGAAGTATAGCCCAAGCCCTCACATTCTGAGACGAAGCCTGTGTCCAGCAGTGGGACGTACGGCTGGAGATGATGGTGGTAATCACTATGCTTGCTTGATTTAGTTAAAATAAATAAATAACTTAGGTACCAGATACGAATTCCACTAAACCTAGTAACAACCGACAAACAGAGTTTATTTTTTTAGGGTTCTGTAGCCAAATTGAAAAAAAACGGAATCCTTGTAGCTTCGCCATGGCCTTCCGTCCGTATGTAACAGACCATGTACTCGAAAAGTGTAAGAGGTATAAAATATTCTGTATTTTTTTGTTTTATGTGCAATAAAGAGATATACATACATACATACATATTAATGAAATGAAATGAAATTTATTTACTTGCTTTAGACATGGTACAAAAGTGATGTTATAAATAGTTGTTGTGCAGTGACATGTCTAACCGGATATATTGGCATGCAATTTTATTTTTACCTTATGATTGGTTGAAAGAATTAACGGAATTATTAGATACATTAAGCTGAATACATTATTACATTATTGAATACATTATTACATTATTGAATACATTATTACATTATTGAATATATTATTACATTATTGAATCCATTATTACATTATTATTAAATATATTATTACATTATTGAATACATTATTACATTATTATTGAATATACTATTACATTATTGAATACATTATTACGTTATTATTGAATATATTATTACATTATTGAAATGAAATTTGGATTAGGTGTCTTGTAGAAATCGCTGCTTAGTTGACAGTTAATTAACAAAAATAATAATTTTTAGGGGGGAGGGGGTTCACTCCATACATGATAGTAACAAAGGTTAGAGAAATATTTTTTAAGCAAACGTCAATGTGTAGCACATATTTCAACAGCTCTTTTAACAGACAAGTAAAAATATTTGTGTACCTCGCCCTTTTATTTCAAACCGTAGGTCCAAAAAATATGAAAAAAAAGCAATGGTGGCGCATAATAAACATTTTCAGCGAAAATTGTTTTCAAGATGATCGGATTAACCGATTTTGAGTTACCTAATGCCAAAAAACTGCGCTTCTCAACAAGACGACGTAAGTTCCATGAAGATACGCCCTTTTCTGTATTTCTTTGTAGTAACGGTTACGAGCTGTCGGTAGGCCTCCAACAAGATGGAACGACGACCTAGTAAAGATTGTGGGACCGCGGTGGATGCCGTAAGCACAAGACCGGTCTGGATGGAGAGCTTTGGGGGAGGTCTATGTCCAGCAGTGGATGTCAATCGGCTGATACGATTATGATGACGATGAACGGTTACGGAACCCGACTTGCTCTTGCCCGGTTTTTTATTTTTACCCCGGCTCTCTCGTTATTGCATTTCGGTCCCGGGAATTCCGCAGGGACAGTGTGTGCGTGGTCGGACACAAAGCCGATTCTGGCTTCAAAACAAACAAACAAACACGCTCCTAGCGTTCAATTTGTGTGCTTAGCTCGTGCGCCGGTCTATTTAGTATCTAGCCAATCGCGAGGTTGACATGTTAGCTACCCGCTGGAATTTTCTTTATGTCCTCAATCACGGTATGCTTTCGAGACCATCATGGACGCAACGTCGCGTCCGAAACGTCGAGGTATGTAATAGTAGTTGTTTTATGCAGCTGTTACATAATAATGGCCCTTAAAACACGGGTGTGGTTCTCTCGGCTTTGCCTCATTTTATAATAAGATCACACGAGTGTATAAGGCCTAATTATGTAGAATTGCATACATTATCTACACATTAAGTACTCTATGATGGGTTCAGAAGCCGAAGTCATATATATATTATACCTATCAGGAATATGACTTGGTTTTTATTTATTAAAGACAAACATAACGGGCACGCTTCGTAGCGAATATTTTTTCATTGTAAATTATGTTGGTTTTTGAAGATGGCTCAAATTTTCCATACTGGCTGTCGAAATGCTGGTAATTTTCTACGGTTTCTGAGCGCATTATAGAGGACTTATGATATGTGTGTAGACAAATATTTTTACGTAATTAATACCCGAGTATAATGATAATCCTTTAATTTGGCCAAAAAATGTTTGCCAAACTGATTTATTTCCCAAAATGCTTTACTTTCCAGAAACTGTTAAATATTTCAGGATTTTCAGGGCCATCTCGTAGAACCCTTAGGATTAGGTTAGGTTTGCTTTATAAAAATCCTAAATTATTTACAGTACTTTGGGAAATGAAACATTTGGGGCATGAATCAGTTTGGCACCCCCAATTGTGAAATAAATCAGAGTAGAACCCTTGGTGCGCGAGTCTGACTCGTGCTTGGCCAGTTTTTGTTTACCAGGTGCCCCCGAATTTTGTTTTATATCGCACGAACGTTTTATCATGACAAAAAGTACAAACATGTAAGAACGTATTTAATTTTAAACGAAATAACATTATTAACCTTTTAAAGAATAATTTTACAGTGTACATCGCTTAATAATCCGTCTAACTGAGAAAAAATTGCAATCTACAAGAAATGCGGACTCACTCGAAAAGGTACTCTAGGAGCCAAAGAACGGTACGGTACTCGGGTATCAATCACTATCTTTTGATAGTGAAATCAACGGATGACTCAAGTACACACAAACACACATACAGCACCAGGCCTCCTCTCAACATGAGAGGACGTTTTCTATAGTTCCCACACGGGCCCAGTTCGGATTGAGAATTACTGCATACACTCCATTGATTTCCTTAGGAGTGTGTAGATCGCAATGTTTTGCTTCAAGGAAAAGCTCGTAATAAGGTGTTAAATGTAATTTGGTCGATGCTAGGAATGCTTGGCTTATGGCTTGTCCGGGTGAAAATCCTCCCGCTTATCCAAATTTCCAACGGAGCTGGGATGACACACTATCCAAATTAACTTATTCTAATATTCTCAGTTCCAGTTCAGGCCCAGACCGCGCAAGGCTTTTGGCTGTGGCAAGAAAGGAATCCGGTGACTGGCTTCATGCTTATCCTTCCGTTAACACCGGAACCTTTCTTGAGCCTGAAACACTGAGAATTGCAGTCGGGCTAAGACTGGGTGTTGCGCTGTGTTCACCACACCGTTGCCTCTGTGGCACCAATGTGGACGAAACGGGACACCATGGTCTTTCCTGTCAAAAGAGCGCCGGCCGTTTCTCCCGTCATGCCGCGCTCAATGACATAATCCGCCGGGCTCTTGCCTCTGCAAACGTGCCGGCCATTTTGGAGCCAAGCGGCATTGCCCGCGACGATGGCAAAAGGCCGGACGGGATGTCTCTGATTCCCTGGAGAATGGGTAGGGTTCTGGTTTGGGATGCGACCTGTGTCGATACAGTAGCACCCTCACATCTCCAGGGAACCACACAAAAAGCTGGTGCGGCGGCAGAAATGGCCGAAAATAGAAAAAATTCTAAGTATCAATCTCTCGGTCCGAATTATAATTTTGTTCCTGTCGGGTTTGAAACTTTGGGTCCATGGGGTCCCAGCGCTTACAAGCTTATTTCTGAGTTACAAAAGCGCTTAGTTGATGCAACTTGTGACCAAAGGGCTGGCAGTTTTCTCTCTCAAAGAATCAGCATCGCTATTCAGCAAGGCAACGCTGCCAGCCTTTTGGGCACTATGCCACGGGGGCCTTATTTAGTTTAAGCTTAGATTTAATGTCATTGTAAATTGCTTTTATTATGTAAATAAAGTTATCTTAATTTAGCACATGAATTCCGAAAAACTCAGAGATGCAGGCCGGGGCTTGAAACCACGACCCGCTGCTTGAGAGGCCACAGGTCAAACTACTAGGCTATATTATCAGGCTAATTGTAATAGTAGTTTATGCAACTGCTGCATGATGAGGGTCCTTAAAACACGAGTGTTTTAAGGTTTAGACCTTTTATGTGGAGTTGCATACATTACTTTATCTACACACATATTATAAGTACTCTAAGATGGTTTCAAAAGCCGAAGGCATGTATCATACCCATACCTGTCACGAATTTGATTGTTTTTTTTTAATCATAGACAAACATACCGAGTTGACGTTTCGTAAGCTGTTTCTTTTTGTAAAAAAAAATCCCATTAATTTATTATACATGTCGGACTGAACTCGACTTATATACGTGAGTGATCCGTTTTATTCACTATGATTGTAAATTACGTTGGTTGTCAAATTCGAAAAATCTAATTCGATATCGAAAAGTCATTACGACATCGAATTCGATGTCGTAATGACTATTATTTTACTGCTGGACCTGCTGGTCGTGGTGGTTGGCGGCGGAGGCGACGATGTACTGCAATGCTGGTCATTTTTTTGTCATTGTATGTTGAATTTCATTCTATGAATGTTTCATAAAAATAAAAACGAAAATAATCAATAAATCGATTGTTTTCATTGATTCAGAAAATAATTCCATCTCTTGCCACTAATGCGTAACTGTAGAAGTTCCGTAGTGGGTGAGCCGCTTGATTAAGCTGCTCATAGATGGCGCTGAGGAGAAATCTTCCAAATAAAAATATGACACAAGGCATTAAAAAATTCGTTAGGTACACCAACGTTAAGTATAGCTTAATTGGTGGAGCGTGGTACGGATTACCGAGGTTGCTGGTTCAAGTCCAGCTGCTTAACGAATTTTTCTTGACATTGTCATTTTATGTTGATTTTCTACGGTTTCTGAACGCATTATAGAAGACTTATGATATGTGTGTAGATAAATTATTATAATGATTACATTTGGAGGTTACTGCGACCCCTCTTAGGGGATTCCACTACGGAGAGACCCATAGGTTAAAAACACTATTCTTTAATGTAATGAACTTAGAAAAGTTGAAACCCCCGATATGTTCTTTTAGTAACTTCATAACTTCTGAACCGATTTTGATGAAACCCAGCTAACTAGCCTTCGATTTAAAGTAGCCGCGTTCAAAACTGCTTATCCGTCTTTGAGCTACAATGCCACAGACAGACACACAGATACACAGATACACATGTCAAACTTATAACACCCCTCTTTTTAACCCGGACGAAGAATATGACATGATGTTATTAGTTTGACATGTGTATCTGTGTACCTGTCTGTGGCATCATAGCTCCCAAACGGATGGACCGATTGCGACGCGGTTTTTTTCAATCGAAAACTAGTTTAATCGAGAGATTTTTAGCTAAGTATCATTAAAATCGGTTTACACGTTTTTGAAATATTGAACTTTGAAATGTGTCGGGGGGTTTTCAACTTTTCTAAGTTGGTTAGGTTATTGCGTCGGGGTTCGAAATTATTCTCAGAAGAAAACATGTTCCCTGCTCTTACACTACGCCGTGTGAAGTCAAACAAATAGCCCGTTTAACCTACTTCGCCAAATATCCATCAAACAAATTGGATGGCATCAGTTGGTTGAATTTTGTTTGTAGAGTCAATGTAAATTATTGTTTGAAGATACGGGAAAAAGTTACTGTAGGAAAAATAAATATTATATAAAAAGTACTCATAACTTTTTCCACTCTATGCCTTAATATACAGTGTACTTTTTAATGAACCGTCACGTCACGACTTTAGCCATCCGTTGAGTAAGGTCTAAAATTAAATGAACGCCCCTGTACTAAAGTTTTTACATTGAAAAAAAAAAACATTCTCCCATACATTCATTGCCTCTGGTTTGCTCTGGTTGACAATATTATATGGGAGAACGATTTTTTTCAATTTCTATTAAAAAAAAACTTCACAGTGGTGCAAATAAGACAAGAATCGTTTGCTGTTGATACGTGCCACTAGTGGTTCTGCCAATTTTCTCATAGTAATACGCGATGGTGACTTATTTTTAGTCGTTGATCACACTAGAGGCTCACTGCGTCTAGTGTAATCAACGGCCGAAAATACGTCTCGATAGCGTTTGCGTTACGGCTGTCAAAGAGTATGAGAATTGTTTTTGTCGATACATGCCACTAGTGGTGCTGCTGCTAATGTGCCCATAACTAGTAATTCAGACGCAAATGCGAACGCGATCGTGACGTATTTTTGGTCGTTGATTACACTAGAGGGTCTGGTTTAAAATTATGTCCGTCATACGAATTGCGTTTAACGTATCGTATTAAAGCATAAAACGTGCTTACGTTTGCCAAGTTGCGGTCTCCACTCAAGAACGGTTACCCCAGCGGTTGTCAGTACCTATTTGTGTTTATGAGTTGTGATCGATGAAAATCATAAAGCAGACAGACGGCAGGCGCCTTTGGCTTATCTATGCACTACAATTTTTCTGCCACTTTTTGAGAGGGACGAGGAACACACACGCACACGTCTGCGCTCATGTCTAAATTTGTTACGTTCCTACAGCCTCACACTCAAACAAAACTGGTGACAAGTTCGTGTGAACGAATGCCAAAAACACGCACACAATCAACAGATCCTGACCATTTTGATCAGACTTAATGTTAGAGTTTTGGCGGAGGGGAAATCGCGCGTTAACATCTCCATTTCTTTCCTGTACTAAAATGTAAATTATCTCAAGAAGTCTGATTATTATAGAAAATATTTCGAATAACGTGCTCCACTGCGCAAACGAGACATCATTAATTCGTACCTTGGGCATTAAATCATAAATAATGCTCGCGAACCAATTAATTACAGATTCGGCTTAATTAAAATAATTAGCAAACGAATCAGCTGAAACAATTAGAGGAGTCCATTGCAGTCTACTTTAGAATTGTCAGTTAGAGTCAGTTGGAGAATAAAAACAGCGCGCCATTTCGTACCACAATCATTAAAAAGGGATTTCCATACATTTTCGTTTAACTTGTGCTGTCAAGCGTTTGCTTAAGTTTAGTTATGTTCACATCACGTCTTAATGACATGAAACTACAGTGAGACTCAATCATAATTAAATAAATACCGATCACTCAAGTATATAAGACTAGGGATGGTCGGCGCCCCCAAGTTGGAAGACTGAGCTAAATACTGCGTCAACGGTGAGTGAAAACGAGTGAAGTGATCAGTGTAGTGTGCTACCCTGCATTTGACTATAATAAAAATGACGATGAAAACGAGGGTAGTTGTGTGCCGCTGTCAGCTGCGCCTAGTAGTCGCGCGAGCAGAGCCGCGTCTCGTCTCGCTGCCGCTGAGTTGTGCGCTCCCAGAGGAAGGACTACGAATTAATCCGAAACATGTCGCGCTAAACTCGACTTATATAATCTACGTGAGTGATCCGTTTTTATTTCATAATGGTCAGTTTTGTGACGACTGCTAACCACAAGAAGTAGTCAACTAATTAATAATTCGCTAAAAACGCCCCAATACGAAGTCACTCGAACCCGAATCCTTTAACTGTTAGTAAGCTGTGTTCGTATTTTAATCAAGAAAATGTTATCCTGCTGTATTTTTCACAACAACATCCGGGCTTTAATTTAATTTGGTCAGTTCAACAGTTTTAACGAAGGTGACTTACAGATTTCTTGGAAATTGTTTACAAAATGACGAATAAGAAGTGACAGGGTTTGTTTCAGTTGTTGCTAACGGCCAAACTCTGGTTGAAGTGCCTGATTGTGTCAGTCTCAAATAGATGCTGACTGATACCTATCAGGCGAGATTTCGGCAGAAACTTAGTGTACACGACTTACAGTCAGCAGCAATAGTTGCTAAGCAACCGAAGCGGTAACAATGATCTAAGCACGGCTGCATTTTTGTAGACTTAAGAGCTTGTGCAGACCATTGTGACCGCGACGGTGAAGCCGTGATAGCCTAGTGGTTTGACCTATGGCCTCTCAAGCAGAGGGTCGTGGGTTCAAACCCCGGCTCGTACCTCTGAGTTTTTCGGAATTTATGTGCGGAATTACTTGAATTATGAGCTTTTCGGTGAAGGAAAATATCGTAAGGAAACCTGTGCACACTCCTGCGAAGCAATTCAATGATGTGTGTTAAGTTCCCAATCCGCACTGGGCCCGCATGGGAACTATAGCCCAAGCCCTCTCATTCTGAGAGGAGGGGGATTTAATGTTTTCGGGACGAAAAAGTTACCAATTTTTTACATTATATACTAATATAAAAGGTGTACGAAAATGTTTCAAAATAAAAGGATCGCTCGAAGGTATTATAAGTCGATTTTTTCCCATTTATTTCACTACGGTTAAATCCGTGATAGCTCCATGTTAATAGTAAACGAAAGCGTTTTTAGTTTGACGTTGCTTAAAAGAAAAAAAAAATACGCATATAATAATTATTATCTAATGAGCAGTATGTCCACTTCAGAGGTCTAATAGTTTTAAATAATCTATCTACTGTTTTTTGTGAAAATAAGCGGATCACTCACGTTATGTCAGTCGAGTATAGCCCGACTATGATTTGCCGCATAAGCCGCAGCGCGCAGTTTGAATTTCGCTACCGTCGAAGAGTGTGCACCCAGGAAGGACTATATACGGATTAGTTCGAAACACGTCGGGCTATACTCGACTGACATACGTGAGTAATCCTTCTATTTCACTATAATCTACTGTCTCTCTCTCTCTCTCTCATGTCACTTGACTTGCTTGTTTGCCCTCCTTGTCGTATAAAAAAAAACATCCATGGTTAAAACACCAAACTCTTAAGTTGCAATTATTAATTCTACCCAGACGAAACTGCAGGCAGCAGTTACTTCACAATCGGTAATAAAAAAAAAATCCGATGAAATGAATTGAGAACCTCCTCTTTTTCTTGAAAACGGTTAAAAAACGAGAGTCACTGCAATCTATACCTATAAAAGAAGACCGTGCCTGACTGACTGACTGACTGACTGACAAACAACGCACAGCCTAAACCACTGGACCTAGAGACTTGAAATTTGGCAGACATATACCTGGAGTATCCTAGAGGAGCACTAAGAAGGGATTTTTCGAAATTCCCACGGGATAGGGAATAAATGGGATTTACATTTTCGAATCAAAGTGGCTCTATCTCCGCAGCTATAATTATTAGAGGTTACAAATTTGGCATGCAAGTAGGTAATAATAACAGCTAATAACGGGTTTCAGGATTTTTCGAAATTCCCACGGGATAAAGGATAAACAGTAATATTTTCATAGTAACTGACTAGCAGATATAGAGACTTGCAAGTTTACAATTATTATTTCTTGAGGATCATAGAGGTGCACTAAAAAGGACTTTTTCGAAATTCCCACTGGATAGGGAATAAATGGGATTTACATTTTAGAATTTTTAATCGATCTAAAGAGTTAAAATGCAAAATGCTTGCATGCCTGCTTGCATGTCTGCTTGCATGCCTGCTTGCATGTCTGCTTGCATGCCTGCTTGCATGTCTGCTTGCATGCTGCTTGTATGTCTGCTTGCATGCCTGCTTGCATGCCTGCTTGCATGCCTGCTTGCATGCCTGCTTGCATGCCTGCTTGCATGCCTGCTTGCATGCCTGCTTGCATGCCTGCTTGCATATCTGCTTGCATGCCTGCTTGCATGCCTGCTTGCATGTCTGCTTGCATGCCTGCTTGCATGCCTGCTTGCATGTCTGCTTGCATGCCTGCTTGCATGTCTGCTTGCATGCCTGCTTGCATGCCTGCTTGCATGCCTGCTGGCATGTCTGCTTGCGTGCATTATACCTTGCTTAGTATACTTGCTTGCGTGCCAGCTTGCATGCTTGCTTGCAATATTGCTTGCAAGCTTGCAGGTTCACTTGCACGTTTGCTTGCTTGCTTGCTTGATTGCTTGCTTCTTTGAAATGCTTATGGTTCACGCGAGCGACCAACAATAAACTGTAATTTTAACAGACACCGTTTCTAACCGCATCAAATTAAACACAAAGCCACACAGACCGCCACGATTGCAAAACCACTTTAAATTATTGTAAACGTACCGTAATATTTTGCGAAACAGGAAACGAGCATGTCTTTTGTTTTTTTTTACTAATAACCTAACTAACTTAGAAAAGTTTGAAAAGCGCGACATTTTAATTTAAAAGATCAATATCCAGAAAATCCCGACTTCAAAAAATATACCTTATGTCACTTCTACAGTTGGCATTGGTCTTAAACAAAAAAAAACTATTTTTTTTATTTTTATAAAATAGTCGAATTTAAGACATCGATTTGAAGGAATTTGGTTTTAGTTGGGTTTAAAAAAAATATCCTATTTTTAAGTTACCGGAAACTAATAGCTAACCATAGTTCGACGGTCCCCGCGATAAAAACGTGTATTATCAAAACACCAACTTTACAGGAAAAATAAAATGCGAAAAAAAGTCGAATCGTTCTTCACCTGATAGATTAAATTTAAAACAATGTACGTATACAGAAAACAATGGAAATTAATAATCAAATGTATTATTGCCCTAAATAAAAAAAGTATTTAATGTGGGTTTCCGAGAAAATGTGAGAAAATCATATTGTTTTTTTATTCTTGTAAATTTTTTTGTGTAAATTTAATATCAAAGAACTTTACACTGTTATTCGTGTTATAACGATAAGCGCTCGACTAAGTATTAGATCAATACACTAATGTAAAACTTACAAAACAATAATAGGGTTTTACACGAGAAATTCGATTTGCTTGCATATATTATGAGACAATACGAAAACTTTAAAAATTACACGAATAAATGTGCAAAGTAGTTTGCACAAGCCGCAGGATGCTCCGTATGGTGACACGCGTTCTTATTGTTCAAAATAGACGAGGTAATGTGTGTACCGGTAGTTTAGTATTTTTTTCCTGCGTATTCCGCATTTGTGTTTTCCGCAGAACAAACATTGAAGTTAACTTAAAATAGGTTATTTATCATTATTTTTCCAAGGCAAAAAATTAGGACGTGCGTTATAGATAAAATAACGATATTCGCGGGGACCGTCGAGTTGCGTTGGCTTTAAACACTACGTTTATCTTTGCCCGTCACAATTATTTAAAAAAAAAACGTAGTATCATCTGTCACCAGAATTGAGGCGAATCTAATGACACCTCATGAAGTCCATTAAACGGTTTAGGTCGTAGATGTAGCACTTCAGTAACAGCCTATTAATTATAGACTTGGAGATACCTCAATTATATCTGTCTGGAAATACAAACAAGCAATGATTAACAGCCCTTAGTAGTCAGAAATTCCACAGTCGAATTCATACAAATACACAACTCAAAACTAAACTTATATCGCCGATTTACAGAAATATTTAGCATAAGAAAACAAACCAACGTCTCATGTGCTTATCTTGTGGAAAGAAATACATGTAATTTCTCTTTATGAATACCTAAGTTTTATAAACATGCGGCTGTTAGAAATATTTCTTTGAACTTTAAATACTGCTCAAATATGTTTATGGATCAAACGCGTTGGTATACATACACGGGAGTCTGCACATAATTGATTCCTAGACATTTTTGAGCAGAATATTAAATTTTTTAGAGAAGATAAATATTGTACTGTATTTTTTTATTACGATTTATTCTTGAAGGTTATTTAGACGTTATAATATTAATCATTTGTGTCACAATTCCATTATGCTATGAACTAAAATATCCAAAACTGACTTAAAAATTATAGATCTAATAATAAACCACTTCCAGTGGGCAACGTTCCCAAAATGCTGGCGGCATTGCCACGTACAAATACGAGCCAAATACAGGCCAACATTTTGGGTACGTGTTTCGCTGACCAGGCGCCCAGAAAGATCTTTAAATCATTTATGTTAGTTCTTCAATACCTATTTGACGAAATGTCACACAAAGCTATGATGCGTCAAATTACGACACATCTACACTACAACACTGGTTGAAATACCGGAAAATGAACAATACCGTCCGGACTCGACAATCTCGAGTAACATTACTCGATTTATCCCTCAGTTTATTAAAATTTAAAGCCTTAATTGATAATTACACCGAAATAACAACAATCGAAACTTGGTAAATATCGTTTGGGAACGCGCATGCGCGAAACTCGCTAGGAGGGGGCAGAATACCATCTCGGTTTGTCTGAAGCAGCCGCGTCGCGAGTGAGTGTGTATGGAGTGACGTGTGTTGTGAGTGAATTCAGTGATGAGTGCGTTCGAGTAAAAATTGGGTGAGTAATTTTTTGAGTTACAAAATTTTTCGTTTTTTTTTTCTTTGTAAAGTTGGGAGTTTTGACGGGGGAAATTGGGGTTGTTTTGAAGTGTTTGGGAAGAGGTTTATTTGTGTCGTTTGTGGCGTAATATAAAGTTAATTTTAGATAAGTTTTTAGACAAAATCTGTACGTTGTAATTACGTGACATTCAAATTCAAATACAAGCCTACTACGTTGTATGTTTTAAGCAGTTGATATTTAAAACGTTTTTAATGAAAACAGCAAAAGTTTAAGCCATTAGATAAAAGTTTTAAACAAATTTTGCTCGTTGGTAATTAAAATATTACTTAACTTCATTATGGCTGATAATCATGACGCAGTAATGTCACTGCAGAATTTTGAACAGATTTGTCTCATTTACGACGTAACAATATTAAGCAAGTGGGTACCCGCAAGCCCTCTTGTGTCCGTGATTTTCTCGGCTGTTACCCTCCACACCGGAACACAACAGTGCAATCACTGTTGCTTAGCGGCAGGATTAGCAAGTGAGATGGTGGCTTTGCACGTGTGTTAGTGTTACTTTGGTTGTTTGCTTTGAAAATAATACCGACGTAAGTTCTTTTTACTTTACAACGTACCTAGTAAGAGGACTGGTTAAAACGTGACATAAAAAAAAAAATGAATTTTATTATCTTGTAGCAAATAAACTGTGCTTAAAGTAATGATAACAATTTTTTAAACAGACGGTACAGACGGACGAACTGCGTCGCACCATAAGGATTCCTTTTACCATTTTGGTACGGAACCCTAAAACTACCGTGAGACTCGTCAATCACAGTGAAATAAGCGGACCACTCACGTGTATCTAATTCAAGTTTAGCCCGACATCATCATCACCATTATGTCAGCCGATTGACGTCCACTGCTGGCCGGCGGCCTCCCCCGCGGCTCTCCACTCTGACCGGTCTTATGCTTTCCGCATCCACCGCGGTCCCGCAATCTTGATCAGGTCGTCGCTCCATCTTGTTGGAGGCCTACCGACAGCTCGTCTCCTAGCCCGACATGTTTCGGAGTAAATCGTAGGTAGTCGTGCGCTCCCAGAAGAAGGCTACGAATTAGTCCCATACTTGTCGGGCTAAATTTGACTTATATAATACCTACGCGAGTGATCCGTTTATTTCACTATAATGCTAACATAATCATGCACTTTAACTCCTAAAGGAAACCTTTTATCAACTTCAAAGTTTTATTGTACAATTTAAATTGTTATACATTGGTAATTTTGTTTAGTAGACTATTTTATTGCACGTCACTTTAAATCAATCATCACCAGCCTCCCAGTACGTCCCACTGCTGGGCACAGGCCTCCTCTCAGAATGAGAGGGCTTGGGCTATAGTTGACACGCGGGCCCAGTGCGGATTGGGAACTTCACTTCTTCATCTTCTTCGCATCTGGTGTGGAAAAAGCCGTGATAGCCTAGTGGTTTGACTTATGGCCTCTCAAGCAGAGGGTCGTGGGTTCAAACCCCGGCTTGCACCTCTGTATTTTTCGGAGTTTATGTGCGAAAAAACGTTTGTAACTTATTACGAGCTTTTCGGTGAAGAAAAATATAGCGAGGAAACCTGCACACTGGTTGATGTGTGTGTGAAGTTCCCAATCCGCACTGGGCCCGCGTGAGTGTGAATATAGCCTAAGCCCTCTCAATCTGAGAGGAGGCCTGTGCCCAGCAGTGGGACGTAAAAAAAGGCTGGTAATGTGTGTGTGTGTGTGTGTGTGTGTGTAAGAATTGTAAGAGTTTCTTGCGGCGCATTCTTCTTGGCAATCACGGTCTTTCCGAAAGCGCTAGTAGACTCGAAAAAAAAGACGTGTAAAAGATTCAACTGCCTATTTGCTGAATAAGATTTAAAATTTAGAATTTTGTAGTTTGACCGTTAATTCAAATGATAAAATATACGGGGTGTAATAGTCTCACCATCTCCATCCTTTTTTTCACGTCCCACAGCTGGGCATAGACCTCCTCAGAATGAGAGGGCTCGGGCTATAGTTCCCACGAGGGCCCAGTGTGTATTGGGAACTTCACACACATCATTGAATTGCTTCGCATAGTCTCATACATGACATAAATAACTAACAACGCTTTCAACGGTCTTTTGTCTTAACTAAGCACAGACATTCGACCTTATTTCATGTGTTTAATGGGTGCCTGTTTTATGGTATTATTAGCGAAATAAATTCTTACTGGAATGAAATTTGAAACGTATTTTTACTATGCCGCGGACGACCGTGCCTCGTAATAAAAATTTAAGAGCACGATAAAGAAGCGAAAGCTCTTTTCGAGTAACGAAAGAAGTGTTCGATATCTAGGTCATAGCAAAGATAATAATATTACGTCATAGATAGCCAAGTATAGTATGGCAATGATATTACATATAAAAAACTGGCCAAGTGCGAGACAGACTCGCGCATCGAGTATTTTAAGTTGTCCAGCAGAGCCCTGCAAAATGTAAGCAGTGTGGAGTCATTTTATATTCGTCTATGACACATACAGACAGAAATAAAAACCGGACAAGTGCGAGACAGACTCGCGCACCGAGTATTTTAAGTTGTCCATTGTTAGCAGAGCCCTGCTTCTGAGTAAAATGTACGCAGTGTGGGGTCATTTTATATCGGTTACTTACCTACATAGAATAACACAACATAAATAAGTAGTAAGTTTTGAATAACATAAATAAGTTAATCAACTATTACTCGTAAACCTGTAAAGCCCACTTATCTCTACTACTATTTGCTCACAAAATTTCACGAGAGTCGGCTGAGCAATGATGATCTCATAAAGCAGACGGACGGGAGGCGTCTTTGTCTTATCTATGCGCTACAATTTTTCTGCCACTTTTTGAGGGGTACGAGGAACACACACGTACAGCACACGTCTGCGCTCATGTCAAAATTTGTTACGTTCCTACAAACTCACACTAAAGTAAAATTGTCACACAAATGCCAAAAACACGCAGACAATCAACAGACCCTGACCATTTTGCTCTGACTTAATGTTAGAGTTTTGGCGGAGGGGAAATCGCGCGTTAACGTCTCCATTCCTTTCCTGCTCTAAGGCTGATGTAGATGAGAACATCTGTTCTCATCTACATCAGCAGTCAGTCTTTTCTATCAGGCAGTCTTTTTTTTTATTCAACTCTTTCAAACGAGCAAGTGGGTCACCTGATGGTAAGTGGTCACCGCCACCCATGAGAACCAGCAACCCCAAGAGTCACTAGTCCGTTGCCGGCCTTTAATGATGAAAAGGGATAGAGGAAAGGGAAGGGCACCGGCACTCTCACTGACCGAACGAAACGCGACAGGGGTGCTGTTGCTTCACGCCGATTTTCTGCGAGAGGGTGGTACTTCCCCGGACGAGCCGGCCCATTCGTACGGCAGCAAATAGCTAGGTATGGCTCTCCCACTACAGAGGGTCGAGCACGACTACGAATGCTGCGTAACGTAAAGTCAAATAGTAAACGTTGTCGAGTTTGTATGACGTTTGGAACAGCGCCCGCCCGTGAGCATATTTGGAACTAAAATTTATTATGAGGTTTCTCGATCTCGGTACGATAACCGTAACGTTACGCAGCTTTCGTAAAGTCGTGCTCGACCCTCTGAAATATACGAAAGCATTTTTGACCAATCTGAAGCGGAGAGTCTTCGCTCGCTTCGGTCAACTACTGTAATTGGGTCGTTCAAACCCTTAGCAAGTCAAACTTGACAGACTCCCAATTTCGTGGGTCATCGATATATGGACGAAATTTGTCCCATCCATCATGAGAATGACCGATCGGTCGACTAAACGAGTTCGGACGTCGATGCCGGCGGGCGAAAGCATTAAAATGTTGACATTTTATTTTGGCCGACTCCAGCCTTTAGATACGTTAGTTTATTGTATATGTCGATGTACTATAGCAAAGACTAGCTATTATTTTTATAATAATTGGGTTTTATTATTACTTAAATTTTTCAATTCCGGTTGAATATGTACCCCCTACCAAATAAGTGAAACGTTGTAATTTTCCATTTGTATACTCGCATGTTCAGCAAATACATTATCATTCGTTCATTCAATATTTTAGTTGTTAGTTTAATAAACTAGCCGATCCCGCATAAGACATAAGCCACAGCTTGTTTTATAAAAATCCTGAAATATTTATTGCCAGAAAAAAACGCATTCGGAAAAACGAGAAAAGGGTGAAACGAGAAAATGGTGAAACGTTTTTTCGGACAGACTATTGAATTAACAGTGTGCAGGTTTCCTCGCGATATTTTTCTTCACCGAAAAGCTCGTGGTAAATTACAAACGTAATTTCGCACATAAATTCCGAAAAACTCAGAGGTGCGAGTCCGGGCTTGAACCCACGACCCTCTGCTTGAGAGGCCGTAGGTCAAACCACTACGCTACCATGGCTTTTACGAGTTATTAGGCGACATTAAGACGTCATTAGAAAGATTTCGACGGTACTCTGACTCAACCTCGTATATAAGCATTGACGAAATTGGAATAACCACCTTAGGTTCGCGGTTTAGAGTGGTTATTCCAATTTCGTCAAAGTTGATATACGAGGCTGAGTCAGAGTACCGATTTGTGTTTCGTTCGTTACAGAGTACATTTTACCAATTTTCAGCACACCTAAAATCATTAGTCACCCTAGAACGTGACACAGTAGCAAATTGACGTTAAATTATTTATGTCGAAATTAAACCAGGCGTGCATCAATGCGTTAACTTTAACTGTAAGGTTATCCACAAACTTTCGATTGAAAAACGCAATGTCGTTACCTATATTAATATCAAACTGTAGGTCGATTAAACTTACGCCAGCCCGAAGTAACATAGGTTAGGTCACTTTTTGTTACAAAAATTACACTAGAGGTTCTGAGGGTCGAGCACAACTTTACGAAAGCTGCGTAACGTAAAGTCGAATAGTAAACGTTGTCGAGTTTGTATGACGTTTGGAACAGCGCCCGCCCGTGAGCGTATTTGGAACTGAAATTTAGTATGAGGTTTCTCGATCTCGATACGATAACCGTAACGTTACGCAGCTTTAGTAAAGTGGTGCTCGACCCTCTAGTGTACCCAACGACTCTCGAACGCGTTTGCGTTAACGTGTCAAATACTTTGAGGATAGTAGTAGTAGTATATATGTGTACGTTTATTGTATGTCGCTAGAGGTGGTGCCAATTTGCTTATAGCAGACTACTCAACAGAAAATAGGGGCCAATAAGTATTTTGTTCGTCAGGAGAAAGTTAGCCCCGGGAACTTCGTACCGCTTAACAGTTTGTGTGAAAAAATGAAGCTGTCGTTTTAAACATTTTCTTCGCATATTTTCCATATTTCCTCACCGTCTAAATCTTACCTGAACTTCCACGAATATTTCAAGACCAAAATTAGCCTAATCGGCATAGCCGTTCTCGAGTTTTAGCGAGACAAACGAACTAAAATTAATCTTTATATGTAGACTAGCTTTCGCCCGTAGCTGCGCTCCCGTGGCAAAACTCTCTATCCCGTGGGAATTTCGAAAAATCCCGCCTCATCCCGGGCGTACATTATATAACCTAACCAACTTAGAAATGATGGAAAACCCCCGACATTGTCATTTCAAAGCTTAATATTTCAAAAACGGGTTAACCAATTTTAATGAACCTTAGCTAAGAACCATCTCGATTTAAATAGCTTTCGACTAAAAAAAACTGCATCGAAATCGGTTTACCCGTTTGGGAGCTATGATGAGCTATGGAGCTGGGCGTTGATCAGTCAGTCAGTTAGTAAGTCAGTCAGGACTTGACTTTTTATATTTTATTATGTAGATTAATATACATATTTTTAATTAACAGTGACACAAGATAATTACTTAAGCTAATAATCACGTAATTAAGTACCTAGTCAATTGTTTCACTTACAGTTTTCACGTAGCGATCAAAACACTTGGTGGACCCTATCTTCTTCTGAGTAGGTTTTCTTTTATACGACAAGGAAGGCAAACGGGCAAGTGCGTCACCTGATGGTAAGTGATCACCACTGCCAATAGACACCCGCAACCTCGGGGGGTTTGCAGATGCGGTGCCAACCTAGAGAGCTAAGATAAAATGTATAATTGAATCGAACGCGAACGCAATCGAGACGTTTTTAACCCCCGACAAAAAAGAGGGGTGTTATAAGTTTGACATGTGTATCTGTGTATCTGTCTGTGGCATCATAGCTCCCAAACAGATGGACCGATTTCGATGCGGTTTTTCTCAATCGAAAGCTAGTTTAATCGAGATGGGTCTTAGCCAAGTTTCATTAAAATCAGTAAACCCGTTTTAGAAATATTGAACTTTGAAATGAAAATGTCGGGGGTTTTTCAACTTTTCTAAGTTGGTTAGGTTATTATACGATAAGGAAGGCAAACGGGCAAGTGCGTCACCTGATAGTAAGTGATCACCACTGCCAATAGACACCCGCAACCTCGGGGGGTTTGCAGATGCGGTGCCAACCTAGAGAGCTAAGATAAAATACATAATTGAATCGAACGCGAACGCGACCGAGACGTTTTTTTGTGTCATAAATTAATCAGGCTCAGGTTTAATCATGCTCGCGACAATCTTCCTTCCGTAGCCGTCCTACCGTACCGGTATCCATAAAATCGGATTACCGCAAATGACCGGACACGTGTGAAATCCCAGCGGCAGTAAAGTGTCGTTTCGTGTAGGCAAACAGGCCACTAATTGAAACATAATATTTATAACGAGCTGTCTTTTTTCAAGGGTTTCAGGCGTTCGAATTTGGTGTCCCATATTAACGTTTGGTTTAGATTTTTTTTTAAACCTTTAAAACTTAACGATGAGACGTGACAACCAAACGAGAAATATTATTACTATTGGTGTTTTGTCATTTAAATGCTTAGAAATCGCATGCAAATCCCTTCGAGACCATGGACGCAACGCAACGTCGCGTCCGAAACGTCGAGGTATTTAAATTTAAATGCATTTTTTACGCGATTAAGTCCCGAGTATCATTATAATGCACTTCTAAAGAGCTTACCAATTTTTAGTTTTACTTAATTAGAAGATAAACTGTTTTTAGGGTTCCGTGCCTCAAAAGGAAAAAACGGAACCCTTATAGAATCACTTTGTTGTCTGTCTGTCTGTCTGTCAAGACCCTTTTACTTTGGAACGCGTGGAGGTAGCATGCTGAAATTAATATCAAACACTCAAATCTACGGTGCCTTGAAGCTGTGAAAAAATCAACCTTCCAATTCAACGCAATCAAAAGATACAGTCATTAAAAAGGTTGTTTCCATACAAATCGCCGTACTGAGAAAACCTAAAGGGTACTTCCAGTTGTCCTAGAAATTTAAAACTTGGTATGAAGGTAGCTCTTATAGCACAACCACTTGGAAAAGTCTCAAAATCTTAAATTTTTATGTCTATCTGTAGTACATCTTGCTTAGGAGCAGGGCTTTGCTAACACTGGACTTCTTAAAACACGGGGAAAAGCGTTAAAATCTTTCTACGGAACCCTCGTGCCCGAGTCCGACTCGCACTTGTCCGGTTTTTCATAGAATAAGGGTAATTATTGTACCTGTTGCAATGCCATCTACCAATCTACCTGCCGTTCCTATATAACACTGAATACTTTCTCATTGTTATGGCGCTCCAGGTCATTACTTTATCATGACGTGATCGTCTTATATGCTATGTCTAACTTTGTAACTTTGTTGCCTAAAAAATAATGAAATGATTCTAGAACAATATTTAAGAAATTCATATTACATATTAAATAGGTAATAAAGTACTGCCAAAAAACACACGCAAGTCTCCAGCCTTCTTAGCAGGTACCTTCGAATATTTTCCCATCATATCGCTTATTACCATAATCCCTTTCAAAAACCCTTTCGCGGATCTCGAAAACCGGGTTCGGTCTAAACTGTTTACCTTTATTCCCCCCCCCCAAATTGTAGCCTGTCGCATTAAAGGTACGTGAGTTGAATGAAAACATTACCGATTTTTTACTGGTAAATTTTATCGCCCATTTTACCGGAATTTCGGTTGAGCGACACGTTAATTGGTGTTTCGGTGGTGTCATGTGTTCATTACGTCGGTGACGTGAGATGCTATTGCTGAAAAAATATTAATTTTGCGGTGTAGTGGAGTAAGATCATAAGCGCTTACAGATCTAGTCAGAATCAAGGCCAAGCCTGTAGGTACTAGACAATGAATAAATATACTTAAATAAACAAATGCTGCTTGTACTACCAAGACTCAAGAGCAAACATTCGTATTATTAATCATGCAATTTATTTTTAATTTTAACCGACTTCAAAAATGGAGGAGGTTCTCAATTCGTCGGAATATTTCAATTGAAAGATAAGATAAGATATAAACCGGAAATCTTACCCGACCGGTATCGAACCTGGGACCTCGAGCTTCGTAGTCAGGTTCAATGACCAGACTATCCGGTCGTCATTCTACCTATTCATGATAATGATAATGATGACATTTTAGTGTAATCAAGAAAAAATAACAGATCATGATCTCAATTGGAAAATCTTTTTGTATTTAAATACCAATTCTGGTGTAAGGGTGGGCACGCGACCCGGAGTGTCGAGGTTCCGGGTTCGATTCCCGGGGTTAGTATTTTTCTGGTTTTTTTCTGTGTATTCATGTTTCGGTGAGTTTATTAAAAATACAAAATTAACAAATGTCATTTTAAAATTTATACTTGAGTATTCAGTTTTCCGACGTTTATTGCGTTACGGAATTCCATGATATATTTCGTTTTATTGCAATTTACAGTCCATTCCATCGTTAAATATGTCAAAGGGAGATATTTCGGAACACAATTTTGCGTGTGCAAAGTTCGTAGCAAGTGGCAAGCCATAGTTTCTGCCTACCCCCGTAAGAAAGAGGCGTGCGTGATGTTTTGTATTTTGCGTTAATTTCTAAAATCGAATAGTAAACGTTGTTGAGTTTGTATGAACTAAATCTTAGTATGAGGTTTCTCGATCTCGATACGATAACCGTAACGTTACGCAGCATTCGTAAATTCGTGCTCGACCCTCTGTGTACTGGATTCTATAGTACATACCTAATTATATTGAAGTGTTTGTGATCATTAAGCCTTCAGCTTTCAAAACTTCTCAGTTTTTGGTAAAAAATATAAATAGATAAATCACTGTTTTTTTTAGTGAGCCAATTTTTGAGTACCTACTTAGCTTATAACCGGGAAAGTGGAAGGAAATGGACCAAGAGGGCGTAGTCCGAAACGATGGTCTGATCAAATCTCTGAAAACCTGGAGATGAGCATTGGCACAGCAATCCACCGCGCAGAAGACCGAAGCGAGTGGAGGAAGGCTGTAGATGGCGTTTGTCGGGGTCACGATCCTCAACATTGGGGGACCGACTGAGGAGGAGGACTTAGCTAATGTTGTACATTTGCTAAAAATGATTATGACAGACACATGATTATGTTATACCTATGTGATAAAAAATAAAATAAATTAAGTTCTGATTTTTTTTCTCTTTTAGTAACGGTTGTAGAAAATGTATGGTAAAGTATTTCAAGTGAAGATATTTCCATATTTTCCCATAACACATTTAATTTTGAAAAAGAAAACATCTGATAGCATCTGATTGACGGTAAGTGGAAAAATACAGCGGTCTCTAAAGTTGAAATAACTAAAAAAAAAAGTGAAAGCGAAACTTTCTTAAGAAACTCCAGCTGGAGCTCGGAATTATATTCTGTTTTTCTTCACACCACTTATCCTCTTAAATAGATTAGCTTCCGATAAAATTGTCAACCTTAATTGAATCATCCCCCAATCATCTACGCCACCCAGCCATAATTACTTAAAATGATTAGGCGACCCAACAAACACGAGAACTCGAATGAAAGCTTGTAGCAAAACAAAGCTCCGGATGAACTTCCTACAAGCTTTATCCGCGCCTATTCACAAACTTTTCACAATTACTTGTTTCCGAACTTGACTGAAACTAACACAAAGGAAAAGTGGGATAATAACAGGCCAAAGCCTTAATAAGGGGTGTCGGCTGGAGCTGCAAAAAAATACCTGCGAATAGGTGCTATTTTTTAAAGTTGCTTAAAAAGTGGTTCTTTTTGTGGCTATGTATCGTGCGGAAAGTTGGGTTTTTCGCACTAGTGCTTTTTACGTTTTCAAGGCGCTGCTGGGTCCGCCTGGCCTCACCGCATGCGATGATAGAACCGCGCGCGCCTGGCTCACCGCTTTTGGTTAATTTTTTCGCAATGAAAAATAAAACCAAAATTTTATTCAGTAAATAGGTACTTGTTATGCTGTTTTACAGGTTTTTTTTTTAACTAACAGCGCTTTTGGAAAGACCATGTTTGGTAACAAGAATGCGCCGCAAGAAACTTGAGCTTAATTATTTTCACCTACTAAAAATGTCGTTTAGCACACGTGCGGAAGCGCCATTTTTCACGAGTCCCGAGGTGTCTAGGCCCGAGCCGTGAGATGACATAATAATAATGAGGTGAGGTGAGAGATACTTTCCGCACTTGTATCAAAAAGTAATTATTTAGTACCCAACTGCTGAGCAAAACTTTCTCTCTTTCTTATGACCTCTAACGCACTTGTCTGTTGCAAATGTTTCAATGTTAGGAAAGTCCTTCAAATACAATTTTGGTATATTGGTCAATCATCAACTCTTTCGTTACTGAGGGTCGAGCACGACTTTTCGAAGCCTGCATCACGTAAAATCGAATAGTAAACGTTGTCGAGTTTGTATGACGTTTGGAACAGCGCCCGCCCGTCAGCGTATTGGAACTAAAACTTTTTTATTAGTACTATTACTAAGCGATTTTTATCACTGTGCTTGTTGTATTTGGATCGCCGAAGTCGGAGAAACTCAATCTCAGTCCCCCAAGACACAAGTCTTTACCTAGTTTGGGGGTCAGAACCACGACTTTTTATGTGATCTCTCGGTACATCCCTGCTACTTTCTAATTACTGTAACCCGCTTAATTTTGATTGTACAATAAACCATTTTTGTTATTATTAAAATTTAGTATGAGGTTTCTCGATCTCGATACGATAACCGTAACGTTACGCAGCATTCGTAAAGTCGTGCTCGATCCTCCGACTGAGTGACTGACAGACAACGCACAGCCGAAATCCTTGGCCCTAGAAGTTGCCTTTATGATGTAGACAAGCACTAAGAACGGATTTGTCGAAATTCCAACGGTAATGAATTTGTATCGATTGTCCCACGGTATTTATTAATTTTAAACCCCCGACGTAAAAAGAGGGGTGTTATAAGTTTAACTTTATTTTCCCTTTAAGAGGCTCCCCTGAGAGAATGACCTTGAACGTTTCGCGCCTTCCTCACCCCACCTCACTTCTACTAAACAACTTCGTTTTAGTGACGACATCTATTAAATGTCTGTCTAATTTAATTTTACACAGTGTTATCACAAATACCGCGTCTTTTCGAAAAAAAATTGTTCAGAATTCGCACCGAATACGGAAATTAGGTACTTATTTACAAAATTCAAAATATTATGAATAAAGGTCTGGTGCCCAGCAGTGGGATGTAAATAGGCCGATGATGATGACGATTATAAAAAGGTATTTTAATAATGTTAAAAGTAGAAATTTTAGCCTATTAAATTCTCTATACATTGGTGTATGTCACAAGTCAAAGTAAATTATGCTTATGATGTAGTAACAGAATATTAATTGCGACTTGACTTGTGATGCAGACATCGTAAGTATTAAATACAAAAAAAAATACGTAGAAAAACAAGTTGAGATGTTACAGATACCTGTTGTATTTTAAATATTATGTTTTTATCGTTTAAATAATTTACAGAATGGCTCCAAAAAGCAGCAGCGTCTGGCTCAGGGGAGCGCCTTAAATGACGTCATATCAGTCAAAATTGTCATCTGACAGCATTATTATTAACTCCACTTTAACACAGAGCTGCCAAAATGGTACTGTGTCTAAGTGAGGTCATTAGACTGGACGGCAACGTTAACCGTGAAAGTTTGGACGCGGTCGTAACTTATATCATAAACGCTGAAGTGTGCTGTTATGTTAGTTTGTCCTTGTTCCGGGGCAAAACGAATGAAACTTTTTAAACCCCGACGCAAAAATAAATGTGAGTCTGTGTGTCTATTTGTGCACCGTAATTCTTAAACTGTTGGATGATTTGGTTGCGGTTTCTTTAAACGAAATCTAGGCTAATCGAGATGGTTCTTAGGCAAGTTTTATTAATTGCATGAGAATAACTAATCAGCGCAGACGAGGCTATTTCGCATGACTATACTGCACTACTTCGCGGAGGAGCTAACTAATTTAATCCATTACTTGTAAGTGTAACAGGACCTCTGCAAAGGTACGCCGGAATCTATACAATATTTATTAAAACCTATCATCAGATTTAAACGAGTCACGGTTAATTACATACCAGTCGCCAAATTATTGTGCTTCGGCGACGGAGCAGCCTTACCACATCGTTACCATCATCAGTAGTCATAGCAGTAGTAATAGTCCACTTCATATGCCTTTTATATTTTATATAGGTACTGTTAAAATTTTCTAAGTAATAAATATATTATCACAGTTAATTACATTAGACTTAAGAGAAGGGGATTGACCGCGATTACCTTATAAAGATCGGTTTGATGAGCTCCCGATATTTCGACGCAGCCCGTGATCATGATGCATGTAACTTTGTTGAAATGTCAGGAGCTCGTCAAACTTAAGATGATCGCGATGAATACCCCGTTCTCATTATGTCCTATAAAATCGATCGAACCGTTTTCAAGGTTTTGAAAATAACCTAACCAACTTAAAAAAGATGAAAAACCCTTGACATTGTCAATTCAAAGTAAAATATTTCAAAAACGGATGAACCGACTTTAATGAATTTTGGCTAAGAACCATCTCGATTAAACTGGCTTTCGAGAAAACAACGCAACCAAATCGGTCCATCCGTTTGGGAGCCATGACGCCACAGATCAAACTTATAACACCCCTCTTTTTCGTCGGTGGTTAAAAGTTTTCAACTTTGTTTTTAGTAGTAACGTGTTCTTCGGTTGTCGGACACTCGGAACGGAACTAATAAATTCTAAACAAATAAAACAGACAAACCAGAATCAGAAGCAACTAAAACTATTTACACTTAAATAGTGTAGTTTCGCGTAGTCATCCCCACGCACGCAACTTATCGTGACATGTTGTACGAAAGACAAATGCCGTTGGACTTATAAAAAACAGAACAGAATTATATTTGAAAGAGAGAGAGAAATTTATTCACACAAATTCGACACACAAAAAAGCAATTTGAAAAATTAAATAAAAAGTTAATAAAATTTAGAGAAATGCCGACTACCTAGTGTGAAATGGGCCCCACTCAGCATAATGTTGCGGCGAGCCGCGACGCTGTTTTTCAACATTTGAAGTATAAGTAGCGAAATTGATTAATGGACACAGTGCACGGCGTGCCGTTATGATTCAACGCGGCTTCTGATTTGTTCCTTATTCTGTGGCTAGCACCTAGTCATGTACCTCTAGACTACAATATTCTGCCCGAATTTCCCGAACCTGGCCACAACCCTTCCCAGGCTATCCGACAAATTCGAGGTTATACCCATACCCGCCGGGTAAAAAACCGGCCCTGCATCCATCACGATTGTTTGGGAACAATTCCAATGATTTATAGCGCGTACTCCGGCATTTTCCCCCTATTGACGTATAGGCTGCCTCGAGCACAGATTTAGAACAGTATGAAAGCAGCGGACAATATTTATGACTCGAATGCCTAGCCTCCTGCGTCCCACGGCCACTTTCAACAGTGTGAAATTTGAAACTTGATGTCTTCAATGGAAAGTTTAGGTAAATTCACTTTTGACATATGTCTTACTAACTTATGCCCCGCGGCTTAGCCCCCGTGAAATATTTCAAAATGGGCTAGTTCCTTATCCGGTAGGAATTTCGGAAAATCCTTTCTTAATGCACCTCTAGGATACTCAAGGTATGTTTGCCAAATTTCAAGTCTCTAGGGTTAGTGGTTTAGAATGTGCGTTGTCTATCAGTCAGTCAGTCAGTCAGTCACGGTACTGTTTTATAGGTATAGATAGAAAGGACTTTATCACTTCACGCGTGCACCAGCTGCATCAGCCATAATCACTTTACTTCACACTTGCACGTTGCACTCGCACTTATCACGGGGTTGTTTAGACTTGCCACACATTGCAGTCGCGGCCACAAAACGCGACCATTACTAGCGAGCGCGGGCAACTCCAGCAGCTTGTGGCTCGAACGCGGCCACTCGAACGCTCGGTTCGCGCCGATGCTATACGAAATGTATAAAGAAACTCGTCCACAGCTTGTCGTCGCGTTTACTGTTAAGTTTAGTGCATGTAGCAAAAATATATGTACTAGCACTGGCACTAATTAAAGAATAAACATGTGTTGTGTGTGTGTGTTAAAGTGTGTGTGTTTACATGTTAATTTTACTAGTCACTTAACATCAGAGACAAGTAATCTAAAGACTGCCAATCTCCATACTAACTTGCATAGCTCCGAAATATAAGGTTCACTAGATGGCGTTGTTTAGCATGAATGGGAGTAATACCCCGGCTAAACAACGCTATCTAGTGAACCTTATGTTTCGGAGCTACGCAAGTTAGTATGGAGATTGGCAGTCTTTATACTACTTGTCTCTGCTTAACACCTACATATGTCAACTGCACTTGATACTTGACAAAATGTGAATCAGCCATAATGGTTTCTTTGACATCCTACAATGCTGTTAATATTCTGTGCACTGCGCCTGCGGTTCTCGCTATAGCTTATGCATATGTATGGTAGTAGAGGCGCCAGTTTGATGGCATGCTAATAGTTCAGTAGTAGTTCACACCGTATTAACTGCATATACGTCAACGGTATTAGCAAGGTAGTGGAGTTGGGAGTAGTGAGTTTGAATCCAGCTTAGCAACTTTTAAATATCATCATCATCAGCAGCGCCCTATTTACGTTTCATTGGTGGGTACAAGCCTCCTTTCGTAATGAGAGGGCTTGGGCTTTAGTTCGCAGTGGCTTGGGAACTTCACACATACCATTGAATTGAATCGTGTAGTAGTGTGCAACCTTGCCTACATTAATTTGACAATGATAAAAATGACAATGAAAATGAGGTTACTTATCGACGCTCCCCGCGAATAACCGTGTAAGAGCTATTACACATTTTTTTGTTTATTGAATAATATCGTTCTTTTATCCATAACGCACGTCCTGATTTTTTCTCTTGCAAAAATAATGATAAATAACCTATTTTAAGTTAACTTCATTGTTTTTTTCTACGGAAAACACAAATGCAAAATACGCAGGAAAAAAATACTAAACTACCTTTACGCACATTACCTCGTCTATTTTGAACAAAAAAAAACCGCGTCTCATCATACGGAGCATCCTGCGGCTTGTGCAAACTACCTTGCACATTTATTCGTGTAATCTGTTCTAACGTAAGTGGAGCTGCCAAAGCTCTTTTGCGGAATTATGAAAAGATAGTGGACTGTATATGAGAAAAGGGAAGCGGGGGAAGCACAATATCTCTAATCCTTGTTGAGATGCTTTACGTCTTCGCCGGTGATGGGGATCCTTCCTTAGGATTTCCACGTGGCGCGTGCTGTGGGCCGAGGAGCCCTGAGTCACTCCAGGGACAAATACGAACACCACGAACACTCAAAATCCAATTCCTTGCTACACACGATCGCGGGAGCTCCCGTAAAGTCAAAATAGTTCAGTTTTTCACAGTATTTAAATTAATTTGAGCGGAGCGAAGACGGCAGCCATGCCGACGCGGACGCGGTCTTCGGAGAACTTGCACAAATGTCAGCGATAGTCTTCCTTTGTCTATCTCTTTCGCACGTATGCGCTGAGGTTGTGCGGGAAAGGGATAGGTAGCGGAAATGGCTCGTATGACAAAAATGGCGAATTTCTAATTTGAAAAGAAAGTCATTGATTTGACTAAATATTTGTATGTACGTGGAATCTTAGATTGAGGTCTCGCGCGCTAGATGGCGCTAGTAGTATTAAATTGGGAACTTATAAAGAGTTATATCTATTGGCGTTAACATTCCCCCCGCCTTAAAGGGTCACCTTTAAGAAAACTGGGGAAAATGTTCTTTAAAGTACTGTAAATTATTGAGTTGGTAATGGGCACAGACGTACTACCGGACGGACTAATGTTCCTGTAGCCGTTCTGACCGAAACGACGCGAGTGACGCCATCCTTTGAAGGATGCAATTTTTCCACGATGCGAAGAGGCCATGATAGCGGTGGTGAGTTCTCATTATTAATTATAACAACCGTGCCTTCCTTAACATCATCACCAGTTTTATTCCATTTCTGTCTGAGTTGTAAACTATGGAGATATTCGCTTCGCCACCTTTTCCAAAAAGACTGCACCATCTTATCCAACAATGAATGTCTTTCAAGCAGATTGTCTGGTGTAGAAGCTACTATAGGAGCGGGATTATCAGTACCGGCGACATGATAGAAGTATTCAGCAGGAATGTTGTCAATAGTCTTAACGACGCGGTTGGCGACGAACGTCTGCCATCGGTGCGGAGAGGAGTTCAACCAACAAAGGGTGACCTTGGAATCAGTGAAGGCATAAATAGCTGATATGTCATAACGCTGATTATACGTATCATGAACGCGGCGAAGTAATTTAGCCAATAACTCGACACCACAGAGTTCGAGTCTGGCAACAGACAGCGGTTTAACAGGTGAGACCTTCGACTTAGCACATAGCAATTGCACCGTGACATTGTTTGCACGAGTAATGTGCGCGTATGAAAAGCCTAGTAAGCGAAAAGTACAACCATCGATAACACCCATATGACGCGGTATTTGAAACTCATTTAATTGAGGAAGATCTGAACAGAATTTATGCCATGTATTAACTATATGGCGCGGCGGAGTATCGTCCCAATCGAGCTTTAATAACCACAACTCTTTAATAAGCAGCTTGGCGTACAAGACGACGGGAGCGACAAATCCCATGAGGTCCCATAGACGGGCTACTGTAGACAAGATAGTACGTTTAGTGCATTTATCATCGGGCGCGGCAACTTTGAATCGAAAACAATCATCGTATTTAGACCAGCGTAGTCCCAGAACCTTCTGTTCAATAGACTTTTCGAATTCTAATTGCTCGTCAACCTTGTGAGAAGCTGGTATACTATCCAGCACAGTTTGCGAATTACTAGTCCATTTGACCAAATCCCACTGACCCCCCTTAAAGAGCTGGATTAGCTGACGCGCTACCTCGGTGGCTTGCGACTCCGATCCCACACTGTGCACTATATCGTCCATGTAAAGCGAACTAGAAGCGATATCGCGTGCCTCCGGGTACATATGACCATCATCGGTGACTAACTGCTGCACAGTGCGCAGTGCGTGATACGGACTCGACTTTAAACCGAAACATACACGATTAAATTGGTACAAGACCAACGGTTCATTTGAACTAAACCTATACAATATGCGCTGAAAGCGGCGGTCGCTTTCGCGTACCCCAATCTGTAAGAACATCTGTCTGCAATCCGCTGAAAGCGCGACAGTGAACAAGCGGAAATTTAAAATTATTGTGAATAAATCACCTTGTAAATTTGGGCCGCCATGCAAGACATCGTTAAGCGACACGTCCGAGCTTGTCTTGCAACTAGCGTCCAAAACCATGCGTAATGGGGTTGTCGTTTTATCTAGACGAACAACGACGTGCTGCGGAATTACGTAGTCAGGTTGACTGTCGTCGTCATGAGTGTCGGGAACCGGGGATAAATACCCGTTATCAACATACTCGCGCATGATATTATTATAAGCGGTGCGTAAAGCGGGCGCGGAATCTAACTTTCTTTCGAGACAAAAGTAGCGTTTACGCGCGGCATCAATAGAATTACCTAAAGAAAACACGTCTGAGCGAAAAGGCAACGCGATGGTATACCTACCACTTTTAACATCGCGCTCAGTAGTTTCTCGATAGAAATGCTCACATTCAAGCTCCTCGCAAGACTGCGTACTAGTAGGTTTAGTAACCGGCGATTCATCAATCTCCCAAAACCTTTTTAATGCCGAATCGAGAGATTCGGATTCGTTACTGCACTGTACAAAGCAGCAAAGCGGAGCCTTACGTTGCGGTAACGGTAATGTGGGGACCGTCCCCATAATGACGTAACCTAACACGGTTTGTATAGCGGGAGGCGCTGACGAGTTGCTACTGACCAAGCCCGGTAGCAGTAGCTGCGAAAAAAGCGAAGCCCCTATCAGCACGTCGATGCGGCCAGGAACGTGGAATGACTCATCAGCTAAAGGTAAACCCTCTAGATACGGCAGTACGGCAGTGTCAACACACGCGGTAGGTAAATTGTCAGTAATATTGTCGACAATGAGCGAAGAAACGTTATACTGAACGTTTAAATTAAAGCGAGACGAAAAGTGAAAATTGACGGAACCCTTAACAGGTTTTTCCGTCCCGCCAATACCCTTAACTTTTGAATATGCGTTATTCGGATCCATTTTATTCAAACCTAAACGTTTGCAGCAATCTGCAGTGATGAAATGGCTCTGCGAGGCGCTATCCAAAAGACAACGAACTAAATGTTGTTTATTATTACAGTCGCGAACAATAACCACAGCTGTAGCGAGTAATACCGTAACCGGCGACGTACATTGCGTACTTTGAGCGCGCGAGTTCCCATCGGAGTAAGCGGTCGGCGCGGCAATGGACGTGTTACATATCGGAGCTCCCGAATCATCGTAAACAGTGCGCGTCTCGCGCGCCGGTACAGCTAAGTGCGCGTGCGGCGCGGGCGGCAGCAGCGGCGCGGGCGGGGTGGCGGCGGCGCGGAGCGCGAGCTGGCCGGCGGCTTGAGACGCATGCGGCGGCGGTAGCGGCGGCGTCAAAGGCGCGAAGTTCTCAGCGGTAGCGATCACCGGGTTCGCGACGGTCGCGAGCGGGACCGCGTCGTTACGCGATTCGAAATGTAAAAGTGTGTGATGTTTTAGCGAACAAACTTTACATGCGATATTTGATTGACAACTGCCAACCCTATGCCTGACACTCAGACAGTTTATACAAGCGTTACGAGTTTTAACACACTTATAGCGGCTACTAGGATTCATATTATTCGAAAACGCGGGACATTTGTATAAGTGTTCGTGTACAATATTACTACACAAACACTTATGCATGTCAGAAACAGCCACATAAGTCTGAGGCTGCGGCATTTTGAACGGTTTTTCATTATAAGAGGAAGCCCGAGGTGCGGACTTTCTCGCGGCGGTGTTACTACTGGAACTCGAACTCGAATCAGAATTCTGCATAACTCGCAGCTGATCTTTTACAAATTTCACCAAACTATCAAAATTCGGGATTGGAACATGTCTCGAATCCATTTCAAACAATCTCACTGTTTCTGAGTCGAGTTTTTTAAGAGCGACATGCAGTAAAATAAAATCTGTTAAATTATCTATTTTAAGATTTTTTAAAGCATTTACTGCTGAGACAAATTTGTCTGTAAATGTTTCAAGGGCATGAATGGACGCGGATGCCGAAGGCTTGTAATCAAATATTTGATTTAAATAGCTCGAGGCGAGCATACGTTTGTCGTCATACTTTTGAACGAGCGATTTAAATATGAGATCGTAGTTCTCTCCGCACGGCGTAGTGCCGGCGAACGCGGACTGGGCCTTTGTTGACAATTTACCCATCAAATAATACAACTTTTCAGTATTAGTAAGCGAACTGTTGTCATGGACGGTCGCCTTAAAGCTAGCGTAAAAACTCGGCCAATTGCGAATGTCGCCGTCGAATGACATCAACTCGATCGGCGGTAACCGAGTTTGCTGCCTAGGCATATTAATGCAGGACGAGTTACTCGAACTTTCAGAAGACGTCAGTTTTGTATACTAGTATTTAATGCGGCAAAATAAATCCTCAAATGAGGTCCACGTTTGATCTTTTAACATTTCTAACTTCGAGTCAGGGTTCAACTTTAAACTTAGACTGATGTGCCTATTATTTGCATCTTGAAAATCACTTCGCAAACTATCTAAGTTAATGCACGAACACAGAAAATGTTCCCTTTCACGAGATTCACGCTCGCCTGTTAAAATGCGTTTTGAACAATCGTAAATACTTTGTATTCTAGCAAAAATAGAATCGCGGCGCGACAAAGCGATTTGCAACTGTATTTCGTCTTCCGAGAGTTCAGTTTCTCCTTTAGGCATTTTGAAGTTTTAATGAACAATAACAAGATTATAGAAAATTCTAAATTAATGTTGCGGTTTCAACAAAATGCAATTATAACGTCAATAATCGAAATAAAGCTGCATGTAAGACAATCAATTTTTAGCGTAGCGAGCGAGCGGGTTAATGACCTTTGAGCAAGCTTATATCTACAACGTAGGTAAGTACCTAACAATAGCTAGACAGCTGATATTTTTGAAGGCACGATTGCTTTAATTATTGCGGGATAAAACATGTAGTTTTAACAAGTAAATTAGAGTGTTGAGGTAAGTACTTAAATTGAAATACGGGAATAATACGAGCGGAGCGGAGCGGTGGTAGGTATTTAAACACTTAGAGAATATTATTCAAGTACGCAATGACTTTAAATAATGCGATTTAGGTACGTATATGTACACCAATTTATTATTGTTATGCGGGGTAAAACAACAAACGGGTGAACTAAAACATAAAATGTCGTAAAATAGGAACGTATTGTCCTTGAGCGGCGCGGGTTAGGTAAATAAATACCGATATTGTGTATTGTACACAAAATAATGTGGAAAAGAAGCGGATAGGAACTCAATGCCCTAGAATGAAGCGAACGTGGTTGATACCTGTAATTTATCGGTATATGGCCACGAAATAAGCGGTATTTAGCGGTTAGGAACTCAATGTCCTTGACCGATGCGGGATGCGGTACTTATAAGTATAGGTAAATAGGAACGTAATGCCCTTACCAACTCAATAATAATAAAGATATAGACGCGGAATAGTAGGTAAACTTATTTTTACCATAATAAGGTGCGGTGAGCAATGGCAAACACACTTTGAGAAAGGCGGGTGGATAGGTACTTATTTATGAAACTACGTGAAACACGTTAGAATGAAAACGTCCTATTTTAAATCAATGGATTGCTTTAAAAGCATCCGTTTCGAAGTGACCACTTTTATGGAGCTGCCAAAGCTCTTTTGCGGAATTATGAAAAGATAGTGGACTGTATATGAGAAAAGGGAAGCGGGGGAAGCACAATACCTCTAATCCTTGTTGAGATGCTTTACGTCTTCGCCGGTGATGGGGATCCTTCCTTAGGATTTCCACGTGGCGCGTGCTGTGGGCCGAGGAGCCCTGAGTCACTCCAGGGACAAATACGAACACCACGAACACTCAAAATCCAATTCCTTGCTACACACGATCGCGGGAGCTCCCGTAAAATCAAAATAGTTCAGTTTTTCACAGTATTTAAATTAATTTGAGCGGAGCGAAGACGGCAGCCATGCCGACGCGGACGCGGTCTTCGGAGAACTTGCACAAATGTCAGCGATAGTCTTCCTTTGTCTATCTCTTTCGCACGTATGCGCTGAGGTTGTGCGGGAAAGGGATAGGTAGCGGAAATGGCTCGTATGACAAAAATGGCGAATTTCTAATTTGAAAAGAAAGTCATTGATTTGACTAAATATTTGTATGTACGTGGAATCTTAGATTGAGGTCTCGCGCGCTAGATGGCGCTAGTAGTATTAAATTGGGAACTTATAAAGAGTTATATCTATTGGCGTTAACAGTAAGTTTTCGTATTGTCTCATACAGTGTGCAAGCAAATCGAATTGCTAGTGTAATAGCTTATTATTGTTCCCTTTATGAAGTTTTACATTAGTGTATTGGATCTAATACCCAGTCGAGCGCTTATCGTTAAAACACGAATAATAGTAATTTGACGAGAATAAAAAAATATAATGATTTTCTCACATTTTCTCGAAAACCCACATTACGTATTTTTTATTTGGGGCATAAATACATTTGATTAGTAATTTCCATTGTTTTCTGTATACATTGTTTTAAATTTAATCTATCAGGTGAAGAACGATTCAACTTTTTTCGTATTTTAATTTTCCTGTAAAGTTGATGTTTCCATAATACACGTTTATTCGCGGGGACCGTCGTTATGCAATGCATCGGCTGTCAGCTGCGCCTAGTAGTCGTGCGAGCAGAGCCTTGGCATGTAGTGTACGTCTCGCTGCCGCCGAGTTGTAACCCAGAGGAAGGTCAAGGAATTAGTCGTGCTAAACTCGACTTGTATCTTTGAGTGATCCGTTTATTTCATGAGTCTCATGGTAGTTTCATGTCGTATGTTGTATGTCGTATGTAGTTAAGACAGTATGAAACATCATACTGTCTTAATTTAGCACAATTTATCAGACGCCAAGATTATCAGAAAGTATTCACCCAACGGTTGTTAACTAAATCACAGTCATAAACGACTACTAGATTGAGTTAAGCATGTCATTAAAGCAGCATCCAGTCAACAGACAGAGTTCTGTGGAAGCGTTTTATGACACCGCGTGAACAGTTAGGGGTTAGACATAGACAATAGACATACACGTAACTCAATATTATGGAAGCCGTTGTTAGTGGAAACCGTGTTAACAGAGCGGAGCGACAACTGAACAGACTTTCAAAAACTGCGCGTTTCTTCTGACGTTGAGCCGGGCGAAGTGGAGGAGCGAACCGTGTATTGGCCAACCTCAGTGTCCGAAGGCTTTGCTCTGCGTCAGCGGAAGTATTTGCCATTTTTCACTGCTCTTCTCCGCTTCGCTCGTAAGCTGATGAAAACAGGCCAATGATGATGATAAGCCTTTGTAATTGTATCCTAAACAATGCTCCTCAGTTCTGTCTTTAAAGTCATTTAGCTCCCGTTAATTCGTTCAACTGAAACGATGATACTTACTAACTAGTTTTTTTAAACGACTCGAATAATTGACTAATCCAGAACGAAGCGCGACCGAAGCGTCACCGTTTCAGCTTGGGCAAAAATGCTTTCGTATGTCTGGCAGTTCTCCCCAATAGATTCTTTTTGTCGATACAGTTTTTGGGATAATTTTCAAAGAATTAATCGAAAAGTGTTCGATAATGAGCTCGCGAGGTCGAAAGTACCCAGAACCACTAGTAAAATAATTCAACTAAAATAATTCAACTAAAATAATTCAACTAAAATCGCCGACTTAGTCGGCAAGTTGGAAGAAACTCCACCGACAAGAGTGTAACTCTTAAGTTTGATGATTATGATGAGTCGGCAAGTTGAAGTAGCGGTAGACTTAGCATAGCACGTCTCAACGACGGACAGCGCAAAAACAATGCATAAGAGCTATTATGTGGTGTGGATGTTCTGACATCGTGCAAGCCGTTATTTAGAGACTTAAAGCTATTAACGGTGCCTAGCATATATAAGTGTGTTTATTTGTAAAAATTCGTCCGGAATTATATTGTAAAAGAAAAGATTTATGTAACTTTAATGTGAGGTATCCAAACCGACTTGCTGTTCCATCTAAAAGGAAAAAAAATTGCAGCAAGAATGCATATTGTATGTCAATTAGTATATATACATAATCAATTACATGATGACATTAAATAATTACCGCTTAAATTATTTAAATTTAGATTAGGAGAATGGTTAATAGAGGAATGTTTTTATTGCGTCAATGATTATTTTGATTTTTATAAATCTTGAAATTGTATTTGGTCTTCAGGGTGACGGGGTTTTTTTATTATTTATTTAGTTACTTCGGACAGTTATTGAATTATGGATTATTGATATTATAATTTTGAAATGTGTCATGATTTTTCACACGTGCATTAATTGTTCTTTTGCATGCCAGCTGCTGGTGAAATGTGTGTTCCGTAGTATAATTGTCTATACCATCCTTTGTACCATGTTTTAAGCAAAATAAATGACTGACTTTGATGCTGCGTGCATGTTTCTTGGATGAAACCACGGCTCCTCACCATGACCACACAATCACCACTTTTAGGAAGCCAATATGAGTACTTATACATCTAAAGTTGAATACGATGCGGTTTCCAAGTTTCCAAACTCAGGTGCATAATGTATAACAGAATTGCCAACTTCTACCAATAGAACTTCCCAGCATAACATCCGCTAGGTATGCAATTTCTATAGCCTTCTAACCCAATTCTAATTATTTGCGTATGGCAGAGAAGTTGGAAACTGATAAGTTTTCCTATGCTGAGGGGATTTATGGCAGGTAACGAATCTTTTTGATGTCATGATATTTTGTGAAAACAAGTGTGGTTACATCTGAACATTGTTTTCATAAAATACAAAAATTCTTTATTGAAAACCACAAAAACAGTACAAGGAGATTACAGAAAAACAGGTACGGTAGACAATAGGCGGTCTTATCGCTTAAAAGCGATAACTTTACATCTTGTCTGTTTCTTTCTTACATCGAGTGTTGAAAAGCTCTCTCCTGACCTATGCACCGATTTTGTGCAATAACCATCTTATTACCTACCATATCATCTTTCGACCTAGTAAGGATTGCGGGACCGCGGTGGATGCGAAAAGCACGAGACCGGTCTGAGTGGAGAGCCTTGGGGGAGGCCTATGTTCAGCAGTGGACGTCTTTCGGCTGAAATGATGATGATGATGATCATCTTATTCACTTGGTGCTTCGTCGAGAGACTGTAAGATGAACTTCCCAATGACTGTCGATTAATTCCAATTTTACAAACTGCTAATCACCTTTATTTCTACGTATTAAGATTGAAGGTGCCAACTATTGTAACGACAGGGATATTGACTTTATATCGGTGTTTCAAAACGTGGTAATACTGTACATACCTACCTATTAGCATCGGCTACTGGTGAGTCTACGTACGTCACCAAACTTTGGTCATGCGCCAGAACGCGACGTAATATTGGCATGGAACTAGTGCTTGCTGGTAATTTCGACGGGTAAGTTTGGAATGAAGTGATACTACACATGACCATACAACTACTATGCTGTTTGCTCTTTCAAACTACCTCGCGTCTTGTAGGTTAGCTCGTAGAGATTGTTGTCAGTAATGATGTCCTTTGCACAAGTTTACGTTTATTTGTGAACTAAAAACAATTACTTTGCTCACCCGCGACAAGTGAAAAATAGTTAATCTGTGCGGCAAATGCATGTTTTCATGCAACACCTCTGCTTCCACTGCTACACGAATAGACACAAGCCACATAGATCCAACTATCACCACCACCACTAAACTAAACGCTGACGCGTTTCAGCACTCTCCACGAGGCCATTATCAAAGCTAAACATTACAACAACCGTTCACCATGCCACCATTACCACTACTGACACATACTGGCCTGATTCAATAAATTGTGTTTATTTGACGAATTCTATTGTCATTTCAACTCTGGATTTACAATGAACATGTAAAATTTATTAGAAAACCGCAAACGAAATGACTGAATTCAAATCTGTGACCTAATTTAGAACGAAATGAAAGTTTTCATTAGGTTGCAAAATTTTAATTAATGTAGGTTATTGGATAAAGCCTAACTCAAATTGCCTAGTCAAACGCTATTTGGATGATTTCGTTTCAATATTTGTGTAAGGCAAATTGATTAATTTGATATTTGCTAGATCTTTCCTCTTATTAGGGTAGTCTTCATGAAAAGCAATATAAACTAAAACAGTTTATTAACAAGTAAAATTTTTAATTAGTTCATGAAAGTAAAGTGGTTGGTAAAGTGGTTAGATATATATAACTTCATAAACATTTTATTTATTATCACCATGATCTCCAGTGATCTTTTCAGTATTGTTATTTTTCTATCTTCCCATAAGTTGTTACTGTGATCAAAATTGTCAGTGACCCAAGCGTGTTATTTCAACTTCATACAAAACACGATGGACAGAAACTACGTCCCAAAAACAAATAACAAGCCGACATTTTCCAAGTTCCGTAACGTAATCCGCAACTTTTCAACCTGTCCGGGGCAAATAAATTTGCAGACCTTGTCCAAGTGGTAATGACGTGTTTTGTGCTTTCTTACAAAGTTTTTCAACTCACCAAAGTCCAAAACATGTTTTGCACCTTTGACGCCTTTTGCGCGGCGTAATACAATCATCAAAAAGGTGATTCTGTACAAATCGAAACTTCCAGTTGTCATAGCAACTCGAAATTTGATATGAATGTAGCTCTTAGCATAACTTATCAGAAAAATCTGTTTTTTTTTTTTTTTGTGTATGTCTGTATTATCAATGAAAATAATCGATTTATTGATTATTTTTGTTTTTATTTTTATGAAACATTCATAGTATTCATAGTACGAAATTCAACATACAATGACAATGCAAAGAAAAATCTGTTAAGCAGCTGCTTATGTTTCATAAAAATAAAAACAAAAATAATCAATAAATTGATTCAGAAATAGCTCCATCTTTTGCCACTAATATGTAACTGTAGAAGTTCCTTAGTGGGTGAGCCGCTTGATTAAGCTACTCATAGAATAGAATAGAATAGAATATTTTTTATTGTATAACTGTGTGAAATACAGAGTTGGAGCTTAATAATAATACATGTATCAACAGTTACCCTTTTCGGGCGTACAATAAATATCTTAAAACTATATATATCATTCATGCAACAGAAATTTCATTGTTAATTCACTTAGGATTGGCTTGCATAGAACTCGTTTAAGTTGTAGAACACCATATTAATTAGCCAGTTTTTTAGCCTCCGTTTAAATAAGATTCCTTCGAGGACTTTAATCTCAGTAGGGAGATGGTTATAGACACGGATAGCCATTATATAAGTACATTTTTTGTAAATAGAATTGTTAACTTTTGGAAGATGTAAATTGTACTTATATTGACTTCGTACATTAGATTTTAATGACGATTTTAGAGTGAAGTATGCTGATTGACCTTTTACAAATAAACACAGCTCCAAGATGTAAATTCCAGTTAAAGTAAGAAAACGTTTGTTCCGAAACACGTCTCGCAGCGACACATCCGCACGCATACGGTACACAGTCCTTAAGCATCTCTTCTGTAGTGTAAACGTTTTTCGTACATCAACAAAATTACCCCAGTAAATAATCCCGTAGTAAAGCAAAGGATATACGTTACCGTAGTACGCATTTACTACTACAGTTTCAGAACATGATTCGGACAATATCGATAGAGCGTAACAGCTACTGGATATTTTTTTGTTGGTTTGATCAATGTGAGATTTCCAATTTAAATGCGTATCTATTCTGACACCGAGGAAGTTTGCGCTAGTAACTTCCTCTACGGAAGTATCAGCATCTTGTACATTAAGTAGCATAGGGGCGGTTTTATAATTTCTAAGTTGAATTAGTTTTGTTTTGCTCAGATTTACTTTGAGATTTAAAGTTTGAAGCCATTGTGTTATTTTGACAAGAGAATGCTTAATATTGTGGTTAATATCAATATTTCTCTTATCCGTGGAGAAAAGTACAGTAATGTCATCGGCAAACATCACACAAGGTTCAGGTATTAAATTTGGAAGTTCATTTAAATAGATAAGGAAAAGAAGAGGTCCAAGCACACTTCCTTGTGGCACGCCCAATATGACTCTTCTGTAGCTTGACTGTACGTACTCAATAGATTTATCACGACTGTCATAGCTTTCAATAACAACAGCTTGTTCTCTATTGCACAGATAACTTTTGAACAACTGGAGCGCATTCCCCCTTACCCCAATGTGTTCCAATTTATGAAATAGTGCATTATGCACGACACAGTCAAAGGCTTTAGACATGTCAAGCAAAAGAGAAACGCAAGACTTTCTTTCATTTATATTGTCCCAAATTTGCTTGAATATTTTAAATATAGCTAATGATGTGGATTTTCCATTTTAAAATCCAAATTGAAAAGGGCTTAGAATATTATTTTTATTTAAAAACTCGATTAATCTATTGTAAATAACCTTTTCAAAGATTTTTGAATAGCTAGGCAATAAGGCTATGGGCCTAGAATTTCCCATATCAGTTTTTGTTCCTTTTTATGCAGTGGTTTTATCAAAGCTCTTTTTAGCTGGTCGGGGAATATCCCAGTTTCTAGACTTCTATTTATAATATACACAAGAGGTCCCGCAATTAAATCTATGCATGACTTAATTACTGACATGGCTATGTTGTCATAACCCGAACTTTTCTTATTTTACAAAATTCTTACAATCTTTTTTATTTCATAAATATCAACAGGAGCTAAGAAAATACTACTACAACCACTGTTAGAAAAACTTTTGTATCTATCCGGAATGATAGAGCTATGAGCATTCAAATTGATAAAAAAATCGTTAAATGCTTCGGCTATATCAGAAGGATTTAACAGGGTTTTTTTCTTTCACATCTATTCGGGTGATCAAGTTTGGTATTGTATTTGTTAAACTTGTCTTTTCTTTAATTAATTTCCATGTAGCTTTAGGTTTATTTACGCTGTTTTTTATAATTTTGTCATTTGAAGGTATATTAGATAATCGTATTACCTTTTTTAAAGTTTTGCAGTACATTTTATATTTATATTTTTTAGTGATATCACGTTTGTGTATTTAAAGCCTAAATGCATAATTCGTTTAGTTTTACTTGATTTTAAAATGCCTTTTGATTTCCAATTTGGCCTCTTTTTGTACGTAATTTTTACCCTTTCCAGATGTACACATAAGTTAATAAACTCATGGTATGCTGCGTTAGGGTGTAGTTCTTTAAATATATCAGTAAAATTAATTTGTGCCAGGTATATCTTAAATATATCCAAATAGAAATCTATTCCACGGATTTTTCTATACCAACACTCTTGATTAAACCTAAAGCTTGTTGGAAGTATAATTTTTTGACCAGTATGATCAGAAATTCCTAAATTTAATACAGTAGAATTATATTTAGAAGTGTTTGTTAAAATATTATCAATACACGTCTGAGATTGAGCGGTTAGTCGAGTTGGTTCCCTTATTGTATGACGAAGGTTAAACCCAGCCAGAGTAGATAGAAACGTGGCTGTTTCAGTGTCATTTTTCAATATTTCTATGTTAAAATCACCTGCCACAACCAGTTTCCTTTTAAGATATCGAGATCGCATTGTTAATTTACCCAAGAGAGTTTCAAAGTTCTTAATGAAGAGTTTAAGGTCACTATTGGGGGTTCGATATACACACACTATTGTCAGATTTAGCTCCGGTATGAGGATACCACAGGTTTCAAAATGCAATTCGATTGCCATATCCGAAACCCACTGGATATTTTGACAATTTAGGGACTTCTTGATATAGATACAAACACCTCCGCGAGACTTGTGGGTTCTACAGAAGTGTGCAGCTATTTTGTAGTCTTCTATCTGTAATATTGGTGTCTCCGAACTTTTTAGAAACGATTCCGAGAAACAAAAAAAAACAATGTTAGTTGAGTGGGAAAATAATTCAATTTGTCTAATTTTTGATTTGAGACCTTGCACATTTTGATGAAAAATATTTAAACTGCTTTCCTTAGTTTCCAAGGTAGAACTAGTTTTATTTTGATCTACATTGGTAGCATTCAATGTAGTATTTTTATGATCGAAAAAAATAATATGGTATTGTACCCTTCCGTAGTAGAGGCTTTTCTGAAACTGTGGCCAAATTGTTGGAAGTATTAAATTTTTTTTCACTTAGAATACTTTGGGACTGTGCACAGCTAAGCGCCGAATCGTTTTTAATTTCGACATAAATATAATAGGCATTTTTATAATCTAATTGATCAATTTTCAAAAACAATTTCATGCATATTTTTTTATTGTATATTTTTTTATTTATTAATTGATCATGCATCATGCCATCTATAAAAAATAAGTTATTTACGTTTACACAGCTACGACTTAGCATATAATTTAAGTTATTTGTGTCCAAATCTAAATTTTCTCTAACACTTAAAATAAAGATAGAGTTATTTCTTAAAGTAATTAGAATATTGTGTAAGCTAGTAAATATGTCCATTGGATTCGAGTCATGCTCTCCTACCGACAACACAATTTTGTCGTCCTTAAAGAACTTTTGATGGCTCACAGTCTCTAAAATCGATGCTGTATTCGCACCGGACTTGATAAAAGCACTAACGTCGTGTCTCACAATATTATTATTGCTATCTCGCTGCATTAGGTGTAGCCTGGCAGCCAAACCCACGCATTGTTGCCCTCCAAATACATATATTTTATATCTCTTTGTACTATTTTGTGGTTTTCAATAAAGAATATTTGTATTGTATTGTGTTGTATTGTATATTTTTGGAGGCTGCTGTCGTTTATCCTGACTGAGCTCTTGGGCGTCATCTCCATCCTGAGTTACTTCTTTCTCGAGCTGGCTTTCAGTATCTTCCTCAGAGTTTTGGGTATCATTCAATGGACCCGTAGGACTAACAGTTCTTGACGGAGAAATGTAATCGGTGACTAGTGGTGCTTGGTCTAAAGTATTTTCATGATCAAATATTTTAATCTTTCGTGATTTTATTTAACTTCTTTTTGAGGCGTTAAGTCGTTGAGTCTTGCTTTTAGCCTTTTTAGAAGTCGGCGTACATATAAGAGTTAACTTTTTAATGGTATTATCATTCGCCTCAATTAGTTTTTTTAAAGAACCGTTTTCCAAAATTAAATTTCGGATTTCATTTTCAGCAGATTGTAATCGTAGTTCTAAGCACATTACTTTATTTTTATACTCCTCAAGTTCTTCTTCTGACGTTGTTCTCAACTCCGGGCAGCTCCTGTTAGGGTTAAATGAACCCAGTATGGTATCACCGTCACCAATTTCAGACCGCGTTGATTCAAACGAGTTATCAGATGAGTTTGTTACTGTATCCGACAAGTCTTGTACTGAGAGATCAATGTTGTTAAGAGGTGGCTTTCTGTGAGTAATATTGTCCATGGACGGTGTGTTAATTGCACAGAATTCTTGCACGGATTCATTTGATTTGCTTGATTTGGATTTCTCAAATGAACTCTCTTGCAATGTTGATTCGTTTATTTTTCCAAAAAATGTTACACCAGACGAAGAGGAAGTAGACGGTTTTGGCGTACTCGGAGAATCCATTTTTTTCTTATTTGTTGCCGCATTGCTAACCATGCTGTCAGAGGGTTTCTTAGACGTGACTGTAGTTGGAGAATTTTTATTTCTTAGGCACAGTGAATATGTCCATGATTTTTTGCTTTCATTTGACATGAGTAGAAAAAGCTTGGGTCTTCTGGCACATTGCGTGTCATATAACTTTGTACATTTCGAACATTTAAAAACATCCTTGTCTTGAAGACTTTGCTTGCACTAAGCGCACTTAGGCGACATCTTGTCGTTATTTCGAAAAGTAGTATTATGATATATTTAGGCAAAAGCCATTCAGTAACAAAACCCCAGCAACAACGTGCCAAGCTAAGTGTGCTTTCTAATAAATTATCTTTGTTTGCCGTGCGGCCGGCGCGCGATGCAGTGTGTTTGGCGAAAAGCGCTGTGCACTTCGCGGCGCTTACGCGTACGCACCAAGACAGGGTTGATTAGAGGTGACGGTAGATCGTTATCGGTGTTTTAGTTTTTAATTTTTAAGATCACATTTACTTCACAAATCACTAATAAATAAGTACTTTCTTCTCACATACATTTTGTAGATATATTACACATTTCCACAAATTTTCACTGCATTTAGTAAACTTTATACTAGATTTTAAGAATAAAATAACGGAGCTTGTGACAAAGGGATGCTTTATGTCGACGATCCAACTACCTGATGGCGCTGAGGAGAGATCTTCTAAATAAAAAAAATATGACACAATGCATTGAAAAATTCGTTAGGTGCACCAATGTTAAGTATGGCTTAATTGGTGGAGCGTGGTACGGATTACCGAGGTTGCTGGTTCATGTCCAGCTGCTTAACAGATTTTTGTTTGCATTGTCATTGTATGTTGTCTGTATTATGTCAATGACCAATAAAAATGGCCCCATTCGCTTAGGAGCAGGGCTCTGAACCCAATTTAACGCTATGTCTGTCTATCAAGACCCTTTTTTTCTGGAGCGCGTGGAGGCAGTATGCTGTAATTAATATCAAATACTAAGCTTTTGTCACCAGTTATAACATAATGTGTACCAATTTCAATTCAATCTTTCCAGTCGTTTTGGAGCAAATTAGCTGTGATGTGACAGAGGGACGGACAAGCATCCTATAAGGGTTCCGTTTTTTCCATTATAAGTTACTGAACATTAACATTGCATCAAAAACAAAAAAGTAGTGTAGTTTATTTTATTGAATCAGGCGTTACTTTGCGGAGGTCCATATTTTATGAACTAAAAACAATTACTTTCCTCACCCGCGACCACTAGTGGAAAATAGTTAATCTGTGCGGCAAATGTATGTTTCCATGCAGCACCTCCGCCTCCATTGCTACACGAATCAACACATGCCACACAGACCCAACTATCACCACCACCACTAAACTACACGCTGACGCGTTTCGGCACTCTCCACGAGGCCATTATCCAAGCTAAACACTACAACAACCGTTCACCAAGACACTATTACCACTACAGTGGTGTTTTAGTGTAGTATAGTTTCAAATAATCAGCAGCTTGTTGATAACACGAATTATCCAACCGTTTGTGAGGCACAACAAATTTGGCGAAATAATGGTTCGGTCCATTCAAGGAAACTAATCTATTAGAATGAATAGGGCTATTCATTCATATCTTATACGCATGTACGTATGTAGGAGGAAATAAGGATGAGATTAATTCTATCTTATAATAAAAACGTTGTGCGAGCATAGATAGAAAAAAACTAGTTCTTTTTAAATGGGTTTAATTACCATATTTTAGTTACAATTAATTATATTAATCAGAACACGAGAGAGGCAGTTGTTAGCGTCGTAGCGTAGGTTGAGAAAGAATGTGTGTCGGCGCCGCTCAGCACCACGTGACCCGTGCTGTCACGCGCATGCGCGGCGCGTCGCCGCTGATTGGTCCGCGTCTTCGGGCGCGCCATTGGCTGGTGGCAACGGCGCGAACAAACGTTTTCACTTAATAATTTGTTACTGCTTTATAAACCTAATGAAAACATTAATAGTTACAATAATTTTAAATTAAAATAAAATTAGATTATAAATTTTCTCTGGTCTCCGCGTCACAGGCCTTGAGTCTAGTGTGGAGGCTGCTGAAGAATTGTAATTTTGTAAAGATCTTATGCTGAAGTAAATACTTTTATTATTTATTATTAAGTAAGACTCAGAAAAGTTCAGAAAACCCCACAAAACTCACGATTGAAGGAAAGAGTAGGTATTATGTGCCTTGCCTGTCAAAAAGAAGGGCTGATAACCTCATTGTTCGCCGCGAACTTCAGTATGCTGTCGACCGCAAAAACTAAAAACGTTGTTCTTCAATAATTAATTGTTCAAACAATGTGCGAGTCTGGATTCGAACCTACGACCCACTGCTCGAGAGGCTATAGGTCACACCACAAAGCTACCACAGCCATAAGAAAAAATAATAACATAGTAGAACGGAAGCTTCCGCTCCGGATGGGCTCAAGGTCACGATATTAGAGTATTTGTTAAACAGACTACTCAGTCAGACTGTCGCCGCACGCGCGGTTGGTTGAAATAGTTTTACGTGAGCCTGTATTGTATGTATTTTATTTTCGGTTTATAGAATCTTTATTTTCTCATTAAAAACAATTTGCCACTTACATGAGAACTTAATATCTAATGTAGTATATGTAGTTTACAATAGGGCAGGGAAAGAAGTAAGTAAGTTACGTATTTAATATAAAGTTAAAGTCAGATTTTTTTTTTTTTTTTTTTGTGATAATATGCACTTCATACAAGAAATATACCATTATTCATAAACATCAATCAAAACCCCCATTAGTCAAAATAGGTTTTGTCTTTCTCTCTCTGACTGAAATGTTAATGTGACAAAAAGGACAAAAAAACCCTAACGACACTTCAGCTAAAATAGGTTCATGAACAAGAGGGTTAGTATATGCTACTTAGGACTTAAGAAAAAAGGGTAGTGTCTTCCGTGATGTACTTTGTTAATTTTGATTTGAATTCGGTAAAGGTTTTCGCAACTTTAATATTTTCTGGCAACTCATTATACAATTTAGCACCTGCATACGTAAACATCCTTTTACCATATTTGGTTCTTGTTTTGGGTAATACAAGATGATTTGGTCGTCTGCTACAGTATTTGTGTGCGGTCTTTTTGAATGTAATGTTTGTGAGTATATTTTTATTCAGAATTTTATGAACCAGTAAACAGGTCGTATACACGTATAATTGCTTTATGTTCATGAGCTTAGTCTCCTTATAAATTTGTACCATGGGTGTTAGGTATGGGTAATGGAACAGCATTTTTACAATTTTATTTTGCATTATTTGTATATCAGCTAGTTTAGTCTTATAGGCACTACCCCAGATTTCAATAAGGTACAGCAAATTTGGCTTTACTAGGGAATTGTAAATGGTAAGTCTTACATTGAGGGGGAGGCATTTTATATTTGTAGATAAGTAATACTTACTTAAATCACCTTAAATGGCTTCATTTGGTATGGCACTTATAATAACTTCTTATTTAGAAGTGTCTATAATATGTAGACCTTCATAATGATTTATAAACCTCATATTTTGTAAAACTGGAATAAAAATAATGATTTCAAAGTAAATAAAAACTAATATTTTAGCGATATTATCTTTAGACGTAATTAACATTTAACAGCAATCAACCCTAGCAACACGCCTTGACAACAGAGGGGTGTAACGACGTGAAGGGGGGAGTAGGTATATAAATGGCGGCGTTTTAGACTCGATCAAAAGAGATTCCGTTCTACTATGTTATTATTTATTCTTATGCCACAGCTTTTACTGCAAAAAATAGTTGTCAAAATCCACTACCCTAAAATTAACATTCCAACTACGCATTGTCCTATAGTACACACATTTGTGGTCATTCACAATCATAGTGATGCTCATTTAGACTAACCGATTTGCACGAATATGTGCCAAAATGTTCCAATATTTACAATATGGCAATCGCAATTATCCAGTTACAGGCCAAATCGAAATTGGAAACGCCAGAAATTGAGATTATTTTACTGTCTCGTGAAATCGGACTTGTATGCAGTGAACTATTTAGGTGCAAATCAAATGGTCAACGTCACTGCTGAATGTATTTGAATCGTTGAACTTAATACAACCTAAAAGAACGATGGAAATGCTATCGTTCGTATTTTTATCCAAAATCAGCACCAATCTAGCCGCTTTTTTCCTCTCCACTTGCAATTAATGCACACACTCAAAAGCAATAAGCAATCATTGCTAAGTGTAATTACACACTGTGAGTTTCCGCAATTACAAATGCTGCAAATCACCATTTTAGAACACGTGTATTGCGAGTAATAGGCACTAAGTATGAGTAACAATTGGTTTTGCTGTTCTAATAATTATTTTTTACACTTGTTTCTAAAATATTGTAATTTTTTCTTCTTTATTTACTAATGATACTGTGAGGTTTCTTTGTGTAATTCATCTATGGTTAAGTATTGTAAGAGCTAACGTAACTTGTTTTTAGAAAAAAATACTTTGTGCAAAGTTTTTTGCGGCGCATTCTTCTTGGCAATCGTGGTCTTTCAGATAGCGCTAGTAGACTCAAAAAAATTACGTATAAAAAAGCATTCAGCTACCTGTTTTGCAGAATAAAATTTTGAATTTGAATTTGAATTCGCGCACTTGTAGAGTACGCGTCACGAGAAAAAATGACTTTGTGCCAAGTTTCTTGCCTCGCATTCTTCTTGGCAATCATGGTCTTTCCGAAAGAGCTGGCAGACTCAAACAAATGACTTAAGTATAAAGGGGCATTCAGCTATCTAATTTGCTGAAAAAAATTGAATTTGAATTTGAATTCGCGCACTTATAGAGTTGCGCGGTTACAAGGCGTTACGCGACCTTGCCACTTCTATCCTCTTATCATTAGTTCTGTGGTTGAACTATTATTAACACTGATTGGGTATCGCGATGGGAACTGGAGCAAACTAGCAGACGTAGGTCAGAAATGGAACGATGATTTTGAGTCAGACTAGTGAGAGAGGTTAGCCATCTAAAGACCACCTCAATGTGACCATTAATTAAAATGTTAAAATAAATGGTGCATGAGTAAATTAAATTGACAGACAGACAACGAAGTGATCCTATAATGGTTCCGTTTTTCCTTTGCTATGGAACCCTAGTAAGATATTTTTTATTTATTTTACTAAAAGCTTCTAAATCCCTCTACCTGTAACGATTTAAACCGAATTGCGAAAACGTGCTTAGGCTGAGACGAGTTTAAGCCTTTACCAGGGGAACAGCATAATACATGTAAAAGGTAAATAAAAGTATTTTCGTTCCGTTTTACTTTCTTTATTACAAGCTTTCACATCCTTCTTTCATCTGGTCCAGTTGACGACTATTCCCAAAATAATTTTGATTAAAATGGTTAGTTAGTAGGTTCTGATTAGAAACTTCGTATAAGCAAAAAAAAAAATAGGTAATTAAAATAATGCCAATAACAAAATTAAATATAAAATAAACAAAAACTATAAATAAGCTGTCCCAGATGACTGCCGGGTGGTAAGGTGCTCAGAAGGCTGGCAGCATTGCCACGCCGAATGGCAATGCTTAACCTCTGTGCTAAAAGCCAGCCCTCTAGTCGCCTAGCTTAGCCTAGCCTCTATTAGTTTGGTCGACAGTGACTTGTAGATATAAGTGGCAGTCTGACCCCACGGACCCATGGTTTTTACCTCAAATGGCTCAAATATGTAGGCACTACTAATGCCTGCATATTTGCGCCGCTTCAGGTTTTCTGCAGAGTCTGCAGCGGCAGAGGCCCTGTTGGCTGTAGAAGGAAGCTGGGACGGGGCGAGTGTGTTGACGTCCCAGTCCAAAGGTCACCTCATTTTCCACGGCATGAGCGTCTTTCCATCGGGCCTCTTGCCGTCGTCGCGGACCAAAATAAACCAATCCCTAAAAGATCGAATCACATTCCGAATAAACTCTCGGCTTAGACGTGGCTTGACTGAAAAGAAAGACCCCTCAAACTAACCAGCCAAAGTCAAACACTATAGTTATTTATGAATCTGTTTTCTTCAATATCTCTGAGCAATAAAGAAATGGCGCGTTCTACGGTCCAAGTTTTCGTTTCTAATACATTTCATCGATAAATTCCATCCAAAATGAAGCCAAAGGGCTAACATAATAAAGGATAACAAATAGCATATTGCTACCCCAAAAAAGGCAGAGAGATATAAATCTAAGAGTAAAAATGGGCTCTGCCACCCTTGTTATTAAGAAGTGGGCGATGCTATCCGCAAATGAGCCAAGAAACAATAGGAAACATTTTTTTGCTCATTAAAAATCAAGTCTCTTTTGAAACTTGGACATAAAAATGCGTAATTTAAAAGATTAGGGATTATCTTACTTGTGCGATCTTGAGCTGAAATATGGAATTTGTTACGAAATACATTTTCAGTCTTTAAGTTTTTTTATGTTTTTTAAGATTTTCAGAAATCAAAGGACAAACCTGATATTAAGTTAGTGATTACAACTTCCCATGGATAGATATCCATGGGAAGTTGTATTTGCAGATGCAAATCCAGAATGATTGCAAATGCGTTGCCAACCTCAATACCAGAATACAATAATAGTGCAAGCACGCACGGTGATAAGAATTCGGACGGACTTTGCATAACGTCCTACCACCTGCAAAGATTTTTGAAATTCGCTTCGAAAACTTCATTTGACCATCGATGTTCGGTATCGTGACCCAGCAGCTGCCTTCGTACCCCGTACCTTCACAGTAAGGGTCGGAGAAAATTCTCCAGCTTAATTACCAAGAATTAAAAACAATATACTCTTTTTCTTTGGGCAGTCGTGTAAAAAGAGGATAGAATTGGCATGGTCGCGTGATCTTGTCGAGTGCGAGCATTGTGACTCAGTATTGCTCGTGATACATGTGTCCTAAAATGGTGTTTGGCGGCATTTGTAATTGCGGAAACTCATCCACATTGCGTAATTACACTAGAAATTGTGTGCGTCATTGCGTCTGTGCATTCATAGCAAGTGGAGCGGAAAAATACATTGGTTCTGAAAGGAAAAACAAATGACGTTATTTCTACCCATTTTTTTACTTGTGTGTTAATTATTACCATCCGCATCACTCTGCCGCATTTTGTACTCGTGACTCAGGCATGAATGACCTGGCTCCACCAATCTGGGCCGTGTTTTATAAAGCTACAAGTTACAATTTACAAGCGGAAGTCTCTTTCTAATAAAAGGTGATAGAATGAGACTTCCGCTTGTAAATTGTAACTTGTAGCTTTATAAAACACGGCCCTGAGCGGTAAAATAGAAGAGTGGTTTTTTAGTTTGGGATTGGGAAAACCTCTAATTATGAAACAAAGTTGAATATACGTTTCAGCTTGAAAATGCTAGATATGTATACGTATTGATAATTTAGTATAATAGCTCTAATTTCTACTACTCAAACACTATTGAATTCCGTGTGACGTGCTCTATTGAATAAATGAATACCTTGTCAATTACTGGTGCTTGCAAATAATTAGCGAACTCTTGAGTTCGGTAATCAAGTTAAATGGAATGCTAGATGTTATGTTTGAGTAATTAGGTTTCCTATTTTCAAGGTAGTGTTTTGAATATTTTGATAGTCAATAAGTTTTGATTTTGGAAACCTTTTCCATATTGATGTCAGGATTTGGTGCCGTATCTTTTCTGAGTATTTTGTTAATTATAAGAAGCCATAAATAACGTGAAATCGTATCTCCATACGCGCTTTTGGGTTTTCCCAACAATATACTGGGTGTAAACATTATGACACATAAAAATGACTAGCATTTTAACGACAATACAATAGAATTCAAACGTTCTTTTTTGAAAACCACAAATCAGTACAATGGAATTACAAAAAACAGGCGGGCTGGACAATAGGCAGTGCTATCGCGCAAAAGCAATCTCTTCCAGAAAATCAATAATGTGCAGAGATGAACATGAAGGGGCTAATTTATTTCTTTTTGTTTAATATTTGTTGTCATTTTGACTGTTAAGACTTTTTCTCGTCCCACTTTGAGCAGTATAATTTTTATCAATCAATCAATCATTTCTTTGCTAGAAAAGGGTGTGAAGGTATTAAATTATACGGTTTTACATTAATATTTTCTCCTTATCTTGCTGTTCAGGGACGGCATGCAAAGATTTCAATTTACATACCATAAATGTCAAAATACTAAATTATTTATTTATTTTATTTATTGCACAGTACATAAAATTAACTTAAGTTAACCTGGGTACTACCCTGTAAGGGCGTCGCAATATAATTATACATAAGTATTATACCTTAAGATATACCAGGTAACAACTAAGATCTAAACAAACTAGCTAACACTGCCTAACTAGTAACACATCAGCTATTAGTTAGGTAATTAGGTAAGTATAAGTACTTTTCATTTCACAATGTATGTAACAACATTTAAAACTTATAATTATTTATAACCTGTGTATTGTTGTTAAATCAATTCATTAAAAATTACATAATTCAAATGTCAATAAATTATTTTATAATTACTGATTTGACGTGATGACGATCCTTTTGTGCATTTGTGATGTTTCGATGTCAATTAATATTCAAAATGAAATGAAGAAATCTGTCTATCTAGTTTTCTAAAAACCAATAAAAAAAACTAGTAAAAATTTATAGTTTTCTAACATAATCAAATAAACTGATCAATCCCGTAGTTACATAAGTTGAGTTTTGGGCGCGCATGACTCGGCAACAGCGAAACGCGTACTCCAAACGAATGAGGGACTACAAATTAGTCCGAAGCACTATGACTATCACTATTTCACTATGACTGAGTCTATTTTCATAAATGGTTCTCTCTCGCATACCGTCTTTCAATAGTCACTAACTGTCGCCAGTTCTTATTATGTCGGGTTCAGAGATCAATACTGCGGCTCTGTGTCACTTGTGACAATCCTGCTAGTTTGGGGTAGGCAGGGCAACATGCACAGAGCTATATTAAGTTTTCTGTTAAAAAAAAACATTTTTAGTACAAGCTTTGTTACCGACTGTACATTTTTGTTGTTTGTACTTGTATTGTCATCTAACTTACAGATCGATACCAAATTTAAAGTCGATGCCACTAACCGTTGAAATGTTTCATCCGTCGCTCCATCGATCACCGCTTCATTAGGATTTCAATACCAGATTATTGTATTGTCACCGGATTTGCATAAGTAATATGCCAATTTTTATCTCAATCAGTTGTGGATAACTGCTTTACAATTCAGTTGAAAAATTTGACGGACAGCTTACATACATACGAACAGTGTAAGTTAATTACAAGCTTGTTACAAAAGACGATAGAAACCGCCGCGTGACCTTGGCGAATTGTGACTCAGCATTTGTAATTGCGGAAACTTATCCACAGTGTGTAATTACACCAGCAATTGCGTGATTGCGTGTGTACATTAAAAGCAAGTGGAGGGGCAAAAACCTAAACCAAAACCAGAGACAACTTCCAACACGTTTCCGCATTACCCCTTAACCCTGTTAAGTCTTAAAGGTTTCATAGTTCTCACAGGGAACTCCAAACAAAAGCCGTCCCATCTAATATCAAATACGGTCAGTCTTTTAGATACATCTCACGATTGTCTTCTTAACCTAAGTCATTATCATTCGTCAGAGAGGCACATTTATCTCAACTAATTTCCGCCTTGGACGCGGGATGTCCCGCTCTTAATGCTGAACTACGGCGTGTATACTATGTCACCCTATATTAGACGCAGGGATAATATACTAGTATATGTCGTGGTATGTTACTTATGTAACAAGTTATATAGTTTTATGAGGTTACGGTATTGGAACTTTGTTTTCGTGGAGTCGATAATCTTTTCTGACGAGTTTTTGGCAAGTTCTGGGGAAATGGAAGGTTTGACTTTTTGATCTTTACCTGTAGAAAGCGTTAAATGGATGATCAGAGAGTGAGATTCTGTCCTAATTTTTGTATTTTCACATTTCCATTATTCGATCTTGGCGAAACTAAAGCGAATGTAACTTGTTTTTAGAAAAAATGACTTTGTGCCAAGTTTCTTGCGGCGCATTCTTCTTGGCAATCATGGTCTTTCCGAAAGCGCTGGTAGACTCAAAAAAAATGACGTGTAAAAGAGCATTCAACTGCCTATTTGCTGAGTAAAATTTTGAATTTGAATTTGAATTTGAATTTAAAGATTTTCAGGCTTATCCGATTGGTTGTTATGCCATAGAAGCTACCTTCGTACCGAATTTCAAGTTTCTAGGACAACTGGAAGCACCTCTCTATAATACTCGTAGGTTTTGATTCTAAGACAATTTCTAAACACTCCTTTTAATTAGGTACTGTATCTTTTGATTGCGTTGATTTAGAAGGTTGATTTTTTCACAGCTTCAAGGGATCGCAAGCTTGAGTATTCAATATTAATTTTAGCTTACTACTTAAACGCGTTCCAGAGAAAAGGAGTCTTAACAAACAGACAGACGGACAACAAAGTGATCCCTAGGGTTCCGTTTTACCCTTTCGAGGTACGAAACCCTAAAAATACTCCACCAGATTATTACAAAAACCATTACTAAATCTCACGATCATGCAACACGCCTAAGGCTATAATATAACGCTCGGAAAGTTCAATATCGCATATCCGCTGACCTTTTTCATTCACTATCTCTGTACCTCCATTCAGGCGAGATTGACCGGCTCCCATCCCAATCCGCTTACCAATATATAAGAGTAGTGAAAGTATAGTGTTTCAAATTGAATTGACATATTTCAACATCATCATCACCAGCCTTTTTTTACGTACCACTGCTGTTAACAGGCCTACTCTGTGAATGAGACGACTTGGGCTATAGTTTTCGCGGACCCAGTGTATTTGGAAACTTCACACACACACCGTTGAATTACTGCTGGAGTGGGCAGGTTTCTTCGTAATAATTTCCTTCTGCTAAAAGCTCGTGATAAATTAGAAAATATCGCAAATAAATTCCGGTAAACTCAGGGTTTTGTGCCGAACTGACTACCCTCTGCTTGAGAAGCCATTATGCTCTAGGTAACACCACTAGGCTATCACGGCCTGCTACGGCCACTACGGACAGACAACAAAGTGATCATAATAAGGGTTCCGTTTTTCCATTTGAGGTACGGAACCCTAAAAACGAGTAGGAGCCAAAGAAAACGAAACCATTAATTCTCTAGACCCGCCACTTTGCAATCTACGTGGAAGTAATTGCAAGATCTCACTTGCATAAAATATTTACGTTCCTGGAAACAAAGACCTTTCTCAAGTGACACTAAATAAGTGCTGCCATCTATTCGACTGCATTTTAAACCAAGATTGTAGTAGGGAATGTTTATATCGGATTTCTGAATACTTCCTGAAACACAGTTACGTAGAAAACCAGAAAAGATACTACTAAAATGATTGCATGCATTCAAGTGACAGCTCTTTTATTATCACTATAATGTAGTGAATAGCGCGCCATCTGTGTGAAATACCCCACAAAGCGATGACAGCTACACACTAGGTCGGATTTAATCAGCTCTCCAGGACCGAGAGATGGCGCTCAATCAATCAATTCACAGTTTCAATAGAGTATTTTACCTATGTGTTTTATCGATACCTATGTGTTTTCAATGTGAAACCGTAAAAATATAAATTTACGTAAGCCGATAGTAAAAACTTGGCAGATAGTTTAGTCGAATAAGTTTAGAAGTTAACGAAAAAATATGATTTCGGTTAGGGCTCTCACACTAACAGCGAATTAGCATTGCATCGCAAAAACCTGCAAGGAGTCAGTAAAGTCCCAAAAAACTCTAAGACATCACGATTATTTTGCGATGAGGTGCGAATTCGCAGAAGCGTCGAAGCCCTAACCTAAGTCACTTTTTTATTGTTAAGATTGTATTAACACTTTTATAAAGTTTATTGTTATAAATGCTTTGACGTATTTTTTGCTGTATCTTGCATTAATTTTTATTTTCCTTGACAGTGTTTTTTTAATTCCTTATATTTTTAACATTTAAAATGTAATGTAATTCTCAATAAGAATTGAATGAATCTAATCTATTCTATTATCGTGTCTTCTACTTTTTTGACAACTGTATACCTGCCATTTTTTGCTCAGCGATACTGTATGCGCTCACAACTTTTGAGGATAACAACTAACAACCTTGTTTTATAACCCTGGCTGGAAGTTTTAACTATTTTGGCATCCACTCAAAGCTTTTCGCTCAAAGTTCAATATGAGCTTAAAAAATATGAAACAGTGGAAACTTTCATTGTAGGTACATCCAGAATTCAATTTTGACGGATTTTGAAAAGTAAGCAAATGTGCCTCGTGTTGTATACGGTGGGTTAATTTTAATTGACAGAGCAAGCGCAGAGTGCGAGCGAAGCGTCTCCGTTTCAGCTTGGGAAAAAATGTTTTCGTTTGACCGGCTGTCCGGTTGGCTGAGGGTCGAGCACGACTTTTCGAATCTTGCGTCACGTAAAATCGAATAGTAAACGTTGTCGAGTTTGTATGACGTTTGGAACAGCGCTCACCCGTGAGCGTATTTGTAATTAAAATTTAGTATGAGGTTTCTCGATCTGAATACGATAACCGTAACGTTACGCAGGATTCGAAAACTCGTGCTCGACCCTCTGTTCTCCTCTACCTACAGATTGCATGTCTCAACCGATTCTTGTAAAATTTTGTGAGCCGATCCGACAATTAAGTAGGTACCTATTATAGAATATTGTCGTAAAATCAATTAAAAAAAATGAAAAATGTTAAAAAATGAGCTCACTGAGGTATACAATCCTCACAAAGCCACTAGTTTTAATAAGTAAGTAAGTAAGTAAACACTTCATTGTACAAAAAAACAGGATAAAAACAAAAGTTACGATAATCAAAGTAGAGTACAAAGGTGGACTTATCCCTTTAAGGGATCTCTACCAGCCAACCTTTGAGTGGTGGAGAGAAATAATAGTTCACTGAGGATCGACAGAAAGTGAGTTCTTAATAATAAATATCGAGAGACAATACAATACATAATTAAACTCATACAAAAGCCTACCATATTACAATATACTACTAAGTACATAGTAGAAATAAATACCAATATTATACGTAACTATAAATATATTATACATAATTATACATGCAATAAAATATACAAACAAAACATTAAAGTAAGAGCACATTACACATCACATTACAGTAACACGGGAACATTAGAGTAAGTAGCAAGAGATTTTTTTTACTGTGTTTAGCATTGTGTAAGTATTTTTCAACAAAAAAGCCAACTTAATAAACCAAAGGTTTTTTTCACACTTTCGACGGTTTCACTGGTAGGGGAGCGCTTGACTCTAACGAAAACGAGCAATTTTTCGTTTGGTTTTTAAGTTCTTATATTGCCGCTATTGTATTAAATAAAGATCTAAGTGTCACACGAAATGAATGGTACGCAGTGAAACTAGCTGCAGCCAGGCTTATTATTTATGTACGTACGTATGTATATCTGTTAAATACACTGCCTATTTTATTATTTTAAAGGAACGCGAAATTGTATAGTTATTGGCAGTCCTTTTGGTTTCGTCGTCCTAGGTATGAATTATTTTAAGGACTTTTAGGTTAATTTGGGATCAGACGTTTTAACCCGCTTCAGCTAGACTTGGTACTCGTAATTAGAGAAAATACAAATATCGTATTACTTCCAAAGGTTTTGCCAAGTTTAGAAACTAGATCAGTTAATTTGCGAAAGCAACCACAATTTAGGTGAAGGTGGGCTTAGCCTGTTATTGGATATTTAAAGAGGGTTTCAGAACCAAAATGGTAAAAAGGAATTGTCTGTCTGTCTGTCACAATTGATTATCTTAACTACTAATTCTGTCGACTTGAAAGAGTAGGTTTTACTTGATGCTTACCCAAGTATTTTATAATAAAGTAGTTAAAAATTTCTTAATTTTGCGACAGGATCTGAAAGGGGGTCTTCAAATTTAAAAGGGTTGGTATCATTAACATAATATGAAAAGGCTCTATTTGCATAATCTAAAACAATTTGTTTAGGATGAAAAATGAAAAAAAAAAACAACTGTTTAGTAGAAACCCGTTTTATTTTTTAAAATTAATTTAAAATGACTGACACAGTTTCTGAGAAAATCCCTTGTGACACAAAAGGGTTGTTTTACTAAAAAGTTAATGTGGATGAATAACACACGATTTAGGTAGGTACACTTAATTTTAAACATTTAAAGTGCACTGGTGACGCTATTCCGTATAACGTTTAAAAATAGATCGAACTAATTGTTATATAAGTTACCTATTTGGTATTTTTAATGATAGTAATGACCAAGACCGTATGCCAACAGTTAAACCAACTTCGATCGAACTTTCAACAGACAAAATCCTAAATCCGAATACAGCCACAACACTTTCTACCCTTCACAAAATAAATCTACCAAAAGAAACAGACGAACTTATTACACGCGAAACCAAGTCCCCAAGGCATCTTAGACAGCGGCGTGGGTACTAATGTGTGTGTGCATATACGCATGATACATTGATACTGTGTGCGAACGTAGCAGATATTTGCACGAATGTTCCAATATTTGCCTTCCAAATATAGGGAGCTTGATGATTACTGAAAGGGTAGCATTGATAAAGTTAGACATTATTAGTTACTCAATATGCTCATATGTTTATGCGATTGTCAGTGGAAATTATATGTTTGGAGGGGTAGGACTGTGCTTGATTAGATTCATTTGTTTTACATTGAAAGTTACATTACATTTTAAATGTCAAAAATATAAGGAATTCACAAATTAATTGTATTGTTTTGTCAGTTTTACGTTTTTCCTTTCTGTTAATTTCTGCCACCTTAGCCTCCTTCTCATCCTGATTTTTGATATGTATCTCTATTAAGAGATCGCTTTTAATAATCGATATAATCAATCGACAAGACTGCCTCTTATCTACTTTGTCAGTCTTCTTCGTAATCCCCTCGTACTGTCTTGTAATGTTTAATAAATAATATTTTGTATTGTACCTATTTAAAGAAAAACACAGATGAAAAAAAATCCGATTCCCCACTTATCCCGAAAACTTCGATCCTACATACTTATAACTTCGGCAAATCAGAGAGTAGTAGACGCCACCCTGACGCCTGCCACAATAAAACCATGTGTGGATAAACACATAAAACTTTATGCGATGCGAGTACATTTACAAGCATACATACTCGTATTACGGATAGGGTTAGTTTTTATCTTTTCAGGGTTCCCAAACGAAATGGAAAAACAGAACCCTCATAGCGTGAGTTCAACAATTTCGACAGTTGTTGTTAAAATGCACACCTGGCATTTCTAATTATGAAAGTGAGTCTCGTTGGCTATTTGATCGCGTACTCATTTTCATCATCATCATTATCAGCCAATTTACGTCCCGCTGCTGGGCACAGGCTTCCTCTTATAATGAGAGGGCTTTATTGTTCCCATGCAGGCCCAGTACGGATTGGGAACTTCACAGACACCGTTGAATTGCTTTGCAGGTTTCCTCAGGATGTTTTCCTTCACCGAATAGCTCATGATAAATTTACAAATGTAACTCATTTTAATTTTAATAGTACTACGTAGAGCTCTCGGAACCCTCGGTGCGCGAGTCCGACTAGCTCTTGACCACTTTTTTATATACTGTTTTAGTCGGATTGGATGCTGACGCAAACGGAAAGGGAATTTCATTTGCTAGGGTTTTGTTGAAGCGTTCCACTGTGTTTACTTGCGGGCTATAATGTGGTAACATTGTTCTTCAGGCTTTGGGCTTCTGATTCTACTTGTAATATGAGCTTGAGTTAGTATCAGTGTAGTTTTAGAAACAAATCAATTAAATTGGCAAGAAAAAAACCAGGCCAATTGCGAGTCGGACTCGCGCACCGAGGGCTCCTTAGAAAGGTTTTTCCGCTTTATCTAGTGTTAGCAGAGCCCTTGCTCTTAAGCAATGTACGCGGTGTGGGGTCATTTTATATTGATCTGCGACATTATACAGACAGACATAAAATTTTGGGACATTGAGATTTTTCTGAGAATCTTTTGATTGCGTTGACCTAGAAGTTTGATTTTTTCACAGCTTCAAGGGACTGCAGGTTTGCGTATTTAATATTAATTTCAGCATGCTACCTACACGTGTTCCAGAGAAAAAGGGTCTTGACAGACAGACAACAAAGTGATCCTATAAGGGTTACATTTTGCCATCTTATGAAGTGGCTGCGACAGACAGTTGTAAAGAAATTATTTTTTTTATTTATGTTTAAGTATTAGAAGTGTATCATATTCTGAACTAAACAAAAATATCCTAACAACCTTACAGAATACACTTAGTATAGTTCTAAATCCACCGACATTTTCATTTCAAAGTTCAATATCTCAAAAACGGCTAAACCGATTTTTATAAAACCTAGCTAAGAACCACGGCTACAAAACTTGCTTTCAAATAAAAAACCGCATCCAAATCTGTTCACCCGTTTAGGAGCTACAGTGCCACAAACAGTCATACAGTTAGACACACGCACACAGCGGTCAAACTTATAACACTCCTCTTTTTTGCGTCAGTTTTGTAAGGAAACGCACCCGTTGCGTTATAACTTATAATTTATAACCAACAAATTTCTTAAAATAAACGACCCACGAATATTCGCGAATTCACAAGTTATCGTCCAATCATTAGTCAAAGCTTGTGCTTTTAGCCAAGAGTCAGTTCAAGTGGTTTTATTAAAATCAAAAAGACTTCAAACGAATTCCGGCGGCGCGCGAAAATCGGGCGTTTCCAATTGACATGATTTTGCATGTCAAAGAGCCACGTCAGAAAGAGCAAGTGGGTCACTACTGTCTGCTGTCGTTTTAATTGATTTTGCGGTTTTGTTTGAGCCGAAATAATAAAGCCTTCAAGTACATGATCGCAGTTGGAATATTTTTTCGTATTTTTTCCCCAATTCTTAATTTTTTACGGTTTTCCCGTGAATATCAATTATATTTTTAATAAACTCACTGAAACATGAATACACAGAAAAAAACCAAAAAAATTTCAATCCCGGGAATCGAACCCGGATCCCCGACACTCCGGGTCGTGTGCCATTCCCCTACACCACGATTGACATAAAGGAAATGGAAGATTTTTTTTTCCCCACGTATTCAAATCTCAGCTCGTTTATATCACTTTTTGCAGTGGCTAGCGCCATCTATGCGATTACTTTGTAAACCGAAGACAACGCATTCCTTCGAAACTTATCAGCCTACCCGGACACGAGATGGCGCACTAAAGCAATCAATTCATGATCTGAGTAGGACTATCTTTTTGTTTTTATTTTTTTGTATTTTTTTAAGTACAGTCAGCAGGAGAAGTAGCTAAGTAACTGGAGCGGTCACAATAATCTGCACAAGCTCTTATTTTTAACATGAAACTACCTTGAAACTCAAAAATAGTGAAATAAAACGGACCACTCACGGATGTAAATCGAATTTAGCCCGACATGTGTCGGACTAATTCGTAGTCCTTCCTCTGGGTGCGCACGACCCAGCGGCAGCAAGACGCACACTGCGCGCCGCGGTTCTGCTAACACGTCGGGCTAAACTCGACTTATGTATGTGAGTGATCTGTTTTATTTCACTTCAAGCTCTTATGTCTATAACAATAGAGCCGTGCTTAGATCATTATGAACGCGTCGGTTGCTTACCTACCTTTGCTGCTGACTGTAATTAGAAAAATAACTAATGAATGACTGTCACTGATGCCCATGTACTCGATGTCCAAAGTCGAGGTAAGTCGAGTCGTAGTCGTAAGCCGAGCAGCCGCGCGAGCAGAGCCAAACATAGCTGTTAAGCATAATAATAACGTTGGTGATGAGAATGGGTTGAGGTGTGTCAAACTTCTCAATAGTTAAATAAATTGTATATTCAAACTCAAGATATTCAAATCAGGTGTTATAAATAAAAAACGTGTTGGTTTTGTTTCTTTTATAGAACAACTACAACGAAACATTTATGTACGTACAAACAAGTACCATTTTGATAAAATTTTATGCGCAAACGCCATAACAGTTTCGAATGTTTAATGCCCTCACAAATATACTCCGAGTAAGTCATAATATTAAATTTCTTTTGTTGAGCTCTTTGGCCGTTTTCGCTATGAGCTGTAAAGTCGTGGTTTAAATAAAAGCTTCCTTTTTTTAAAAAGCTTTTTATCCGACTTTGAAAAAGGAAGAGGTTCTCAATTCTTTGGTGTTTTTATAGCAACTTGCTATGTATGTATGTAATGTTCAGGTCAAATCTTGCAAGTTGAATTTGACTCACTTACAGTGGTCAAATTAATAATAACAATAATAAATATCATGGGACAAATTGATACCAATTGACCTAGTCCCAAACTAGGCAAAGCCTGTACTATGGGTACTAGACAACGGATAAACATACTTATATAGATAAATACATACTTATATACATATTAAACATCCAAGAACCGAGAACAAACATTCGTATTCATCATACAAACATCTGCCCCGACCGTGGATCGAACCCGGGACCTCAAGCTTCATAGTCAGGGTCGCTAACCACTAGGCCATCCGGTCGTCAAAATTGACTTGAAATGTGGTATAGATATGTAAGTTGGATGACAATACAATAGTTTCGTAGTCAAGTTGGCCATTCAGAGTCGTCTCCGCAAGGGGGCTACCTATTCAACGGTTAATGGCATCGAAATTCAAATTTGGTATGGATTATGTACCTAAGTAGGATGATAATACGAGTACCCACAGCCAACAAAAAGCACACTAAGAAACGAAGCTAGTTCTTGCTCTAGCTCCGAAATATCTCGTCACTCTGTGAAATTCAGTTAAGTACTCATATTTACAACGAAACTTCATGAAAATAAACATCTTTTTCAATATTTGCCTAACGTAGACCCACTTTTACTCATTTAAACTGTCAGCATCAATCTTAAGGCAACCACATTTCCTGTCAATGGCATCTTTAAATGGAAGCGTTCCCCGAAATAAGTTCCTGTATTCACCCTGCTCAAAGTCCCGATTTTTTTCCTCTTATACGAGAGTGCACAAGCACTCAAGGAAAATCTTCTTATTACGCGCACAGAATGACTACTTCGTATGGAAACGAGACCCATGCGTTTATTTATTAAATTATCATTTCAAAATAGTTCAGCGCGGTCCGGTTGTGAACATTTTCCGACGGCTCTTCGCTTGCCAACATTACTGTTTTTTTCTTCCGTATTTTCTTTAACCCAAATAGCTTTAGTTCTACTTTATTTGACGCTAACTGCTTTTATCGCGCTAAGGCGTCGTCTTAGCGGGAATGTGGAGTACTTGCATATTTTTGCTGGTCGGGTGCTAATGTTGCACAGTGTTGCCAGCTCGGCCGTATTTTTGCCGTCAAACATGCCACCGCAGAAAAAATATTACAAATGAACTTGTAAATAGTTAGCCGCCTTTTAAAGAATGTAAAGAAATTCTATTGAGATGCGTTGTCAGAACCTCAAGAGATATGGCTGTAGGCACTGTGTAGGTAGTCGTAATATTATCGCTATCATAAACTGATATCACAGTCAACTTTGTGTAATTAAATGTATTTATTTAAATTAAAACAACATTACACATCATTATCCGCAACAGGCTTCGTTAAAACTGTCTTAGCATTAAAACAACATCAGCAACAGGCTTACTTTGCCTTAAGTAAGTTACGTTTGTTCCGATATTCCCGCCAACAACGAATAACTACCCTAGATGTTATCATTTTATGTCGTACTGTCAGTTTCACACAAAACCAGAACAAACTAATAAGGTATGCGTCTATTGTTTAATTGCAATAGTTGACACCCTTCTTGTCACTTTTATAGCTATTAATTGGGGCAGTGTCGGACTCTAGGACATGAACCTTCAACTAATACAGTCATATTTAAGTTTACAAGTTCCTCTCACAACTCCACACTTTGCAGGCATATAGAAAGACTTCATGATAATGGTTAAAAAGTTAACAGGATTAGTCTCGCTCGGACAAAAGGAATATCGAACGAGCATTACTTTCAATGAAAAACACCGCTGAATAGAAATCCGCTTAAGCGAACACACGTCGCTTGAATGATATAATCCATAAAGGATAAAAGATAAGTTTCATACCTGGCTTATCTAAGTATCTCCAGGCTTTCATACAATAAATTGTTTACTTACACAAGTCTAGATAAGGAAATATTCAAAGTAAAACCCGTAATAAAATATAGTCTATTTACCCGCATTTGCTGGGAATACGCAAATTTGAAGGGATTTCCGAGCGATATAGAAGGGAGAAGTTATTATTGTAATCTCCTTTTGAAATCATATTGGGACGGTACGATTTAGTTTTCATACTGATGGGAGTTGCGGCTATCGCATTTATGAATAGCCTTTGTATATTTGTTAGTTGTGAGGTATTGAATTTATTTGCATGAACTGAAAATGACGAATAGAGTGGAATGACAGCCGCTTTGAAATCTGTGACACAAATCTTACAAGTTTTATGCCTTTGTTATATCTACCTACTTTGATGTGCTAGGGTTTCGTACCTTAATCCGTCAAAGAATCACTTCGTTGTCCGTCTGTCTTCTGGCTGTTTGTCCTGTCAATCCGACGCAAACGAGAACCTGCAGGTTACTTCCCAAAAACCTAAATCCTATAATTTGGCGCGACACGCAAGGACACATGTATGTATATATGTATATCTCTTTATTGCACATAAAACAAAAAAATACAGATAACAGAACAAAAGCAAATGTACAAAGGCGAACTTATCCCTTAAAGGGATCTCTACCAGTTAACCTTCGGGCGATTGACAGGACATCAGAAAAAAGAGTACACATATCACAAGTTAAAGAAATAATCCGACAAAGGGATGAAGCCAGTTTTTTCGTATATCTTTTATTGTAAACAGACGATAAGATAAGAATATCCAGGCACTGACAACAAAACCGTGGATTCCGAAATCGGAGATTCAGAAGATCGCAGTGAAAATGCTACCTATTGGAAGAAATAAAACGAAAACAAAAATGATAAACGACAATAATAAGGCAATGGTGTAATAGTGAATCAGGTCGTTTACAACTCGGATCGGGAAATGGCTAAGCAACAGAAAATGTAGCAAAAATTGTTAAGGAGGTAAACGATACTTTGTTTCTCCTTTTATTACTTCCGACGCAGCCTTCGGCAGTTTTGACGAAAGACTGCGAATAATAGGAATATTATGTCAAGTATGCAATGAGATGACTCTGGGACGTCTTCATATTTTCATAATATATTATGCAAATAGGATCTCGGTGTCGGTACCTATAGCTATTATCAGGGGGAGAGACTAGAATACTAACGAGACTGAAGGACTGGAATGCAAGGCTATGTCGGTTCTTATTGACAATATTTTATGTTTATAGCTTCTAATAGTAGTATATTTCTCAAGACATATTGAGAATGAGATATTGATCTCGTAGTTTCATCAGTCTACCCGTGACGTGATCATGATGCATGTATTTGTGTCGAAATATCGGGAGCTCGTAAAACCTATAAGATAATCGCGGTCAATATCCCGTTCTCATTATGTCTTAAGTAATTAACCGCGAATCATTTAAAACTTTAAAAGCTTGTTTTAATGATTATTTTTATCAGCCTGTTTACTTCCCACTGCTGGGAACTTCACTCAAACAATATCTAATTGCTTCGCACGCATATGCGAAAAAAGTATTTTATCTACACACATATCATAAGTCCTCTATCATAGAAAATCGTAGAAAATGACCCGCATTGCAGCACGACGACGCCTTCGCCGCCAGCCCCAGCACCACCACTACCGCAGCAGTAAAGTAATAGTCATTACGACATCGAATTCGATGTCATAATGACTTTTCGATATCGAATTCGATGTTTCAAATTTGAACACCAACGTAATTTACAATCATAGTGAAATAAAACGGATTACTCACGTATATAAGTCGAATTCAATCCGACATAATGTATTTCTTATTTCTTTGTACGCTGCTAACATAGTTTTTAAGTTGTTAATGTATTTCTAACAAATTGGATCTTTGGTCTGAAATAAAAATCTTGAATTGAATTGAAAAGTTCGTGATAGGTAAATTACAAACATTGTTTAACCATGAAACTACTCGTACCGTAATACTCAATCATAGTGTAATGAAACTGATCATTCGCGTATGTAAGTCGAGGTTAGCCTAACCGCGAAGTGTGCCTGCTAAGTCTTGAACAAGCACTGTAAAGTTTTTTAATCTTGAACACAGCTTCGTATAATGACAACTTAGTCTTTTTATAACCTAACCAACTTAGAGAAGATGAAAACCTCCGATATTTTCATTTCAAAGTTCAATACCTTTAAAATGCAATTAAATTGATTTACACGTTTACGAGCTGCGGTGCCACATACTGACATATAGACACAGCAAAGCGGTCAAATTTATAACACCCCTCGTTTTGCGTAATGGTTAAAAATTATCAACAGGTTACAAGCAACAATCTAAGATAGGAATTAGCGCTTAGTTGATGCAACTTGTGACCAAAGGGCTGGCAGTTTTCTCTCTCAAAGAATCAGCATCGCTATTCAGTGAGGCAACGCTGCCAGCCTTTTGGGCACTATGCCACGGGGGCCTTATTTAGATTTAATTTAGTTTTAAGTTGTAGTTTATTTAGTTTAAGCTTAGATTTAATGTCATTGTAAATTGCTTTTATTATGTAAATATATTTGTTAGATACGAATGAGAATAACTAATATTAAATTAACTTCATTGTAAAATCTAAGTTAATTTAGAGCACGACGAAATAATTAATAAGTAGCATAACCTTGAACAGTTAGAAAAATATTCAAGACTCAATAAATTCTTTATTAAAGAAATTAAATTTATTCTCCCCAAGTGTTTCGAAGAATTAAACAAAACGAAAGAAATAAAAGAAACAAAGAACAATGAAACAGGTGTGAGCGAATGTAGCTATCATTGAAAACGTAGAGGTCAGGCTTTCAGGAATCCGACATCCCGAGTAATCCTTGCGGGACTCTAGGGATGTACCCTGGGGCGTGTACATCCGCATCCGTGATTAATAAATAAAGTATTAGAGTGAATGATTGTATTATTTACTTTTTAGTATATTTACTTGTAAGTGTTTTCTTTTGGATTCTGTAGCTCAAAAGGAAAAACGGATACCTTATAGGACCATTTCGTTTTAAGTATGTCAATCCCAAGCAAATCAAAACCAATAGAATACTTCGCGTTGACCCAAAATCCTGAAAATTGGCACGAAGCATTTGTTAGGTTGTATAGGAAGTATGGATCGCGGTGGATGCGGAAAGCACAAGACCGGTCTGAGTGGTGCCTTGGGGGAGGGCTATATCCAGCAGTGGACGTCTTTCGGCTGACGTGATGATGATTATAGGAAGTAGATCCGGCTAGTAAAACTACGCTGTCATGTGTTCTGGAAGGATTTTAAAAAAATCAGGGTCATTGACACAGTGTCACGCTGGGGTCTCCATCGAATGAACACGGTGTAAGGCCATTATTATAATTTTATTTGCTAAAGTAAAATTCGACCCCAGTCTGAGCAAGATAAACATAAAGAAAAAACTAATACAGTTGGCTAAAAAGCACAGGTCTAAGTGCTATACGAAATGAATGGTACAGAGACCTCTCTATAGTGAAACTAGCTACAGCGGGCTTATAATTTTAAAGGAACGCGACATTGTATTGTATTGGAAGTCCTCTTGGTTTTAGCATCTTTGCTGCAAATGTAGATATTAAAATTACAATCCCACATTTATCATATTTTGAATTACAATTGAAATACAACATACACGAAGCAATATAGCGAATTTAGACGAATAAAGTGTTAAAGCAAGGGCAATGCTCTTAACACAAGACTGTGCAGCTTAAAATACAACCACAGTTGATACAAAGTAAGGAATTGAATAACACCGAGCAAAGATAACTTAATGACGCATAACATTGAATTGTTCCAGCCAAAGTTAACAACCCGACCGCTGTTGAAACAAAAGAAACGAGCAATTTATCATCATCATCATGTCAGCTGAACGACGTCCACTGCTGGACGGCGGCCTCCCCCAAGGCCTCACTCAGACTGGTCTTGTGCTTTCCGCATCAACGGCGATACCGCAATCTTCACCAAGTCGTCACTCCATCTTATTTATACTTATTTCTGAAACGCATAGATTACCTAACAATACGTTCGCAAAGCATTATGTTTCGAACGAAACACTAGCTCAAAGAAAAAACGCTGGAGCGAGTTTACAATTTGACAATATCTGACTTCAGAGAACATCATTATCCATCTATTCATTAGTCAAACAATCGTATTTCGCAGATGGTTCTAATTCTATTACAAACTGAATTTCATAGAGCATTCAATTACCTGCTGAATTTCATAGAATTGTATTGGTTATTCTAACTGATATAATTTGTGTAGCGATTCAACTTTGTCTAATTGTTTAAGTTCAACAAAACGACCATATTACAATAACAGCAGACAAATAAAATGTGCATGATTAAGCAGTTTATTTCACTTATGGGAGAGATGAATATAATATTTCAGTGTAACTTGCAGCTTTGATAAAGTTAATGTTATACAAACTTTCTTAAATTTTGCTACAGTTTTTTTTTCATAGACAATAAAACCATTTCGATAATGGCTTTAAACTGTTTGGTACCACCACTCACAAACCGTTATATTTAGTTACGAAAACTGCTAGTAGGTTTAAAATACGAATCAAATTATTAAATGAAACCGAGGCATCATAAACGAGCGTTAGAACTCGACAACGGCGCATACTTAACTTTTCATCGCTATTTTCATTATTGTCAAGAGTAGGATAGCACACTAAACTGTGTAGGTATCGAATGTTGCAACATCCACTTTCGCCCTATCCCATCCCTAGCCCGAATACCCGGGGAACGCTTCTCTCCACGTTATTAACTCTACTTTACTCCGCATTGGACGTATCAGCAGATTCTGCCCGTTTTTTCGACGCGATACAGAATAGCCCGCTTTCTTACTATTTGCTTCTTGAAAATCTTATTTGTTTTATGTGCTCCCTGCGTTTGTTCCGTTTTATGTCGGTTTTCATTTGTTTGTCCGTAGTTAGTATTTCAATTGACATCGTTGTTTTGTGTCGTTGTATAAGTTTCAATGTAAACATCATCTGCTCGAGCACTGACACCGATAAATTCAATGACCCTTTTACACTCTCAGAACTTTGGTACCTATATCATATACCTAGATCTTATATCTACCCGAAAGGAGATGGTGGAATGATATGAACGTATATCTCTTTCATTGGCACGAGCGTGACCGAGACAGGGGAGATGCGAGGAACTCAAAGGTGCGAACCGAGGCTCGAACCAACGACCCTCAGTTTAAGAGACCGTAGGTCAAACTACTAGGATATCACGGCTAGTCTACTCTGACGCGTAATCCAATCGTAAGTATTGATGACAATAAAAAAAACATGCTAAACATGAAATTGAAGTTGTCTTCGGACTTCACACTGCTAGGTATCAAACTCAATCTGATTTCAAGACGATTGTCTTCTAGCTAACCTCTAGAACATCGTCATCATCAAAGTTAAGAGTTATACTTTTGATGACGGATTGGCTTCCAATCACCTCTCCTAAAAGCCAGCTCCTTGACCTCCTGATACGACACGATACCAACCTTCTCCTTTATCTGGTCCATGTTGCTTCGCCTAGGTCGACCTCTTTCTCTCTTTTCTTCAATTTTTCCTTCTAAAAATGGTCTTGAAGAAGTTGACTTGTCGTATCAAATACCCAACCATTTTCCTGCGTCTATTCTCTATAGTATTTGTTATCGTTCGGTTCTTTTCTCGTTAACAATTGCCAATAGTACTTCCTCATTGGTCTTCCCTCCAACCCTTAGAGCAGAAAAGGAATGGAGATTTCCCCTATGCCCAAACTCTAACATTAAGTCTGACCAAAATGATCAGGGTCTGTTGATTGTGTGGGTGTTTTTGAAATTTGTGTGACTGTTTTGTTTTAGTGTGAGTTTGTAGGAATGTAACCAATTTTGACATGAGCTCAGACATGTGCTGTACGTGTGTGTTCCTCGTCCCCCTCAGAAAGTGGCAGAAAAATTGTAGTGCGTTGATAAGCCAAATCTGCACACACCTGCGAAGCAATTCAATGATGTGTGTGAAGTTCCCAATCCGCACTGGGCCCGCGTGGGAACTATAGCCCAAGCCCTCTCACTCTGAAAGGAGGCCTGTGCCCAGCAGTAGGACGTAAAATAGGCTGGTAATGATGATGATGATGAGATAAGCCAAAGGCGCCTCCCGTCTGTCTGCTTTATGGTCCAACCTCTGGAAAAAGGTCGAAATTCACTTGCGACATCTGAAGCAAGGGGACAAACGTTGAAGACTCTATTAAAAATTCTACCTCAGAATCCAAACCTCATAAATGTCGAGACCGAAATCGTTCGAGAAAATTCTCGATTGATAAATCTGCAAGTTTGAAATCTGCACAGCTTGAAAACTACAATCGTCTGCGGAATACTAAATGTAAGTTTCTGTTCAGTCTAGTGTCAGATTCTGAGGCGATTCGTAAAAACATGGAGGTCGACAATAATAAAAAAAACCGGCCAAGTGCGATCCGTACAATTGTAGGTACTTCTGTAAATATTGTGTGAATATTCTGTAAATGTTCGTCTATTATGGGAATCGAGTACCTGTCTTAGATTTTTCCCACTTTTCCTGAGTGTTTCAAATTGTCCAGTGTAAGCAGAGCCCTACTCCTAAGCAAAATGTACACAGTGTGGGATCATTTTATATCAGTTTCTAGAAAAAAATATCATTAACGCTTTACGTGTTTGTAAACGTACCTACCGCAAAAAAATGGATTTAAGTCTACCTCTTTGACTAATAATTAATTTGATATCCATGCAAAATTACAGCTTTCCCAATAATCTATGAGCTAAGCCGCGGACAGATAGACAAACCGCCAGACACATAAAACTAAACCTTTTCGCTACGGAACCCTAAAAAGCCCGTAAAAGTTGTCATTGTTAACTACGTATTATTATTAGCCATTTCATCAATGACGCAACCTCATTATTTCTTAGAAAAAATGTACACATTTTAGGAAAACATCCGCTTACACTTATTTTATTATTTCGTTGCCCATGGTTTCTAAGTAGGGATTTATTTTATGGAGAACGAAATGAGGGAAAATCGGCTTGACACCAACCGGATGTCATTCAATCACAGGAAAACGATTATTTTTGTGTAGGTTGCTGCTGATTAGTTATACAGTCTATAAATAGCTTCTTGATGTATATTAGGTAAAGGTAAGTTACTACGGCTATGGAAAGTTGAAAGGGTAATTTTGTACAAAAGTTGCAGGTAACCCCGATGAAAAGAGGTGTATCTGTATCTACTCGTGATTCTAAGTAGATTTAATACAAACATTTAAAAATTCGAAAATGAAGTGCTTGTAGGTACAACTTTTTCTAAAATAGCCTAAAAACCCCCATATTCTCACTAAAAATTCCAGTATCTCAAAAACGGCCAAACAGATTTAAAGAGACTCAGCTAAGAACTATTTTGACTAAACTAGCCTTAATTATAAAAGGTAAGTACCATACGAGGGGTACAGGTATACACGGATAGAATATTTGTCCAGTTACCTTAGCAACTTTTAGAGTTATCGCGATTTGAAAGTTTGGAATGATGTAATTAATTATCCATGTAATTTTCGTATAGAATACATTTTTTTTATAAAGTGAAAAAAAAATACAAGTTACATAAAAATATCTGTACCTGTGACTAAGTGGTAACTTATAGTCTATAATATTGAATGCACTACATTTTGAGATTAAAACTCGTTTAAAAAAAAGCGACTAGACCATACATATTGCTCTTTCCGTATACATTTTGTATGTGGGAGAGAAAACGATTTTTGATCATATTTTGATTTCAAATTGTATAGTAATAACCCTTTTTACCCGCCTAAGACCATTTCTCTTCCATGACGTCATTTGTTTGTGTAGTATAAATACTCTTTCGCCGGTTGGCGCCGGTCACTTGCCATCGAGCTGTCGTACTGTTTAGTGCAGATGCACTAAACATTCCCTATTGTCAGGTAAACTATAACTCTGTCCGTTATCATTCGAATGTAATATTATTAGTTAGCAGGCTCTCTGCTTGAGTGTGTTATTTTGGTGCGTATTTATTAAAGGAACAACTATTAGTGGCTATGTTAAGCTTCTTATGTGTAATCAGCCTCTATCTAATGTAAATTATATCCATTTGTTCAATTATTGCTATAGATAATGTGATTTGCTTCTACAGCTGTATGTATGACCACCCTCAGTTGTAAGTAAGTTATTTTTGCACCAATATTAAAATAAATGATATTACTAATTTTATGCTTGTTTGCCATTCATCTCCCACATCAGAAGTGGAATACGTAACTAAATACCCTACTTATGTATTTTTTTGACATTTCTATTTCATGGACTCCAATGCCGCAGCACTTTTGGTGCAATTACGCCATGACCCCGTCCTACGATGGTGGTGCTATACTGAGGTGTCCCTGGCAAGACTGCTTGGTCCGAGCGTCGTGATTACTTCACAAAAGGCTGGTACTTATAGCCATGTAAGGAATTTGATCTTGTTTGTTTAAACTGCAATAATATTGAGACTTTTTTATTGATCTATCAGGTAGTCAAAATTCTATTTTAGAATAGGAATAATAATTTATTTGACATTTACAATATAATCTCAAAAATATGTTTTTTTTATTACGGTACTTACTATGTTACCTAATTTAACGGTAGACCTGGCATTCTTTAACAGCAACTTTAAATGTATCATAATGTGCCCATATAAGAATTTACAATTCTCTCAGGTAGTTAATAAGCTCCAAGATTTGTCTAAATATGTGGGTAGTTTTGAATTTGGAAATAGATGAGTAGCTGTCGTTATTATTTTTAAGTAAATCAACAGTTTGCAAAACAGGGTAGGACATCCTTTGAAACTTTTGTTTGACCCGCAACAATGGTATTTAAGATTTGAGTGTTTAATTCTCAAAGGGTTTTATAGTTTATTTCTTATACGAACTGAATTCACTTACAATGAGAAGGATCTATTTACATTAACTAAAACATTAAGTATTGATAGATCTAACATGCAAATTCAATAAAGTATATATTGTTTACGAGGGTAGTTACAAATATATTTTCGCTAAACAATCTAATCAGGGCTCTTGATAGACATAAACAAATATTACAGAGTATTTATTATTATGTAATATTCTTGAGCCACAAATAAAGCAAATTCTGAATACCATGGGTATTGCTACATTTACAACATATTACAATACGAAATAAAATGTGACGTTTTTATTTCGCATTAGGCTTGAGTTAGGTACATAAGAAAAGGTGGTTGTTTAAGGCATAGTGATAAATTGATGATTACTTATTTTCGGTGTCTTATTCTCTAACTCAATATTAAAAAAATATATATTGCTGTAAGTTTATCACTACAGCATTACCTTTACGGCCGTGTGCTGTGAAACTTAAATTTAATAAGAATTGCTCATTGTGGTGTATTACTGTGTAGGTATAAACGTGGTGGAATTTATAATTGGAATTATTTAATTATTAACTTAATGTGTCGTAATTATGAACCTTAATTCCGTTTGAGTCAGCTAGAGGGCTGGACTAAGCGTAGGGCATTTTTCTTATGCTGTGAGCAATAAATAACTTCAAAATCCCCAGTCAATGAACCAATGTCAGAATTAATTATAAATTATCACTAAATTAATAAATACGATCCTTAACGAATCCAATTTTATATTTAACTAACACGTTTTTGTTTCTTGAATGTAGATATGGATTTTTGCCAATGTAAATGTTGATTGAACGTTTACAAGAACGTAGAATCTCTTCTTTTTTTGAAGTCTGTTAAAAACTATGAACATTTTACTGTTAAAGTTAATCGAATAAGTTTAACCGATGTTTCATATTGTTCACTCTGAGGGTTGCTGACTTATACCCACAACAAACTGATGTAATCAAATTTTAATGTGAATAGATTGAAATGCTTGCTGGTGAATTTAGAAATAATGTATATTTAGTGTACAGTTTGTTGATAGAATTGACCATAAGATAGATTTGACTAGTTGGTGAAATGCCATGTTGGGTTTCGTTTAAGGTTTTCTTGTGTAGTTATGAACGTTTATTTGCTAAAATGTTTCTTCACGTTTAATTAAATACTTCTGCCAAAACTAAAACCAAAGACTCGTTCGAAATTACCAAAGAAAGTGGGTAGGAATATTTTGACACCTCGATGTCACGGTTTTGAGGATAATTATTTAATGCAATTAGTTTCTTGTGGATAAAAAATATCATTATTATATGGTCAGTTTGGCCGAGCGTTTAGAACCAATTCAGTGTTTGTTGCAAGATTTCTTAAAATGAATGGCACTGATTACCTATTTTCCGTTAGCACGTAGCAAGTAAGTAAACGAGATCTTAAATAAAATAGCCGTAATTAATTAACACTTATAAAAAGCGATGTACCTATGTAGGTATGTTATTGATAGGTAATCTGAAATGAAACTGTACAAAAATATTTAAACCAAAATAAGTATTTAGCAAATATGCATTACTGACTTATTTAAATACTTACCTCCTTACTCTTTTTTTTATGTAGGTGTAAATGTCGTAGCAGCACTTTTTCGTAAAAAACTCTCCCAGTGGATTTGTGAATCTTGTTTTTTATATTATTATATCTCACTGTGCAATCTATTACGAAAAAGCACTTTTAGTGTTATAGTCTAGGTTCCGTGACCATGTATTTTGAGATAGATTGTGATGTCTCTTTTTTGTCTTCTATTGCGTATTGAATATATTGTTATGTACTTACATAATGAAGAGATACAAATATCAACATACTACTTTTTTTGTTATGTTGTAATTAATTCCTCAACTAATGCTATAAGTTTTTTAGATATGTTGGGTTATGTAGTAATAGTGAAATTATTGTGGATATAATGATTTTTCCGAAAACTCTGGTGACTTTTTGTCAAGCTAATTTGGTAGCGATTCATAAGCCGACCATTATGATATGAGTAGGTATGTTTTATTACGTAATACTGTTTTAGTGAGTAGGTAAGCTAGAGTTAATTAAAAGTATAATATTGAATATAATCGGCGATAACAGTGATTGTATTATGACGATGACTGTGACGATAAAAATAACGATATTATGACCACCTAAAATTATTATTTTTTGGCCTGTGTCATTACCGAAATCCACGAAAATTATAGATATATTGTCAAGGTCCGTAGTACTGCAAATGACTTATACGTCTCGCATGATCATTTAAGACCCGTGTCACCCAATATGGGTTCTGAACTTACTGATTCATTGAAAGAATCACCTTGAATCATACATTGTACAATCGGTATAATCATCTTGAAGAGTGTGACTATTTTGTTTTGTTTGTTTATCCACAGGTACTGATTGTTTGTTGTTAACTTATCACCCAGTATATAATCTTGACCCCTCGCCAGACGTCTGGACGTATACTGAGTAATAAGTTGAGCCTTTATGCCGCGCCATACTCATGGCTTTTTACCGAGGCAACCAAATACTTTATGCCGCGCCATACTCATGGCTTTTTACCGAGGCAACCAAATACTTTATGCCGCGCCATACTCATGGCTTTTTACCGGGGCAACCAAATACTTTATGCCGCGCCATACTCATGGCTCTTTACCGAGGCAACTAAATACTTTATGCCGCGCCATACTCATGGCTTTTTACCGAGGCAACCAAATACTTTATGCCGCGCCATACTCATGGCTTTTTACCGAGGCAACCAAATACTTTATGCCGCGCCATACTCATGGCTCTTTACCGAGGCAACTAAATACTTTATGCCGCGCCATACTCATGGCTCTTTACCGAGGCAACCAAATACTTTATGCCGCGTCATACTCATGGCTTTTTACCGAGGCAATCAAGTGTTTTTAGCCGCGCCATCTCAATGGTTTTTTATTTTACTGAGGCTACTAAATGTTTCATATTAATGAGTACCTAAGCTTATTAATGTCACCTAGTATAGGTGTATACTGTATATTACTAACTAGACCGAAGTTCTATCTGTGATTAATACAACATAATCTGTAATATCAAGTTAAAATTGTATGCATTATATTTGATCGTTATTCGCGAGCCGTTACATTCGGCTGCTCGTCAGAATGGCCGTGTGGGAGAGAAAACGATTTTTGATCATATTTTGATTTCAAATTGTATAGTAATAACCCTTTTTACCCGCCTAAGACCATTTCTCTTCCATGACGTCATTTGTTTGTGTAGTATAAATACTCTTTCGCCGGTTGGCGCCGGTCACTTGCCATCGAGCTGTCGTACTGTTTAGTGCAGATGCACTAAACATTCCCTATTGTCAGGTAAACTATAACTCTGTCCGTTATCATTCGAATGTAATATTATTAGTTAGCAGGCTCTCTGCTTGAGTGTGTTATTTTGGTGCGTATTTATTAAAGGAACAACTATTAGTGGCTATGTTAAGCTTCTTATGTGTAATCAGCCTCTATCTAATGTAAATTATATCCATTTGTTCAATTATTGCTATAGATAATGTGATTTGCTTCTACAGCTGTATGTATGACCACCCTCGGTTGTAAGTAAGTTATTTTTGCACCAATATTAAAATAAATGATATTACTAATTTTATGCTTGTTTGCCATTCATCTCCCACATGTATATCTGAAATATTTTATCCATTTGAGAAGCTATGAAGCCAAAAACTGGCACAAAAAACGGGGGATAGAAAGAGAAAACATTTTCAAACAACTGCACTGCCACGCGAACCGCTATCTTTGCACTAACATAATATAATTTATTTTTCTGCCACAACATACGTAGAAATCTCACGGTGGTCTCAGCTGAGAAATATATGAATACAGGCTGACGGGCATGATGTATGAACCATGCTATGTTATATAACATATAGTATATAAATAGATCTGTGAAAATAGGTCGAGGCTTGGCTTGCATGAAAATATCTCACTAGTGCGTATTATTTATTTAGCACAACACAATCTCTTGTAGGTTGCAGGAAATATAATTGGTTATTACAGAGTTTTTTCCTTAGAAACTATTTCCCTTTTTCCTTTTAATGGCTGCCTATAATGCCATTCCTTCCGTAAGATTTTAATAGTCACGGGAACATCTTACAATAAATTTACCTGCATTTAATCTAAAAACTATACTTAAGTGAACAGAAAAACGTTTTGAAGAATAAACTAATTTTGTAAGTCCAGCTTTTAGTTAGGAATTCTGTATTTTTACTAAATGTTACCCTCAACTTTATCAGCATAGAATTGGGTCCACGCTATTCGGCGAGATACCGTATAAGCTATCTCCATTCCAAATTACATCCAAAGCCGCTAGCCGTTTTTGTGTGATCGAGTAACAAACTTTCCGACTTTTAGTATTAGTAAGATTTGACTCGCATGAAGTGGATTGAACACCACAGTAGATTGTGATTGATAGACCAGTAGAGATTGTGGACCAGTAATAATAATAATAATAATAATAATAAATCTTTTATTGCAGGCAAAGTACACCCATACATCTTAAAAATAAATTTAGTACAATAGTACTAGGTCATTAAACATTTAGTAGGTACAATAGTACATAGTCACAAAATATTACATACAAACAAACAAACAAGTGTAAACATAAACGGCATAAAAAAAATACAATACGAACTTTAAACATTTACATTCAGTCATCACTTTATGTTTCGATTTTGGTGCGCAGATAGCCAATACCCATATATAGGACTCGTTAGGTCCTGGGACACGGCTTTGAGGATTCTGTTCCGCGAACAACACAGCCGCTCCCAAGAGGAGGCAATACGCATCCGCATTACCGCAAAGAAATCCGGAACTCCCGCCTCCGCGAACATAGTTGAGGCACTGCAGAATCTCGGCAACTTCATCAGAGTACGGAATATATCATTATACTGAACTCGTAATACTGCGTTGTTATTATCTTCACAAGTAAACATTATCAATAGGGTGTTATTGTAAACTGAAACGAAACTTTATTACATAACATAGCATAACGTAACATAACACTGTTACCTTTATTAAGAGTATTCTAAATTTGTTACTAACAAATTATGGGGATGGAGCCTGAGTTCGAAATAAAAGATTTTCAATTATTTTTTAATTCACTTTTTTCGATGAAAGCAGTTAATTCCAGAAAACGTTTTTAGTTATATTAATTAACTGTTAAGGAAACGGGTCCAGTAATCTTTTAATTTGCGGCATGGCCCTACTAAGGACATTTTAATCCTTCCATTACGCTTCTTTGAATGTGTATTGAGTGTCATAATAGTATAATTACAGTAATATAGCTTTGAAGTGGAATTTGGTAACCAGATTATTAAGAAAGGGAGCCCTTTAGATGGCAGCGTAAATGTTTTTTGGGCGTTTTCAGTGAATCATTAATTAACATGAAACTACCGTGAGACTCAATCATAGTGAAATAAAAACGGATCACTCACGTATATAAGTCTAGTTTAGCCCGACATGTTTCGGACTAATTCGTACTCCATCCTCTGGGAGCGCACGACCCAGCGGCGGCGAGACGCACACTGCGCGCCGCGGCTCTGCTCGCGCGTCTACTAGACGCAGCTAACAGCGGCACACAACTACCCTCGTTTTCATCACACTACACTGACCACATCACTCTGTAAAGGCTCGTTCACATTCACCGTTGACGCAGTATTTAGCACAGTCTTCTAACTTGGGGGTACCGACCATCCACTATCACGATTAAAATTGGGATGACGACTAATTTCAATGGCTTCACGTACTTTCCGCGGAATAAAAAAACTTTTCTCTCGCCAGTACCGACACCTTATCAAACCGAATGTAATGCGTCGAATCCAAATCCATCGAGTGTTCGGCCACAGCAGCAGAGCCGCGGCGCGCAGTGTGCGTCTCGCCGCCGCTGGGTCGTGCGCTCCCAGAGGAAGGACTACGAATTAGTCCGAAACATGTCGGGCTAAACTCGACTTACATACGTGAGTGATCCGTTTTTATTTCACTAATCATTAATTAGTTAACTGTGGTTAGGCAGTCGTCACAAAACTGTCGGTCAATGTCAGACACATACGTTTAGTCACAAAACTGACCATTAAGACGTGATTTGACGTGACGTAACTCCCGTACCTGAGCAGCATAACACTGCAAGTGCCATTTTCAAAATTTTACAGGAGTAACGCTTTTGCATCAAATTGCAGCATACACGACAATAATGGCGGTTTGAAATGAAACTGATCGAATTAAATAACGAAGTCTTTTATTAATCGAAAATTTGGTTATTCTAGATCAAGATTTATCGTATTATGAGATCAATTTCTGAAATCCAAGACGTAATATTATAAGAAAATGAAAAAACTAGCCCACGTACCGTGTTCTGCTTCTTAGCAAAAAAAAATCCAACTTTTAGAGTTACCTCAATAATAACATCAGAATACAGTGCCCTAAGCACGACTTGTCGAATCCTGCGTCACGTAAAATCGAATAGTAAACTATAACGAGTTTGTATGACGTTTGGAACAGCGCCCGCCCGTGAGCGTATTTGGAACTAAAATTTAGTATGAGATTTCTCGATCTCGATACGATAACCGTAACGTAACGCAGGATTCGTCAAGTCGTGCTTAGGGCACTGATAATAATTAATTAAATAATAATGTCTTAAGTAACAATTGACAGCACAAGTTAAATGAGAGTGTCCATATTTTAAAGAAGTGCTTTGGCACAGAAGGTAGAAATGCACTCGTAATGGAATAAGCCTGGTACCTGTTTCCCATGCAGTTAAAACTCATAAAGTCATTCATAATGTAAATGTTTGTCATAATGACATGTCCAAAAGATTCAGGAAATTTATAATGGTCATAATAATCCTGCACAATTGAGACATAATGAAAACGGAATATTGCCTTATAGGTTTGATGAGCTTACGATTTTGGGACGCAGTTACATGCATCATGATCACGGGTAGACTGATCATTATCATGATCCATGTCCAAATGTAATATTTCGACGTAGTTACATGCATCAATGATCAGGTCCCGACCTTATCAAACCTTTATAGGTTACCTTATGGTAATTGCGGCCAATATCCCGTTCTCAATAAACAACCTTTAAAAGCAACCCGACACAATGAAAAACCCGAGAAGTTATTTCAAAGGGAAATGGAATTGATACCGGAGTTAATTCAACAATTTGACGCCTCGGAGAATCTCGAAACAAATAAAGCCTGAAATACTAGGTAATAATAGGTCTGTATTGTATTGTAAGTAATTGTTTGCCTGTCTTAGGCAGCGTTGAGGGAGGTCGGTTTGATAGTATTATGTATTTAATTGGACATAATATTTAGCGTGATTGTTGGCTAATGGCTTGGGAGGGTACAGTTCGGTTTTATATCAGCTGTCGGCAAAATATCATCATCGTCTGCCTATTTATGTCCCATTACATTATGACGACGCTTGAGGTCCCGAGCAGATGTCTGTATGTTGAATACGAACAGTATTAAATTTGTCTTGTATAGTCTTGGATGTTTAGAATGTATTTATGTACGTATTTATATAAGTACTAATGTTTATCCGTTGTCTAGTACACACAAGCTCTGCTTAATTTGGAACTTAGGTCAAAATTAAATGATGTCAGTTATCCCACGGGAATTATTTATTTATTATGGGCACAGCCCTCTCACAATAAGACGACTTAGGCTATAGTTCTATAGGCCCAGGGAGGATTAGACAATTCTAACATATCTACCTCAGAGATACACGATGTTTTCCTTCACCGAAAAGCCCATGGTAAATAACAAATGTTATTGAGCACATATAAATTTCGAAAAACGTGATAATGGTTGAAAAAACACTTTCTCTTATTAACTTTAGTACCTAACGTTCCTAGAGAAAATCATCAACGCTTACAATATGACTTCGATCGAATACTGTCACCACTCACTAGTACCTACTACTTACGATCTGTGACCGTCTGAGCCTCTGGTACATCTCAATTGTTTTTAAGTACCTCTAGCGGGAAGTATTCTGTCAAGTAACGTTTGACACAAAAAACTACTCGACCACGTATCCACAATAAACTATTCTCGTAGTATTTAACATTTTCTTGAACGCAAACGCGTTCGAAACGTATTTTTGTACTATTACATGTATATGCATTATTATACTAGGTGCATTTATGCCTCGAACGCGTTTGCGTTAAAGTGTCAAATACTTACTACGGGACTAAGTAGTGTGTTATCGATACGTGCCGCTAGAAGCGCTGCCAATTTGCCACGGGTTCACTAATGTTTTGTCGAAACTTGTTTAACAAAAGTTCATTTCACAACCAACGTTTCATATACTATTCATTTCACAAACATGTTGTAGCAAAAAATGCTAATTTTATAAATAATTACTCGACAACTATACATTTATAAACTTTGACAATTGACAAACATATGGAAAGACAAATTATTATTTTAAAAATGTTCATTTCACAAATGAATAGTTTTTAAAATCGTTTATTTTGCTATAACATTGTTCCGTAAAATTTACTTTCTGCGTAACGAAATGCAGGGCGGTAGGTATGAAATGTAAACTCGAACTCCGTAAGTTTATTGCTCCTTGCTTATTGATTTCTGAATTAGACTTCTAAGCCGGACTTCTAAAATTTTCGAGCAAATGTGTTGAAAAATACTGAACTCCTATTTCTGGACGGTATCGACGGAGCTCCGCTTCGCGTACTTGAGGCGATTCGCGTCTTGACGTAAGTCTAACCTAATCTAAACCTATTGTAAGCCTATTCATTCTCTCTGTCAGTAAGTCTGTCTGTCCACCCGAACGTCCTTAAAAGGGCTGAGTCTTTTAAAACGTAACGGCGATTTAATATATTTTATTTAAATAAAATAAAACCAGTGACCAAGTAATATACCAAACGTTGGTAGGTGATACGTTAGTTGACTATTTGATATCGTTATAAAATAACCTATTTGACAAATGATACGATACGAAATGAAAATTTGTGAAGTTATTATTCGATAAAATAAATTATTTGCGAAATCAGTAGTTGTGTAAAGATGATTTTAGGAACGATGCATTTGTCAATCGTTGGTTGTGAACCGAAAATTTGCTAAATGACTGGCGACAAAGTGACAGGACACCTTTTCCACGTGTAAATTCCGAAGTTAACGCAAACGGGATAGAGATGTTTTCTTGAATTACAAAAAGTTGCATTAGAGGCTTTGCTTCAGAAGGTTCATAAGTTACCGTTCAACATACTGAGATATTATAGCTCACCCAGTTACGTAAGCGTCGCAAAACATGTAAGCCTTTAAAAGAACATTTCCCGTCCAAGATTCAAAATGCAAATGCTAAGGCAAAACTTTCCTCCGCCGACTTAAAAAGGTATGACAATGTAGGCCACGACTCTGGAATAATAAAAAATGTCTTCTTTCAAGAAACTTAAGGGAAAAAATTGCTGTCATATTTCAAGAGTTGAAATTAGATAGGCCTTAGGACACTTATAACTCCCCTTTAGAGCCCGGATAAGAAATTGCTCCGCAAAATTTCACTGAATGCTGATGCCGATTTGATTTCTTTTTGGTTGTTTTAGAAGCCCTCTGCTCCAAAGGTTTCGGGAAAACAATTATAACTATGTGGCGGAGACGGAAATTTGTAATTTTTCCGTTTTCTCTTGCACTTCCCTTTGTTTTTGATTGGATTGACAGATGATAGGGCTCGAGGAGGATGGAGTGGAAAATGGTGTAATAATGAAATGGCTTCGCGTTCCAGTTCTTCCTTTTTGTACTGGGGATGAGGCAAGGCAAACTTTGTTGTTTATTGCATACGTACCTATAGGATAAACTACTACTACTAAAAAATTGACACTACGGCACGGAAACAGCCGTGAACGCAACGTTGTCATTGACACTTTAGATAAAAGCCGTGAAATGGGTCAATCAACTTTTCTTTGCCACTCGTTGCCATGGAGATGTCCCCTGGGTCACTCGTCTAAAATAAGATTTTGTAAGGCACCACTCCATCAAAAGTTAGTTTCGAGAGTTATATGCCAATTTCTTCAAGCTTTATCTCTTAAGCATGCAATCCTGACTTTCGGGGAGTGGGGTCTTAGAAAATCATATTTTTGTGGTGTTACCCATGGGATATGTCCATGGCAACGAGTGGCAAAGAAAAGTTGATTGACCCAAATAACTGAGCGATTGTTTTGACATTTCAAACCCGCTTTGGTTTTGGCCATCTTTTTCCGTCAAACAGCACAAGATCGCGCGAGAAAGAATTGGCGAATGTATAAGCGAAGCTGAGCGTGTTAGGCAATAAGGCCTCTTTTTTGACCATTCCATGTAAGTCGTATTATACTTCAGGAAAACAACAGTCACCACTACCTCCTTCCACGTTGTCTGCAGCATTCGTGATCACGGGCACGCGAGAAAAATGGCTGTTACTCGGAATAAACTGGCCACGTATAATGTAATTGTGTGAATGAGACAGCAGCAAGAAAAATAAATGCCCTAGCAAAAGAAGAATGAAATGTACGCACAATTTTGGGTAACCTTATTCACCATGTGCAAAATAATGTTTTATTTATTTGACGTGATGACATGAAATGTATATTTCATCAATTTTGGGTAACCTTGTTCACCATGTGCAAAATAATGTTTTATTTATTTGACGTGATGACATGAAATGTATATTTCATCAATTTTGGGTAACCTTATTCACCATGTGCAAAATAATGTTTTATTTATTTGACGTGATGACATGAAATGTATATTTCATCAATTTTGGGTAACCTTGTTCACCATGTGCAAAATAATGTTTTATTTATTTGACGTGATGACATGAAATGTATATTTCATCAATTTTGGGTAACCTTATTCACCATGTGCAAAATAATGTTTTATTTATTTGACGTGATGACATGAAATGTATATTTCATCAATTTTTGTTATTTGACATTTGGAGACCATATACATCTCCAGTTTATGTATATGTATTATTATACTTATTATTTGACCGTGGAGGCGTTTTACACCTCTGCTGATTTTAAATTTAGTTTAAATTGACCCTAGAGACTATACATCTCTAAGCCATTTAGATTAAGTATTATATTATAGTATTAATTCTGGGACCCTATACATCCCTTTGTAATTTAAATTTTCACAGATATTTGACCTGGAGACCCTATACATCTCCTGCTCAATTAAAACGTGCCAGTAAAGTAGTGTTCTGGTTTTGCTGTTCTAATAATTACTTTTTACACTTGTTTCTAAACTGCGGTTTTTTTTTCTCTTATAATCTTTTAATGACAGAGTGAGGTTTCTTTGTGTGATTTGTTTGTGGTTGCGTATTGTAAGAGCTAATGTAACTTGTTTTTAGAAAAAATGACTTTGTGCCAAGTTTCTTGCGGCGCATTCTTCTTGGCAATCATGGTCTTTCCGAAAGCGCTGGTAGACTCAAAAAAATGACGTGTAAAAGAGCATTCAACTGCCTATTTGCTGAATAAAATTTTGATTTTGATTTTTTTTTTTCAAATTATTCACGTTTATGGCGGATACAGAACCGAACGACATATTGTTTCTTATACTGGTCCCTTCGAGACCATGGAGGCAACGTCGCATCCGAAACATCGAGGTATTTAAATTTAAATATATGTTTTTTACGCGATTGAGTCCCGAGTATCGTGATAATGTACTACTAATCAGTACAGTACAATTTTTGTAGTGGGAGAGCCATTATGTAACTATTTGCTGCCGTACGAATGGGCCGGCTCATCCATGGAAGTACCACCCTCTCGCAGAAATTCGCAAGCAACGTTTTGCGTTTCGTACGGTCAGTGAGAGTGCCGGAGGCCCGATTCTCCTCCTATTTCCACTATCCCTTTTCTTCCTTAAAGGCTGGCAACGGACTAGTGACTCTTGAGGTTGGTGGTTCTCATGGGTGGCGGTGATCGCTTACGATCAGGTGGCCCGCTTGCTCGTTTACCTCCCTCTATCGATAAATGAACTATGTCGCGCAATACACGCCTACCACTATCGGTCTCAAACCCCACTACCGCCAAGCATTAAGCTTCCTCCCGTATAATATTTCCTACCCTGCATAATTAAACTGAAATCGTAGCGACCATCTCTTTGTCCAGCCATCCTGCTAGACCCTTTCAAACAATAATCATGAATGTAATATTTAACAGCTTAAAAGGCACTACAATAACATTCACGTTGGGTTCCCTAATATATTATTTAGGGGCTCGATAACGGGTGGGATCTGCATAAATACGTACATCTGTAGTAGTGCTATCAAGATTATCGAAACTTATGGTTGGTATATTAACTCAAAACAATTTATCAGCCCATCCTCGCGGGTTACCTCATGCGCATGCGACAAATGTATGTTTTCATAACACACCTCTCCCTCCACTGCCACATGAATCAACACAATGTCATGCCACACAGACCCAACTATCACCACCACCACTACACTGTACGCAGACCCGTTTCTGAACCCTCTACGAGACTATTTTTAAAGTAAAAAAACATTGTTCTTATTCTAGTGCTGCAAAGCAACGCTTAAACTTATTGCTTAAGGGCTCTGTTACCTGAAAATAGAGTTTTTTTAATTCAGTCAATTAATTGGCACAATTATCATTTCATTTATAAACATTCCGGGTAATTTTTATTTAAGTAGAAGAAACTGAATGACTGTAGAAATAATTTAATCTCACGGTATCTTCATGATAGAAAGAATATAGGTAAGAAGAGTCTGGGTCAAATATCAAATGATAGTTTTTTTTCATACACGACGAGGAAGGCAAACGAGCAAGTGGCTCACCTGATGGTAAGTGATCACCACTGCCGATAGACACCCGCAACCCCAGAGGGTTTGCAGATGCGTTGCCAATCTAGAGAACTAAGATGAAATGCCTCTTGTGCCCGTAATTACACCGGCTTTAGCGACAGCGGCAGCAGGATTAGCGAGTAAAATGGTGGTAGCGATCCGGACGGACCTTGCACAAGGTCCTACCACCCGCATAGTACCAACTTACTGAGGCAGTGAGACAAGAGTAGGTACTTCATCATCATCATGTCAGCCGATTGACGTCCACTGCTGGACGGCGGCCTCCCCGCGGCTCTCCACTCAGACCGGTTTTGTGCTTTCCGCATCCACCGCGGCCCCGCGATCTTAACTAGGTCGTCGCTCCATCTTGTTGGAGGCCTACCGACAGCTCGTCTCCCGGTCCGCGGACGCCATTCGAGAACCTTCTGGCCCCAGTAGGTACTTAATCGGTTGGTAAAACTGATCAGCTAAGTACAGTTCTCTCCTTCAGTAATATTAAAACTACGATAGAAAATTGGGCAAGAGCATGTTGGGCCATGCCTAGTGTAGGGTTCCGTAACCGTTACTACGAAGAAATGCAGAGTACTTATGAAAAGGGCGTATCTTCGTGGCACTTAAGTCCTTTTGTTGAGAAGCGCAGTTTTTAACTCAAAAACTGTAAATCCGATCATGTTGAAAACAATTTTCTTAGCCTTAATACCTTTGTAATTTTTGGGATTTTTTTTTTTTGGGACTTACGGTTTAGAAGATAAGAGGGGGATGGGGGGGGGGGCACTCAATTTATGCAACTTTCGGAGGGATTGTTTCCGAAAATACTCAATCAAAAAACATCTTAGGAACCTCAAAGTGTTTTCAAAAGAGCTGTCGTAATAATTATATGCCACACGTTGATGTTTGTTTCTACAAGACACACAAGACTCCAAATTTTATCAATATACCTCTTGTAGTTTGCGAGTAAAATGCCTGTGACATACGGACGGATGGACGGACGGCCATGGCGAAACTATAGGGTTGCATTTTTGCCATTTTGGCTACGGAACCCTAAAAATTATGACGAGCTTCTGCGACTTTTAGACTGAAATTTAGAGACCGTGACTTCATCTGTGCCCTAAGCACGACTTGTCGAATCCTGCGTCACGTAAACTCGAATAGTAAACTATAACGAGTTTGTATGACGTTTGGTACAGCGCCCGCCCGTGAGCGTATTTGGAACTAAAATTTAGTATGAGATTTCTCGATCTCGATACGATAACCGTAACGTAACGCAGGATTCGACAAGTCGTGCTTAGGGCACTGCTTAGAGTGAAGTTATCGCTTTCCCGTGGGATCTACAATTTTACCGAATTAAAAGTTAGCCATGTCAATTTTTAAATGTTACAAAAACCTACATTTTTGCCTTCCCGTGAAGAAATAACAGACAATAAGATGGAATTGCTTTTGCTTTTTTGTTTGATGGATAAGAATAGAAAGCTAGAAGGCCTGAAAGAGATTTATGGTATTTAATTAAACATGTTTTAATCTTATGGAATTATTTATAGTCGTAGTAGTACTAACTGTATTATGTACGTATGTTTGCAATAAATGAATTATTATTAATTATAAAAATTTTAGATGCAAAACCAGATAATTTTAACGCGAGTTAATAATGCATATTTAAATTAAATTTCACTTCCCCACTGTAACGCAAGAAGGGTGTTTGTTGTATAAACCACTCTTAGATTAATGAGATTAATCGTGAAATATGATCGTTTTGTGTGCTGTTTAGGGAAGTTCCTTGTTAACGTTCTAGTTTAATTAGCCGAAAATTTCGAATTAAATCGCTGCTGTATTGACAATATCTTTTTAAAGATAATGAAAACGGGAGATTGAACGCGATTACCTTATAGTTTTAATCAAACCTATAAGGTAATCGCGGTCAATATCCCGTTTTCATTTTGTCTATTGCAATTAAACGCGAATCATTTAAAACTGTTAATATCTCTTTAAACCCCCCGAAAACGCGGGGTATTATAATTATGTTTGACGCCTGTATCTGCGTGTCCCTGAGGCCCGAGTACGAATATTCGAAACCTGCGTCACGTAAAATCGAATAGTAAACGTTGTCGAGTTTGTATGAGACGTTTGGAACAGCGCCCGCCTGTGAGCGTATTTGAAACTAAAATTTAGTATAAGGTTTCTCGATCTCGATACTATAACCGTAACGTTACGCAGGATTCGCAAACTCCTGCTCGACCCTCTGTATTTATGTCTGTCTTTGTCATTGCAGTTACTAAGTGATTGACCAATACGGTCGCGGTTTGTTTGAAATCGAGATGATTCTTTGCTAAATTTCATCAAAATCAGTTCAGTTTCTGTAGTTAGACACATCTATCTAAGAGCCCGTCTGTGAGGCAGCGTATTTCTATTTAACGTCCTTAAATTATCCGGAAGACGGTTGTAAGTGACAAAGCACATGTTGTAAGCATTCCTACAGTGCAACATCTTTTGGCATCGAGGTTTATACAACAGGTTCATAATGTTTGAGAGAAAGAGAGAGAGAGATACTGTATAATATTTATTCACACAAATTTGACACACACAAAAAGCAGTAAGTACACCTGAAAAATAAAAGTAAAAAACTAAACAGAACAAAAGCAGAAACTTAATAACTATTTAAAATTAAGAGAAATGCCGAATACCTATGCGAAATGGGCCTCACTCAGCATAATGTTGCGGCTATCCGCAACGCTATTTTTCATCAGGACCCATTTGCCGGATTTTCTCTATCAAACACTTCACCACGAGTACTAAAAGATGACAGGTTTGAATTTACAAGTCAGAGTCAGGATAGTGTAAGAAACACAATCAAACCACATCAAAAGCCGCAAGGCGGCGTAAACATGTAAACCAAAACTACTTTGCTAAGTCATTGTAATATACCCAATACAGCACGTGTGCCCGCAAACCACTTAAGCAGTATCAGATAAGACGGAACGGAACTCGGTTTCGTCCTAAGGCAGGCTTTTGGTTTCGACGAAAGCTCTTCGACACCACTAAATTGCGGAGTAAGCTCTAAGCTCGGTTAACTGACAGTGGGCTTAAGCAAAATACACTTTGCACGAGCTTTATTATTACCCTATGGGTATAAATGGCGGCTGCGTTGCTTTCAGTAGGACAAATTTGCGAGGAAGTAAATAGTAATATTCTCCATACAATGACAATGCAAAGAAAAATCCGTTAAGCAGCTGGACTTGAACCAGCAACCTCGGTAATCCGTACCACGCTCCACCAATTAAGCTATACTTAACGTTGGTGTACCTAACGAATTTTTCAATGCCTTGTGTCATATTTTTATTTGGAAGATCTCTCCTTAGCGCCATCTATGAGTAGCTTAATCAAGCGGCTCACCCGCGGCTCCGAGGTTGCTGGTTCAAGTCCAGCTGCTTAACGGATTTTTCTTTGCATTGTCATTGTATGTTGAATTTCATTCTATGAATGTTTCATAAAAATAAAAACAAAAATAATCAATAAATCGATTATTTTCAGTAATATTCTCATCAAATCAAATCATTTGTTTAACAATTACAGAGCAAAAGAACAATGGTTAGTTGGTAGTTTAGTTAAACTAAGTTACAGATTTATTATAACTAGTAGGTTTAAACTAATGGCTTAACATTATTAGCTCTACGCCAACTACGACTCAGCAACAGAGGTAGCTAAGCAACCGAAGCGGTCACAATGATCTAAGCACGGCTCTATTGTTATAGACATAAGAGCTTGCGCAGATCATCGTGACCGCTTCGGTTGCTTAGCTACTTCTGCTACGGAGTGTACCTATTGTTGAATATTATTATAAGTCATGATAAATTATACAAATTTGACTTTCGTACGTAAATTCCGTTAATCTCAGAGGTGCGAGTCGGGGCTCGAACTAACGACCCTCTGCTTGATAGGGAAGGCTTAAAAGGTTCAATATAAATAATTAGGTAGGTATATTTATCTAAAAAGGTTAATTATATCACATGAATTTAAAGGTAGAAACCAGTATTCAACTTTACGTTACATTTGTTTTGTAATTATTATTATTATACAGTACTTAATAATGAGCAAAATTTTTCCTCTCTTTAGTTAATATTTTTGCAGTCATTCCTTTTTTTATAATTTAGCTTTATATAGCCTTTTAGTCATGTAAATAAAACATAATAAATAAATAAATATCATGGGACGAACTGACACCAATTGACCTAGTCCCAAACTAGGCAAAGCCTGTACTATGGGTACTAGACAACGGATAAACATACTTATATAGATAAATACATACTTATATACATCGCTGCTTTGGAGGAATACTGTATTATTACAAAATACTACAATTTCGAGTTAGTTAGACCATGCAACGAAGAATGACCCGTATTATGTACTCACTAAAGATCATATTTGTATCGCAATTTTTGTAGCTGTGGTGCCACAAAAATACTTTATGCCATTGGTGGATATTGGTCGCCATTTTGTTTTGACAGTGACGTTTCACCAGTTGCAACATGACTTTCGAGGTGAAACTACGTTTTTTCTCCGTGAAACAGTGTTATCACAAAATAATACTATGACAGTGTGCTTCCTTTAATCTAGTACAGTGTATTATTTTGTGTTGATTCACTATTCTACAAAAAACAATGCAAATATTACTATCGCATTTTGTTTTGCAACCTTATTCCAGAAAAAGTGAGAACGAATGTAATGTTGTAATACAAAATAATACCGTATTGGATACAAAATAAAATTAATTAACCTGTCACTATTCTAAATAAGACTGTTTAAAAGATAATATACGACCATGGCGTTTTTGTTATGTTTTTGAATAAGACACTATATCCTAAAATATCAAGTAGATTTTTCAAGTTAATACCCTATTTCAGAGAAAACGGTACCCATTGTGGTTTGATATTTTATAAACTTGGTCTGATTATTGTTGTGTTGTGAAAAAAAAAATAGTTTTTGACCTCATTAGTTATATGCCTGTATATAATTAGTTAATTACATACAAATAAAGTGTCTCACAAAATAAGTCGACATTATATTTCCACGGAAAATGCCTTACTTCATGCAACAAGCTGACATAATAATCTACCGAATTTAACTTTGTTTTATTATTTCAGTGGCAAACCGACGAACGCTAAAAATGTTCCAGAAGGAACATAAATATTCCAATATTGAGTTACAAAAGCGCTTAGTTGATGCAACTTGTGGCCAAAGGGCTGGCAGTTTTCTCTCTCAAAGAATCAGCATCGCTATTCAGCGAGGCAACGCTGCCAGCCTTTTGGGCACTATGCCACGGGGGCCTTATTTAGATTTAATTTAGTTTTAAGTTGTAGTTTATTTAGTTTAAGCTTAGATTTAATGTCATTGTAAATTGCTTTTATTTGATTCAATAAAGAATATTAAAAAGAAAAAAAAAATTCCTATAAACAAATAGATGATGATGTAAGTATTTTTTATATATCCTAAGTAATTTGTTTTTGTTGTAAAGACAGATTTTAATCAAAGTTTTGTACCTAAATATATTTCAATTTCTAATATTAATTACAGATCAATTACGCACACAATGAAGGTAATCGTATAGAACGCTAAATACTATCGCCACAACCGTATCAAGACAACAAGTTTACCGATAGTGGCAATGTACAAATACAAGATTATCCCTCGGAAGACAGATGAGCGTTAAGAACCCTAACTACGAAAATACAAGTGATTCTTATTCAGATTCTGAAAATTACGATTATTTCTTCCAAAAAGAGATTATCAAAAAAAATAAAAGTAACAAATGATACATAATCAAATTGATACTAAAGGTGGTCCCATGATTTCAAGTGTGACCAATACAAGTCCCTTTTTAATGATTACCCCCTTTGAGTCCCACAAGAGCATTTTTAATTATAATGATACTCAGTCATGTACTTCCAAAACAGTAAAATATACTCCACTGAGGTCATCAAGTTCAAGCTCTTCTTCAGATTCTAGCAGTTCAGACACGGAAACAGAAATCGTTCCCACTGTAAAACCAGAGATTCCATTTCGTATAGTGCAGATTTTACTGCATCATCTACTTCGAACATTCGAGCCATAATACCTCAGGGTGAAAATGTCATGCAGTCGCCTATAATTGAAATAAATACACGAATATCTAACCAAACAGTTTCTAAGGGTAGAGATTGCGATACCTCACCAATAGAACCTGTCTCAGTAGACACAAAATTGCAAGAGAGAGAAACCGATAATAAAACTGGTCGTAAACGGAAGGCTAATCCCACGAACTGGATATCGGTGAAATCAAAGGTTTTGAGAAATCATGGTAAATCATACATGACAAAAAATAATAAAGTAGTTCCTGAATGACGACTCAAAACTGCATTGTGGTGAGGAATGGTAATTCAAATGTAAAGAAAACATCACAGAATTACAGAGACAAAGCATTTTCTTGCAATGGCAAATACAGATGGTAATACGTAAATACAGAATACCTCTGACACTGCATGCCATTAGAGGAGGTTCGCCGAGGTAAACACCAAAACCACGCTATCTAGATCCGATGATTCGAGATGGTATAATCAAGCCCTTGGATTCAATTCCAAGGATTGAAAGCCATTACTGTCATGCAAATACCAGGCGAACGTACCTACATGAAAAAAAAAGGAATTTTATTTACAGTTTTAGGTACTGCGAATTAAGTTACAAGTTTTATATGATTATTACACCTAAGAACAATATCAAAACTCCCACCAATGTTGTAGTTTTCTGTTCTTTTTTAATTTTTCTATGTATATATTATCTGTCATAATACTAAATGTGACATTGTATACCTTTATTTTTATGATTTGTTGCACTGCTGCTTTTGGTTAAATAACGGCCGAATTCGTGTTATGACTGTACAATAATGAATATTATTGCGTATGAATGTCTTAAACCAAAATGTGACATTGTTCTAGAGAAAATTGTAATGTTTAAGCAGAGTTATTGCAAAAAACATCATTATTTATGAAAAAAATATGTTACTTCACATGTGTCATTACGAAATTGACTCTGTATACGTCATAAAATTACCAACGACGTTCTAAAGTATGTCGAAGATCCTTTAATTTCTTATATGTTTTGATTCACGCAAAGGTTAAAATCCTAACACGTGTTTGGTCAATAAATATTACAATAAATCTTCTATATCTTTATTTGATTTCCACCAAAAAAAGTACAATAGGTCAAAAGTTACAACAGTTTGAAATAATACCAAACTTTAATCAGCTCTCCTGAAAAAAGTACCCGTTTTGAGTTGCATCACTATTCCTGCAAAGCAGCGACATATTGAACATCCAAGACCCGCGAACAAATATTCGTATTCGTCATACAAACATCTGCCCCGACCAAGATTCGAACCCGGACCTCAAGCTTCATAGTCAGGATCTCTAACCACTAGGCTAACATATCAATATCTATAGATAATGTCGAATATCTTTGCTAAGCAACTTTAACTCGTTATAAAGATCAAATTATCGTGATTCAAAAACTTAACACTTAACGTAATGAGAAACAGAGTGTAAGAGTTTGATTCCAGGGAAGGATTTTAATTTTTTGTAGTATAAATACAGTCATATTTAGATTTAATTTAGTTTGAAGTTGTAGTTTATTTAGTTTAAGCTTAGATTTAATGTCATTGTAAGTTGCTTTTACTATGTAAATACAGTCATATTAGTTTTAAAATCTTAAATCTTTTGACAAAAAAACATCCGGCTTTCAAAGAACCTTGTTTACTAAGTATAGCAAGATCTGACGTCATGAGGCTCTCTGGATTAGGGCTACCTATTTGGCTATTTCGAATTGGCTAAAGCCTAATTTGACTTCTAATATTGTTAAAGCAAAGTAATAAGCCTATAATGCATGAAAAACCGGCCAAGTGCGAGTCGGACTCGCACACGACGTTTTCGTAGAAAGATTTTAACGCTTTTCGCCAGTGTTTTAAGAAGTCCAGTGTTAGCAGAGCCCTACTCCTAAGCAAAATGTACGCAGTGTGGGGTCAACTTATACAGACACAAACATTTTAGATTTTGAGACATTTCGGAGTGGTTGTGCTATAAGAGCTACCTTCATACAATATTTTAAGTTACTAGGACAGCTGGAAGTACCCTGTTGGTTTTCGGATTTCGGCAATTTGTATGGAAATAGCTTTTTTAATGACTGTATCTTTTTATTGCGTTAACTTAGAAGGTCGGTTTTTTTCACGGCTTCAAGGGGCCGCAGCTTTGAGTATTTGATATTAATTTCAGCATGCTACCTCCACGTGTTTCAGAAAACAAGGCTCTTGACAGACAGATAGACAGACGGACAACAAAGTAAGACGGATAAGGGTTTCGTTTTTTCCTTTTGAGGTACGGAACCCTAAAAATGGGCCCAACATTATTTATCAAAAGCCTAAAAGTAAATCCTGAAAAAACCTTAGAGAGAACTTTTCCCAATACACGGACAAAGGTAATTGATGAAAATAATGTTATATGTTTTCCTACTACCTCTCTTACAGGGAAACTTTTCCTCTAAAAGGTACCTACTCTCAAAATTCAATTAAATTTCAAAATTCAAAATTTTATTCAGCAAATAGGCAGTTGAATGCTCTTTTACACGTCATTTTTTTTTAGTCTACCAGCGCTTTCGGAAAGACCATGATTGCCAAGAAGAATGTGCCGCAAGAAACTTGGCACAAAGTCATTCTTTCTAAAAACAAGTTACATTAGCTCTTACAATACGTAACCACAGATAAATTACACAAAGAAACCTCACTCTGTCATTAAAAAAATTAGAGAGAAAAAAAATACCGTATTTTAGAAACAAGTGTAAAAAGTAATTATTAGAACAACAAAACCAGAACACTTTACTTTACTGGCGCGTTTTAATTGAGCTGGAGATGTATAGGGTCTCCAGATCAAATATCTGTAAAAATTTAAATTAAAAAGGGATGTAGAGTCCCAGAATTAATACTATAATATAATACTTAATCTAAATGGCTTAGAGATGTATAGTCTCTAGGGTCAATTTAAACTAAATTTAAAATCAGCAGAGGTGTAAAACGCCTCCTGGGAGACCTTAAAAATCTAGACGTAAGCTAATTCAACTTTGTTAGTTCGTTATTTGTTTTATCTTGAAACTTTACCTTGTACGGTGTGCCTCGACTTGAAATTAATTAGCAAATATTAAGTTTCAGGAATATACTAACGTTGTAAGTAAGTAAGTAATATACTTGTATCCCAAACTAAGTGGCAAAAAGTATAGCTCATAAAAAGATAAACTGTAACAAGCATAATTATACTCGTAACCGCATGAATAAATTTCATAATAAAAATGACGTTTGAGCTAGTAAAAAGCCGTGATAGCCTAGTGGTTTGATCTATGGCCTCTCAAGCAGACGGTCGTGGGTTCAAAGTGGGTCTGAGTTTTTCGAAATTCATGTGCGGAATTAAATTTTGTAACTTATCATGAGATTTTCGGTGAAGGACAACATCGTGAGGAAACCTGCACACTCCTGCGAAGCAATTCAATGCTGTGTTGAAGTCCCCAATCCGCACTGGGCCCGCGTGGGAACTATTTATAGCTCAAGCCTTCTCATTCTGAGAAGATGCCTGGGCCCAGCAGTGAGACGTAAAAAATGCTGGTGATCAGATGAGGTAGTTATACTTAATTGTGACTTAATTTTAGCCCCTAAAACTTAAGCGTAACTTCAGAAGCTTTGAGCTATGAGTGACCAGCAGTAATAGTTTTATCATTCTTTGTAGTAGCTTAATGTGACGTTTTAAAACTATTTCAGCAAGAAAGACAAAGAGAGAATTCAGAAAGGCATGCCTTTCTGCAGTCTAATAACTTGGGGCTTAACTTGAAAGCAAAGTTAAGTTTTATTTACCGTCGTTCTGCTTTTTACGGAAAGACACAAATTACCCATTCCATACTATCCTTTGTTGAATGGAATCGCGGAGACTTCCGTGAAATCCATAAAAAATGTCTTTTCTATCCGATAATGGTACGTCAAGTGGTTGAAATCAAATAGTTTTTTTTTTACCGGGATGACGTTTATCTGCGTACAATCAAGTGCAGTAGAACTAAAGTTACCGACATAGCCCGAAGAATTGCGAAACTTAAGTGGCAGTGGGCGGGGCACATTGCTCGCAGAACTGATGGCCGATGGGGTCAGAAGGTTCTCGAATGGCGTCCACGGACCAGGAGACGAGCTGTCGGTAGGCCTCCAACAAGATGGAACGACGACCTAGTAAGGATTGCGGGACCGCGGTGGATGCGGAAAGCACAAGACCGGTCTCAGTGGAGAGCCTTGGGGGAGGCCTAGGTCCAGCAGTGGACGTCTTTCGGCTAACATGATGATGATGATGACAATCAAGTGTTGTAGGCGTTGATATTATATATTACACTAACCGTCGGATGTTGTCACTGTGGTATATTTGTGATAGAGTTTAACAAGTATTAGTAGATCAGTGATAGTGAAATAAAAGGATCACTCACGTATGTCAGTCGAGTATAGCTAGACATGCTTCGGACTAATCCGTAGTCCTTCCTCTGGGAGCACACGTCACGCCGGTGGCGAGACGTAAACCCGACACATGTCGAGCTATACTCGACTGACATACGTGAGTGATCCGTTTATTTCACTATGATTGAGTCTCACTGTGGTTTTATGTTAAAAGATCAGTGATAATTTAAAATGTATCACTAATCGAGCTCGGGCTTGGCCATTTTTCCCCTCCCTCAATCTCCTCGCCGCAGGCGCATAAAATGAAGTAAATCGCGAAACCAATTACTTGGAAACGAACCGTTACTTTTTATGTAACGCTGGAACGTTTATTAAGCTCCCCCTTCGGGTTTGCTTGCTCGGTGTTACATTATACCTATGTTTAATTTAGTTGTTTCATTAACTGTTGTGTGAGGTCCGTTCGGATTGCTACCACCATCTTACTCGCTAATACTGACGCTAAGCAGCGGTGCTGGCACACAGTATTCTGTTGTGGAGAGTAGGTTGGCAACGCCTGCAAACCCCCCGTGGTTGCGAGTGTCTATGGGCAGTGGTGATCACTTACCATCAGAGGACCCAATTGCTTGTTTGCCTGCCTTATCGTGTATATTAAAAAAATAAAAATTGCAATCTAAAGCAAATTACTATAAGCAATTTTCGTCTACAACTTATTTGACGTACTTATAACCTACACTGATACAGAAACAGATGCCCAAAAACTGTGCCCCAGTTTCATAAACCAGTTTCTCTGAAGATTTTGTCACGAGCGTCTACCTATACCACATTTTAACCTTTATTCTAATAGTGTGTGATACTTTCAGGAGAAGGACTCTCCGAAGACCTAGAAAATACCCATAAAAGTTGTTTAATGGCCGTTTCACTTGATTTACGATCGAATGGGGAATAGCATATTCCGCTTTATGAAAAACTTTAACTGAAAGGACGCACTTTTATTTTCGTCTCACTATTACTCGTATAATGCAAAGTAACTGCCATACGATAGAGTACCTAATTTAATATGAAATTGAATACGAACGACGGGTTTTAGCAAATACAAAATTAATAACGAAAGACAAGTTTAGTGTTGGTGCTGTACCGTGTATCCGCCTAACCGTTGTTAATCATAAAATGTCTTTAATAAGTTTGTTTCTGTTTGTTACGGTTATTATGATGCGATACAATCTCAAAATTAACCAGATTTTGGCTCAAGATTTTCACGTCCGAATTTCAAGTAGGTACTAAGCCGCCGCCGCTGAGGTAGGTGTGCCGCTAAGCAGCAGTGCTTGCACTGTTGTGTTCCGGTGTGGAGAGTAAGACAGCCGGTGCAATTACGGGCACAAGAGGCTTCATCTTAGCTCTCTGGGTTGGCGACGCATCTGCAAACCCTCCGGAGTGCGGGCGTCTATGGGCTGTGGTGATCACTTACCATCAGGCGATCCATTTGCTCGTTTGCCTTCGTCGTTGTATAAAAAAAGTAGGTATTTTTTACGTGGAAAAGTGCTTTTGCACTAAGATTTCAAATGCTGTAAAAAGCGTGTCCGAGCTGGTGAGGTGAAAAATATTAATTCATACACTATTTTTTTTTGAAGTTTGATTGTAATATCCAGGAGCCCAGAAGGGGAGGGGGCAGATGCCCCCCCTGCCCCCCAATTGACCATTTTAAGAATCATTATTAGACCTCTACAAACTCGAGTTTTCTTTTGATTGAAACATTTTACCGTTACTTCAGTCATTCATTCTTTTCCGACCTTTGATGTAGAAGGAAAAGTTATTAAGTACTTACTCTTCAATTAAATTTACTCTAACTCAAGATTGTCGAGGACCCAACTTCGCAAGATCCCAAACTCCTTGACCTTAAAAACGCGAAATTGAGTACGTACCTACTAAATCTCGAAAATATTTATTAATGACGCTTGCAAGAGAAAAGTGAGCCGTTTTGCTGGTGAAGTATTAATGTTCGTAATTTTAGATGGACGTAGTTCAGTAGGGAGTTAAGCGTCTCTATTTGCTTAATATTTTTCTCCACTCTAAAAGCAATACTTTACGTGGCTATGTATCGTGAGTAAAGTCGGATTTTTCGCACTAGTGCTTTTAAGGCGCGCGATGCGCTTGACGCACATAATTTTACTTCAGGGCTTCTAATGCTTAGTAAAATTACTACGGGCGCATTAGCAGCGCCACTAGTGGCACGTATCGACAACAAGCAATTCTCATACGATTTTTGACACCCGTAACACAAACGCGATCGAGACGGATTTTTGGCCGTTGATTGATGATAATCTAATTACCAAACATTGTTTTACGCGGTGAATGCAGCAATGAATAAATAAGACAGGAGTTCATCGCATGCGTCTAACGCTGCGATTTCTGACTGACTTGAGAAACTTCATAAGAACAGTGACGTCACTCGCGTGTGGCGCTAGGGTCGCTACAAAGGGGCGAGCTCGACTTTACGAATGCTGCGTAACGTCACGGTTATCGTATCGAGATCGAGAAATCTCATACTAAATTTTAGTTCCAAATACGCTCAAGGGCGGGCGCTGTTCCAATCGTCATACAAACTCGACAACGTTTACCTACTATTCCATTTTACGTGACGCAGGTTTTGAAAAGTCGTGATCGACCCTCAGTTTCTTCGCTTTTGGCTATATTTTGTTTGACACCATTTTCTTTTTAATTTCAAGCATTCCGTATGTTCCAGCCCTGACTTATCAAAACTTGCCAAACAGTCCTAAAAGCCGTCCACACGAAAATGTTTCCATTCAAGCATGAATCCGATTACGAAAAACCTTAAGAATAACCCAAACATCAAAGTGACCAAACGCGAAAACACTTCTGATGCACTAGTGTAGCGATGCCCGATATTTTAATGTATATCGATATGTCGTGAAAAAAGCCTAATGGTTCTGGGTTCGAGCCCCGGCCGGCACCTCTGAGTTTTCGGAATTATGTGCGGAATTACATTTGTAGTTTGACCTGAGCTTTTTGGTGATGGGATACATCGTGATGAAACCTGAACACACCTGCGAAGCAATTAAAATAGTATGTGTAAAGTTCTTAATTCGCACTGGGCTCGCGTGGGAACTATTCCTAGCCTAAACCCTCTAATTAAGAATTAGAATAAGAGTACTGTGCCCAGCAGTGGGTAGGTATGTTACTAGGCTTGGTTATTATAATTGGTATTAAGATACCACGTTTACTCTATGATTGTAGCAGAGTATTTCATGAAATGATTGTATTTTTAACAGGAAACTATCGTAAGACTCGTAATTAAACAGATCACTCATGTATATAAGTCGAGTTATAAAGTTAAAATATTTTGAATGTCGATACAAACGCTTATGATTTCTAACGTGTATCGATCAGTTACGATGCGATATATCGATACAAAGCAACTTACGGGCATCCCTACCAGTAAGTCGGTCACAGAAAAGAAAATGGCGACTCGCAATCTTGGGAAAAAGAACGTTGTGCCGTTGTGCGAGGGTGTATTTCGTGTCAACGGCTACGCAAAATGCCACTCATGCTTTCGTACAATTCTTTTTTACGGTAAATACTAGAGTAGAGTGTTTTCGCCAATAGATAAATTAATTAATGCAATGTTGGTAGTATTTTCTGCGGTGCGTATAAGATAAAACTATCTTATGTAGTAAGTAAACACGGTGCTGCACGAAGCCTTGATGGAATCAGGTTAGTAATACAATCTTCACTAATATTATAAATGGGGAAGTGAGTCTGTTTGTTGCGTTTTCACGTCTTAACTTGTATCTTATTTGTTGTAATTTATCTTTGTTTCTTTATTTTCTGTAGAATAATGTGTTAATTTTTTTTTATACGACAAGGAAAGCAAACGAGCAAGTGGGTCACCTGATAATAAGTGATCACCACTGGCAACAGACACCCACAAGTTTGCAGATGCGTTGCCGGCCTAGAGAGCTAGGATGAAATACCTCTTGTGCCCGTAATTACACCGGCTGTCTTACTCTCCACACCGGAACACAACAGTGCAAGCACTGCTGCTCAGCGGTAGGATTAGCGAGTAAGTTGGTGGTAGCGATCCCGACGGACCTCGCACAAGGTCCTACCCGCAAAAAACATTATTTGCTTTACTTACTTAAACATCTTAACCGACTTAATGAACTTATGAGTTTTAGTAGGTACCATGTGTGTAGATCGATGGAATCTCGGAGAAGAACATTTTTTCTATCCCGGAAAAAAAAAACAGTTCCCGTAGAAGGTAAAGACAACTTTTATAACGAGTTGCGGGAGTTTTGTAACGGGGTTGCGGATGTCTATGGGCAGTGGTGATCACTTATCATCAGTCGACCCACTTGCTCGTTTGCCTTCTTCGTCCTGTACACTCCTGCGAAGCAATTCAATCGTGTGTGTGAAGTTCCCAATCCGTATTGGACCCGAGTGGGAACCATAGCCTAAGCCCTCTCATTGTGGGAGCAGGCTGTTCAAAAAAGGCTGGTGGTGATTATGATGATGATGAATATCTGAAATTATCGCCACTATGAACTAAAAAACAATTACTTTGCTCACCCGCGACCACTAATGACAAATAGTTATATCTGTGCGGCAAATGTATGTTTCCATGCAACACCTCCACCTCCACTGCTACACGAATCAACACATGCCACACAGACCCAACTATCACCACCACCACTATACTAAACGCTGACGCGTTTCGGCACTCTCCACGAGGCCATTTACGAAGCACAACAACAACCGCTCAACATGCCACCACTTCCACTACTGACCAAATCAATCAAATATGGACCTCCGCAAAGTAACGCCTGATTCAATAAATTATTATCGCCACTGGCGATTAATCGGCATGCATACAATGATATTATAAGTAAAGATACGTCATATGCTCACAAGACAATCGAAAAACATGTTCCGAACATTTTGACATTTGCGCGCAAGTTTGAACCTTATTTGAGAGAGATTGTGGCTAAAGATACTACAATTTGTAGCATTTTTCGCGCTTCAATTTCGGCGTGCTGATGACATATAGATCTACCTCTTCCTATATGTGATATCATTGCATGTACAATTATATGCTATCGAGTAGTCGGCAAAACGGAGTCGGCTCAACACTACTGGAAAATGTTTATAGTAAAATTCTCAGAACGTTCGTTGGTTAAGATAAAAAATTCATCGGCACTCTTCGATATCCAACCGCATGTAGTAAAATTTTATTGTAAGTCGATGCTAGAAGCATAATATAGAATTTTCAGTATACTTCCTACGCGGATAGAGACTTGTAAGTAGCGGTTTTGCTTCCACGCGCAAGTGGAGGAAATTAAGGAGTTCGTTCACGAATCCTTCTAAAGCGTATTAAGTACCTACTTGGTTTTGTCTGCAAATTCGCTTTGTATACAAAGTTTTTCTTTGTCTCTGTCCGTGTGTCTACATTCTGTCGCAGCGTAGCTTACTAAGTAGCTGTGCGGTTTCATGAAAATTGGTTCAGGTGTTTTCGTGTCATTGGTTTTTGCTTCTTGTCCCCATGTTTCATAAAAAAAATGTATTAAGGTCACGCAGACGAACAGACACGAAGCCTTTTTAATAGAGTAATACCTGCCGCTAAGCAGCAGCATATGCAATGTTGTGTTCCGGTGTCGAGATTAAAACAGCCGGGGAATAAATTACGGGCATAAAATTACCTACTTTAGTGTTGCTGTTGTCCTTAGGCGGCAGTGATGACTTTACGATAAGTGATCCACTTGCTAATTTACCTTTCTTTCCTAAAAAACAGAGTTGCAAAAGCGCTTAGTCGATGCAACTTGTGACCGAAGGGCTGGCAGTTTTCTCTCTCAAAGAATCAGCGAGGAAACGCTGCCAGCCTATTGGAAACCATGCCACGGGGCCTCATTTAGATTTAATTTAGCTTTAAGTTTTAGTTTAATTACGTTTAGCTTGGATTTAATGTCATTGTAAATTGCTTTTAATTTGAGTACCTATTTACTAAAAAAAACAGACACAAATTCAACTTGAAATCTACAAACCTAAGTGAATGCGGTAATCCTATGCCAATGTGTAACACGTTGTTCTATCTACATTCTAATTACCTTCGTAAGACTAGGAAGATACCACAATCTACACAATACAGGCTTAGGGTACGTTTCAACTGACTCGGAGTTGGGCGGAGCGGAGGGAAGCGGTTCCTAATTTTACTTTTACCAACGATCGAGATCTCTACTCTGTATCCGGGTACGGTGCATGTAAGCCAAGAATGGTGAACTATTGGCACGTGTGCCTGAACTGCTACGAGACAAAATAATTAAGGCACGCCAATAATTATTGCGTATTAAACTTGATTTAAGGTTACCGACATAGCCCGAAGAATTGCGAAACTTCGGCAGTGGGCGGGGCACATTGCTCGCAGGACTGATGGCCGATGGGGTCAGTTCTCGAATGGCGTCCGCGGACCGGGAGACGAGCTGTCGGTAGGCCTCCGACAAGATGGAGCGACGACCTGGTAAAGATCGCGGGACCGCGGTGGACGCGGAAAGCGCAAGACCGGTCTGAGTGGAGAGCCTTGGGGGAGGCCTATGTCCAGCAGTGGACGTCTTTCGGCTGACATTATGATGATTAAACTGGATTGATATTTTTGATTTTAAAATCTTTTATCAAGCTTCACCACTTGTGTGCTAGGGCATAAAACTGGTGGCTTTTAGAGAATTATTGTTTTTTTTTCTTAGAAGGGGTTTTACTTTTTTGTTATATATTTTTCACTGTTCTTCTCCGCTCCGCTACGCCCAGTTTTGTGTCAGTGGAAACAGACCCTCGGGCTGGGAAGATACCGCAGTACATGATACAGGCTTACCGAAGCATGAATGCAATATACACTATGTGAGGTGAGCCGAACGAACCACGGAATCCGACTGTGGTTCTGTATCGGAACTCAAATAAGACAAGTGATGTTGCCAGAGTGAGACATAATTTTATGGAAGGAAATCCGGTGTTAAGAACTTCTTTTCAAAATTAAAAAAAAATCAGCGAATACGCAGTTAAATGCTGTTTTATTTACACCTCATTTTTTGAATCTATAAGCAGTTTCGGAAAGACGAATGCCAAGAAGAATGTGAAACAAGAAATTTGGCTCAGTCATTTTGGACGGCTTTATTTTTTTATATGTTTTTGTTTTAATGTTTGATTGGATAGGCATCTGTACCTATGTCACACGAGTCCATGGATTACAATTATAAGAATACTATTACAGAGAATGTAATTTTCTGAAGTTCCCTTGGAGGCCTTTGGAATTTGGTTGTCAATTTGCATCAGAAGTAATTTTTATCTTTTCCACTATACTTGAATTTTTTTTCACCGATGTTGTAGTTTTTCACATATTTAAGGTAATTCGCTTAGATCTGGCAACCTCAGTACGTACTCTTTGCTCTAGTATGTGATCGGCAGAGCTTAGTGGTCTGGAGGCACTCGCGGACCTATTGTTCCGAGCTTTTGTCATAGAGAGAGAGAGAGAGAGAACCATTTATTCACACAAATTTGACACACACACACAAAAAAGCAGTACATTTGAAATAAAAGAAAACGAATTAAAAAAAAATACTTAATAACTATTTAAAATATAGAGGCATAAGGAAAACACTGTATCCTGTTGTAAGAAGTATTGCTAAGAATTTACATCACACTAAATCAGCCTATTTACGTCCTACTGCCGGGCACAGGCCTCCTCTCAGAATGAGAGGGATTGGGCCGTTCTCCCGGGAGGCCAGTGCGGATTGCGGGAACTTAACGCACACTATTTATCTGCTTAACAGCAGTCATGGGCTGCTAAGGCTTTTTAAGAATGTTGCCAGGAATTGCAGTTGTTTAAAATTTACAGGTTTTGAGGTAAATGTTCATTAAAGAGTTGTACGCACTTTTTTTCGGATTTTGAATTTCTTATGTTATATCTAAGTACTCAGAAGTTGAAAAAAAAAGTGTCCCAAAATTTACATACATTTTTAGTGTAAGTAGGTATTTGAAAAGGGTAAAGGAAGGGAACACAATATTTTGGGACAATTTTTTCACGTAATAACTCGTGATTCTAAGTAGATTATATCATAAAAAATTAAAATTTTCAGAAAAAGTGTGTTGTACTTTTGAAACTGACCCAAATACCAGAAAATGACGAAAGGTAGAACAACTGAACGGCAAGGCATTCTTTTATAAATCTACTGAAGGGCAAAGTAAAAATAAATCGTTGCTAAGGAAAGTCGAGCACAAGAGGCATTTCATCACAACCTTTGAAGTCGGCCACGTGTCTGCAAACTCTCTGAGCCCGAGTGTAATTTTATTGACAACATTTCATTTTTGTGACACCTAAAAATTTATAGGTATATTGGCATTATACGGTCCTACAAATCTTACTCCTTTATTGGTATAGCTTACTAAATCCTTACAGGTTATGTGGTTCAACACCAATACAGCGACGTGCTGCAATGCTGGTTCTGCGGTTTCTGAACGCATTATAGAGGACTTATGATAATGTGTGTAGACAAAAGTTATTGATATGAAATTTAATTTTAAAAAAATGTTCCTTTGTTCAGCTATTACGTAACAACCATCTTTCAGATATTACTGAGGTTTGCTAAGCCCGTGACTAGACTGTTTTCAATTCCGTTCCGGATTACGACAGGCGGTAATTGTTCCGCTTGTGCCTAAGGCTGCGCGGGCACGAGCAGCGACTGAGAGGTTTTTATCCCCCGACATTTTCATTTTAAAATGTTATATCTCAAAAACGGCTTAACCGATTTTGATAAAACATATTATTATCATCTAAAAACCATCGCTGGAAAACCTGCTTTCAAATAAAAAAAACCACATTCAAATCAGTTCGACCGTTCAAAAGCGGCGGTGCTATAGACAGACACACAGATACACAGACACACATAGCGGTCAAACTTATAACACAAAAGTGGGATGCCTCTTTTTGCGTCGGGGGTAAAATAATAAGTCATTTTCTTTCAGATAGTTACATCCATAAATACAAATAATCAAATTACAGAAAAAGAGAAAAAAAAATCACATATTTAAAATTACATTAGGTACTTTAAAAATAAAATACAATAAAATAAAAATAAAAATAGCAATATAATTTTACATTTAACAGGAGGACCAGTGTAGCTAGGCGAGTGTTAAAACAAGAGCTGTTAAAATCATTTATATTTATTAAAATCGCTTCGCTTATCCAGGCAGGCTGTTGAAATCATTCATATTTATTAAAATCGCTTCGCTTATCCAGGCGGGTCCTTACTCTAATGGAAATGAAAGTCTGAGCAAGATTAATACTCAGCAAGTCTAGGAGTTGCTAAGCTCAAATAAGAACAGCATTATGCCGTAATTATTGTCTCTGGAAACTAAATTACATTAACGACATTGTAACTGTCGTTTACAATTCAATACAATACAATACAAGAACTCTTTATTTCAACACCACATAATAAACAAAACAGAAACAGGTAGGTACAAAGAAAACGCAAGGTAGCAATGGAGTTTAGTAAGTTGTTATGCTGTTTAAAAGTCTCGGGCCCGGTCCGCTCGGAGCGCTACCACCGCCTTACCCGCTAAGAATATTGTAATTGTGTACTCAGATGTAACTTTTAATACGTAATTATGTAAGTGCAATTATGGTACCACGACCGCACCGAGAAATTTAAGTTTGTAATTTGTACAAATTATTTTATGACTGTGCCCGACACTGTACCAGTCGTTGGTACTATCAATCTAAACACGTAGCATGACATTAACTTGTCGATAATAAAAAAAAATAAAAAAATGGATTGTTTGCCTCAATTTATACTGCCTGGAATTTAGAGAAATATAAGAAATGTCCAAATATGTACCTTTCTACCATACGTAATATCTGACACAGCGCTTAATTAGAAAAACAAACGTAAAGGCAAAGGCCTCCCCTTCCTTCCACCACTCGTCCCCGTCGAGGGTATATTTTATTGGGTTACAAGCGATAATCTGTAAAATAAATAATTTATTTTTGTTCATACCAATCTTATTTACGCAGGCCTTTAACGTGTTTATTCTGACAAGTACCTATAAAGAAATTGAGAAACGATTCACCGAAAACGTTAATTTAATTTTACTCGGGGAAGACGAAATTGAATTAACACCCTAAAAACGAGAATTCATTGCCGTTGGAATGGACATTTTTGTATTAAAATAAATGTACTTATAAAACAGTACCGTGATCGACTGACTGACTGACAGACAACGCACAGCCTAAACTACTGGACCTAGAGACTTGAAATTTGGTAAACATATACGTTGAGTATCATAGAGGTGCACTAACAAGGGATTTTTGAAATTCCCACGGGATAGGGAACCAGGCCAATTTGAAACATTTCTCGGGGCAAAGTCGCGGGGCATTAAGCTAGTAAAAATAAGACTGTTTTTTTTCGTGTATTTTTTTTGGCGTCTGCGCACTGGGAGACGAGCTGTACCTATATGTAGGCCTCCAACAAAATGGAGCGACGACCTGATAACCCTTTCCAACCGACTTGCATTAATCGTGCATCTTACTTCACAAAAATCTGGATGATGCGTGAATTCGTTTTTCGACACGCAACCGATACCGATCTCGCGTGCAGAATCTCTTGCAAAGCAGTAAAAACAGCCCGTGACTCCGCGACCCTTTAGTAGCTCGCGACTCACCTGCGATGATGGCTACTTTTTCTGGCGAGAGAGGGGCGTCACGTAAGTACTTGTTTTGACACATGTAAGTTCTAAATTAAACAAATTATGGTATTTTTATCAAGGTATAAGAGTTACTCAATCGTATGCAGTAATATAAACATTAAAAATATTAGCTCTTTTTTGTAATCTTGTTCAAAAATTAATGTTGCACGATCGTGTGCGTTCGGTGTTTAGCCGTTAGTGACTTTTTACCTAAAGTTATTATTTACTACTTTATTTACATAATAAAAGCAATTTACAATGACATTAAATCTAAGCTTAAACTAAATAAACTACAACTTAAAACTAAATTAAATCTAAATAAGGCCCCCGTGGCATAGTGCCCAAAAGGCTGGCAGCGTTGCCTCGCTGAATAGCGATGCTGATTCTTTGAGAGAGAAAACTGCCAGCCCTTTGGTCACAAGTTGCATCAACTAAGCGCTTTTGTAACTCAGAAATAAGCTTGTAAGCGCTGGGACCCCATGGACCCAAAGTTTCAAACCCGACAGGAACAAAATTATAATTCGGACCGAGAGATTGATACTTAGAATTTTTTCTATTTTCAGCCGTTTCTGCCGCCGCACCAGCTTTTTGTGTGGTTCCCTGGAGATGTGAGGGTGCTACTGTATCGACACAGGTCGCATCCCAAACCAGAACCCTACCCATTCTCCAGGGAATCAGAGACATACCGTCCGGCCTTTTGCCATCGTCGCGGGCAATGCCGCTTGGCTCCAAAATGGCCGGCACGTTCGCAGAGGCAAGAGCCCGGCGGATTATGTCATTGAGCGCGGCATGACGGGAAAAACGGCCGGCGCTCTTTTGACAGGAAAGACCATGGTGTCCCGTTTCGTCCACATTGGTGCCACAGAGGCAACGGTGTGGTGAACACAGCGCAACACCCAGTCTTAGCCCGACTGCAATTCTCAGTGTTTCAGGCTCAAGAAAGGTTCCGGTGTTAACGGAAGGATAAGCATGAAGCCAGTCACCGGATTCCTTTCTTGCCACAGCCAAAAGCCTTGCGCGGTCTGGGCCTGAACTGGAACTGAGAATATTAGAATAAGTTAATTTGGATAGTGTGTCATCCCAGCTCCGTTGGAAATTTGGATAAGCGGGAGGATTTTCACCCGGACAAGCCATTAGCCAAGCATTCCTAGCATCGACCAAACCCGTCGTCTCGTAGTTTGAAGGACAATCCTTTAGGATTTTACCTACGAGGGTGGACGTGCTGTGGACAGATGATAGGAACGCTGGTAAAGCAACACTAGAAATTTTGCGGATACCTAGCCCACCATATCTGATAGGAAGGGAAGCCTGGGTCCAAGATTGCCCATTGAATTGTAAGTTAAGTATAGATTCCAAAGAAGTTTTCATAAGGGAATCAATTAAGGTCAGAGAATTTTGATGTTTCCAAAAGGGACAACAACGAAGCAAATAAGTAAATTTTGGCACAAAAAGGCAAAATTTTAGAATAGTGATAGCAGTGTGAGCACTGATTTCCAGCAGCCGGTCTGCAGAATTTCGAAATTTTGAAACAGTTTTTGCGATTAAATCTGGAATGGCATCGTCGAAGATTGGTGACCCTAGGAGGCTTAAGTTTTGCTTATCGACAATTTTGATATTTGGACAAAGTAAATTAAAATGTTGGAAGAGATCGGATCGGATCGCGTTGTTTATGAACAGTTCGCATTTATTAAAGTTTAGATCTAAACCAATGGCCTTAAATTTATTTATAATTTCTGAGAGATCTGAAAGTACCGTAACTGCATCACCTCCTAGGGAACCATCATCAAGATACCATACGTTAAATTTGGACTTTAAATTTTGAATGATGGGGTTAATGGCTAAACTGAAAATGGCTGGTCCGAGGGGATCACCCTGCTGACAGCCGACTTCAGAAGATAATTCGTTGCTTTTGTACATTAATTTAGAAGGTTCATGATAACAGTTAAGTAGGTAATTATAAATTTCCGGAATATTATTCCTAATTTCTGTGAGCAAGGTGTCCCTGTTTACCGAATTAAATGCATTTTTGACGTCAATTTTGAGTAAAACCTCACACTGATCGTTATTAAGGTAGGTGCGCAGGGCATGGACTGCCGCTTCGCACCCACCTTTAGTACCGAAACCTAATTGAATTGGTTCAAACTGAGGTTGCAATTTTGAAACTATGTGACGAACTGAAATTTTAGAAGTTAATCGCCGAAATGTAGAGCCGACCGCAATGGGTCTGACACCTCCGTCTTTTTTAGTGAGCGCAATTAGGTTGGCTCCATAAAGAACGGGAACTATTTCGGGATTAACATTGCCAGACAGCATGAGGTTTATTAATTTTGTTAAAGCGAGGATTAAATGTTTGCCTGCGTCACCCACACAGTGAGAGGTAAGGTCTTTTAGGTGTTGGGGAGCAAGTCCGTCAAGACCTGCTGCAGAACCGGTTTTAAATGAATAGATTGCATTCACTGTGTCTTTCTCGTGAATGTTTAAACAAACATCGGGCGACGTAGGCGGGTCCAAAAAGTATGCGTTTGTAGGAGCTCGAGGGTGTTTAGTTTGTAAGGCCGAGAGTGTGTCGCTATTATCTGGAGAAGTTATGATCTTTGGCTATATTTGCAAAATTCTTTTTGTTTTTAGATCGTCTTTTCTGTGATGATGCCATAGCGGCTATCCTAGAAGCCATGGGAGACGAAAACGACTCCGATATTGAAGAATTTCGGGATGTCGAAGACGATTTCGAACCATTTTATCCGATAGGCTGCTATCAGAAGGTACGACAGAGGATATAGATAATGAGAAGAAAGATACGCTAGTCGAGCAGAGGCAGATGCTGGACGTTCCTGGTACTCTTCAGTATTGCTTTTCTTCATGCTGGAGCATAAGAACGCCCTCCATCTACACCACCTGCACAACCTGTGCTTACACCTCTTCATCATTCTCAGGCGAGCCCAGCAGTCACTCGTTTGCAGTCACCCGTGCCAAATATTCCACCGCTATCCTCTGCAGCTGAAAGAGTACGAACATCAACTAGTAAACGAACTAGGCGACCTGCTAATACACTCGAGACTGTCTCTCAACGACAAACCACTAGGACCAGGCCTTCTTCACCAACGACGAAACCAACACAAACATCTGATACGTAAGCGCCCTCATCTCTGAAAGGAAACATCTAACGAAGACACGTAACACAATTGTACTTCATGCCCGGTTAGACCTGTTCGAGCACCTATCAATTACTATGATGAGTAGGTACCTATTTTGATGATTCACTTACGTGAGTATTATACACTAAAAATTGTTACAAAACATGGCGCGGAATTAAAAACGAGTAGAGTTGAAGTTATGAAGCATATTGGTATTCACAATATTAATGGGATGCTTTCAATACCCGAGAGTTTCAATGTATTGGCACAGTGGTCTTTCTTTGGAAACGATATCTAGAAAGATGACATAGAAAAAACATTATTCCTACCTAAACTAATGAATGAAGGCTTATTCGTAATTAAAACGACTGAATTAGTTACAAGTAATAACATAAAATGTTGATTAATGTTAATAAATGTAGGTTTTTCCAGAAACTGGTGTATTAATTATATTTTATTGTTAAGTTGCACGATTGTGCATTTTACAAGTTATTCCTGAGACGCACGATCGTGCACGCGATTTTCCTGAAAATGAAGCTTTTCCGATTTTTTTCACTATTTTTCTCAGAACCCTTTGACCATTAGTGTTTGCTTAAAGAAAGTTATTTCTCAAAATTCTTGACTTTATCTTCTCGGTTGTAAAGGGGTAAAGATCGCGGGATCGCGCACAAGACCGGTCTGAGTGGAGAGCCTTGGGGGAGGCCGCCGGCCAGCAGTGAACGTCTTTCGGCTGACATGATGATGATGATGAGCCGGTGGCACGGCAGTGTAATTGGACAAGCACGTTTGGTACGGTGAACGCGAGGTATAAACACCCGACCACCCCGACGACCCGAGCACTCGAAACATGTTTCGCCTTTGTAAGTTTTTATTTCGTTGAAAATATTTTTTTCCCTTCCTTAAACTATTGTAGATTGAGCATTAAATTCCATCCTATTTTTATTTCGATACTTTATGTAACCCGACGTCTTTCTTATCAAACTTCAAACATACTATTTTTAAAACTTATCAGAGGCACGACTTGGGGCGTCGTCTTCGCGAGAGAGGTCTTGACCCTAGCTCCGGGTCATTTCTGGTGCAGAGGTTGTCCATCGCGGTTCAGGCAAGTATGTTGGGCACCTTTGCGCCTAGAATGACGCGGGGCGGATTGCTTGACTAATGTGATTTTTTTAAATTGTAATGTATGTTTGTGCTTATTTGAAATATATAACCTCTATCAGATGCACTAGACATTATTAAATGTTAGCAAAACGCGAACTCCAAATACCCGTATTAAAACATTTGACAAAGTTATCTAATCACTCCCATTGAGGCGTAAAAATCTTGTTGAAACCCACCAAATTTCATTTCATTTAGCAAATGCTGAGATAAGCGCTCGGCTGAATGAACGAATGGTTTCGAAATGTGTGATTAATTAATCATTCTCATTCGCGAATGAATGGAATGACAAAGGTATGACGAAACAGGCGGGTGTGAGGAGCCTTTGCTTAGCTCCCCTATCTCACTCGATAATAATATTGGTTATAATGGTAACTTAAAATTCTATTGGTCCTTCGAACCGGATTTGAACTTTTTTTTCTTGCTTCAGGTGCGGATCCCGCGGCCGCTATGTCGGTGGAGGGGCAGCGGTGTCTGTGTGTCGTGGTGCTCCTCATACACACGGTCACTGGAGCTGGCGAAGGTAGGCAGAATAATCTGAGCATAATAATATTTGCAAAAGACATAATGGTAACGGGATATTGGCCGCGATTACCTTATAGGTTTGATGAGCTCCCGATATTCCCGTTTTCATTATGTCTAAGTAATGCAATTAACCAATAATCATTTAAAACTGTTAATATTTGCAATGTCTGCCTTGTGGGATTTTTCAGTTTTTTCTCTTTAGGATTTGGCCTTGTTAACGGAGGCTTAGCGAGATTTATGCCTTTTTATTAAAACCTTGTCCTAGGGCTGATTTTTCAATCTTCAGATAAGCTCTTGTTCCATAGATAGGTATTACACTACCTATAACATAAGAGCTTATCTGGGGATTGAAAAATCGGCTCAAGTGGCACCTTCAATCTTAATTCATGGCAAATAACAAATCAAACATTGAGGCATTGACTTTATTCGCAATGCCAAAAAAATTGCAGCTCCATTGCCTAGCCAGAGAAGAGGAATATTGTAAATGGGACACAAAAACTAAAGAAGACCTGACGGAATAGTTTGAGTAGCTTTGAGAACATAACAACCTGTGGTTAGGTCGTATGTTCTCAAAGTCCCTTTTGCTATTGTTCGACGGCGTATTAGCGAACGCTTACGACAAGATAGTAACGGCAGGATGCAATCATTTAGGTACCACAAGGGTTCCTGATTATTAACCCTACATAATTCAACAAGTGATAGAGCAATTGTAAAATTTCGGAAAGCAACTTCACCACGTTTGTCAGTCAGCAGATGCAAATCGAATTTGACGACCGGATAGCCTAGTGATCGGAAAACCTGACTAAGAAGCTTGAGGTGCCGGGTTCGATCCTGCGGGAGGATATTGTATGATGTATGCGAATGTTTGTTTTAGGGTTTTGAATGTTTCATATGTATGTAAAGTTGTATTTGTCTATAATAAGTACCTACCAAGGTCAATTGTTGCCAGTTTACTATTAGGTTTTTTATTTCATTTATTTTCAATAAAAACTCATAAGTAGTATTCAATCACTAGTTGAAATATTTGTACAGTTTATGACCTGAATTTTAGAGTGAAATGTAGTTGTCTTTCTGGTTGGCTGGCTCGATCATTCAAAACTTCACTCGACACCGTATCATCGTCATCGCCAGCTTTTTTTATGTCCCACTGCTGGGCACAGGCCTCCTCTCAGAATGAGAGGGCTTGGGCTATAGTTCCCACCGTACACCATATCATCATCATCATGTCAGCCGAAAAAAGTATTTCCTTTGAGCCGTAACTATGTGTGCAAGTATATATATAATAAATACATTCTATATGTGTGTGAGCTCGCCTAGCAGCAACTAACTCACTTAAATCACATTCAAACGTCGCTTTTAAGTCGACACCAATATCAGTAGCGGGCGGATACTGGCCGTTCCGTACGACACACTATTATGTTATACACGTTTCTATATAGATTTCCATTTGCACACAAACCAACAAAAGTTTCCGTCTATTAGGTACTACCTTTTTTTCGTCCGCTCTTTTTCCTTTGACGCATAAAAAACGGGTTTATTTACACACCTTTGTCCCGAGTAGAATTCCTTCACAAAAAATTGCCAGCTAATTTTTTAAGCGCCCGCCTGACCACTTTTACGTAGCCGTGAAATGCAAGGTCGTTTAGTGGCAAACGCTAAAGGGTTGTTTTACTGTTGTTTCATACTGTTACGAGATTTTATTTGTATTTTTATGACGGAGTGATTTGTGGCAGTAGAATTTTTTCCTTGTGTGGCCAGTTGGAGGTTTAATAGTTTTGAAATTAATACCAAATTTGAGATAGGTAAGTACATAAGATAAGCGAAATGTATCATTATGTCAAGTTTTGTCGGTGTTAATTGCAAAAAAAATTAACATGGGTACTCGTAATTAATCCAATCTCTTTATTTTATTTAAAGGATAGGTATCATTTAGGTAATAATTTTAATGCTAGGAAAGGGAACGCTCGTGTTTGCTTATAAACAAAGTAAAAATGGTTCTTTTTTGAAAAATAACTCTTTCATCTTTTTTTGTACAATTTTCATAATTTAGAATAATAAAGTCCAGGCTAATTTTATTTTGTAGTAATTAGGTACCAGTTATTAAACTTTTTTTAATCGATTTGTCAATTAAATCTGTTTCCTTTAGATGCACCCTATTTGGAAGGCATTTGTGAAACATGTGTCAAAATCGTTAAGAATCTTCTTTTAATAACGTGTTTTAAGAAATATCGACAAATCGCACACCCCAGTCTTTGATGAAGCATCAGAAAATCCAACAATGAAATTTCATGCTGTGCCGAACACAATACAACCTTGAATAGGACCATTAAGTCTAAATGGAAACAGAAAGTACATACATAACTTCAGACTCAATACAGCAGTATTAAGACTGATATTGCAAGGCGCTGGTTTTGGGACTTACTGCATTTTAATTTCGACGTCTGACGTCTGAACAAAATGAGTGACTGCAATCAATGGAGACGAAAACTTGTATTTATACCTAACTGTAACTACGAATAATAATAAAAATAGGTAACCATTCACTCTAAAGTTTCTATCTTTTTGTAAATTTCTTTTTCGTGATAGAACTGTGGTACCGCTCTACTCAACCATTTGATGTCCGAGTTTCGTAGTGGGTTTACAAAATTTAATAAACATGCATAGATACCTCTGCGGAACAGGTAATGGAACGCATAAAGCAGCAGAAGAGGACAAAACATCAAAGGCACATAAATACAGAGACGGTTCTTGGCTCCGATTACAACTCTGACTATTCGCAGGTGAGACCTTGCCCGTGGGATCCCAGTGTTTACATTTAAATGAAAAATTTAGCTAAAATACTTATGGACACCTCTGGGGATCGAAAAGCTGGCAGCTTCCTCGCACAGCGTATCAGCATTGCGAAACAGCGAGGAAATGCTGCCAGCATCTTTGGGACCACGCCGCGGGGGAGCCTGTTTTTAAATTAATTATAGTTTGAGTTTATTTGACTATTAGATAGTTTTCCTTTTATAATTAACAGCGCACTGGTACAGAATAGGTGTTAAAAGCTTATAGGTTTTTTATAATCACAACAACAAACGCAAAATGTTCACAGTACAGTAAAAAGTTCACTGCGAATAATTCAAAGTGAAAACATAAAAAAAAAGTACCAAATAAAACAGGATTCGCTTCAAACTTGTTTGCATGTGTCGGAACTTCATTTGTTTAAAACAAACACTTTTTGCATAGTACTTGTTCTATTTTTGTTTTTACCCACGACTTAACGGTGAAGGTGTATGCGTTTGGGGTGAGGGGTAGTCTGTTTGTGCACACGGGTGTTCCTATTTATCCCCTAAACGTGTGTTTTTAATCAACTTCGAAAAAGGAGGCTGTTCGTTCCATTGTTTGATTTTTTTTTTATGTATCTATGTAAAACGATTACTATCTCAATTTTATTGTGGACCAATTTTAAAAATTATTTTTGGGTCGAAGCGTACACTCCTGAGGTGGTCCCATCGTCACCAAGTCTTGTCTGATGATGGGATCCCAGGGAAATCGAGGGCAAACCTCAAATTTTTTAGGCACGTATTATGTCATCATCATCATCATCATCATCAGACTTTTTTATGACCCACTGCTGAGCACAGGCTACCTCTCAGAGTGAGAGGGCTTGGATTGGGAACTTCACACACACCATTTAATTTCTTCACAGGAGTGTACAGGTTTCTTTGCGATGTTTTTCTTGATCGAAAAGCTCATTAAATTACTAATGTAAAAGATCCCGTTTGTATATAAATTCCGAAAAAATCAGAGGTGCGAGCTGAGTGCTAGAACCCACGACCCTCTGCTTGAGAGGCCATAGGTCAAACCACTAGGCTATCACGGTTTTACGGCGTCGACCACACCTTTTCATTTTATATGTCCCACGGTAAAATAAGGATATTATTATATCATGTAAGGATATAATATGTCACATTTGACCCAGTTCCAGTGGTTGCACTGACCGGTAAATTTAATACTGAACCAGCAGTAGCCTACTTCCTGGCTTAGGCAATAATGTACTATTATTTTCGGCCTCTGCTGTACCGGAACACTGTAATGCCAGCAAGCCGTCAGCACAGACTATCTAATACCGCACTACGCTGACAATATCATCGTTATGCTCCAATTTTCCGGTAAGCTTTGTTCCACCCAACCCGTTCCAGATTTGCACCTTTTAACCGTTGTGTCAGATTTGTCCCGCCTGTCAATGAGTGTCCCGGTACCTCCACCCCATCCTTTCAAGTTATATGTCCCATGGTAAAATAATGATAATTATGCCATATAAAGATATAATTATTATGTCACATTTGACCCAGTTCCAGTGGTTGGACTGACCGGTAAATTAAATACTCGACCAGCAATTGCCTACTTCCTGGCCTAGGCAACAAAGTACTATTATTTTCGGCCTCTCCTGTACCGTGTGATACTAGCAACCTGACAATATCATCGTTAAGCTGCAGTTTTCCGGTAAACTTTGTTCCACCCAACCCGTTCCAGATTTGCACCTTTTAACCGTTGTGTCAGATTTGTACCGCCTGTCAATGAGTGTCCCGGTACAGCGGTGGCCGAAAATAAAAACAAATGCAGGCTATCCAATCTCGCGGACACCCATTTCACTCGAGGTGTGGTACAAGTTGACGGAATAAGCGGTATCTAAAGTAAAACAAGCTTTCCCAGATGTATTGATTTAAACTTTCGCGATTTTCACACATTATCATGATACCCGGGACTTAATCGCGTAAAAAACATATATTTAAATTTGAATCTAAATACCATAAAATACCTACCTAATCCTCTAAAGCCACCAGTTTTATGGCCTAGCACAAATACGAAGTGGGTTCGATGCGGGCGGAATATTATTGTAACAATGTTTTTTTTTTTTTTTAATTTAAAAACTGACGTTTATGATAAAATATTTTTTATTTCACAATTTTGTGCTTTTGCGTAAGTAAAAAACAAACGAATTAAGTTTTAAGAACCTCCTTCTTTTTGAAGTTTATTAAATGTTATATAGGTAAATCACAAAAAATGCTGGTTTCTACCAGAAGCCTTCACTTAGACCACCTCCAAAAAGTTGTAATGGACACAACTCGCTGTCATCTCAACCCTTAGGCCAACAACATGTTGAGTCGGGCAACGCAATTTTCCTATGTCGTAGCAAAATGGTAGAAATGTCTAATTAATTCTTTGAATTCGGGTCGAGTTGAAGCTTCTAGGGACATGCCCTTTAGGGTCAGAGCAATTCAATTTTCCTCCTTCCTTTGTGTTTTGTCCTATCCGCGATTTTCTCCAAATCCGGATTCCTATTCTTTTTTAGTCTTTGAATAGATTGATTAAGGGCACTTTTTAGAATTTTAATCTGGCCATGCTTCTGTTAGAGCTGATAATTTGATTACGGAGTTTGGTGCAAATAGCCCTTTGAATCGAAGTCATAATATAAAAATTGCAAACTTTTTTAGTTAAATAACCATAATAAGATAATTATAGAATCAAACGTAAAGACAACATTTTAGGATTTTTTAAATAATCAAACGTGATCTCAAATTAATTAGTTCGGAATGTTAGTGCTCCATTTTGTCTCGCATGCTCGCTAATTTCAACCTTAATGCCGTCATTAACATTTACATGTCAACCACAAGACGTGTAACATTTCTGCAAAAAAGAAATCGGGAGCAAATTGATTTATTTTTAGTTCATGATACGTTCATCACTATCCCACGGGAACTATGCGGTTTTCCGGGATAAAAAATGTCTACGTGTTATTCTGATGTTTGTAAACACTATTATTGGGAATCCGTTCCTTGTTTTTGCGTGAAAGAGTAACAAATATAGTTATATCAGTTCAAACAATGAGTCACGTTAAGTCATGTCATGATTACTTAACGTCTTTAAATTTTCGCGTTTATAATATTAGTAGGACTAAACTGTGTTTAAATGTATTTGAGTTTAAAGTCAATTCAGAAATCGGGTACTTTAAAACTTTTATCCTATAACTAATACTATAAATGCGAAAGTAACTCTGTCTCTCTGTCTTTCTGTCACTCTGTCTGTCTATTTGTTGCCTCTTCGCGGGAAAACCGCTGCAGCAGTATAGATGAAATTTGGTAAGAAGATAGTTTGAATATTGAGGAATAACATAGGCTACTTCTTATTCGGAATTTTTTTATAGTTCCCGCGGGATAGCGCTATCCGAAATCTACCTGCATGAATCGCGGGCAACAGCTAATCCTTTATAATTCACTGAGATATATTGTATCTTCGATTCCTATCTTGCTTGTAACTTCAAAATGGTGATAATAGTTTCTAAATTATACCTAAATTCATAATTATTAACCAAGCACGTTCTATTCGTCAAAATCGGTATCATTCTATCTCTTCACAGTCCGAAGAAATTTTAGCTCTCCCAGCGCTCACCGAAAACCTTTCAATTCAGCCATTCAAGTATTTCAAATAAACAGTATTAAACCAAATTCTCTTTATTGAAATTAAGTTCTTGAAATTCAGTAAATCATTTAGGTTAATTACTCCACCAGGTTCCACTTGGTACAATATCTTGGCCTCCTTAATTTCATCGAAGGAATTCAGCATATTAGCACCTTTGTTTCCGTTCGAAGTCTGGAAAATTTGAGAGGAATCTTGAAAATAAATAAGCCTTTTGAAATCGTCAACTTATTATTTTGAGAATGATTTGTTTATGACTTACTTAACATCGAGTTTCTTGGAGACAAAGCTTCATCAATAGGCTATTTTCGTGAAAATTTTATTGAAGTTACAATATCGAAAATATAGGAAAATGTGTATTTACGAATGTTTGTTCTCGGGTCTTGGGTGTTTAATATGTATATAAGTATGTCGACGGTATATCGACGGCCGAATAGCCTAGTGGTTAGAGACCCTGACTATGAAGCTTGAGGTCCCGGGTTCAAATCCCGGTCGGGGCAGATGTTTGTATGATGAATATGAATGTTTGTTCTCGGGTCTTGGGTGTTTAATATGTATATAAGTATGTATTTATCTATATAAGTATGTTTATCTGTTGTCTGGTACCCATAGTACAGGCTTTGCCTAGTTTGGGACTAGGTCAATTGGTGTCAAATTGTCCCATGATATTTATTTATTTATTATTTATTATGTATTTATCTATATAAGTATGTTTATCCGTTGTCTACTACCCATAGTACAGGCTTTGCCTAGTTTGGGACTAGGTCAATTGGTCTAAATTGTCCCATGATATTTATTTATTTTTATTTATTTTACTTACGATTTTTCAATATAATGGTGTTGCGATTCCGAGTGACCTCACGCTTTTGGTACACGTTTTACTCAAAAGTTCTTTCTCAAGGTTTGCTGCACCGGACAGCCTAGCGCACTGCCATGGCACCCCTTTTTAACCGCCGAAGCAAAAAGAGGGGTGTTATAAGGTTGACCTGTGTATGGGTGTCTGTGTTTCTGTCTGTGCATCATAGCTCCCAAAGGGGTAGCCCGATTTGAACGCGCCTTTTTTAATCAAAAGCTAGTTTAATTTAAACGGATCTTAGCTAAGTTTCGTTGACATTGATTCAGCCCCTTTTGATGTACAAATGTCGCGGGGGGGGAGGGGGTTTCAACTTTTCTAAGTTGGTTACGTTATTATTAGCCTTATAAATGTCTCACTGCTGGGCACACGCCTCTCCTGTGGATCTCTCACTCTCCCTGTCACCACTTATAGCTGACCAGTGGCTTGTCAAAGCATTTAAAATTATCGCTCAATCTCTGTCTCGGGCTGCCACGATGCCTCTGACCATCCTATAGTACCCACTGAGTAGTGGCTTGTGCCCATCTCTCCGAGTACATGCTACTGACGTGGCCAGACCATTCTAACCAGGCGGATTCTATACCTATGTCTGCGATATACACGTTTTGGGGCGTGTTGTGTTTAGGATCCGATCCCTGGTTCCGATACCTAGAACGCTGCGCGCCAGGGCTCCTTGGCAGACCTTCAACTTGGACTTCTGAATCTCGGTCAAGGAACATGTTTGGCCACCGTAGGTTAGGAAAGTGTTGACGACTTCAATACCTTCTTCATGGACCATAAGCTTTACCTGGCATTGTCGATGCGTCTTTCAATCTTTTTATCTTGCTTGTTGTTGAAAGGGCTAACCCTTTACAACCGTGAAGATAAAGTCAAGAATATTGAGAAATAACATTCTTTAAGCGAACACTAATGGTCAAAGGGTTCTGAAAGAAATAGTGAAAAAAATTGGAAAAGCTTCATTTTCAGGAAAATCACGTGCACGATTGTGCGTCTCAGGAATAACTTGTAAAATGCACGATCGTGCACCTTAACAATAAAAAACAATTAATACACCAGTTTCTGGAAAAATCTACATTTATTAACATTAATCAACATTTAATGTTATTACTTGTAACTAATTCAGTCGTTTTAATTACGAATAAGCCTTCATTCATTAGTTTAGGTAGGAATAATGTATTTTCTATGTCATCTTTCTAGATATCGTTTCCAAAGAAAGACCACTGCGCCAATACATTGAAACTCTCGGGTATTGAAAGCATCTCATTAATATTGTGAATACCAATATGCTTCATAACTTCAACTCTACTCGTTTTTAATTCCGCGCCATGTTTTGTAACAATTTTTAGTGTATAATACTCACGTAAGTGAATCATCAAAATCATCGTAGTAATTGATAGGTGCTCGAACAGGTCTAACAGGGCATAAAGTACAATTGTGTTACGTGTCTTCGTTAGAGTTTCCTTTCAGAGATGAGGGCGCGTAGGTATCACATGTTTGTCTTGGTTTCGTCGTTGGTGAAGAAGGCCTGGTCCTAGTGGTTTGTCGTTGAGGGACAGTCTCGAGTGTATTAGCAGGTCGCCTAGTTCGTTTACGAGTTGATGTTCGTACTCTTTCAGCTGCAGACGATAGCGGTGGAACATTTGGCACGGGTGACTGCAAACGAGTGACTGCTGGGCTCGCCTGAGAATGATGAAGAGGTGTAAACACAGGTCGTGCAGGTGGTGTAGAAAGAGGGCGTTCTTCTTGCTCAAGCATGAAGCAAAGCAAGACTGAAGAGTACCAGGATCGTCCAGCAACTGCCTCTGCTTATCTGGCGTATATTTCTCCTCATTATCTATATCCTCTGTCGTACCTTCTGATAGCAGCCTATCGGATAAAATGGTTCGAAGTCGTCTTCGACATCCCGAAATTCTTCAATATCGGAGTCGTTTTCATCTCCCATGGCTTCTAGGATAGCCGCTATGGCATTATCACCGAAAAGACGGCCTAAAAACAAAAAGAATGTTGCAAATATAGCCAAAGTCCATAACTTTAGATAAAAAGTCATTCACGGCTAAGCACCGAACGCACACGATCGTGCAACATTAATTTTTGAACAAGATTACAAAAAAAGAGCTAATATTTTTAATGTTTATATTACTGCATACGATAGAGTAACTCTTATACCTTGATAAAAATACCTTAATTTGTTTAATTTAGAACTTAAATGTGTCAAAACAAGTACTTACGTGACGCTTCTCTCTCGCCAAAAAACGTAGCCATCATCGCAGGTGAATCTCGAGCTACTCTTTAGTCGCGGCGTCACGGGCTGTTTTTACTGCATTGCAAGAGATCCTGCACGCGTGATCGGTATCGGTAAACGAATTCACGCATCATCCAGATTTTTGTGAAGTAAGATGCACGATTGATGCAAGTCGGTTGGAAAGGGGTAAGTAAACAATATACTCGTTGACTTAGTGTATGATGTGCTCATCTATCACCATCCTGCGTTTTATGCTATTGGTCGTAAGTTGTGCTTTCGTCGGGTTCATCAGAAGTCCAACCTACAGGCTTACAGAGCTAAGCCTTAAGATCTTTTCAAATAAGGTTTCGTAAAATTTAACTTCGGCTTAAAGAAAAGGCAAGCCGTAAAGATCAAAGCAAGTACAGCTTTTGATTTCCCTGAAACATGGTCAAGGCAACATGTCCGTTTGTATTCGGAGTTACTTGTATATTTTCAGTCACATTTTACATTATAAGCCGAGTGAAGATGTAAATATTGAAATACGAGAAAATCTTACTCTCCGCGCATTTTATGCGAAGATTTTTCCGCGAAAAATAAGCTTAAACTTGTACGCTAAAAGGTGGTAAATAACCAATGAAGGCTGGTGGAATACTTTAGTGCTGCAAATGGAGAGAGCGCAATCTAAAAAATATATGTTTGCAATGTAGAAATTTATAACAAACAAAGAAGTCTTTGCTTTCTTATTACGTGCAAGTTACGTGTCGCTCTAATTACAATTGCTTAAACATATACAATTCTTTTTACACGGCTGCCCAAAGAAAAGAGTGTATCGTTTTATGTAATTTTACTCGCGACTGAGAAAGATTTTTCTCGGAAGAAAACTCTCTGGTTTTATTTGTTCGACGCGTTAATTTACAGCTAATAATTATTTCCGAGTTTGCATTGTGCTCGTTCTCTCTACGATTTTACTTATTAAAAATAATACGAGTTATGACAAGGTTTTCTGATGTTGGATTAGTAGTTCATTATCAGAAGAAACTTGTGCATTGCAAAACATTCGGACGTAGGTACGAGTACATTCCATAGAGTGTGTTCCCAACATGTCAGTCAACATGCGCAAGTTTGGACCTTAATCAAGAGCAACCGAGGCCAAAGTGACTACAACTGAAGCCCTTTCTGCGCTTCATTTTTGGCGTGCTGATGACATAATCTACCTCTTTTTAGGGTTCCATACCTCAAAAGGAAAAAACGGAACCCCTATAGGATCACTTTGTTGTCCGTCTGTCTGTCTCTCTGTCTGTCTATCTGTCAAGACCCTCTTTCTCTGGAACGCGTGGAGGTAGCAAGCTGAAATTAACACTAAATATTCAAGCCTGCAGTGCTTTGAAGTTGTGAAAAAATCTAACTTCCCAATCAACACAATCAAAAGATACAGTAATTAAAAAGGTTGTTTCCTGAACCTAAAGGGTACTTCCAGTTCTCCTAGAAACTTGAAATTTGTAATGAAGGTAGCTCTTATAGCACAACTACTCCGAAAATTCTCTAAATTTAAAAATGTTATGTTTGTCTGTAGATTTAACAGACCAATATAAGTTGACCCCACACTGCGTACATTTTGCCTAGGAGCAGTGCTCTGCTAACACTGGACTTCTTAAGACACTGGGGAAAAGTGATAAAATCTTTTTACGGAACCCTCGTGCGCGAGTCCGACTCGCACTAAACGAACTACTGCGAAACGAAAACGAGGCTAATGTTTTATATGTAACATCATTGACTCTGCCCCTAAAAGCAAAACTGATATATCCATTATTTTCACAGCACCTACGCCGTCCCCTCCAACGCTGAAGCCGGAACACAACGAGCTAACAGTGACCTTCCCACCGCTGGACGACATCTACAGCACTCCTGAGAAGCACTTCGCCACTGAGAACAATACTGTTGTGACGTCCCAGACCGGGTCTACGGCGCTGCTGCCATGCGTCATCAGGAATATTGGAGATGGAATTGTAAGTAGCAGTAGACTTTCTTCCGCTTTTGGTGACAGTTCCTACTTCAGAAACAAAACAAGGCTGATTGTCACATTGACTTGTAATCAAAGAACTTTATTCCTCTATATTGCGTTCAGAAACCGTAGAAAATGAACAGCTTTTCATTACTGCTGCTGTCGCCAACAGTAACTATAGTAGTTTATGCAACTGCTACATAATGAGTGTTTTAAGGCCTAATTATGTGGAGTTCCATACATTACTATATCTACACACATATTATAAGTACTCTAAGATGGGTTCAGAAGCCGAAGGCATGTATCATACCCATACTTGTCACGAATTTGAATGCTTTTTTTTAAATCATAGACAAACATACCGAGCTGACGTTTCGTAAACTGTTTTTTTTTTGTAAAAAAACACACATGATTAATTATACATGTCGGACTGAACTCGACTTATATACGTGAGTGATCCGTTTTATTTCAATATGATTGTAAATTACGTTGGTTATCAAATTCGAAAAATCGAATTCGATATCGAAAAGTCTATTACTTTACCGCTGGACCTGCTGGTGGAGGTGGTTGGCGGCGGAGGCGACGATGTACTGCAATGCTGGTCATTTTCTACGGTTTCTGAACGCATTATAGAGGACTTGTGATATGTGTGTAGATAAAAGTAATTACGACATCGAATTCGATGTTGAGATTCGGACGTGACAGGTATGGGTTATGATATTCCTTCGGTATCTGAACCCATCTTAGAGTACTTATAATATGTGTGTAGATAAAGCAATGTAGGCAACTCCACATAATTACGCCTTAAAACAGTCGTGTGATCCTATTATGAAACCCAGCTTCGCCTCGTTTCATAAAAACACACTCGTGTTTTAAGGACCCTCATTATGTAGCAGTTGCATAAACTACTATTATCTACATACATATCATAGGTCCTCCATAATGCGTTCAGAAACTGTATAAAATGACCAGCTTTTAATTAGTGCTATCGCCAGCAGTATAGCTCCCAAACGGATAGACCGATTTCGATGCGGTTTTTTTTAATCGAAAGGTAGTTTAATCGAAATGGTTTTTAGCTAAATTTTGTTAAAATCGGTAAACCCGTTGTTGAAACATTGAACTTTGAAATGACAGGTTATTTATTACTCCTGAATACTCCTGATCACCGATGAAAAATCGTCGTGTAAGGTCAGCTATTTTCTTGGTAACAACAAAGCTAAAGCGAAATGTTATGTAGGGCGTTGTCGAATGTAGTTGATTGCTCGAAATTAAGGGGAACCAAAAAACATTGACACAAAAATACCGCATCATTTCAAGGGAGTCTTCGTGGAAAAACTCTGGCGATTCGTTTGCCGCCGCGCGATTGAAAATTATTCTCAACCCATTTAATTACTTACTACTTATCATCCACTGACTAATTTAATAATTATGCAATCAAACAATTTGCTCCCGTGACCGTGAGCCGTGATAGCCTAGTGGTTTGACCTATGGTCTCTGGAACAGAGGGTCGTGGGTTCGAACCCCGGCTCGCACCTCTGAATTTTTCGGAATTTATGTGCGGAATTAGATTTGTAATTTATCGTAAGCTTTTCGGTCGTGACATAGTGAGGAAACCTGCACACTCTTGCGAAGCAATTCAATGATGTGTGTGGAGTTCCCAATCCGCACTGGGCCCGAGTGGGATCTAGTCCATGCCCTTTCATTCTGAGAGGAGGCCTGTGGGACAGTGGGACAAAAAAAAGGTTGTCGATGATGTTGATGATGATGAGTTTGCTGTCTGTAGTTGGCACAAAATGATCCCGTTGACAAATAGCAAGCAGTGGTTGGATTGTCTACCGACCAGTAAGTTTATTGAGAAAGCTAAGTTTCAACTAGAAATTTTAAGTTTAAATTTATTGAGAAAGCTAAGTTTCAACTACTTTTTATCGTCAGTACCTACATTAAAAGGAGTGATAGATTAAATTTTATAGAGAGACGCTGTTAGTGTGATATTTTATAAAAGTTGTAAATTCCTCAGCAATAGTTGCTAAGCAACCGAAGCGCTCACAATGATCTAAGCGCGGCTCTATTGTTATAGACATAAGAGCTTGTGCAGATCATTGTGAGCGCTTCGGTTGCTTAGCAACTATTGCTGCTGACTGTACACACACTTTTTTCTGCGATTTTGAAATTTTTATTTGACTTGCATAGGTATTTTTAAAAGGTGTAAAAAGTGTCCTAAAACCAATATGAAAGTAGGTAATGGAATGGATGTACAAAAAATATGGACAATTTGGGACATTTTTTCAACTATTAAAATCGATGGTAGGTAGGTACTCGTGATTCTAAATATATGTAAGTATAGGCACCTATAAGCTTTTCAAAATCCATCATAATAAAAAGAAGAAATTGAAGGTCCCAACTTAAAATTAAATTGACAACGCCGTACTCTTACATAATAACACCCAATTTTCCCACGAATGTAATTAGAAGGGACCCCCAATAAACAGTCGATTTTGCAAAAATTAAGCATTACCCAGCTCATAACATAATAATTATGGTAATTATGCTGAAACAGGAAATAAACTGCAAATTATAACTTCTTCGGACGCATAAATTCTAGACAGCCCAGGAATAGAAAGTGTTCTTGTTTTGGGGAAATTATGCAAAGTCTTTAAAACAAAAATTAAAGTTGAGTTCGAATTTTAAGTAAGAATAATTTGAAATACTTACGAATAAGTTTAAGCGTGTCTGTATTTTAACGTGTTCTATTAATTCTTCATGCTTATTTTTAGGGTTCTGTATCCAAAGAGTACCAACAAAATATAATATAAAGATATTGATAAGTCTCGACTGTTTGTCCGTCTGTCCGCCGTATAAAAAGCTGTAGGTATCTTTAGAATCGTATAAAAAAGTAAAAATAAAAATAGGGTTAATAATATTTAAAAAGCCCCCACATAATAAACACACACGCACACACCCATACACATACACACACACACGCACGTTCGAAATTTTGCATGTTTAAGCACCAAATTCACATTGGAGAGAAAATCTCCCTTTTTTGTAAGTACAGTCAAGGAATTAAATTTCCAACCCACCTAAGGTTTAATATCGTATAGCAAACTGTCACCATAAGAGCTAGATAGAACACGACGTTGCTTTGACATGTCGCGTTTACGTTGATATTTTCGACCTTAATGCATTGCGAATGTTTAACAACATTTCAACGGAATGGGTAGGGAATTAAATTCCTTGACTGTACCTATTCATAGTGACTAAATTAATTATGGAAGAGCGGGACTTCCTGACACAGGTGTTTTATACTTACTAGGAAGTCCCAACGTCAACACTGTTACTGTACCTATGATTACGGAAATAACATTTTTTTTTTTTTTTTTTAATAAACGCGTGTTTTCGTTTCTTTTTGGCTTGTTTGAATTACTGATTATTTACGTAACGGTCAAAATACTTAGTGGCCCCTCTGTCTTCTTTTGAGTAGGTACTTAATAAATTATTAGTTTTATAACATTTTTTACATACCCAATATCAACACAATATTACTAAATATTAAATGAAACTACATCTACAATCTTAATAAATAAAAACTAAAATTAAACTAAATTAAAACAATACAATACAATACTTATCCTAAATTAAATTTAACGTAAAACCACTTTACAAAAACTAAAACATATCTAAAAAAGAAGTCTCCTTTTATTATTATTATTATTATTATTATTTATTAACATGTCCATGGCTATCCAACGCGGAAATGCCGCGAGCGTCATGGGCACATTTGCACCTGGTGCGGCAAGGGGCGGTTTATTTGACTAAATTATTATTTTTAAAATAATTGTGTGATATAATAATTGAAAAAAATCTTTTATGATAATAAAGTACCTAAAACTTTTATTAACATGTTTGCGCCGCATATCAAAGAGTCCCAAAAATGAGCGAATTGCAGTGAGCTATTTTATCTTACAAGCCGCATGCGACCCTACTGAGTTATCGGAAATAGGAGAGGTGAAACGCGATCCTCAATTTAGATAAAGATGAATGTACGCCAAGGACGGAATAATTATTTCCGTAACGGCATACGGTTGATCCGTATGTGTGCCCTAATGAAGTCGGATCCAGTACCTATTGAATCCAAATTACAATGGTACCAATTTATCTATCCATTTATTCGGTACACACCGTACGCTTCAAATGATTGAAGAGTTTTTTTTCCGTGAGCTATCTAACCGTTTTTGATCATAAAACTGCTTCATCGGATGGTAGGACCTTGTGCGAGGTCTGTCCGTTTCGCTACCACCATCTTACTCGCTATGTGCTTGCACTTATGTGGTCCGGTGTGGAGAGTAAGACAGCCGGTGTAATTAGGTACGAACGGGCACAAGAGGCATTTCATCTTAGCTCTATAGGTTGGCAACGCAGTCTTCGGGGTTGCAGGTGTCTATGGGCAGTGGTGATCAATTACCATCAGGTGACCCACTTGCTCGTTTGCCTTCCTCATCGACGAGTAGGCTCAGAAGAAGAAGGATTGTTGCTCCTGAAATGACTCATTATAACATAACACTTGTCATAATTCCACTGAATTGTTAATTAGAGTTTGTAATAATAATATTTTTGGTTTTTAGTACTCATAGTAACTTTGTTTCTGTAAAAAGTGTCTAACTATTTGCTTCTAATGCCTTTATTCATAAAAGTCAAGCCTTTATTAGCTAAAATAGGTTTCGTCTTCTTCTTACTAACGGAAATGTGACATAAAGGGACAAACGAACTTTAACGGCATTGTAGTTAATATAGGTTTATGAATAACAGGGTAAATATACAGTACTCTGAATGGCGGACGGACAGACAGCGGGGGCGTCGTAATAGGGACTCATTGGTAAAAACCACGTTTTATTATTTAAATACAATACGGATATACAGCAAAATATTAAAGGATAAGGAGGAATTACTTCTTCCAAAATTAGGCGCTCATTTAATTTTAGATCCGACCTTTCCCGTCTCATAATCGTAACCACCCACAATTAGGTTAATGAGTAAATATTATAACTCTCTGTATATGACCTTTTTGGTCCTTCCGGAAAATCCGCCGATTAGGAGTTTTCCACCGTGGCACTTTGACATTTTAACTGTGATATACCCTAATGACTTGACCTATGGCCCATCGCGGTCTGCGAAAGACTGCAGGCAGATGCTGAATGCGGCAAGCTAAAGACAAGGCGCTATGGCGCTCATTCATCATAGTCACACGTCATACGAAGGACGTCTACTGCTGGACATAGGCCTCCCCCGCGGCTCTCCACTCAGACCGGTCTTCTCTCCGCATCCACCGCGATCCTGCGATCTTTACCAGGTCGTCGCTCCACCTTGTTAGAGGCTCACTTACAGCTCATAGCTAATTTGTAATCTCGACTCTGAAACAGCTGTGAATAAGCTCATAAATTCAACTCTCATTTACCAATTCATAATATTCCTCACAGGGGCCACATCTCCTTATCTTGCTAGACCCTTGAGATGGAACAGTCGAAATAATAAGGATTACCAACCATTGGCCATTGACATAATTCAACCAATGGGCTTATTATCTTAAGCGCTCGGCTTTGCTTTGCATTCGTATTTTTTCTCTGCCAAATGGTACGAGATCATGCTAGAAAGAGGTGGAGAATGCCAAAGCGAAGCTCAGCGTGTTCGACTTTAATTTGAGGTCCCAGTTGCTGTTATTGTTATTTTAGCACAACCATCTTGTTCTCAGATATCCTGGATAAGACGGAAAGACTATCACCTCCTGACAGTAGGTTTGACCACCTACAGTTCAGACCAGAGATTTCAAGCCATACATTTACAACATTCAGAGGTAAATAATTTATTGAATCAGGCGTTACTTTGCGGAGGTCCATATTTATGAACTAAAAACAATTGCTTTGCTCACCCGCGACCACTAGTGAAAAATAGTTAATCTGTGCGGCAAATGTATGTTTCCATGCGCCTCCACTGCTACACGAATCAACACATGCCACACAGACCCAACTATCACCACCACCACTAAACTACACGCTGACGCGTTTCGGCACTCTCCACGAGGCCATTATCCAGTAATTTTTTTTAGTTCATTCAGAGGTAAGTTAAGCATAATTTTTTAGAAACTTTTCATGCAATAAACTGACCAACAATGAAGGCTACCGCGAGTCGAAAATCCGCTAGAATCGCTAGTGTCAAGTGAAGTTTGTCTGTCAATTTCCACCAATCGTAGGCCAGTAGCTTGTCTTTTTATCTGTGGTTACGTATTGTAAGAGGTAACTTGTTATTAGAAAAAAATACTTTGTGCCAAGTTTCTTGCAGCGCATTCTTCTTGGCAATCATGGTCTTTCCGAAAGCGCTGGTAGACTCAAAAAAAAAGTGTAAAACAGCATTTAACTGCTTATTTGCTGAATAAAATTTTGAATTTTGAATTTTGAAATATTGAGTAATAGACTATTCATTGGTCTTTAAGGCCAACAGAACTTGCGTTGACCTAGATTTGACACTAACGAGGGATACTTTTTGATACCTATATGTATATGGATAGGCAATGGGGGCGCAGTTTATTCACTCAAGCGAGGGGAGGGCCATGTAAACGTAGCTACGTACTAATATTGTTATTTCCCTTTAGGATTGGACTTTGAAAGTGAGATTCGTCCAAAAGAGGGATGCTGGTGTCTACGAGTGCCAGGTGTCCTCGCATCCGCCCACAAGCATATTTCTTCAACTTGATGTCGTAGGTAAGTTCACATCCTCATCATTATCATTTAGGCTAAGGCTGGCCAAACCCAGGCCTGCGGACCATAAAGCACATTGCAACACCCTGCGTGGGTAGCATGTACGATCTCATTTAAATGTACCCTACTCTGTTAACTACATGTATGCAATAAATTAACAATTAACAAGTATAAGTAGTCCAAGGCATTTGAACTTGTCTGCCCGACTTGTTAAACTGTTTTGTTTTGTTACCGTTTATTACTATTTAGAGTTTGTGTTTATTCTTGTTTCTAGTATTTTCTCTTGTAATACAAAACCTACGCAGCGCACGCAGAGATCTCTAAAAATTATAAGATTTTTGAGGAAGATTTCAATTAGAGAGAGAGAGATCTCTCTCCAGGCTGATGTTATGCGGACGAAGTCCAAAGGAAGAGAGTTGGAAGTTGTATCTATGCATCCGACTTGAAAATCTTCGATAGTTATACTTTTATAATACTCACTGAAACACGAATACATAGAAAAAAAAAACAGAAAAATGTCAACCCCGGGTATCAAAACCCAGATCCTCGACATTCCGTATCGCGTGCCATACCCTTACACCAAGATTGGCAAGGGTGTAGGCAGAAATTCTTCAATGCATCAAATTTTGGCTCGTTTTATCACTTCGTTAGCGCGATGTAGAACAGTGATGGCGTTATTCAAATGTGGCATTAGGGTTGCTATAGTTTTATTTGTTACGAGTCGAAATAATAGTCTCTAACTTTAAATACGTAGGTACCTATGAAACAAAATATGAAAAGTATACAGCCAATCAATACAACTGCAGTACGAAAACGTCAACATTCAAACTGTGTATAGTTTTGATTGGCTCAATCATAATATTATAGTACCTATACTGGAGTTGCCTTTAGTTTGTCTATGCACTGCATTTCCTCTGCCACTTTTCGAGGGGACCCAGGTACATACGTACAACACACGTCAACATTAAACTTATTAAAATGTTTACGAATTTACAAACTAATACCAAAATAATACATTCACGCAAATTCCGAAACACTCGCACAGTTAACATGTGTTTGTGTTTAGTGTTTAATTTTAAATGGGTCCGCAATGTATGCTGAGTGGGGCCATTTCACACTATTCGACATTTGTCTTAATTTTAAATAGTTATTAACACTCTGCTTTTGTTTTATTTAGTTTTTTTAGGGTTCCGTACCTCAAAAGGAAAAAACGGAACCCTTATAAGTTCACTTTGTTGTCCGTCTGTCTGTCTGTCAAGACCCTTTTTCTCTGGAACGCGTAGAGATAGCATGCTAAAATTAATATCAAATACTCAAGCCCGCGTCCCCTTGAAGCTGTGAAAAAATCAACCTTCTAAGTTTACGCAATCAAAAGATATAGTCATTAAAACGGCTATTTCCATGCAAATTGCCGAAATCCGAAAACCTAAAGGCTACTTCCAGTTGTCCTAGAAACTTGAAATTTGGTGTGAAGGTGTAGCTCTTATAGCACAACGACTCAGAAAAGTCTTAAAATCTTAAATTTTTATGTCTGTCTGCAGATTTCGCAGATCAATATAAGTTGACCCCACACTGCGTACATTTTGCTTAGGAACAGGGCTCTGCTAACACTGGACTTTTTAAAACGCTGGGGATAAGCGTTAAAAATTTCTACGGAACCCTCGTGCGCGAGTCCGACTCCGCTTGTCCGTTTTTTTTTGTTTCAAATGTACTATTTTTTTATGTATGTCAAATTTGTGGGAATACATGTCTCTCTCTCTCTCTCATATTTACTATGACCAGTTTGGACAGTTTCTGATAATTTATTGACAGAGGGGAAAGCGTACAATGCCATTTTCTACCGTAAGAGCTTTGTGGACAAAACTATCGTCTACCTATTCGATGAACATTGTAGTTCCAACTCCGAGCAATAATAGAGTTTTATGCAGTCAAGCAAGTTTTTAAATTGCAAATTAGATAAATTAAACTAGGTATTTGAAACGTGAATACCTACGTCTTAAATAAATTCTGACTTTGGGTAAAACTATTGTGCCTGTACTAGCAATTTTATTACATAATTATTTTCTGACTTTTTGGCACAACAAAAAAAAGTGCACAGTTTTTGTGCATTGGGTGGGGTTCTGTTTTCTACAAAAAAACCTTTATATTTTCAACATATCCGTCAGTCTGCCTGTCTGTCTGTTCGTTCTAGAGACTATTGGTTCTAAAATAAGTTTTAATTTTTTTTTATACGACAAGGAAGGCAAACGCGCGAGTGGGTCACCTGATGGTAAGTGATCACCACTGCCCATAGACACCCGCAACCCCGGAGGGTTTGCAGGTGCGTTGCCAACCTAGAGAGCTAAGATGAAATGTCCCTTGTGCCCGTAATTACACCGGCTGTCTTACTCTCCACACCGGAACACAGCAGTGCAAGCACTGCTGCTTAGCGGCAGGAATAGCGAGTAAGATAGTGGTAGCGATCCGGACGGACCTTGCACAAGGTCCTACCACAGATTATCACATTTTAATGACTTGTACGAATCCTAATTTTAATTGTAAAATTTATGGACTCTGTTGCCTGAAAATAACGAATTTTTATTTTTTATTTTTAATTATAAAATGTGGTAGAAAAAAAAGTTTTTTTTTTCTTATCTATCCTTTATGGTGTGGGGTGTCATTGGATAGGTCTTAGAAATATTTAGGTCTAGAGTGTGTGAAGAACACTTTAAGATTCGGCTACCCGTTACCGAAATATTTAGCTTTAAAGAGCTCGTTTTTGTTAGGGTCAAGTCTACCAGCAAAACCGCTGTATTTGAAAAAATAAAAACAGGGCAGTAATGCATTTATAGTGAATTTTAGAGTAAGTAGCCTTTAACAGATTAAAGAGTAATAGTTGACTATTTTGTTAAACTATAAAAATTGCTTAGTAATAAAATAAAATAGCTATAAAAAGAATTATTAGAAAATGCAAGGACTTTTTCGTAAGTGTGCGTATCCGACACGCTCTTGGCTGGTTTTTTTTGTAATTGGTATCGTTCTATAAACACCCGTATCTACTCTGTATTAAGCGATAAGAATATTTTTCTTATAAAGTTTTTCAGTGCAGTAAAAAAAAAGTGATTTTGTGGCCTTTTGTATATTTGATTGTAGCGGGCAATCTCAAGGACATAAAATGAGTTTTACAGCTACCAGCGTTTTTTCTCCGAAGATTTCACAACTTTTAACGCAGATTACACAAAACACATGTTTTTCTTTATTTGACGCAATGCAGACACAATAGACCGCTCATTCCTAAAACATGGTGCGCCCGGGCAACCTTTAAAAATACCTGCTTTCCAAAACACTGAAGGAGTACGTGTGCAAAAAATCTTCCGCGGCCACAACAAAGACTCTTTGTACTTGCCAAATATTTACATGCAAATATGATTCCGACCCTTTGCAATCATTCACCAAGGTTAAAATGTCACTACCCTGAAACATTAAAATTCCATTTAGAATTTACTCGGCAGAGGTCTTTATTTGTCGGTTGTTTAGTCCGTCGCCGTAGGGATGGTTTCAAAACTGAAATGAAGGCACGTTTTACATTTTTGATGGCTGCCTCCCGCTGCCCGCTTGTTTGAGGATGGTCGTAAACACGGAAGGCAACTTGTTTCCCCGTATCCTGTGAAGAAATTTAATCAGTTAAAGTCAATGTTTTTGAATCAGAAATAAGTTTTGAGTAAACTGGATCGTGGGTGATGATGACAGGTGTGGGAAGAACCAGAGAAAAGAGATCTTTCTCCAGACAGATGTTATGTTTGGGGACCGAAGTCCGAAAAAAGAGAGTTGGAAGTTGTGTTTATGCAAGAACCGACTTCAGAAACTTCGTCAGCGCGATTTGGAACAGAACTTAGTTTTAATTGTCGATGACTAGATGGCGTTGGCAGTTCAAAAGTTCTCCTTCTGGATGACAGTAACTAGCGCCAAGGTCGGAGAACAGGAAATTCTTTGTTATGTAATAAGAAGTCACTGATAGTGAAATAAAACGGATCACTCATGTAATAAGTCGAATTTAGACCGAATGTTTCGGAGTAGGTAGTGGTAGCGCAGTGTGCATCTCGGTGCCGTTGGGTCGTGCGCTCCCGGTGAGGGACTACTAATTAGTCCGAAACATGTAGAGCTAAACTCGACTTATATACGTGAGTGATCCGTTTTATTTCACTATGATTACGTCTCACGTTAGTTATTGTTAAAATAAGGTCATAAATTACTAAAAATTAATTGCGAAGCAATTCAATGTTGTGTGTGAAATTCCCGATCCGCACTGGGCCCGCGTGGGAACTATAGCCCAAGCCCTCTCATTCTAAGAGGAGGCCTGTGCCCAGCAGTGGGACGTAAAAAAAGGCTGGTGATGAATTAAAAAATTCTGTCGGCAAACCCTAAAAAGCTAGGAGAAAGACCCGAAAACATTTACTTTGATTTTATTTTATGCGACGAGGAAGGCATACGATGTAACACAAACTGTAATTTGAAACCCTAACGTTAGGCATTTCGAATTAACAATCCCAATTTCGTCTAACTGTGCTAGACTCGTAAATTAGCGCTTTCATCCCTCATTTGTTCGTCTAACCTCAAAAGGGTCTGCAAAATTTCAACCAACTGACTACCTAAAGGATAGAAACCTACACCAAAGTTTTACACCTTACGCTACGTTTTTAGCGTATTACCTACTACTGTGTTATGAAAAATAAATATGCACATTGAAGCGTAAATTTAGTTACCTACGTCAAAATTGTTAAATGTTTTTTGTGGACGTTATGGACACAACAAAGTACCTAACTTGTTCTTTTTTTATTTTATTTTGCACTAGCTGTTGCCCGCGACTTCGCGTAGATTTCGGTTATCGCTATCCCGCGGGAGCTATACAATTTTCCCGAATAAAAAGTAGCCTAAGATTGTTTCTCAATATTCAAACTATCTTCTTACCAAATTTCATCTAGATTGGTGCAGCGGTTTTCCCGTGAAGAGGTAATAAACGGACAGACAGAGAGACAGAGTTAATAATATTAGTTAAGAAGTTAGGATGATTGAGTCTCACGGTAGTTTCATGTTAAATAAAAGACTTTTGGGGTTGCGTTCCTAATCCTAATAATTACAAAAGTTGAAAAACCCCCGACATTGTCATTTCAAAGTTCAATATTTCAAAAACGGGTGAACCTTTTTTAATGAAACTTAGCTAAGAACCATCTCGATTAAACTAGCTTTCGAATAAAAAAACAGCATCGGAATCGTTCTATCCGCTTGCGAGCTACGATGCCACAGACAGATACACAGATCAAACTTATAACACCCCTCTTTTAAAAACGAGTCTCAATAGTATTAATTGTTTAAGCTTCAGTGTGACCAACCCTTGCCGTGATGACCTGTGGCGCAGGCTACAAAAGGTTCTGAATCCATCACAGCCGGTTTGGTTTGGTCACTGACATATGAAAAATGGCTGCCCCTTAGACAGATTAATCTTTTAGTGATTTGTTTACGTTTCTGGTCTCTCCGTCGTTAGTAAAGGGATAGGGGGTAGGATTAGTTAATGGTTCCGGTTTAGTTTTATTTCAAGGGATAAAATAATAATAACAAATAATAATAAACATCACGGGACAAGGACGATTGACACCAATTGACTTAGTTGCTCGCAGGACTGATGGTCGATGGGGTCAGAAGATTCTCGAATGGCGTCCGCGAATCGGAGACGAGCTATCGGTAGGCCTCGAACAAGATGGAGCGACGACCTGGTAAAGATCGCGGGACCGCGGTGGATGCGGAAAGCACAAGACCGGTCTGAGTGGAGAGCCGCGGGGGAGGCCGCCGTCCAGCAGTGGACGTTTTTCGGCTGATTGATGATGATGATGATGATGACCTAGTCCGAAACTAGACAAAGCCTATACTATGGATACTAGAGAACGGATAAACATATCTACAATAGATAAATATATATTTATATACATACATATTAAACATCTAAGAGTTCAAGACCCGAGAAAAAACATTCGTATTAATCATTACAAACGTTGTGCCCCGACCGGGGATCGAACCCGTGCCATCAAGCTGCATAGGCTTCACCAGGCTATCCGGTCGTCAATAACAAAGGAAAATAAGCGAGTCACCTCATGCCCGTTCGAAACCCGGACAGATAGCAGAAGCGTTGCCAACCTAGAGAAGGCTATTTCATCAAAATAATTTCCCCGGCCGTTTGGTTTCTTACGCCGAGACGCAACAGCATAAGCACTGCTAATTAGCGATGAACATTTTAAATAAATCATCAAAATTAGTTTCACAAGAAAACTACTTAACAATACTTTTTAAACTGCGTTCAAGCGGGGTTCAATCAACCTAGGTTCTGTCAGTCAGAATACAACGCCATTTTCCAAGATGGCCGCCATACAATGTACTTAATGTCTAACTCACTGACTATCACTGTTGTTTTATAGCAGCCTTTGGAGGTAGTATTAGCATCAGAAAATCAACTACAAACGCATAGAGAAAAAAAAAGGTTGGAAATGTTTAAAAAACAAGCTGGCAGGGGTGGCTCCGCGGGGCCCGCGGCCCCCACGCGAAACTCTAGTTATATTAATATAATCTCGCGCGACAAACAAAGTCGCGTTTAGTCGTGCTAGCCCTGCAAAGTTACGCCTGAATCTACTACAATATATTTTTAATACCAATGTAATTAATTTAGCTTGAAATTGCATTTGGAGCTTACGTTTAAATTTGATATCATACAGGTACTACTAGGTATAATTATTACTGGTACCCACTGAAAATAATGCCCACGCGTAGTTGCTTATAATAGCCATTGAAGGCATAATCCGATTATTTGAATATATTTGGTTATAAGCCTCTAATTAGTACATCGTTCAATCAAACATGGGCGTAACGAAGAGGGCAGGGGGAGGCGGGGGCGGCTGCCTCCCCTAGACCACTGGATCTTACCGTGGAACTTCAAAAAACCGGACAAGTGCGAGTCGGACTCGCGCACGAAGGCTTCCGTACCAGTATCTGTAAAAACGGCAAAAAACATGTCTGTTGTATGAGTACGTCACTTAAATATTTATTGTATTCTGTTTTTAGTATTTGTTGTTATAGCAGGAACAGAAATACATCATCTGTGAAGACAGACGGATACATGGACGGACAGCGAAGTTTTAGTAATAGGGTCCCGTTTTTTACCCTTTGGGTGCGGAACCCTAAAAAAATTTACAAAAATAGTAGAATTAATATTTTTCACCTCACCAGCTCGGAAAGGCTTTCTTTATCACTTGAAATTTTCGCGCAAAAGCACTTTTCCATGGACAAAGTTCTTCAGTCAAGTGCTACTATCCCGGCTTAGGATTTTTGGTTTTCAGACAGATTTGTATTCCTTCCTCTGGGAACGCAGGACTTGGCAGCAGTTTAAGAAATCCGGAGTTAGATTAACCAGGTATAATGCTCTCTTTTCTGTTGCAGAAGCGCGTGCGCAAATATCCGGGCCCACGGAAAAGTACCTCAAGCCGGGCTCGACCCTGCGGCTGCAGTGCGCGGTCGTGCAGACGACGGAGGCGCCAGCTTTCGTGTTCTGGTGAGTCCATCATGTCAGCCGAAAGACGTCCACTGCTGGATATAGGCCTCCCCCAAGGCTCTCCACTCAGACCGGTCTTGTGCTTTCCGCATCCACCGCAATCCCGCGATCTTTACCAGGTCGTCCCTCCGGGGTCCCTTTTTTCTCCCATAATCTTTTTGGTCCGAATCTTCAAAGTCAGAAATTGATTTCCATATTATTCATGCTCATAAATATCGATGGTCATATTTATTTTAAAGCATATCGCCTAATAGTTCTAACTTCAATTATTCATAATGCTATTGATCATAACTTTAAAAAGTCATAATATTGATATCGATAATATCCAACGGAATATCGATGGTTATTCAGAAATATTTAAAGGCATCAAGGCATTAACTGTGACCCCTTCAGAAACGAATCGCTACCAGGAAAGTGGGTTAGGTTCGGTTAGAACTGCGACCCCTACAGAAACGAATCGCTACCAGGAAAGTGGGTTAGGTTAGGTTAGAACTGCGACCCCTACAGAAACGAGTCTCTACCAGGAAAGTGGGTTAGGTTAGGTTAGAACTGTTATTAAATGTTAGTACAAACTAATACTATGACTACCAATTAAAATGACCCGCGAAAAAGTACCTTGCATTAACTATGACACATGATTATATTACCTTTAGCATTATGAAGTGTAATATTACCATGCCATTGACTGTTATAACGAAGTAATCTTGTGACTAACAATATTTATGACCAGCGAAACAAGACCTTGCAATAATTATTACAAAAGATTTTATTACTTTTAATATTAGGAAATGTCATTATTACCATGACATTGAACGCTATGACTTTATTTATTTAGTCCTCACAATAATTACGACTTAAGAAAATCGTGATTCCAATTTATGTTGCTTAATATTATGACTTGTAATAATATGACGAAGAAAATTTATAATTTAAAACGTTATGGGCTTCAAAAATCGGATCAAAAAATGTATGGGAGTCATTATAGACCCCGTCCCTCCATCTCGTTGGAGGCCTCCCGGTCCGCGGACGCCATTCGAAAACCTTCTGCCCCACCGGCCATCAGTCCTGCGAGCAATGTGCCCCGCCAGGTGCCACTTACCTAACCTTACCTAACCTTACGCTAACCTTACTTCTACTGCGGATATCATCATTTCTGGTGAGTCCAGGGACACATCAAATATTGGTACAGTCAAGTGCAACAATATAGGTGCATACAAAATACTCAAAAAATGTGTCCCGTGGCTCATATGTCGGTGAATTAAGGTTGTGATGGATTACCTAATTAGATAAATATTTTTGCATTGACAGTACTAGGAAGCTGTAAAATTAAGCTACGCTATGAGATCCCATTACAGAACAAACCAGAAGCCGCGCTTAGTCATAAACTCATGACGCTTGACTTCCCGGGTTCGATGAATATGAATTTATAGGATGAATACGAATGTGTGTTGTAAATGAAATGCTCAGGTCAGATGCTAAGCGAAGAGTTACTTTTTGGAGGCATAAACAAATCTCAGATCACAAATACATTTATTCATACATTCAATTAAAACCATAACTAGTTATTCATATAATAGACAGACAGCCTATTTTGATACCATGAACAACAATGTGTTTGTTCTCGGTTCTTGGATGCTCAATGGTATCTGGCTGTCTGTCTGTAATCGAATCTTGCGAGTTAAATTTGACTCACGTCCATTGGTCGGATTGACTTCAAATTTGGTATGGCCATGTAAGTTGAATGACAATACAAGCACAGTTTACAAATGAAAATCAGTCAGCAAAAAGGCTTGCATTAGAAATGAAATTTGTAACAAAATGTTATCTTCATTATTGTATCTTTTATTTTTGAATTTCATTTCCTGTCTTTGCGACTTGAAAATAAATAATCTCCCTTAATTCTGCGAGTATTTCATTGGTCTCTTAGTACTTTAATAAAACAGACGTTACACAAATTGTCTTCTTAAGCTCTTATCATCCCTTAGTTATATTGTCAGCTTCTTTATTTCCGGCTTTAAAATAATGTAGGTATATTGATTTAAATGTTTGCGATTTTCACACATTATAAATAACATGTAGAAGAAGTATTCATTCAAATAATACATAATTTAAGCACATCGACGTTTCAGACGTTGCGTCCATGATCTCGAAGGGACTGAAGAGGCGGGTATCGACATACTATTCTGGCTGCACGAGTTTCTCTAACTACCCGTACTTGGTTTCTATAATCGGTATGTAAAATCATCAAAAATCGTCTCATAAATCACCGGATGTTGTAAGTGTTGTGTGTCGGACTCTAAGTAACTCTAGTGAAGAAACTAATAATAAAGACAAAGTGCGGGTAGTTAGAACACCCGTGCATTTAAATGTTGATACCCGCCTCTTCAGTCTCTTCGGGACCATGGATGCAACACCGCGTCCGAAACGTCGAGATATTTAAATAATATTTAGGTACATTTATTTTAATGTGTTAATATATAATAATGTTAAAATAATGCTCCGAAAGTCTCCAAGCATTATATTGGTCTTAATATCTGAGCGATGGCCGGCACTCGGCAGGTGTGGCACATCGCCGACAAAACGACATATGGCCTTATTGATTTCCCCTCGAACTTTGACGGGAGTACTAGGCGACTTTATTAAAAATGCTATTATGATGATTCTGCTGCGGTTTCTGTAGTTTTGTTTTACTGAGGTGAATACTTTTGTGGGACATTCTGTTGTCACTAATTGACAAATGAAGTCCCAAATTAGGCAAAGCTTGTGGTATGGGAGCTAGTAAAGATAAATACATCGTAAAAAATCGAGACTCGAGAGGCGACATTCAAATTCATCACCAAGAAAAACCATGGCAAACCAGAGAAGATAGACATGATTAATTAAAACGGGATAACTATTGACCGCGATTATTAAATAACTAGTTTAGCTTTGAATATGTCTAATGTAATTACCTAACCGCAAATCATTTAGAACTGTTACAGAAAAGATAGCATAGCTCGGGAAGCGAACCCATAAAGTTTGCCGTGATCATGATACTACGTCGAAATATCGGGAACTCATCAAAATCAAACCTATAAGGTAGTCGCGGTCAATATCCCGTTTTCATTAGGAATGCCATTCTATCTAACCTTAACTTTAAACTAATTGATCTTTATAAACTTGTATCCAGGAATCCAATGTGACTTCCAAGAAAATTCTAGTATCGTAAAACAAAGTTGCGAGGGAAAAACTAAAATTGGTTTCAAATTTGATTCGGGAATATGAAGAATGAAAATGGACGCCGGGGGCTATTCAGGTGGTTACATCGGAATTGGAAATAGTAAATTTTTGTGTGGTTTAGCTAGGATTGGTACTAACGCTATGTAAAAAAAAGGTAGCTGAATCGAATAATTTATCTTATAAAGTGTCACCTTTCATTTTAAGCTGGTTTTTTTTCTATAAACTAGTTTTAGGGAAAGACTCGACAATAGAGAGATCTCTCCAGGCAGATATTATGCATGGGGGACCGAAGTCCGAAGGAACGGACTTGGAGTTTGTATTTATGCAACCAGCTTGAGAAATTTCGTTGATGACGTCACTCACGTGTAGAGCCAGGGTCGCTACAAGTACATGGATTCCAATAATTGAAGTAAGCTAATTTTATGTCCAAATATGTTTTTTTTTCTTGGGGTTGCTGGTTCTCATGGGTGGAGGTGATCGCTTAACATCAAGTGAACTGTTTGCTCGTTTGCCTCCCTCTTTCAATAAAAAAACCGGCCAAGTGCGAGTCGGACTCGCGCACGAGGGTTCCGTAGAAAGATTTTAACGCTTTTCCCCAGTGTTTTAAGAAGTCCAGTGTAAGCAGAGCCCTGCTCCTAAGCAAAATGCACGCAGTGTGGGGTCAACTTATATTGGTCTGTTAAATCTACAGACAGACATAAAAATTTAAGATTTTGGGACTTTTTGGAGTGGTTGTGCTATAAGAGCTACCTTCATACCAAATTTCAAGTTTCTAGGACATCTGGAAGTACCCTTTAGGTTTTCTAAAAACGGCAATTTGTATGGAAACGACTATTTTAATGACCGTATCTTTTGATTGCGTTGACTTAGATGCTTGATTTTTTCACAGCTTCAAGGCACCGCAGGTTTGAGTATTTGATATTAATTTCAGCATCCTACCTCCACGCGTTCCAGAGAAAAAGGGTCTTGACAGACAGACAGACAGACAGACGGACAACAAAGTGATCCTATAAGGGTCCCGTTTTTTTCCTTTTGAGGTACGGAACCTTTTAGGGAAAGGTGCTTTTTAAAGCACCTTCATGTATTTGGAAGGATTTTTTTTCCTATGCGCTGTCCTGAAAAATAGTGTCTACGAGTATACTTATAAACCTCGCTCCATGCTCAGCTTGCATAGACAATACCTAGTAATGTCTATTTAGAGGTCATACTTTGGCTAAGAAACAAACTGTGTTTTTAGCATGAAACTATGGAGACTCTTACTGGAGAGAGGCTTACTCAACCAAAATAATCCAACTTAAGCTTCATCATCATCATGTCAGCCGAAAGACGTCCACTGTTAAGCTAGATATATAGGACTCCTCAAGGCTCTCCACTCAGACCGTCTTGTGCCTTCCGCATCCACCGCGATCCCGCGGTCTTTACCAGGTCGTCGCTCCATCTTGTTGGACTTAAACTTTGATCATCACAATTTTCCAAATTAGTTAAAACAACTGATATCTTTAACGATATTTAATTTTGGTTAATTACACACCAATTGTTAACATAAAGGCAGTCCTGGTCAAGATAACTATCTAGCAACTACAAACTGTAAGTTTAAACCGAAATTCAGAACATTTTGTGGGCACGTAGTCTGTTGTAATTTCTATCGTTTTAATTAGTCTAACTTTGGAGTTCGCGTCTAGTTATTGTATACGAGGTACTGTTTTGATGAACTTATGAACTAACTTAAATCAGCCAAAGGACATGAATTTAAATTTATTAAAGGCCTTCTGTTTTGGTTAAATTAGATAGAAATTATTTATAAATTTATGTTAATCATGGGACTTAATCACGTAAAAATAATTACTAAAGGTCCTCGACGTTTCGGACGCGACGGTGCGTCCATGGTCTCGAAGGGACTGAAGAGGCGGGTATCAACATCTCCTAGCTGCACTGGTTTCTCGAACTACCCGCACTTGATCTTTATTATTAGTTTCTTCACCAGGATTGCCACTAGTCCGACACAACACTCACTACATCCAGCGATTTATGAGATGATATTTGAAGACACTTACACATACTGATAAGATTTTTTTGACCAAGTCCCGTGATTAACAAAAATAATTGTGAAAATCGGGAGAAATTATTTAGTTGCCATAAATATTATTGTAATGCCTCACCCACGTATACTTACAGGATGATCGATAAAGAATTGTAATTATTACAGTAGCAGTAAGTGACAGTAAGTGAGTAAGTGACTGAGCAAGTTTAAGTGAACCCCCCTGTGAAATTTTTGTTGATAAAAACTTATCTACATTGGTTGCCTCTGCTGGCTATACTGGTTGTGTTGTGTTTTTATACAATACGAAACTCTTTATAGAACACTGCCTAACAAACAAAACAGATAAAAGACACAGACAATTACCGACAACAATAGGCGGCCTTATCGGTGCGGAGCGATCTCTACCAGAAGTATTCGCTGTTTTCCGGCAACATGTAGAAATTAATTTAGACCGTTTGTGATCACGTAGCCGTACTTTTGTCTTTTCCGAGTGGATTGTAGTGCCATTTTTAAAATAAATGTCTATCTATATCTCAGATATTTTTTTTCCTTCACACGTTCTAATTTTATAAAACAAAAAGATTTAAGAGAAACGATTCCAATTTAACGAAACATAAATACAAATACTTTACCAAACGTTTAAATAATGCTCCAAAAATAACCCTTATTGCGACGTAGGTACTTACATTTTCAAGGATTCCTCGAGAAACCTTTTGAAAGTTCCTAAGTGTTCTCTCGGTTTAACTCGAATCTATCCGAAATACGTTGTGGGTATTATAGCATGAATAATAGTCGTTTATATACGCCCTTCGATGAAGCTTACGACCGCTCATTCAGACCAATATGATAATCCTGTGCCCGTGAAATAACATACATTTAACATTTACACTGATCAAAGCCGAATGTATTTAGAACTATAAACACCCACCCAATCTATCTTCTATACCTATAAAACAGTACCGTGACTGACTGACTGACTAACAGACAACGCACAGTCTAAACCACTGCACCTAGAGACTTGAAATTTGGCACACATATGCCTTGAGTATCCTAGAGGTGCACCAAGAAGGGATTTTTTGAAATTCGCACGGGATAAGGAACTAGTCCATTTTGAAATATTTCACGGGGGCAAAGCCGCGGGGCATTAGCTAATATAAGAATATAGGGTTGACACGAACTATTAAACACAAAGGCACTTTAGAGAATCACAAATAGAACCACTCAGTGAGTGTGTTACAACTTACAACACAATACAAGATATTCTTTATTGAACACTACAAGTACACAACAGTACAAACAGATTACACAAAAAAACAGGCAAGGTAAGTATAGTACGATTATTTCCTTAGAGTTTACCACTGACAGAAGGTTTGCCTTCATTTCGTTTTTAAATTTAATGTGGTACAAATAAAATGCTTATTACAAAATCTTTATACTGTCGCGATTTTCGCACAACGTTTCGGACGCCAAGATACGTATTTAAATTTAAATATATTTTTTACGCGATTAAGTCACGAGTATTATGATAATTGTGTTAGTTTAAATCAATGTATAAGTATTGTTTATCCGTTGTCCATATAGTACAGATTTTTTAATAAGGAAGGAGGAAACGAAGGCGAATCATCTGTCAGTGGTAAACTTAGAGTAATCGTACTGAGGGTCGAGCACGACTTTACGAATGCTGCGTAACGTTACGGTTATCGTATTGAGATCGAGAAACCTCATACTATAATCTCAGTATCTTTTTTTTTTATGTCAAGGTGTAGGGGAAAAGCACGCGACCCGGTGTGTCGAGGATCCGGGTTCGATTCCCGGGGTTGGCATTTCTCTGATTTTTTTCTGTGTATTTATGTTTTAGAGAGTTTATAAAAAATATAATTTAAACCTCATACTAAATTTTAGTTCCAAATACGCTCATGGGCGGGCGCCTTTCCAAACGCCATACAAACTCGACAACGTTTACTATTCGATTTTACGTGACGCAGCATTCGTAAAGTCGTGCTCGACCCTCTGTAAGCAATATAAGCGGTCGTAACATTAGCGTATTGTAAGATTAGTTACCATAAAAAAATACTTACAACCAATTTTATTAGATTAGATTAGGTTAGATTATTTATTCCTTCAATATATAATTACATCATAAATCATAAAATCATTCATCATTCATTATTTATAAAATCCTACTCCTACTAATATTAGAAATGCGAAAGTTTGTGAGTAAGTGAGTATGTTTGTCACTTTTTCACGCTGAAACGGCTAGACGGATTTGGATGAAATTTGGAATGGGGATAGCGTATACCTTAGATTAAAACATAGCCTATCTTTCATCAAGTAAAATTGAATACTTTCCGCGGGATAATAATGAAACAAAGTCGTGTTATAAGTCGTATTAAAAGAGGGGAAAAATTGACGAAAAAAAAAGTGTGAATAATACTCCTTTTTTCATACATTTTCTATGGAACAGCATATTATGGCGGTACGAAGTTCGCTGGGTCGGCTAGTGTAGGATAAAAGGGGCAGAGATTATTATATCATGCACATGCTAAGATAGGTTATCCTAGTTTTAATTAATTATCAAATTTAACGCATCGGCGAATTACTAAGAAAAGAATTTCCAGGCCGTAGGTTTCGGTGAAGGAAAACATCGTGAGGAAACCTGCACACTGCACAATTCAATGGTGTGTGTGAAGTTCCCAATCCGCACTGGGCTTGCGTGGGAACTATAGCCCAAGCCCTCTCATTCTGAGAGGAGGCCTGTGCCCAGCAGTGGGACTTAAATAGGCTGATGATGATGATGAGGTTAAAACCATCATCGTGTTACTAAATTGATACAAATTAAAATAATGGTGGCCGAGATAGCTGGTTTTTAATTTTTAATAATATCGCAGTGCAATATAAGAAAAGAGAAGTGTGTAAAGTCGAGGAAATTAATTCCTAGTCCACCATAGAACATTTTCATAGTAAACGTCATAACGACTTTCCTTGTCAAGCAATGTGATGTCTATGTCTTTATGACGTTTACTGTTACAAAGTTCCGTGGGTCAGAGGGTCGAGCACGACTTTTCGAATCCTGCGTCACGTAAAATCGAATAGTAAACGTTGTCGAGTTTGTATGACGTTTGGAACAGCGCCCGCCCGTGAGCGTATTTGGAACTAAAATTTAGTATGAGGTTTAGAATTCGACAAATCGTGACAACGGGTATTCATATTAAACATACAAAACCGGAGAACTTAAAGATTGGTATTAAATGGTTTCCAAAAGACTTTCCAGTGTCGATTAACAGAAAAAAATCTCTCATAGTAGAAAATTTTCAGCAAACCCGTGTGAAATTGCGTTCGACATATAGCTATATTCGCCAGAATAGACCCCTCCCCCCGCCCGATGTCACGCAGGTGCCGAATTCCATCAAAGTTAGGCAGCAATTTTTTTCTCTGCCGAAATGCTTTTCTAATATTTTCTCGGCGCTTTCTGGGGTTCCGTAAGGCTGAATTAAAACTTAACACTGATAGGATGACTTTTAATTCTGTCTTTTTGTCACAGCTAAATGTTTGCAACCTGTTTGAACTTAAACCAATTATTAGAAAACTACATAAAATAAAGCGACGCTTAAAAATTAAAAAAAAAAAAAGTTCAGAGACAAAATGATGAGAATATGTCTTGTGTTTTATAATTCAATGAACTTTTATCACTTTAAATTAATTGAATGAATGAAACTTAGCAACGTCGACATTAAATTAACATCAATAAAAAAAAAACAACATGCATCCAATTCGGGTCATCCGTATGCGAGATTTGCTACAGATAGGTACAGATGATATACAAATCACACAGTCACCCACAGATTTATAACAAGCGTAAATACTCAACATATAAAACTTCTGTTGCGTAGGAAGTAAAGTATCACAAAATTTTATTTTCTTAACATTTCTTTTTGTTATCTTTGCGATTTCAACTTTCTCAATATTCAGGATTCCTTTTGCTTTGTTTAAGAACAACGTCTTTCCGTCTGACGGCTGTCAATACTAAGCATAAGTATTATACTAAAGGATATAAGTATTCTTGTATTTGTGTGATTTGAATGACGTTTGAACGACGTTGATTCTAAGAGGTTTCTCACGATGTGTGTTGAAAAACTTATTGAATTTCGTGCAGAAAATAATACTTATGAGCGATTTGTACCATTTAGTTTTGTAGAAAGAGGAGTAGGTACTGTGTTCAATTGTCCCAATTGAAATGTGATCTGTTATAGAACCTTTTCACAGTAAATGTCGTATCGCCATCGTAAAATACCAAACAAGGGAAATCAATTTTGTCATTTTCAGTTAATGCGTTCTATGGTGGGCATGATTGTGCACGAGTTATTAAATTATGGTATGTTTTTTTTGCAAATTACAACAATTGGCGTAGTTCCAGACTACACCAACGGTACTTGACAACCGTATAAATATACCTACTTACATAATTATTTTGGATAAATACATAGTTATACAGTTTAAACCCGGGACCTCAAACTTCATAGTCAGGTCCTCCGACCACTAGGCTACCCGGAATAATATTAAAATTCCATTAAACCTTTAACATCGACTCAAAGCCAATTTCAAATAATAAACATAGCGATAATTCTGACCTTATCTAAAATAATATATCTTACCAAATCATTATATTCAATTGTAATGCAAAACTGCCAAAAACAGCCGACGTCGTCTTAAATTTAATTTCTCCCCAAAATAATTGGATTTTGGCCACACTTGGCAACACCAGCTGATCTGGCAACCACTTGGCACCGTCGGGGCTAGATTGGCATTTATTTCAGCTGGCAACCCATTGTCGGAATAGTAAATGAGTTGGTTTAGCTGCGTACGTGATTTTCCCAGTGTTTTATTGTTTTATTTGGAGAACAAACAGATATAGTACGTTCTTATGTGCAGATAAAGGGTTTTAGGACACATTTTTTTAGTATGATAGGTAAGCTACCTAGCTTAATATCTACATAGTATGTACGTATTGGTTATTGAATACATTCCTTTTAAGGGGATAAAATAGAACTAATTTTTAGCCCAAAAGGTGATAATTGTATCCTGTCCGAAAAGTAATGGTTAATTATAGTGTGAAAAATAAATACCTCCAATGTTACAATTGACACCAAGTGACATAGTCCCAAACTAGGCAAAGCCTGTGCTATGGGTACTAAACAACGGACAAACATACTTATATAGATAAATACATACTTCTATAAATATTAAACATCCAAGACCCGAGAACAGACATTCGTATTCATCATACCAACATCTGCCCCGACTGGGGATCGAACCTGGGACCTCAAGCTTCATAGTCAGGGTTTCTTGCATTTTTTAAACATTTTGTAGCAGATAAGGTATCTGCTACTTGTTTTGTTTTATAATTCATCTTTTTTACACCCGTTTCAGAAAAACAGTCTTTTTTTTTATCTGCTTGTAGGGGTAAGGCCGTTCGTGAACATAATTAAACTAAGCAATTTTTTTGAGATTGGTCCTACTGACCTTATAAAACAATTATCTTATTTACAATTTTTAACTTTGTGACATTACGAGATATCACTAAAGTAAGTGTAGGTACACAGAATGTGTGAAAAATAATACGGAAAAATCCTCAGTTTTTTTCTGCAAATCCTCAGGTACCAAAAAAAAAAAGCATTAAATTTGTATGATAATGATAATGAATATTAATGTTTATTTTTCGAGTCTAGGATCTCGTACATGCAAGTTCTAGAAGTGAACTAGTCTATAGGCCACTTAGAAAGATCAGGCCAGTTGGAATATGCACAGTTTTACTTTTGAATTTGATTTATGTTCTATTCTAGAACACGATGAACAAGGAAAGGGGGGGGGGGTTGTCAGGGCGCCATCCAACTGGGTCACATAAGTGGGTCAACTTGGTAAGATCACTATTGTTAATTCGAATAAGCTTACTATGAAATAAGAGACCGACCGAAACCGTGACGGACACGTGTCGTAGCCGTTACGAAAAGGTCCAATTGACCGAGCGAGCGAAGCGTCTCTCTTTCAGCTTGGGCAAAAATGCTTTCGTATGTCCAGCTATCCGGCTGTTTTCCTCTGTCGTCTTTCTCAACCGATTCTCGTGAAGTTCTGTGAGCAGGCTCGCTAATTATTATAGGTAGATTTTTATTGTCGATTCGTTTCTTAGAATTAAAAAAAAAAACAATTTTGTGATCAAATTCGATAATTCTAATAGGTATAGGCTTTTTTTGTGAATGAATGAATGATGACTACGTAAATGCGCATAACTTTAATTTCTAAGAAAAATCAAAAACGAAATCTTAATAAAATCTGTTCTGTATAATTAAGACTAAGATCTAAATCTTAAACTAAATTATACGCCTGAAACATTTTCATTTAGGTAAATTACATTCACTGAAGATCTCTTTACAGACGCCTCTCAGAAAGAAAACTTTTCTGAGGACCATTTTCGCGTTATAAGTTTCTACTTCGGGATAAAACACTAAATACCTACTTATAAATAAAATACGAAATCTTTTTCGAATAGCTCTGGCTTTCACGAAAATATTTTCTAGAAAACAAATATTTGTAAAACATTTACGAAATGTGAGAGCTTTGACAATTTTGGTTTCGGAAAGTTACGGTATTATTTTGCTTTGTTTCAAGGACAAGCAGTAATTGGGTTCATACCCAAGTTAGTGTGAAATAATATAAAAACATGAGTGAATAAATTGTTTAAAATATTTTTTAACACGCCCAAGCAAAATGAAGAAGAATTATAAGGGAACCACAGATATTTTCAAAGGATTTACATACATACATACATACATACATACATTTTCATGGAACTCATATCGAAAAGCGTAACGTAGCCTAGGCGACCTAAAACGCTCTTATAGCCAATGTTCATTCAAGCAAAAAGATCGTACTTACCTAACATTTCAGTTACCTGTATTATTTTTTATTAAATTTGGTTTATTATTAATTTCACAAATATTTTGTGAGCAGTTGTTACAGTTGCAAGATTAATTAAAGCTTTATGACATTAGAAGCTTTGATCAAAATAATCGATAACTATCAATATCAAAGAAAGTCCTTTCGCATCTGCTCAAACTGACAACACTATCACATCTAAATTACTTCGGAAACCGTAATTTTCAAAGGGTAGCATTTGGACTTAAATTTACGAGAAATTCGTGTAAAATTAACTATCAGTAAATTGGAATTTACAACCAATTTTAGAGCGCATAAAGTGAGATAGTCTATTAAAGCGGCAGTGAAAGACAGACTGGTATGCTGTAAAATTTAGATTAGTTTGTAATATAATATTAGTAGAACGTTGACGACGTAAAACAAATATTTTGAAATATAAGTGAAGAATAATCTTATAACTACATTATACAGAAAGGGTGGACTTGCGTTCTCACAATCATACTGATTGTAATTATAATAAAACACAGCACCTACTTACAGGCAATAAAGTTCATAGAACACAATACAACACAATTAAGAAAGAAAGAAAGATAAATATTTTAAATAATTTATTGAATCAGGCGTTACTTTGCGGAGGTCCATATTTATGAACTAAAAAACAATTACTTTGCTCACCCGCGACCACACCCGATGCGCGATGTGGTCGCGGGTGAGCAAAGTAATTGTTTTTTAGTTCATAAATATTTTATTTCATTTCATAACTCAGTATTCCAGTAAAATTAAGTCTTTACTTACTTTGTACCAATTTTCTTGCGGCGCATTCTTCTTGACTTTATAAATAAAAATGAAAAACTTTGATTGGTTTTGATTTAATCTCTTCTCCAACGAGAAGTGGTGGCAGCAAACCCAAGTCTGATACTCGATCAGCAAACTAGGCCGAAGAACTAACATCAGTTCTTAACCAGAACTAAATCTATCTTGTCCTCAGGTACCACAACAGTCGAATGATAAACTACGATGCAGAGCGAGGCATCAACGTGACGACTGACGCGGCGGCTCGCGTCTCTGACCTACTGATACCCGCTGCGGCGGCCGTGCACGCGGGGAACTACACCTGCGTACCCAACAACGCCGTGCCTGCTAGCATATACGTCCACATATTTAATGGTAAGGACTGTTCAAGTAGCGTCAATATCTCGGTAAGGCCAAAAATTGCTAGAGCCATTAACTTACCAACACCATGGACTTCGGGTTAGCGCTTGAAAACGCCACTAATTTGCAAAAAAGACCACTAATCGAGCGTCAGTCAGTCTTAGTTTGGTCGAACAACAGCGCTATGACGTATGGCTGTCATCGAAAAATGTCGTGTTGTACTGGGACACATTGTGTGAATTTTATACTAAACCAAACTCCATGGTGTTAGCAAGATCTTCTACATTTTCTCGTCTCGTATCTCGTCTCTTACCCGACTTCGTACCTCGCTCCGTATCTAGATTCGTACCTTGATCCGTATCTTCCGACGCAAGCACCGCAATCTGCGAGACAAAGCAAACGACTCTTGCATACTCCCCTCGCCTTGTGAGAAAGTCTAATTGAATTACTAGACTGGCATCAACGCACTCAATTGGAACGATAAGTCGCTCCGTATCCAGTCACTTGGCTCGCCTCGTATCGCACCCCATACTTCGTTTCGTACCTCAATCTCTATCTCAATCGGTATTTCGGTAAGGCAATAACTCTTCAGATTGTTAGGGTGTGCGCATGAGACGCATTTATTCGACAAATATTTTTGTAAAAAGGCCATGATAGCCTAGTGGTTTGACCTATGGCCGCTCAAGCAGAGGGTCATGGGTTCGAGCTCCGGCTCGTACCTGAGTTTTTCGGAATTTATTACTGGTGATGATGATAATGAAGTTTATAACTTGTACATAAACGGCCACCCTTTGCCCGTAAACGACAAAATGAAAAACCGGCCAAGTGCGAGTCGGACTCGCGCACGAGGGTTCCGTAGAAAGATTTTAACGCTTTTGCCCAGTATTTTAAGAAGTCTAGTGTTAGCAGAGCCCTGCTCCTAAGCAAAATGTACGCAGTGTGGGGTCAACTTATATTGGTCTGTGCAATCTACAGACAGACATAAAATTTTAAGATTTTGAGACTTTTCCGAGTGGTTGTGCTATAAGAGCTACCTTCATACCAAATTTCAAGTTTCTAGGACATCTGAAAGTACCCTTTAGGTTTTTTAAAATCGGCAATTTGTATGGAAATGATTTTTTTAATGACTGTATCTTTTGATTGCGTTGACTTAGAAGGTTGATTTTTTCACGGCTTCAAGGGACCGCAGGTTTGAGTATTTGATATTAATTTCAGCACGCTACCTCCACGCGTTCCAGAGAAAATGGGTCTTATGAACTAAAAAACAATTACTTTGCTCACCCGCGACCACTAATGACAAATAGTCATATCTGTGCGGCAAATGTATGTTTCCATGCAACACCTCCGCCTCCACTGCTACACGAATCAACACATGCCACACAGACCCAACTATCACTACCACCACTATACTAAACGCTGACGCGTTTCGGCACTCTCCACGAGGCCATTTACGAAGCACAACAACAACCGCTCAACATGCCACCACTTCCACTACTGACATATGTAAACCATGTACTCAACTTAGTTAATGACAAAACCAACGTACCCACTAATATTTTATAAATTCCAAACTACCCTTTTATGTAAGTCCTAAACTACCCTTTTTTAAGAAATGAATTCCAAACTACCCTTTTTATTTTTATTTTTAATTTACGCCAGGTACCCCGTTATTTTTAACCGAGTACAGTAAAACATGACTTCTCGTTTTACCGTACCGTACTCGGTTAAAAATAACGGGGTACCTGGCGTAAATTAAAAATAAAAATAAAAAGGGTAGTTTGGAATTCATTTCTTAAAAAAGGGTAGTTTAGGACTTACATAAAAGGGTAGTTTGGAATTTATAAAATATTAGTGGGTACGTTGGTTTTGTCATTAACTAAGTTGAGTACATGGTTTACATATGTCAGTAGTGGAAGTGGTGGCATGTTGAGCGGTTGTTGTTGTGCTTCGTAAATGGCCTCGTGGAGAGTGCCGAAACGCGTCAGCGTTTAGTATAGTGGTGGTGGTGATAGTTGGGTTTGTGTGGCATGTGTTGATTCGTGTAGCAGTGGAGGCGGAGGTGTTGCATGGAAACATACATTTGCCGCACAGATATAACTATTTGTCATTAGTGGTCGCGGGTGAGCAAAGTAATTGTTTTTTAGTTCCTAAATATGGACCTCCGCAAAGTAACGCCTGATTCAATAAATTATTTAAAATGGGTCTTGACAGACAGACAGACAAACGGACAACAAAGTGATCCTATAAGGGTTCCGTTTTTTCCTTTTGAGGTACGGAACCCTAAAAATCACCCTATATTTTGGTTCCCCAAGTAAATGTTACCCACAGCGAACTTCCAATCGTAACAAAAATTCGTCAAAGAACGTTCAGCGCCGCGTCAGTAATTACTAAGATCACAAAGCTCGCAAACGAGACCAACCTTCGGAATAGATTGAAAGAGTACGCCATTTTTTAACGCTCAAAATTGAATCGAGTATTCGTTTTTTTAACATTTTTGTGAGCATTCAAAACGAGTAACGGACTTTCGGACTATTCGAGCCTAAAAATTGAATCGAGTATTCGTTTTTTGAACATTTTTGTGAGCGTTCAAAAAGAGTAACGGACTTTCGAACTATTCGAGCCTAAAAATGGTTCGATTTATAAAATGCAGTTCAGTTTCAGTTACGCATAATTAACTAAGTTAGTGTCAATGTTCCCTGAGTATTGTGTTCGATAGTTGAATACCTACTTAATATAAGTGATTTGATTAGTAAGTAACGTTGAAATTGAAAAGTTTATAAATGCTTAAAATCTGGTTATTTTCATTGAGAGTACGAGTAAATCAATTTTATGTAGTAACAAAAACGTTCAATTATTTTATAATATTATTCAAATTGAAACAGTCCTAATCCGGCATCTTAATAATGTGGCCAAGGGGTAAAAGACAAAGAACTCGAAACATTGTAATTGAAAAATCATTTTGCTTAATACCTTAATCAAATCTGAACATAACCTAACCTACTTAGAAAACTTGAAAAACCCTCAAAACAGGTTAACCGATTTTGGTAAAACTTGTCTATGAACCATCTCGATGAAACTAGCTTTCGATTAGAAAAAACCGCGTCGAAATTAGTCCATTCGTTTGGGAGCTGATGCCACAGACAGATGGGATACAGACACACATGGCGGTCAAACTCCCCTCTTTTTGCGTTGGGGGTTAAATGACTGAAATTACTAACGTACATGCAAAACCGACGGTCAAAAATTAATTGACAGCTGCTGGGTGTAGGGTATCTACGTAATAATTTTCCCGGTTTATAATTTAAAGCCCCAGCAGACTCTTTTGCGTGCAGTGAACCACACACTTTTCATAACATATACCTAGCAGACCATTTTTATTAATTACGGTGGAGGTGAAAAAATCTGAATTTCATAAGACCGGGTCAACCTGGTACTAGCATAAGCCCGTTAAGCCTGTAATAGCCCTTTTCTTTGTTAAATTAAAATATTTGGATCAGGTCCGTAAATTCTCAAGTGGCGTTGAGTGTATATCGTAAAATTTAAAATATTACATTGGAAATTAAAAATTTGGGAAACGCGTCCCGTTTCAGATTTATCGGGCTTTAGGGCCGGTTGAAAGGGCTGCAATATGCCGCTGGGATTTTGATGTTCATAACGTATTTTGTCTGCCGACAATTCGTGAAAGACTCTTTTTAACCGACTTCAAAAAAAAGGAGGAGGTTCTCAATTCGTCGGAATATGTTTTTTTTTATGTGTGTTCCCCGATTACTCGAAGACGGCTAGACCGATTTCAAAAATTCTTTTTTTGTCTGAAAGGGTATACTTTCTAGTTTGTCCTATTGTCACCAAGTCAGGATCTGATAATGGAATCCCTGGGAAATCGAGGGCAACCCTCAAATTTTATAGGGACGTATCACGTGTTTCATATATTTTCGAAAGCTGTTCAAGTACTTGCGTCTGGTAGTCATCATCTCGTGTTGATGAGGTGATGATGGAAGGTCAAATCCTTAACGGTTAGGAGTTGAAGGATAATATTTTAAATACTAACGTAACTGAAAATTGTGAACTAGCAGAAATATGAAGTCGGTGTTTCATCCAAGAATATTCCGCTAGCACCGCACCGACTTCATATTTCTGCTAGGCCATAAAACTCATGGCTTTTTGGGGCTTATTTTCTGTTTTTTTTCTGAGGTTTTTTTTGAAGGCGGTTTTACTTTTTGTTAAAAGATTTATTAGTTCACAATTTTCAGTTACGTTAGTATTTAAAATATTATCCTTCAACTCCTAACCGTTAAGGAGTTGTACCTTCCATCATCACCTCATCAACACGACATGATGACTACCAGACGCAAGTACTTGAACAGCTTTCGAAAATATATGAAACACGTGATACGTCCCTATAAAATTTGAGGGTTGCCCTCGATTTCCCAGGGATCCCATTATCAGATCCTGACTTGGTGACAGTGGGACAAACTATAAAGTATACCCTTTTAAACAAAAAAAGAATTTTTGAAATCGGTCTAGCCGTCTTCGAGTAATCGGGGAACACACATAAAAAAAAATAAAAAAACTAATATTCCGACGAATTGAGAACCTCCTCCTTTTTTTGAAGTCGGTTATAAAGAGTCTTTCACGAATTGTCGGCAGACAAAATACGTTATGAACATCAAAATCCCAGCGGCATATTGCAGCCCTTTCAACCGGCCCTAAAACTCATGGCATTTTGGGGATTATTTTGTTTTTTTCTGAAGTTTTTTTTGAAGGCGGTTACTTTTTGTTACTTAAACACAATACCTAATAATAAGCTTGCGTTTGACCACAATCTCGCCTGACGGTAAGCGAAGATGTGGTCTACGATGGAGCACGCTTGCCTAGCAAATGCCCATTCACCCTAGACTTGAAACGGCCGTATCATAGTGCTCAGGGAACACAGACGCAGGGAATTCCACTCCTTAGCCGTACGGATGATGAAGGAAGAGCGAAAACGCTTTGTGTTGTAGTGTTGGCAGGCCTCCCGCAAGGTGGGCGGGCGATCTGGTAAAGATCGCGGGAAGCCATTTTGGCTGATATTATGATGATGTTGACTCTGAGTCTGTATTATGCCAATATAAATTCACTAAGCGCTTTTAAGAGGCGTCTCAAGCTGAATGTCACCGAGATTTATTTTCGTACTATTCCCTAACCAAAAACGCGAACGTTAAGTAGGTACTTAGGAGGGCTTACAAAAAACTTTTTAAGCGACTTAAATAAATCTAAATGCTTTCAAATTGTTATTATGTTCGTCGCTAAGAAGATTATATCCTTAAATACTCGGGTAATTGAGGTTTCGTGTTCGAACTCTAAAATTATCATTATTGGTGTTCATTAGTACGGTTTTATGATTCATTAATTTAAGTGCCTATCTTGTTTTATAATTGATTTAGGGTTTGAGGTTAAGTAATATACAGCGGTTCATCACTGTTGCCAAGCTTATTTCTGTTTTACCCGACTACGGCAAAGCCAGGAAGCGTAATGATTTTAGCACTCCATGTATGTTTGTATTTACCTACATATTTTCCACCGTAGCGCCGTAACTGGTGGTTCGATTTTAATGAAAGAGGTGTCGATCGATTATTTATTTATTATTATATGTCTGGGTGACATTATAGGTTACATTTTATACACGCAAAATTATTCTGATAGATTTTATTCGAACGAAATCGATTGAGAAAAAAATACAGAATATTGGACTTTGGGGTAAGTACGAGGGCGGGATGATAAGTAACTAGCCTAATATAAAAATACTTAGGTTGGCGTGATAAAATTGATTTTATTTTTCAACATACTCTCCATGTACCTCTAAGCACTTCTTCCATCTTCGTTCTAAAGCTGTAATGCCCTCCATAAAATGACTTCTTTCAAGACCGGCAAAATACTCTTCTACGGCGGCTATAACTTCATCATTTGTGGCAAACTTCTGTCCACCCAAAAAATTTTTTAGCTTGGGGAAAAGGTGGAAGTCTGATGGTGCTAGATCAGGCGAATAAGGTGGGTGGGGCAGCAAATCATAGTTCAATTCGTTGATTTTTGCCATAGCCTTAACACAAGTGTGAACCCTTGCGTTGTCTTGATGGAAGATGATTTTTTTTTTCGCTAAATCTGGTCGTTTTTGCTGAATACATTGATAAAGCTTATCTAAAAGATTAGCGTAGTACTCTCCATTAATAGTTTGACCTTTGGGAAGGTAATCTATAAACAAAATTCCATTTGCATCAAAGAAGACAGAAGCCATCACTTTTCCAGCCGAATTTATAGCCATAGCTTTTTTAGGAGCCGAAAACCCAGATTCAGTCCACTGTTTTGATAGAATTTTTGATTCTGGCGTGTAATGGTGAACCCATGTTTCATCTATTGTTATAAATCGACGTATAAAATCTGCTTTATTTCTCTGAAAACGATCCAAGCATGCCTTCGAGTTTTGCACCCGAATTATTTTTTGATCATGCGTAAGCAAACGCGGCACCCAACGGGCGGATAACTTTTTCATATTTAATTCGTCACTTAAGATATGATGTACCCGTTCTTTCGAAATACCTGTAGTGTCAGCTATTTCAAATAGCTTCAATCGTCGATCTGCTAAAACTATATCATGTACTTTGGACACCATTTCCGGAGTGGTGACGATTTTTGGACGTCCGGGGCGGGCTTCATCTTGGACACTTGTACGGCCGCGTTTAAACTCAGCCACCCAGTTTTTTACTGTGGCGTAAGAAAGAGCACATTCACCCAAAACATTCTTTAACTCTTCATAAATATCATATCCTACATATAAAGAAACTTAATCACCGCTCTTTGTTCAATTTTATCCATTTTGAAAAACAACAGACACAATGTATTTTCAAATGCCAAAAAATCAATAAAATATTCAAGCCACCGAATTCAAATTTAAAACGGAGAAAGTCAGAGACATATTTTTAAAAATGAGAAAGTTATTTTTTTAATTAAAACTTTTTAAATACCTACGGCTAGTTACTTATGATAGATACGAGGGCGGGGTATCTATCATTAGATAGGTCTTTAGAAATAATTACGTTTAAATACTCTCTAAAACATGAATAGGTGCACAGAAAAACCAGAAACCCTCGTAATCGAATCCGGATCCTTGCAATTCCGTGTCACGTGCCATGACGTTACACCACATCTAGCATTGAGAGACACGTTGATTTTTTTTTTCATTTCATTTAATTAAAATCTCAGCTCGTTTATCAATTTTTTACATTGACTAGCGCCATCTATGTTAAATGCTCTTCACTAGAAATAAAGCATATTATAGAACAAGAAAATTATTTTAGATTTTATTCCGGAAAAACTAATGCTTGGTTCGTTCCCGCGTTCACCGTGACAAAATTATTAAATCGCGACAGTGCTTTAAAATTTCAACATAGAATTCCCTTTGCCCGTGACTCCGCTGTGTGGAATTCGCTTATCGCTTACCCACTTGCAAGACCTTGCAATATCTCCAAGCTTATGCCCTTATTCATAAACGTCACTCAAGCATCTATTAGCTAAAATAGATTTTGTCTTCTTAGCGGAAATGTTAATATGACAAAAAGGGGCAAACGAACTTTAACGGCATTTTAGTTAATATAGATTTATGAATAACAGGCATAGTAGTAAAAAGCCGTGATAGCCTAGTGGTTTGACCTATGGTCTCTCAAGCAGAGTGTCGTGGGTTCAAATCCCGGCTCGCAAATCTGAGTTTTTCGGAATTTATGTGCGGAATTACATTTGTAATTTATCATGAGCTTTTCGGTGAAGGAAAACATCGTGAGGAAACCTGCACACACCTGCGAAGCAATTCAATGATGTGTGTGAAGTTCCCAATCCGCACTGGGCCCGCGTGGGAACTATAGCCCAAGCCCTCTCATTCTGAGAGGAGGCCTGTGCCCAGCAGTGAGACGTAAAAAGGCTGGTGATGATGATGATGAGACATAGTAATTAAATTTTCATCTTTCAGTTTCATATGAATGTCAATAATGTCACAATCATTTTCGCTGTGAAGAGGTTACACTTTGTTATAAAGGTTTATAACCTTTGTAACAAAATGTATAAGGTATATTTATTTAAGTTCAAACGTCTTTACCAATGAATAAATGGCAAGTAATATTTTAGGAGAAATACCTTTATTCTTGTTTGTAAAATATGGCTTCATTTCTCATGAAAGTTAAATCGTACGATCAAATTCTAATCAAAACGGTACATAGACCGTAAAATTTTCTCAGTTGAATGAATGAGTGAGTGAATGGCTCGAATACGGTCTTTTGAACGAAAGGAATAGATTACACAAGCTGCATTTAACGCTGGGTTTTTGAGGTAGAAATAAAATTTTGCTCAAGGAAGTGGGTTTAAGGTTTTATGAAAAATTTTGTAAATTTGCCTCGTTGAGCTGAAAATCTCATTTTGCGCGCAAGAGTACAGCCTTTTTCTGAAGAAATTCGCTGGCTTGCATTAAGTTTAACGGTATGTTGTAGGGTTAAAATTTAACTATCTAGTTATTGGACTGGAATAGCGAGCGCATCCGAGTTGTTTTGCCTCGCTAAGACAGACAAGAATTCCAGAAGTCGGTATTCGACCTTCACTAGTTGAAGAGGCACTTGAAGAAGAAGTTGTTTTACGCAATCATGGCTTGATCGATGCTTACCTATCATTGTGGCGATACCTTCAAAGATTGGAAACAGATTTTACACAAGCCCGTATTTAAAAAAAAAATTTTTTTATTCGGAAAAGGCTTTCCTCCTAATGGCCGACAAAGAGCCGTTGCGCTTTTGAAATCGGTTCATTTAGGTAAAGTGAGCTTTTATGATTTATGTTGAAAGGAACTTTTCTTGAATAACTTTTGAAGGTATTTTTTTATGACTTTTTTCAATACTCCATTTGAGAAAGATCAGAGAAAAAGCCGATCGAAATGACCTCAGTTTAATTAATCGCGTATGTTCTTCGATTGGAATGAGTTTTTGTGATATCTGCAAAAAAAAATGGCAATGGGTGTTTTCTACATTATTTCTCTAAAGGCTCACTCACAACTTATAAAACCATCCTCTCTACCGGACTACCTGTATCTGTCTATGTCTACAAGTTCTGTATTGTTGAAATTATAGAATACGGATGCCAAACGTGTTATAAATGTAATTAATAATGTAATGTAATTGTAAATAAATATCATGGGACAAATTGACACCAATTGACCTAGTCCCAAACTAGGCAAAGCCTGTACTATGGGTACTAGACAACGGATAAACACATCAATTAACACATTGACTTACTAACACAATGGACTTTGGATCTAGAACAAAATTATCGAAAAATGTGTCCCAGTACAACACGGCATTTCTAAGATACTGCAGTGTCTTAGTTTGGTCGAACGACAACGCTATGACGTACCTATGGCTGTCGTCGAAAAATGCCGTGTTGTACTGGGACACATTTTTCGATAATTTTGGTACTAGACTCAAAGTCCATGGTGTTAGTGAGCCAATGTGTTAATTGATGTGTTTATCCGTTGTCTAGTACCCATAGTACAGGCTTTGCCTAGTTTGGGACTAGGTCAATTGGTGTCAATTTGTCCCATGATATTTATTTATTTATTTAAGATAATCAGTAGTAATAGTAACCTGTTTTCTAATTCCCACTTTTGTCCCCAGGGGAGAACCCAGCGGCCATGCAATCATCATCGCCGAGGTACATCTTAAGCCAAACCCTCCTCCTGCCAACACTGACAGCTCTAACCCTCTCTCTGCGGTGACAATCATTAGAGTAACTGCTCAGCAGACCGTAGTTAAGTTCTATGTTTTACTCTAAAACGTTAGAGGTTCGTTGTTGCGTGAACCAGTTATGTTTGGTACCTATCTTGGAAATTGCAACGGGATTGGTATTGCAGAATAACGGTTAATAATCTAATTATGCGTTCCAAATAACATTAAGACTGTCAGGACGCCATTTTGTCTTTCATTGCTTGCCAATTTCAACCTTAATCCCATTAGTTTGTATCAAACAAAATTCAGGTTTTTTTTGTAAAGTTATTATCAAAAATTATAATTATTATTTAATTTGAGAACTGTAAAACTTTTGATCTTGCTTCGAATTTCGTTTATTAATTTCTCATTGGGCTCACGTAGAGAATCATCCGCAAGAAAATACGCGAACTCAGTAATTCTATGTTCATAACGTAAACCGGTATATTTTGGATTAAAACATTAACCGGTTAGTTAAAAAAAATCTGAAATGATTCGGGTACCGTTAGTGGTTTTGATTTTGAAACAAGTCTAATTTATTTATTTACCGGAAAACATACTGCCACGTTTTGTTCGTATTATTTTCTTTTGAAAACAACTTTTTTTCAAAAATCTGTTTTCTTCATATTATTATTTGATGCTGTTGGCAGGATTCGAGTCAAGTAAGTAGTTTTTCTAACGAACTTTCCAATAATAAAATACTTACTAATGATACCGCAATCTAAATCGTTATTTTAGTCTTGAAGGCCACAAACTAAACCGGTTTATATAAATTCTGTCACAGTCGTGTAAATTCCTAGGAACATGGGTACCTTCCATTCGAAAGTTTTACAAAAAGATGTCTTGCATAAAATACATTCGAAAATTTAGAAATTCCTGCAGATTAGTAAAAACCTAAATTAGGAACCTAGTGATAATCCTTAACTAGTCAAACATTTAATTCACATGATAAATTTGTAGCAATTCCGATTAGTATTTACCCATGTGTATTTTCAAAATACACATGGGTAAATATTTTGATTTTGTAACATCTATTCTGTAGCCTGATAACTATCCCTGTGCAATAGGACAAAATTATTATTATCGTCACAAAGTATGCACGTAGATTGGTTTTTACTGCAGGCACTTGCTGTGTAATAGTGCATTAGTAGCTTACGACGCCATCTTGTAACATCGACTCGGTGGCGCGGTTGATGATCGTCGTTTGTTTCGCATTTGACTGTCTTACATCCCACATTATTATAGACATTATCTATACCTATAAAACAGTACCGTGACTGACTGAATGACTGACTGACTGACTGACTGACAGACAACGCACAGCCTAAACCACTGGACCTACATACTTGAAATTTGGCAAACATATACCTTGAGTATCCTAAAGGTGCACTAAGAAGGGATTTTGCGAAACTCCCACGGGATAGGGAACTAGCCCATTTTGAAATATTTCACGGGGGCAAAGCCGCGGGGCATAAGATAGTAGTACATAATTTAGATGACTAGCGCTACTCAAGTGATGCGGAAACCTTTGAAAGTCCATTTTTTTAATGAGCAATTCTATATATACAGGAATTTCTGGGCATGTATGGTATTTTTTAATGTAATTAATTTTTTTTGGTAGGTACTCTTTTTCAGTGTTTTGACATTATTTTAAATTTAAAAGTTTGACTTTTTTATTTCAAAAATTTGTAGCTGGTAGGTGTTATTGCATTGATTGGCCCTGTTTAGTTTTATTTGTTATCTCAATAACAATGACTAATTTAATTGTACCTATTGTTTTACAGATTGTTTTGTATTTCGACATTTTATTAAAAAAAAATCTTTTATTTAATTTACTTGTTACAACTCTTGACGATTTCAATGTAAATTCTCCTAACTTGACATTGTATAATTTATGATATTGTAATTTTTATTGCATGAATAAATAATCTAATCTAATCTAAACTATCATGACCGCATGCGCACGATATTGCCATCATTACACCGTTGCGGTCGCCGCGTCCACATTAGGCGATCACAGTAGTGTAATTGCGGCATTATTCTCTGCATTGCACATTAGTGAGTGTAAGCGGAATTCATGTTCGGCAACTACTGTACAGCTTGGCGACTTTCAGTTAATGTTTGATGATTTGATGATGACATAACTACACAAAGTTGGTACCTACTAACAGCAAAAACAGGTAACTAACAAATTAATTAATTTCTCAATACAAGACTTTTTATTTTATTTTAAAATACTTACTATTACAAAAGTGAACATTCTTTATTCGACTGTAGTCATTGCTGTCAGTACGAAAACATAACGCTGTGTCCAAGCTATACGATCCGTTTGTAATAAATTAAAAAAAATGAATGCGATATTGACTATAATAGAGCTGAAGTATTGTGTTTTTAAACCTACAGGTACAATACAATACTCTTCTTCTTTATTGAAAACCACAAAACAGTACAAGGACATTACAGAAAAACAGGTACTTATGCAGGTAGGTACCTACCTACTACCAATTTTATTATGTAGGTATTTTTGTTTTTTCGGTCATCCCGTTCGAAAATATTGTGTATTACTTAATTTGGGTTTTGTTTTTTCCACTGAGTCTCTAGTGTAATTTAGAACTAAAAAAAACATCTCGAACGCAGTTGCGTTAACGTGTCAAATACTATGAGAACAGTGCGTCCCGTTGCGTCAAAAAATATACCAGAGATTCTCACTAAAAGGTAAACCGGTTTACGCAACAACTTTAAAATCAATACCTAATGATTTGTACGCAAATAATTTAAGTACCTATTTATTTTTACTATGTCCATGTAAAAATGTCATCACTATTAGCTATTAGTCATTATCAATGTGAATAATAAAATTGTAATTTATTATATAGTATTTGAAACAGGGAATGAATTTGGGTACGTTTGTATTATAATTATAAATTATTTATAATTATGCTAAACAGTTAAGGTAAAAGTTCCAATGTTGTAAATCCTGCTTGTCACTTTTATCAGGAATAAAGGTGTCAACTATGGTGCAGTGCCGGACACTGGGATATTTACTTTAAAACATAAATGTTATAGCGAACCCTTGTTTTTCTACGTTGTAATACAAGATGGATCATTTTGATGGCTCAGTATGGCGAACTCAGGCGAATTTAAGGTAGGTAGTTATTTTTTATTCCAAGTAACCTATTATTTGTAAGTAGGTACTTTATGATCAATAAAGAGTTATACATACAGTATACATACCATCTCATCAATTTTAGTGACAAAAACAACTGCATTCACGGATATAAAAAATACTATTTTGCAGGTTCAAGATCAAACTAGGTCATATAAAAAAAAATTGCAATATGTATTTCAATTTCAATGGTTTTCAAAATTGTATGTGTCATAAACAATAAACGTTACTGTTGGACGTTGTACGTTAAATGAATTTATTAATATAAACATAAATAATATCCATTTCCAGAATCCCCCAAAAATGGATCGTCAAACGGATTTTTTTACGGAGTATTATTTTAAATTGGTGAATGCAGTTTTTCTTGTTACTAAAACTGACATGGTTCCTTAGAAGAGATTTGTCTGTTTTATAGACTCTGAATTCACTATACATACTGACCTATCTAATTGGTAAACTCTGTTTCTAATAATCCTTCGTTAATTATTATGGGTTAGTAACAGAATAGTGTAACAGGAACTTGATCATTGTTCTTTTAACTCATGGGTGCAAAAAAGTTTGTCTTCAAAAATTAATTATTGTTTTTGTTTCTGAAATTAAACTTCGTGGAATCTATATACTTCTTGTTCTATAGCCTTTTTTTGTTTTTGTTTGGGAACCACCCCTTAAAATTTTTTGGGAAGATATTGTTTTGTTATGTTTACCGAATTAAGATTTATATCAATTGAATTTTAAAACTACCTTTTAATTAACTAGACACGAATTATTTATTGTTTGTTAACACCGAAAGGTAAATGTACCAATAGTTTTATTGGAGGCAAATCGTTACTGAATCGGAGATCCGTAGAGTTTTATATAAAAAATCATAGATGTCGCTAGGAGTATAATATTTTATATAAAGTGATGGTTGGTGTCTTTTTATAAAAGTCAAAACTAATAAGTAACTATTGGAACGTTTACCTTTTAAAAAGTAATCTTAACTCTAGTCGTTCCATTTTCCAGTGTAAATTCACTATAAAATCGTTGTAAATAATACATTAATATATGTGATATAAGTAACGTCATTGTTAAAACTGTACATAGGTACCTACATTATGCTAATCGTAAGGCAGGCCACGTATATCTAATAAAGAAAATGTTCATTTTTATCATGATTTTATTTATAAAAAACTTTTTCATTCAAACCTTGATCAGGTCACTACAAATACAGAAATTTTCTTTGTGTAACATAGATGGCGCTGTTGTGCGAAGTAGAGGTCTAAGTGTCATACGAAACTGATGGTACAGAGATCTTGTAGTGAAACTAGATACAGCAGGCTTATTATTTTAAGGAAATACAACAGTTTCCTTGTATTTGCCAATCTGTTTTGCGTGGGGGTCAGAAAAAATTAAGTAAGTATATTTAGAGACGTTCCCGATATTCAATCTTAAACAAAAAACACAACACAGACAATACACAAAAACATTTGTCGATGGGAGGATGGTGGAAAATCTACAGATAGCAAAATTCCCATCGATTCAGTAAAAAAAAAAGTCAGTCAATCAGAACAAGAGATAACTAGATTTAATACTAGGAACGGCTATTAGTAGTTAAAATATAATACACATATCTACACACACACACTGACGGCCGGATAGCCTAGTGGGTAGAGACCCTGACTATGAAGCTTGAGGTCCCGGGTTCGATCCCCGGTCGGGGTAGATGTTTGTATGATGAATGCGAATGTTTGTTCTCGGGTCTTGGATGTTTAATAATGTATATAAGTATGTATTTATCTATATAAGTATGTTTATCCGTTGTCTAGTACCCATAGTACAGGCTTTGCCTAGTTTGGTACTAGGTACGTCAATTGGTGTCAATTGTCCCATGATAATTTATTATTTATTATTATTATTTATATAAACGCACTAATGTGCACCACAGCACTTTGCTACTTTGTCTCCATATAAACGTGTCAATGTACATAAACATAGAATAGTATACTATACGCATTACACGGAACCCGCATTGCACTTAACACCTGTCAGGGCGCGTATTTATCACACCGACTAAATGCCATTAAGGTTGATTCAAATGTTGTTGGATGTAGCGTACTGGTTTTCTGGATGAGATTGGAAACACTTTTGTCAAGCTGTTGGTTTTAAAATACGGTTTTACAAATAAATAATTTAGGTAGCTGTATTCCAAGTATGGCTGCGGATAATTCAAATTCAAATTCAAAACTTTATTCAGCAAATAGGCAGTTGAATGCTCTTTTACACGTCTTTTTTTTGAGTGCGCTTTCGGAAAGACCACGATTGCCAAGAAGAATGCGCCACAAGAAACTTGGCACAAAGTCATTCTTTCTAAAAACAAGTTGTATTAGCTCTTACAATATGTAACCACAAATAAATTACACAACGAAACCTCACTCTATCATTAAAAAATAAATAAGGTAGACCCCATGAGACAGTGTTGCCAACGCTTCCGATCTAAATCTAATGTTGGCACGAATGGCGAATGAATATTTGTCACACAATAGGGTAAAGTATATCCCGGCGTGATGACGAATCTATACAGCGGCTGGCGGTTCAGGGTCGAGTCGAAGGCACCCGAGCGCGTGGAAGGTCGCCTATGAGATGGACTGACCAAATCAAAGCAGCCGTGGACGGGCCCTTGCACGCATGCACCAGAAAGGCGGCTGTCAGAGACGAGTGGCGGCGTATTGTGAGGCGGGTCACGAATACTGACATGACGACCACGACCACTCTGTCAAGAGTGTAACGAAGCAGAAGAAGAAGGGTAAAGTGGGTCTACCTTACTTACTAACTACTTACTAGCTGGCGCAGTGACCCGAAGGGGATCTTGGCCTCCGACACCAGACTACGCCGTGCCTTGCGGTCCCAGGGCAGTTTTTGCCCACCTTACCTATTTCATATAAAATGAATCATCATTATCAGCCTATTTACGTCCCACTGCTGGGCACAGGCCTCCTCTCAGATTGAGAGGGCTTGGGCTATACAGGCTGTTTGGTATAACGATGTAGGAACTTTAGGAGGTGATACAGGGGACTATTAGGAATAGTTTGAAGCCTATTATGCCTTAGTCCAATATGTGACAGTTTTTTTTTAATCGAGTTTTTCTTTTTTACTTGGTACCAAAAGTTGACATAAAAAAAAAAATTTATACAAACTGTGCAAACAATCAAATTTTTTTTTTACAGTTAACACCGCAATTAATTGATTAACCAATCACAAAAAAATTAGCCCCCCACTGGCTACACATTTTTTTTTATTATCGATTGTACCTATAGTTGTAAACCAGCGGCTTGTAAGCCGGTAGTAACCGAAACCAGCAGCTAGAAACGAATAACCAGCCGCTTGATACCGGATGCCCCTCGCAAGTCTTTCCTGCCCTACACGAACTACTGCATCGTCAGAAAATCTTCTTCGTTGCCCGGAATGTGCCGAACCACGTTATTATAAAGGCCCTAGAGGCCTTAACATCCATTTCGCCAAAGAACACCGTCGTAGCAATATTGAACCTCCATCCATAGCACTGTCCCTGCCAGCAAACGTTTCAGCGCCTTCACAGTTACAAGACCACACCAGATCGGACGTACCATTTCATCAAATCCTAAGTGATTTAAAAAATTCGCGCCCGATATTAAAACGGATTCCACGCGGCGCCCGAGTATATGTTGCCAAATCTTTGAGCCACACAATCAAAACAGTTCTCTCAGATAACTCCATACGCAAATGGAAACTCTTACTTAGATTCACCTTTAAAGTCCTTCATATAAATTCCTAAGAAAATTCAAAATCACTCACGAAATTAGTTAAAGACAATTGCTGCAGCGATTTATCATTTCAACTGTCTTCTCACAATTTTAAAAAGTAGACTCTAAAATTTCCGACGGCGATATAAAAGGCGCCGCTTGCTTAACTCTATGACACCCTCACTGCTCTCCACAGCAAGCATCTACCTCCAGCTGCAAACCTTTGCCTGCCTGATCCCCACTACCTAGTGACCCAAACCTCATTGCCACCACACAGGATGTCCTTGGAGCCGTAATGTCTTTCCCCAATGGCTCCGCGGGAGGTCTTGATGGTCTGACACCTCAGCACCTGAAAGATCTCCTGTGCAGCGGCTGTGGTGAATCGGGGGAAATACTCCTAAAGGACCTGACAGCCCTGATGAATATCATGCTGGCCGGTCAGGTCCCGGACGGCATCAAGGACATCCTGTATGGAGCCAATCTTTGTGCCCTAACAAAAAAAGACGGCGGCATCCGCCCCATTGCAGTTGGCACCACACTCCGACGTCTTGCCGCCAAGATCGCATGCCGCTCCATCCTTTCGAAGCTTACTCCAGATCTTCAACCTGTCCAACTGGGCTTTTGGTCCATAAGTGGAATGTGAAGCCGCCGTGCACGCCGTGCGCACTTTCCTCGAGCATAAGGCAGGAGAAGTCCTGCTTAAGGTGGATGTTTGCAATGCCTTCAATTCCGTAGACAGGGGCGCCTTGTTGACCTAAATAAAAGACAAAATTCCTCTGGTATATAAATCTCTTTGGCAATGTTATAGTTCTCCTTCCAAATTATTATATAAAAAAGACGTTCTGGCTTCTTCTGTAGGTTGTCAACAAGGCGACCCGCTCGGCCCAGCAATTTTCAGCCTCGCTATACATCCTATCATTAAGGACCTAAATTCCAAACTAAACGTATGGTATTTAGATGACGGGACCCTCGGTGGAGAAGCGATTTCCGTCCTCGAAGATCTAAAAAAAAAAAAATCACAGACTTGGAAAAAATAGGCCTATCGCTAAATTTTTCCAAATGCGAACTTTTTGTTTCCGATTCCTGTCCAGACAAGGTAATTACAATCGACCTTTTTAGACAACGCGCTCCGGGTATCAAAATTATAAACAAAGAATCGTTTCACCTCCTTGGTTGTCCCGTCTTTGATCAATCCTTTGAAAACTTAATCGACTCAAAAATTCAAAGCAACATCACACCGTTTGGCCAAGATTAATCTTCATTCAGCCTATGCAATCATTAAGCATTGTCTTTTCGTCCCAAAATTTACATACATACTTCGCGGAACCCATCTATGGAAATACCCCACTTTGACCTTAAAATTAGATACATTAGTTGTAGAAACACTCACTTCCATCTTCAATATTCCTTTCGACGATAGATCTAGGACCCAGGCTAGCCTACCCATTAGGTTCGGCGGCCTGGCATCCGCAAAATTTCTTGTGTTGCTCTACCTGCTTTCTTGTCCTCGGTGCATGGTGCTCACAGCCTTATAGGGAAAATCTTAGATCCGTCCATTGGATCTATGGAGGCCGCACACTGCTCCGAGGCTAAGACCGTTTGGTCCATAACCTGTCCAGACATGAACCCACCTGCCAATCCTTGCTCGCAGAGGCAATGGGACGAGCCTTTCTGTCAACTAGTACGGAAAAACCTTTTAGATACGTCAACTAGTTCGGCGGACCGTGCTCGTCTCCTTGCGACTGCGGAGTGGGAGTCGGGTCTGTGGCTGCAGGCGCTACCCTCTCGAAATTTAGGTACATTTTTAGATAACACCACCTTCCGCCTGGCAGCTAGCTTACGTTTGGGGGCATCTACAAACCAGCCACATCGCTGTCAATGCGGCACCATGGTGGACACACTGGGCCACCATGGCCTCATGTGTCCGGAGCGCTGGTAGGATCTCCCGCCACGCCAGTATTAATGACGTCATCCGTCGGGCCCTTGTCAGTGCGAGAGTGCCGGCAGTCCTCGAGCCCAGCGGGCTGGCCAGAGACGACGGCAAGAGGCCTGACGGAATGTCGCTGGTGCCTTGGGGTATGGGTCGGCCGCTAGTTTGGAATGCCACTTACGTTGATACCCTGGCACCGTCCCATGTTCCAAGCACCAACGTCACCGCTGGCGCTGCGGCTTCCTCGGCAGAAAGCCTCAAACGCCGCAAATATGCTGCCCTAGGATCCAGCTACATGTTTGCGGCGTTTGGCGTCGAAACCTTTGGGCCATGGGGGGCAAGTGCGCGCCGCCTTTATAAAGATTTGGCGACGCGCCTAATAGAGGCCTCAGGTGACCAGAGGGCTGGCCATTATTTCGCACAACGTATCAGCATCGCTATACAGCGGGGAAATACGACCAGCCTTCTGGGCACCTTGCCCATTGACGGCGATTTAGGCCAAGTTTTTTTCCTTTAGTTTAAGTTTTAATACGTTTGTGTTTGTTTTTATGTTGATGTTATTAAATTATTTAAAATTTACAAATATACCTAAAAAATATCACTGGTGTCATGTTGAACGCCACGACCGAACAAAAAAGCTCCCCGCACGAAGTAGACAATTATGCAAGTTTATTCTTAGATCAAATCATTAATTTTTTACAATTTATGTTCTCTAAATAAAAAAGCAAATAAAGACACTATTGCACGCACTTTATTATAAAAACTACTTAGGATAGTGATGGTTAAAACTTAAATATCCTAAGTAGTTTTCATTTAAATTGAATTGGCTATAAAAAGGTTCATTTTACTACGGAAGGGTCTCTGTGCCATTCATTTGGTATGACATTTAGACCTCTGGCTAACACAATAGCGCCATTCAAATTCGTTTTTTATTTCAGTTCATAGATGGCGCTATTGTGTTAGCCAGAGGTCTAAGTGTCATACAAAATTAATGGTACAGAGAAATCTCTATAGTGAAACTAGCTACAGCAGGCTCATTATTTCACAGAAACGCGACATTGTATAGCCATCGACAGTCTTATTGGTTTTATCGTCCTTGTTATTACCTACCTACCACAAAAATAACTTTATCAAAACTGTTTCCCATCAACTGTACTCTCAAGTGACGTAACGTGCTTAACCCGGTTTGTTGACAGAATCACATTTGCCACCAGAGGGCGGCCATATCCGGGCCGTAATGAAGGTCAAACCCGGCTTAGTGGCACTGAGATCCGGAGCAGTCTAGTTTGAATTTGTGTATTAAAACAAAGTTGAGGCCGTGCTTGCTAGAGGACCATAAGGAGATAATCTTTGTTTGTATTAATGTACATAGGAGGCACTAAGTAGCAGGTGCCTACAAAATTCTAAATTTTATACAGCAAATGGGCAGTTGAATGCTCTTTTAAACGTCATTTTTTTGAGTCTGCCAGCGCTTTCGGAAAGACTATGATTGCCAAGAAGAATGCGCCGCAAGAAACTTGGCACAAAGTCGTTTTTTCTAAAAACAAGTGACAATTACATTAGCTCTTACTATACGTAACCACAGATGAATTACACAAAGAAACCTCACAGTATCAATTAAAATAATCGATTTATTGATTATTTTTGTTTTTATTTTTATGAAACATTCATAGAATGAAATGTATGCTCACAGTATCATCCTAACTAGTTCTAACTAATATTATAAATGCGAAAGTAACTCTGTCTCTCTGTCTCTTTGTCTGTCTGTTTGTTACCTCTTCACGCAAAAATCGCCCTACCGATCATGGTGAAACTAGACAAAAAGATAGCTTGAACATCCGGGAATAACATATAGGCTACTTTTTATCCCGGAAATCAGCATAAATCCCGCGGGATAACGATAATTAAAGAAAATGGAATGGACGCCCCGAGGAACCTTTTCACAAAAAAAAATTACAATGATTTCTTTGGCAGATGTATGGTACGTCAATGTGACATTTGCAGTGATACGCTTCCACAGTCATACAATCAACAACGATTCAGTTCGCGCAATTCCGTGGAACCTTCTCTTAATACATTTCATATTGAATTCTTTGTCGGATGTATGCTATGTCAATATGACATTTGTAGTGAAACGGTTCTGCAGCGAAAACGATCAACTGAATCTATTTTTAATGGATATTTAGCTATTTTTAGAGACTTAAGAAAGAAAGAATATAGTAAATCAGCATAATGTATATTATTATGTCATTTATTCATTTAAAATTCACTGTTACACAATTCAAAACATTAGATCTTCTTCCAACACAGAATACGAGCATTATTGATGCCACTGTTTAGTCTTGATGCTGTCATCCGCAATCGTGTAGCCGACATTGTAAATCCGATCCAGAGTGCAATTATCGGCATCGCACAAGTAAAATCACAGTAGCCTTCAAGGTCCTTAAAGAAATAAGTACGGAGAGAGAGCAAAAAATACAATCATTCCAATAACAACAAACGTGATATGAAGTAAACATTTGTTTTAACCATAGATCTACAGTTTTAATCTTACTTACGTACATAATTATGCATAAACTCTTTCGTGTTTACTAATAGTACCGCATTATTGTGTATAAACAAAGATAGCGGTGGATTTTAAATGTTACAGAAAAAAGTGCCTTTATTCAAGTAGAGGATCATTAGAGCATACATAAATTTTATTTTCTTAACCGTTTGATTCCTGTACTGCCGGGGCCCTCTTTCAGGCAGCCTTCCGCAACAAGAAGTGTAAAAAGGCATTGCCTCCAGAATATTCATTAGTAGCGGACGGAGCGGACCACTCACCTGCAGCAAGTAAAGAGCAGCAGCAGCCGCAGCAGCAGGCGCAGCCCCCCGCCATAAAAATAAGACAAACACTACTCTTTTCTCCAAGCCATTGATATGTAGCGAACCGCTACGCCGACGGAAGGAAAGAGGGGGGGCTCGGGGGGCGCAGCCCCCCGCCATAAAAAGGACATAGACACTACTCATTCCTCCAAGCCGTTGAAAAGTAGCGAAACACTACACCACCGGAAGGAAAGAGGGGGGGGGGGGGCTCGGGGGGCACAGCCCCCCGCCATGAAAAGTAGACAAACACTACTCATTCCTCCAAACTATTGATAAGTAGCGAACCACTACGCCGCCGGAAGGAAAGCGGGGGATTCGGGGGGCGCAGCCCCCCGCCATTAAAAGCACACAAACTTTACTTATTCTTTCAAGCTATTGATAAGTAGCGAACCACTACGCCACCGGAAGGAAAGAGGGGAGGCTCGGGGTGCGCAACCCCCCGCTATAAAAAGAACAGAAATACTTACTACTCTTTCCTCCAAGCCATTGATAATTAGCGAACCACTACGCCACCGGAAGGAAAGAGGGGGGGCTCAGTGGGCGCAGCCCCCCGCCATAAAAAGAACACAAATACTACTCTTTCTTCCAAGCCATTGATAATTAGCGAACCACACGAAGGAAAATAAAAAAGTATACAAATATACAACGCTTCCTTTAAGATATAAAATGCGGTATTTTTTTTTTCTCTCTTAATCTTTTAATGACAGAGTGAGGTTTCTTTGTGTAGTTTGTCTGTGGTTGCGTATTGTAAGAGCTAATGTAACTTGTTTTTAGAAAAAATGACTTTGTGCCAAGTTTCTTGCGGCGCATTCTTCTTGGCAATCATGGTCTTTCCGAAAGCGCTGGTAGACTCAAAAAAATGACGTGTAAAAGAGCATTCAACTGCCTATTTGCTGAATAAAATTTTGAATTTTGAATTTTTTGAATTTTGAATATAACATTGATAAGTACCAAACCACTGCGCTGCAGCTAGCAAAGTGGGAGGGGGAGCGAAACTTTAAGTTCGTAACCCCCACCCCGTAACAAGAAGCGTACACAAATAATTCTTCCCGAAACCATTTCGTTCTGGATATTGATAAGTAATGAAAATGAAATGAAATTATTAACTTCACAATAAATTCCATTTCCATACGATAAATAAGTAAGAAAAAGTTAATCATTACGCTGCAGTCTCAGAATACAGAACAAAAGTGTAAGCAGATTTATCAGTGGGCGTAGCCCCCCTGCAATGAAAAGAATCCAAAAATAACGTCTTGGCTCCTAGGCCATAATTCCTGAGAATGGCTTCCCAAATTAAATAGACCTAAACGCATGGGATAGTGGACAGTTAACACAGGACTTAATTATATCCGCGGTATAGCAATAAACAAATTCTACGAGGACGAAGTCGCGGGCAATAGCTAGTTAGAAAATAAAGAGAAAAAGTTACAGTATTTTAGAAACAAGTGTAAAAAATAATTATTAGAACAGCAAAACCAGAACACTCTTCACTGGCACGTTTTAACTGACCGGCACATGTAGCACGGCACGCCATTTTGTCGCTTGTCGCGCAGTGCATCCCTTTCATAGTGACGGAATCAGTGAAGGACACACTGAGCGACAAGCGACAAGATGGCACGCGTGCTAGCCTCCCAGGAGATGTACTTATAGGGGCGGTATACATCACGCGAATATCTCAATCTGTGTGAAAACCAGCGAGCCTCTGACTTGTGGCTACGACGATCGGGCGGACTAATTTGTGTAAGTATTTACAATGTCCATAATCTAAATAGTTGTATATCTATGGTAGGAGGTATATCTCTTTGAAGAATAATTGATACAGTCACTTGAAAAAAGCTAAACGTAGATTTCTTCTTATCCGGCAAAGCGCAGGGTTCCCGCGAACACAGAACAAGTTTTACAGTTAGTATTAATACGCTGGTTATTATTTCTAAATTGTATTTTTATATCCCAGTAGGGCTAGCACGACTGGCCGCGACTTTGTTTGCCGCGCGAGATTATATTACCCGTCCCGTTGCATTCTGAGTGACAGAAAAGGACGGGCAGTTGCTCTCGCGCGAGATAGAAGTCGCACTGTGAGTTGTGTTAGATCTACAGAGACATAAATGTCATTATTTACCTATTTTGTACCGCTTTTTTATAATTTGTAAGTATCCCTGTTTGACAGTACAATATGTGTTGAAACATTAAGTTTGAAAAAAAATGCTTTCACAGTTTTGAGTTTGACAACGTCACATTTGTGTTTAATTTATTTTTGACCGACTTCAAAAAGGAGGAGGTTCTCAATTCGTCGGAGATTTTTTTACCTGTCCTCTTAATAAATTAATTATGAATTCTACTGAATAATTGAAGCTATTATTGCTTTAATCTTTCCAATCAGAAAACAGTCAACCAATCAAAATCAGTCTTTAAAAAAATAAAATATGAAATGTTGTCAATGTTCAAACGTCTTTGTGAAATGTTGTCAATTATTATAACGTCTTCATGAAATGTTGTCAATTATTATAACGTCTTCATGAAATGTTGTCAATTATTATAACGACTTCATGAAATGTTGTCATTAATAGAACCGTTAGCGTCTTCACTCTGCTGCTGAAAGAGTTGTTATTCGTCTGTCACCAGTACGAGGGTTCCGCACCTCAAAAGGGAAAAAACGGAATCCTTATAGAATCACTTCGTTGTCCGTCTGTCTGTCAATCCCAAGGAAATCAAAACCAATATATAGGGTATTTCCCATTGAATAATAAAAGCACGAAGCAAGGCCCCAACCTGGTCTCAACTCATGATAAGACAACATCTGAAAAATAATAAAACGTTAGGTGCGGAAACCTCGGTGCGCGAGTCCGAGTCGCACTTGGCCGGACTTTTATAACTTTTTATGTTGTTGCAAATAACCCTGTAATAATAATTATAGAGCTTTTTTTACTGTACTGTCAACACCGCATATCGATCGCTCAATTACTCAAACCATTTACCTCGCAGGTAAAATAATGTTTGCTAAAACAAAGCAAACAACCTCCTGATTAACATGTCGCTACGATAACCAAACATGTTTTGACTGGACGAGTGTATAATAAATGACAATTACCCTCAGAGCAGGAAAGGAATGGGGATGTTAACGCGCGATTTCCCCTCTGCCAAATCTCTGTTAATTAAGTCTGATCAAAATGATCAGGGTCTGTTGATTGTGTGCGATTTTGGCATTTGTGTGACAGTTTTGTTTTAGTGTGCGTTTGTAGGGACGTAACAAATTTATGTAGATGTGTGCTGTAAGTGTGTGTTCCTCGCTCCCCTAAAAAGTGGCAGAAAAATTGTAGTGCATAGATAAGCCACAGGCGCCTCCCGTCTGTCTGTTTTATGTAATTACCTAGGTAATTAAAAATACAAGTACTTAAATAGGATTGGTTTGTCCGCACTTCAAAGGGAAAAAGACGGAATCCTTTAGGGATCACTTCGTAGTCCATGTGCCAAGTAAATCAAATAACCACAAGAACCACAGGTGCGTTGCCCTTTAAGGTATAGGTAGGTAGGTACTTCTCATTGTTTCTTACTGACCAAGAATCATAAAACTAAGCAAAATCATAAAATAACAAGGTCTCGCAGTGCAATAAAAAAATAGATACCTTGTCGGTGCGTGAATCTGACTCGCACTTAGTCGGTTTTTCATTATGATTTTTGCAATCCCTATCGTAAATACCGGTAAAAATAACGTTACAAAACAAATGCCGGTAAATGCACCGCTACCATAATTTATAGGTACAGGTAACATTTTGAGGTACCGGTATTATTTTGTGAAAAGAAGCGAGGTTGGTAATGAAATGTCTTACCGGTACTCATTAGGATACGTACTGTTTGTTTCTTTCTTATATCAAGTGTTGAGGGGAGAGGGGTGTAGCTAGTAGAGCAAGCTGGCAACGTAACTTTGTGTTGATGTATTTATTTGGGTATTTGTGGTATCGTTACCAAAATACCGTTACTTTACAAAATACCGTTACTTTGCAAAATACCGTTACTTTGCAAAATATCGTTACTTTGCAAAATACCGATACCTTTTCCGGTAACGTTATCAGACCCTGGTCCAGCTTTATATTAATCCTTCTTCTTTGTAAAGGCAAGATCAAATGAACATGGGTACCCTGCATAAAAGTTAATTAATTTTTCCTGTACTTATTAAAGCAACGTAAGGATCAAAGAAAATTAAATTATGTAAAGGCTTTTTGGTATAATGGACCGTTTCATTTTTAGAGTACTTTTCTGCGTCGCGAGTCTGTTTATGGGAGTAAGTATTAATATTTTACATTAAACATAACCGCAGGTAATAATGATCAGCATTACGACAGTCAGTTTTACTATGAACATTTTCTTATCCGTGGTAGGGTAACAGCAGTAACGTTACGTCATTACGTCAAATTCTAGATAGAATTTCAGATTTCGAACATTTTCAAAAACCGATACAATTTAAAATGATATGCATCAATAAAAAAAAAGTCTATACGAAACGTCAGCTCGATACGTTCAGCTATGATTTAAAAAAACGTTATTAGTGACAGGTTTGTTATGCCTTCGGCTTCTGAACTCATCTTAGAGACGTGTATACAGTAGATAATGTAATGTACGTAACTCTACATAAATTAATTAGACGTTAAAACACTTCTGTGATCTTATTACGAAACTCGGCTCCGTCTCGTTCCATGAAACCACACTATGTAACAGCTGCATAAACTACTATTCTTGCATAAGTTTACTGAATGGTAATATCAGAATTTAATGGTCGTTAGTTAGTAGAACAAGCCTGTAGAACAACCCTGGCATGTTGATAGAGATATACGAAACTTAATAGCAGGTACATTCCCATTAAATATCCCATTACCTATATAACCATTATTCAAACTATATAATACCTATCATCCATTGTATCTCTGGCACATGTCAAAAGCAGTTAAATTGATATTATAGGAGTATTCGAACGATTTACGGGCTTTGACACGTGAAGGGATCCTATTGGATGCTAATATAGATCGATTTTATGACTATGAAAATGAATGGATTATACCTCTATTCATTTTGAGCTTGTTAAATGGCGATTATCTTTTGTTTAGTTTACTAAGGGTAAGCGGGAAAGGTAAGGAGATGTTAACGCAAGATTTATCCTCTGCCGAAAATTTGACATTAAGTCTGCAAAATGCATAGGGTATGTTGATTGCGTTCGTGTTTTTGGCATTTAATCTGTCGAATCACGAAGAGGCGTAGCTGATAAAACTTCGGATTTAAGTTGAGTGTGACATCGTATTGCAAAGTGCATGTTCTATTATGTCACGAAAGGACGTAACTGAATTCTTATTAGAACCAGAGCGTCTAGTGTAATTGCCGACCAGGCCAAGCAATACGTCTCGATCGCGTTCGCGTTTAACTATTCTCATATTATTTGACACTTTAACGCAAACGCGATCGAGACGTATTTTATGCTTTTTGATTACACTAAGGGCATAGACGCCCTGCGTAACGTTATCGTATCGAAATCGAGAAACATCATACAAAATTTTTGTTCCAAATACGCTCAAGGGCGGGCGCTGTTCCAAACGTCATACAACTTTCTCGATGACGTTACTACTCGATTACGTTACGCAGGATTCGAATATTCGTGCTTGGACCTCAGACTTATAACCATAACGAAAAGCCCTAACTACTCGATGTTCTTATTTTGATTTTTATGAATTTGCTGTAGTGAAAAGTTGGAAATAGCAGTTAGGTACGCGTTACGCCCCTTCGATGTTCGATCAACGATTTGTGTGACAGTTTTGTAATAAGTATTTTATTTGTACGACATTAAATTTTAAAATGAAATGAAGGCAACCATCTGTCAGTGGTAAGCTTAGAGTAATCTTACTGCAGATCAAGGACGATAAAACCAAGAGGACTGCCAATGGCAATACAATGTCGCGTTCCTGTAAAATAATGAACCTGCTGTAGCTAGTTTCACTATAGAGAGGTCTCTGTACCATTAATTTTGTATGACACTTAGACCTCTGGCTAACACAATAGCGCCATCTATGAACTGAAAGAAAAAACTAATTTATATGGCGCTATTGCGTTAGCCAGAGGCCTAAATTTCAAATGGCCAAATGAATGGTACAGAGACCCCTCCGTAGTAAAACTAGCTACAGCAGGCTTATTATTTCAAAGGAACGCGACCTCGTATAGACACTGGCAGTCCTCTTGGTTTTATGGTCCTTGCTGCAGATAAACGCTGTTAAATAGAGCGAACAAAAAAACAACGTTTATCTCACACTATAGGGTTGTAAAATCTCCAACAATAAATAAGTTCACTTTAAATATTACTCGGAAACTAATAATGGAATCAATGATTTATTGTCTCTGTAATTAAAACATATCGCCCGTCTGAATGGCGCTTCGTCATGATTTTTTCTGTCCTGTTAAGATAAATTAAGGAGGCTTTGTACTAATGAAGGCCTTGTATTACTCGTAGTGAAGAGAAAATATTATAATTTTCCTTTTGTTGTCCATTTTAGATTGATTTTTTTATCGTGGGACAAATTGACACCAATTTACCTAAATAGTCCTAAATCAAACAGAGTTTCATAAAGTGATACATGAAGCAGACAGACGGGAAGTGCTTTTGGCGTATCTATGCACAAAAACATTTCTGCCACTTTTCGATGAGGCCGAGATTCACAAACATGTACAGCACACGTCTTTGCTCAACTCAAAATTTATAATATTAGGAACGTTCCTACAAACTTTAGCCAGAGCAAAACTATCACCCAAATGTCAAAAACACGCACGCAATGAACATACCTACCTTGCGCATTTTGCGTAGACCTAATGTCAAATTTCTGTCAATAGTTTTTTTTTCGGCCGGCGGTGCGGGCAAAGGGCTTAGCGCCATTCAGCCACCAACAGCCACACAAATGTATGCTATCCAGAATATTTGCACAAAACTTTCTATCACAAATAACCGTCGTTGAATCCGTCCGTCGTCATCGTCGTTTTTGGAAGCTATGATAGCATAGCACAGACAGATAAAATACGCACGTTAAACTTACGTATCGGCCGGATGGCCTAGTGGTTAGAGAATCTGACTACGAAGCTTGAGGTTCAAACCCCGGCCGGGGCAGACGTCTGTATGATGAATATAAATGTTTGCTCTCGAGTCTTAGATGTCAAATTTGTATTTATGTACGTATTTATAAGTATTTTCATCCGTTGTCTACTACCCGTAACATAAGCTCTGCTTACTTTGGGACTAGGTCAATTGGTGTCAATTATTTTATTGGCCCACGATATTTATTTATTTATAACGCCCCTGTCTTGCGTCGGGGTTACATTGACTTTTTCGACCTAATTCAACGGATAGCGTAGCCCACCGTAGTTGGGTATCCCGGAAATTACGGAAGATACCCGCTTATTCCCGATTATATTGTTTTGAACTCCGCAAGTTCGGAAAGTACGCTAGTTAGAGATAATGGGATGTGTTCGTCTATATTGTGTGAAACTTGTGGTGAACTTTATCTCTTCGGGGCGTCTTTTGGTGATAGACTTTTTATTGGAAGGGAACTAAAATAATACAGGACAAAATAGGCTATTATTGGCACCAAATGTCCTCTGTGGCCTTCTCTGAACGTGCCTTGCGGCCAAGTAAGTGAGTAAAAGCTTTATTGTATAGAAAATACAGAAACAAATACAAGTTACAAACAGTGAGATACAGTACAAAGACGGACTTATCCCTATAAGGGATCTCTACCAGTCAACCTTTGAGCGGTAGAGAGGAGTAGTTGATTAAGTGACCGACAAAGAGTGCGTTTCTAATCACAAATAGTGAAGGCGAATAAGTGGCGGCATAGGCGGTGTATGGTATAGCTTCTATACTTACCTTAATCCGTAGCCACATTTTAGTACAATATGATCGTCAGATGATCCTATTATGCAGTTTTCGTTTCGCTACCGTCGATGCTTATGTTCCCAGAGGAAGGACTATACTCGAATGACATACTATGATATACCTATACACTTAGGAATTAATCCCACGGTGAGTTAATTAAAAACAACCTTTGTCCCCCAAACCTTTGTGTCATTCTGAGAGGAAGCCTGTGCCCAGCAGTGGGACGTAAATAGGTTGATGATGATGATGATTATGAGCCTTTGTACCATTTTAGGTTTGAAATGAAATGAAATGAAATGAAATAAAATAATTTATTCGTCATCACAGGTATTTGAAAAGGTGGAGTTGGAGAATTAAAGTATCTCTATGATCTGCCTTATTGACGTACGAATAGTTGGTTATAGAAGTCAAGCTATTAGTTAAATTTTAGTTATAATATTCTAGTACATTCAAATGATAATAATAAATAATCGATCAATAAGAAAAAAAAAAAACAACAAACCAGCAATTGTCATGCGATTAAATTTCAATGGTATGGTAGCGTCATTCAAATAATCCATAACATTATAATAACATTCTAGTACATTCATAAGACAGTAATAAATAATCAATTAATAAAAAAAAAGGAATTGTCATGCTATTAAATTACATTGGTATAGTAGCGTCATTTAAATAATCTGTAACATTATAATAACATTTTTCACAAAGTAACTTGAAAAGCATACATTTAAACTTATTTATGTTAACATTTTGCCAATTTGTTTTCTTATAACTTAAATATTATAATTATAATGAGTTATACTACAAGTACTTACTTAGTCGATTTCGCACCGTAATGTAATGCAACTTAAGTACTTACACAATTTTTACTAAGGTAAGTTTGCGGTTCTTTCTACTTACCTAATTTGCAGCAAGTTTGAACTAAACTCGCGTCGATCAATGACTGTCAAACTATCACCGCCATGATTCTTAACTTAGGATAGTCATTAACGATCATTAATACCTTTAACATAGGACATGCTATAAGTACATACACAAACAGACAGAGGGTCAAGCACGAAGTTTTCGAATCCTAACGTAATCGAGTAGTAACGTTATCGAGAAATTTGTATTCGAGATTTGGAACAGCGCCCACCCGTGATATGAACTAAAATTTAGTATGACGTTTTCTCGATTTCGATACGATAAGGTAACGTTACGCAGGATTCGAAAACTTCATGCTCGGCCTACATGCCATTGTAGGTGTAGGATTTTTTTTTTGAGTATTTACTTACCTGTAAAATTTAAAGCTTTTTTAAACACACAGGTACACGTACTAAAATTCAAGACAATCCAACCATCAGCATTGGTAAAGTTCAACTTTTAAGATTTTTTTAATATAAACTTAGCACTTTGATAACAAGATTTTTATAAAACAGTCGAACCCAAAACTAACTGAAAAGTACGGCACCGAAATACCGGTAAAAACGTAACATTGTGACATTACTAAATAAATACCGGTGAATATACCGCTACCATAAATACACTTGCCGGTAAAAAATCGAATTACTTACTTATTAGTATTTATTTTTGTGAAAATCTTTTAACAAAAAAGTAAAACCGCCTTCAAAAAAAAACCTTAGAAATAAAACGTAAAATAATCCTCTAAAATAATGATAAATAAATAAAATAAAATGCGTTTATTTCGGACAACAGAAACGAAAGCCTAAAGTTTTATGGCCTAGCACTAAGCAGCAGAAATATGAAGTCGGTGCGGTGCGAGCGGAATATTCTTTGAATGAAGCACCGACTTCATATTTCTACTGCTTAGTGCTAGGCCATAAAACTTTAGGCTTTAGTTTCTGTTGTCCGAAATAAACGCATTTTATTTTATTTTATTTATTTATCATTATTTGAGAGGATTATTTTACGTTTTTTTTTAAGGCGGTTTTACTTTTTTGTTAAAAGATTTCTATTTCACAATTTTACGTTGATTTAACATTTTCAGAATTATCCTCCAACTCCTAACCGCTAAGGAGTTGTACCTTCCATCATCAGCTCATCATCATGAGATGATGACTACCAGACGCAAATACTTGAATAACCTTAGAAAACATATGAAACACATAGTACGTGCCTGTAAAATTTGAGGGATGCCCTCGCATTCTCTAGGATCCCATCATCAGATCATGGCTTGGTGACAATGGGACCACCTCAGGAGTATACCCTTTCGAATAAAAAAAGAATTTTTAAAATCGGTCTACAATTGACGGAGTAATCGATGAACATACATAAAAAAAAAAAAAAAAACATACGGTGGAACGTAGAACCTCCTCGTTTTTTGAAGTCGGTTAAAAAGTGAGGTTGGTTGGTAACGAAGTGTTTTAAGGGTATCGTTACCGAGGTATCGGTATTTTGTGGTACCGCTATATTAGCAAAATACTTTAAATTAAAAAAATTGAGATCAGTCCCTGGTTGTACGGGAATGCTGATTCGCTGAGCGAAGTATATGACCAGCCTGGCTCCTATTTCACCAACTTTACAAATGACAGTTTTCAATGACAATTCGGTGTCAATTGCTGACTTGAAGAGCTTGTTTTAAAGCTCTTCATATTTAGCAGTGTCTTTTCGTCCAAATTACCGCAGTGTTTGAAGTTAAAAGTCTTTGACCAGTGTGTGTTGCCAGTGATGACTTACGGATCTGAGGCGTGGACGCTAACGATGGGCTACATAAGGAAGCTCAAAATTCAAAGTCACTCAGAGGGCGATGGAGAGGGCTATGCTCTTGGTTTCTCTGCGGGATAGAATCAGAAATGAATCCGCAGTAGAACTAAGGTTACCGACATAGCCCGAAGAATTGCGAAACTTGAGTGGCAGTGACAGAATAGCTTCAAAGCTATTGCGAATACATTTTTTAGGATTCCGTACATCAAAAGGAAAAAACGGAACCCTTATAGGATCACTTTGTTGTCCGTCTGTCTGTCTGTCTGTCTGTCAAGACCCTTTTTCTCTGGAACGCGTGGAGGTAGCGTGCTGAAATTAATATCAAATACTCAAACCTGCGGTCCCTTGAAGCCGTGAAAAAATCAACCTTCTAAATCAACGCAATCAAAAGATGCAGTCATTAAAAAGGCTATTTCCATACAAATTGCCGAAATCCGAAAACCAAAAGGGTACTTCCAGTTGTCCTAGAAACTTGAAATTTGGTATGAAGGTAGCTCTTATAGCACAACCACTCCGAAAAGTCTCAAGATCTTAATTTTTTATGTCTGTCGGTAGATTTCGCGGACCAATATAAGTTGGCCCCACACTGCGTACATTTTGCTTAAGAGCAGGGCTCTGCTAACACTGGACTTCTTAAAACACTGGGAAAGCGTTAAAATCTTTCTACGGAACCCTCATGCGCGAGTCCGACTCGCACTTGGCCGGTTTTCTTTATAATGTCAACCCGAGCAGCGATGACATTAATCCAAATAAGCACAAGAAACAAAGATAAAACAACAAAATCAACTATTACCATTTCAAAGGAACAACTCGTGTATGTTCTTCCGTTTACCTCAATTCCGCCATGCACAGAAGCTCACGCATCTTCCGCAAATTTAAAAATATACGAGTATTCCGGGAAAAATAAAGTGATAAATTATGTACAGCATCCTCCATTCTCGGGCAATTACTATGAAAAATACAAGCGGCGGTTTAAGGAGGGTTTTATAAGGCAACCGCCGAAATTAATATGTTCCCAAGAAAAATGGTTGGGAGAGAAATTTCGCAAAATTGCTAGTTCAAATAACGTATAGTGAGTCGGGGGTTTATTAATTATTAGCTGTTGCCCGCGACTTTTGCTTCATCGATTTCGGTTATCGCTATCCCGCGGGAACTACATAATTATCCCGAATAAAAAGTAGCCTATGGTATTCCTCAATATTTAAACTATCTTCTTACCAAATTTCATCTAGATCGATGCAGCGGTTTTCCCGTGAAGAGGTAACAAACAGACAGACAAAGAGACAGAGCGACAGAAAGACAGAGAGACAGAGTTACTATCGCATTTATAGTATTAGTTAGGATTAGTTAGGATTAGGATTCAGTAAACAATGTATGATCAAGGTTTATTATTTTAACTGTAAATTCCGAGAAACAGAGAAAGCATTTTTTTTTGAGGTAATAAGTTTTCGTTAAAATTATAATTTCATAACCCCCGACGCAAAAAAAGAGGTGTTATAAGTTTGACCGCTACGTGTGTTGCTGTGTGCGTTTCTTGTTTTGACTGTTATGTGGTGTTCAATAAAGAGTTATTGTATTGTATTGTTTTGTATTGTGTCTATATGTGGCACTGTAGCTCTTATTACGGCTGCACCAATTTGAATGCGGCATCTTCATTCGAAAGCATCAGGTTTTCTACCTATGGTTCTTAGACATGTTTTATCAAAATCAGTTCAGCCATTTTGAGATATCGAACTTTCAAATGACAATATCGGGGGTTTTCCAACTTTTTTAAGTTGGTTAGGTTATGTCCAGATGGTCGAGCACGACTTTTCGAATCCTGCGTAACGTTATGGTTAACGTATCGAGATCGAGAAACCTCATACCTACCTACTAAATTTTAGTTCCAAATACGCTCACGGGCGGGCGCTGTTCCAAACGTCAGACAAACTCGATAAGGTTTACTATTCGTTTTTACGTGACGCAGCTTTCGAATATTCGTACTCGGCCCTCAGTTCTTTTGCAGACCGTACCTTTGGGTGGCTGTACATGCAATTGTTAGTTATCCACTTCACACAATCATAAATCCAACCACTGAAAGCGGGTGAACTCCGACATGCAACATTGACCAAACAAGCAACTAACACATACATTGCAAGTTAAATAGCTTGGAAATCTACTTACAATGTTTTGAAAGTTTTGGCGCATGTCCAGTTATTGCAATTCCGTCTTTAATAGGCTAGTTGGCCACAGACAAAAGGTCAGCTAAATGGTATTGTATAGACAGTTCTCCGAAAATGAAGAGAAAAGAAGCAAGATGCCAACAGTAATGCCAGGGCATTGACTCTTCATACATCGAGTATCTACCTACATACCCACCGCAATCATCATCATCAGTCTATTCCAGTCCACTTCTGGACATAGGCCTTCCCTAATGAGCGCCATAGCGCCCTGTCTTCAGCTTGCCGTATCCAGCATCTGCCTGCAGTCTTTCGCAGATCGTCATCCCACCTAGCCGGAGGGCGTCCTACACTACGTTTGCCGAGTCGCGGTCTCCACTTAAGTACACACCCCAACGGTTGTCGGTTCCACTTCATCTTGCTTTTTTTTTATACGACAAGGAAGGCAAACGAGCAAGTGGCTCACCTGTTGGTAAGTGATCACCACTGTCCATAGATACCCGCAACCTCGGGGGGTTAGCAGATGCGTTGCCAACCTAGAGAGCTAAGATGAAATGCCTCTTGTGCCCGTAATTACACCGTCTGTCTTAAGGTGGGGTGAGGAAGGCGCGAAACGTTCAACGTCATCCTCTCAGGGAAGCCTCTTAGTATTATCTGTGCTCATGGTAACATCGCCTAAAGGTAACGTCTGCTAACCAAAAAATCCAACCACGAATCTTATTAACCATGCCACAATCCGTTTGCGTTAGGTTTCATTACGTCCCAGGAGGCGGTCGTACCTTCAGGGCCGCAACCGTCGAGGCGTATTACGACGGCTCCCGCTCGCTGTCACCAATAATAAGAGTGAAGTGCCAGGGCGAAATGTTTTAGTGTTCAGAGCGTCGAGTGTAATCAACGACCAAAAAAGTCTTCGTTTACGTCTGAGTTACTATGGGCAAATCGGCAGCTCCACTTGAGGCACGTATCGACAGCTAACAATGCTCATACTGTTTGACGTTTTAACGCAAATGCATTCAAGACTAATTTTTGGGCCATCGATTACACTAAAAGATTTGACCGTTTAGTGTACCTAGTTGACGGCCAAAAAAATACATTTAAGTAATGGCCGACCGTTACCAACTAAAGGGCTTAACTCAAAACTGATAATGACAAAACACAACACTTGACTCTAACAAAAATTTGCACTTCAAAGCTAAATAAAACAATCACTCAATCGAAAAATTATCTTCAATCGCCCCCAATATTAAAAGAAAGCTGTGAAAAATCAACCTTCTAAGTCAACGCAATCAAAAGATACGGTCATTAAAAAGGCTATTTCCATACAAATTGCCGAAATCCAAAAACCTGAAGGGTACTTCCAGTTGTCCTACAAACTTGAACTTTGGTATAAAGGTAGCTCTTATAACACAACCACTCAGAAAAGTCTCAAAATCATACATTTTTATGTCTGACTGTAGATTTCGCAGACCAATATAAGTTCACCCCACACTGCGTATATTTTGCTTAGGAGCAGGGCTCTGCTTACACTGGACTTCTTAAAACTCTGGGGAAAAGCGTTAAAATCTTTCTACTTTTTTTCTGTGTATTCATGTTTCAGTGAGTTTATTAAAAACATGAGTGCATAGATTCCTAAGCCAAAGGCGCTTGCCGTCGCCTGCTTTAAGCGATAACGTAAGGTTGGCTGGTAGAGATCCCTTATAGGGTAAGCCCGCCATTGTACTTGAATTCGATTTTTTAACCCCCGACGAAAAAGGGAGGTGTTATAAGTTTGATCTGTGTATCTGTCTGTGGCATCATAGCTCCCAAAGCTGATTGACCGATTTAGATGTGGTTTTTTTGAATCGAAAGCTAATGTAATCGAAATGGTTCTTAGCCAAGTTTCATTAAAATCGGTTAACCCGTTTTTAAATATTGAACTTTGAAATGATAATGTCGGGGGTTTTCAACTTTTGTAAGTTGGTTAGGTTATTTGTAAATTGTGTTTGTATCCTGTTTTTTTTTTAGTACAATAAAGTGTTTACTTACTTACTTACGTAACGTTACGCAGTATTCGAAAACTTCGTGATCGGGCCTCTGTCGTAATCAACCTTACCCATTCAGATTCTCCAGCAACTAGTGGTCCAGCCAGAGTTAACCCTCCGTTTGTCAGAAATGATAGCACGTCCCCGAGGTACCTGGGCCGTTTGACTCGTAAAGGGTTAACAGCCGCGTGGAACCCTATTTGGGACCCCTATTGGGACCCCTTAGCCTACTTCGTAGTATAAAGCGGTGGGACAAAGTGTTTTTTTATACCAGGTCCGGAGGCGAGAATATCAAATGAAATCTGGTTTACAATCGACTTTATTTGACAGCTGAGTAGGCGGTAAATTGGTAATAATATAAATATCGTGGAACAATTGACACCAAATTGACCAAGTCCCAAATTAAGCAGAGCTTGTTTTATGGGTACTAGACTACGAATAAACTTAGTTAGGTATATACTCGTACATAATTAAACATCCAAGACTCGAAAACAAACATTCGTATTCATCATACAGATAGACACCTGCCGCGACCGGGGTTCATACCCGGGTATGATCCCCGGGACCTCAAGCTTAGAAGTCAGGTTCTCTAACCACTAGGCCATCCGGTCGTCTGGTATTTGAACACAGTGAGTAATAGCTACGATCATGTGCGGTTTCACAGGTGACGGACAATGAAGGTGAGCTTAAACTGAATTTGAGCATTCTTTTGGTGTCTCGCTGACAGCGATGCGATGCGAAACAAGGTATAGAACACGGACACCACCCTCTGGACACCGCATCTTTTATAATTTACTTGGAAAGTCATTACAAAAAAAGCCGCGGTGAGCGGGCCGGGGGAATGCGTCGTGATTGGTTCTTAGTTCATAGCTTGTCATCAGGGGAGCTAGCAGGCGCGCCATTTTGTCGCTTGTCGCTCAGTGCGTCCTTCACTGATTCCATCACTATCAAAGGGAGGCAATGCGCGACAAGCGACAAAATGGCGCGCCGTGCTACATGTGCCGGTTGAAAGTGAGCCGCGGTTCGAGGCTAATGAGATTTATAGGCGCAAATGAGCATATGCGTGTCGAAAACGTTCGCCCTGACATTTGGTGTCCAGAGGGTGGTTGGTCCGTGGTATAGAATGTCATTTGCCAAAGATCACAAATTACCCTTCGGTCATGTACCTCTAGGTAGGTACATTGACGCCACCACAGCCCAAAACCACCTGGGAAGGCCCCAACGAACTCCGACCTTTCCAACCCTAATTAACACGGAACTTTAATACCTACCTATCTAGAACCAATGATTATAAATATACATTTATTTACATAAGAAAAGCAATTTACAATGACATTAAATCTAAACTAAATAAACTAAAACTTAAAACTAAACTAAATCTAAATAAGGCCCCCGTGGCATGGTGCCCAAAAGGGTTCACTAATGATTTGTCGAAACTTGTTTAACAAAAGTTCATTTCACAACCAACGTTTCATATACTTAAGTACTATTCATTTCACAAACATGTTGTTGCAAAAAACGCTCATTTTATAAATAATTACTCGACAACTATACATTTAGAAACTTTGACACTTGACAAACATACGGAAAGACAAATAATTATTTTAAAAATGTTTATTTCACAAATAAATCGTTTTTAAAATTGGTTATTTTGCAAAACGTGAATTGGTAAACATTGTTCGAACTCCGTAAGTTTATTGCTCCTTGCCTATTGATTTGTGAATTAAACTTCTAAGCCGGACTTCTAAAATTTTCGAGCAAATGTGTTGAAAAATATTATACTCAACCCCAATTTCTAGACGGTGTCGACGGAGTTCCGCTTCGCGGAGCTCCTGTTCCGCGTACTTGAGGCGCTTCGCGCTTTGACGTAAGTCTAACCTAACCTAAACCTATTGTAAGCCTATTCATTCTCTCCGTCAGTAAGTCTGTCTGTCCGCCCGAACGTCCTTAAATTTAAATAAAATAAAACCAGTGACAAAGTAATATACCAAACGTTGGTAGGTGATACGTTAGTTGACTATTTGACATCGTTATAAAATAACCTATTTGACAAATTATACGATACGAAATGAAAATTTGTGAAGTTATTATTCGATAAAATAAATTATTTGCGAAATCAGTAGTTGTGTAAAGATGATTTTAGGAACGATACATTTGTCAATCGTTGGTTGTGAAACGAAAATTTGCTAAATGACTGACGACAAAGTGACAGGACACCGTTCCGAACATGTCTTTGCTTTCCTTGTCTTGTCTTGTTTATTTTTTACGTATTTTGTACAATACAGTACAAGAACGCTTTATTGAACACCACATAATAAACAAAACAGAAAAACTAATGACTGTTTGCCTACTGACGAAATTGCGTGTAAGAGCTAGTTAAATACTAAATGAGGCTTGACAGTTGAGCCTGAAACACGCAACGCGACAGCTCTATTTCTGTCTGACACGGGTGGATGTCAAATGGGATTGGTCTCATATCTATCACGAAACTTTTATGAAATTCTATTTCAGGATAGGCTTACCAATTTAATGTTTCGATTTTGATTCCTAACAGAGTTTGCGTGGATGGCGGAGAGGTGATATTTGTCTTCCCAATGGGAAGGTGACGGGGTCAGACAGAAGTGCGACCTTTTGCGAGTAGTTCGACGTCGACAGGTCATTCGGGTCACTTTCATAGCAATTAGAATATGGCTACTGAAAGTTGGCCTTGCAAAAAGGCGGTAATTTTTAAAAATCTTGAGTTGGCAACACTTTGTGTACGAGGGATTTTTAGTTTTGATAATTTTTCACTTTCACTTATTTAATTACTAGGTATTTTCAATTTCAATACAGTCAACTTGCAAGAACTTCTTCCAAACATCAAGTAAACTTCAATAGTATAAAGTAACTCGAGAGATAAAAAAATAAACTACGAACTAAAAACAATTGCTTTGCTCACTCGCGACCACTTTCAAAGTACTTAATTATTTTTTAGTAACATAAATATGAACCTCTGCAAAGTAATAACTTGCATAATAATGCGTTGCCAACCTAAAGAGCTAAGATGAAATGCCTCTTGTGCCCGTAGTTACACCGGCTGTCTTACTCTCCACATCGGGACAACTGTGCAAGCACTGCTGCTTAGCGGCAGAGTTAGCGAGTAAGATGGTGGTAGCGGTCCGGACGGACCTCGCATAAGGTCCTACCACCCGCAAAATCAATGGAGGTTTTACATTACATTCTAAAAATTGTGGCGTGCCCTATTCAAGCTGTCTCTAAAAATAATTGTAAAAATGAATGATGCATATACCCACTTAGTCCGTCCATCTGCCCTCATTGCTTATGTATTGAGTTCAACCTATTTTTGTTGCTAAAAGACAAACAGACTAATTTAGTTAAAGCAATTATTAGGGTTCCGTACAAAAATGGTAAAAGGAACCCTTATTGTGATCGGTCTGCCTGTCCGTCTGTCACAGCTGATTATCTGAGGAACTACTTCAAGGAGGACTTGAAATTTGGAATAGTTTTAAATGTTGCTTGCCCAAATTGCAACAGGGATTGAAAGAGATGATTTGAAATACTTTTTTGTTTATTACGCCGAAAACGAAAAATTTTAAAAATATATTCATAAACCCGTTTTAACTAAAATGCTGTTAAAGTTCGTTTGTCTTTTTTGTCACATTGACATTTCCGTTAGTAAGAAGAAGACAAAACCTATTTTATTTTAGCTAATGGAGGCTTGAGTGACGTTTATAAATAAGGCCCCTAACCCGTATTTCCGAAGTTTGCATAGATAACAATCTGATAATATTCTATAGGATAGACGTTTAAGTAAAGATTACAGGAAATTAAACGATGCCCCTAAATAGCACAGTGTTTCAGAAATTATAAAAAAACTAGCTTATGCTCCGCGGCTTAGAAAGAGTGAAATATTAAAAAATGGGCTAGTTCCCTATCCCGTGGGAATTTCGAAAAATTCCTTCTTAGTGCATCTTTGGCAAATTTCAAGTCTCTAGGTCCAGTGCGGTACTGTTTTATAGGTATAGATAACAGTAGTTCCACCATCAGACAAGAAATGGCGCTGTGCGCCTGTCTGTACCTACGTAAATTAAACACAAATAATGTTGTAATGATGACTTGATGACACGGAACTCTTGGTGCGCGAGTCCGGTTTTTTTTTAGACTTGGATGAGGGAATGTTAACGGCGTCAACAAAGGTTTGTTAACTGTCAGAATGTCAAAATATGACTGGCTGGTGTGCAGATGAAAAATACCAGAATTTAATTCTAAATTAGAACTGGGATGACAGCTGTCATATAGGTATCTGTCATTGTGTGTAATGTGATTTTCAGGGTTTAAAAAAATAATGTGTGTAAAGATTTCAATTGATGTATTTCAAGACATACAAACAACAACAACAATGCAATACAAATTGTGCACATGATTTAGACTTGACTTTATAATTAGGACATTAAATGTTTTTTTTTGTGATGTTACAAACAAGCGATACACATTTATGGCCTTATTCATAAACGTCACTCAAGCCTCTATTAGCTAAAATAGGTTTCGTCTTCTTCTTACTAACGGAAATGTCAATGTGACAAAAAAGGACAAACAAACTTTAACGGCATTTTAGTTAATATAGGTTTATGAATAACAGGGTTATTGTCTACTGTTTGATCTGTCTATTTTGTTACATATAAACCTTTCCAGCAAAGACACTTAGCACAACAAAATTTGCAATAAGTAGTGAAAATGCCTCCAAATCGCAGCACATCACTTTTACCTTGAGAAAATACTTATATATCCTCCTGTGAAACTAGGTGAAAGCATTCTCCCACAGACCACTACCGTAAAATACTTGGGTTTTACTTGGACCAGCGGCTGACTTGGAAAAACCATATAAAAAAGATCCGTGATAGATTACTTCTGCACTTTAGAAACCTGCATTGGCTCCTGGGCCGACAGTCAGCCCTGTCCCTCACCAACAAGCTGCTTGTTTACAATGGCATCTTAAAACCATTGTGGACCTATGGTATTCAAATGTGGTCTACAGCCAGCAAATCAAACATTGAGTGCCTACAACGGGCTCAAAACAACATCCTGAGAGTGATTGCAGGGGGCCCCTGGTATGCCCGGAACAATGAAATACACTCCTATCTTCAAATACCAACCATATGCATGGAAATAGAGTGATACAAGAAGTGTTACCAAGAGCGCCTGTCTCTTCATCCAAATCCACTTGCAAAGGTGCTGCTACAGCCTGGCAATATGAATGGACTGAAGAGAGCCAATGTGTTACCTTGAATGAGTGAGAGCTGGTCAATGGGCCACCTTCTCACAATCGCCACCTTCTCTCAAGCGATCTGATTATAGTCTTGCGACTGATGGCAGATAAAGATAATTCATAAAAAAAAAAGTAGTGAAAATAAAAAAATTATAGGAATGAGTTTGTGAAACTTTGAAAACTGAATACCAATTATTTTTGTCAAAGAATTAAATTAACTTCACATGTTTTTAGTTGTTCATTTGTTTACATTTGTATTTATAATTTCAAAATACCTAAGTACCTTGTTTTTTCTAATTATGGAATCAGCCATACTTTTAGTTTCAATTAGGTAAGTAGGTATTGTAAGACAAAGCATTACTGTGAGAATATAATGAGAGGTGTGTACAATAAATTTAAGAATTATAATACTGTTTTTAAATACTATTTATTTTGCATGGAAAAGTGGCCAGAGATCAAAATTTCAGATTAAAACATAAACAGTATAATATGACCGTGGTTTCCCATGAGGCTGACAAAGTCACAATTGGTGTATTCAAGCCTCATTAATATAATATATGTATAATATAATATAATATAAGTATCAATCTCTCGGTCCGAATTATAATTTTGTTCCTGTCAGGTTTGAAACTTTGGGTCCATGGGGTCCCAGCGCTTACAAGCTTATTTCTGAGTTACAAAAGCGCTTAGTTGATGCAACTTGTGACCAAAGGGCTGGCAGTTTTCTCTCTCAAAGAATCAGCATCGCTATTCAGCGAGGCAACGCTGCCAGCCTTTTGGGCACTATGCCACGGGGGCCTTATTTAGATTTAATTTAGTTTTAAGTTGTAGTTTATTTAGTTTAAGCTTAGATTTAATGTCATTGTAAATTGCTTTTATTATGTAAATAAAGTAGATCTTATATATGTATTATCTGATATCAGATAAAAACAAACAAATTCATATTTAACAACTTACTCAATTTTAACATGAAACTATACTTAACTACTACAACATACTCACTCTGGAAAATCACCTTTACTCTTATTAATCCTTATAACTTTCCCTTGGATTTCCCTCGGGACACCATGCCGCTCCGTCAAGTGCCGTCTGACCGTGGCCGGCTTAGCATAAGTCGCACCACACTTATTACACAAATATACATACACCCTCTCATGAACATTATTACAGTGGGCCAACATTTCACTGCGCAAATAAAACTTCCTCGGGCACAAACCGCATTGAACAGTCTTCTCGTTGTGATAAATAAGATGTTTCTTCCAAATGAATCGTCTACGGAATGTCAAGCCACATTTTTCACATGTGTACGGCCGTTCTCCTGTATGTATGCGTTCGTGTTCAATCAAACTGAATTTACGTGGGGCTTTGTATGGGCAGTGGCGGCATTGCAAATATGGCCCAGTACCATGGACAGCGACTTGGTGAATTTGAAGCTCGGCAAGTACTGGAAAACCTTTACCGCAGTGTTCACATACATACCGGTAGCCATTGTGTCTCTGCATGTGATTGTCGTATGAGTGCTTGTTGGCTAGTACACGGTGACATACATCACAAACAAATGAGTAGTTCTCATTTTGTTGCAATTGTCTTCTTTGTGCTAATTTCTTGAGACGTTTGTGAGTTTTTTTCTTAAAACGCCTCTTGAATTGTGCACTTGAAATGTTGGTGTGGGTTCCAATCAGCTTTTCAATACGGTGCAATATTACATCAGCATCACCATCGTCTTGAATTCGACCGGGTTTTTCTTCAAATGGTTCGCTCACAGGATTACAGTCAGAATTATCAAGAAAATTATCACTCAAACTGCCTTGAGAAACAGTTATTTCCAAATCTAAGTGACCTGTTGTTTTCTGTATGGAGGCTTCTGATTTCTCACGTTTTGTAGAACTATCCTTTAAATCCTCTTCAGTAAAGTAACTGGTGAACATAGTAAGCTCGACGATTTTTTCCTTGATTTCTTGCTCAGAAAAACAGTAATTTGCTAGCTTCTTCAACTGTTTATCACTAGACTCGCACTTCAGCTTGAAGTAAATAGCTTGTTTTAAGTAACTAATACAGTTTTTACACATAGAAACTGGGAAAATATCGTTCGATTTGATGTCGACGTTAGTGAAAGTCATTATGGCTTTTCCGTAGCAACTTAAGCCATCCGAACTCGAATAATCTATCAAAGATACGGTGTTTTCTTCTTTGTTTCTTTTTAAACATACTCGGCACACGGTTTTGTAAATATTTTCGTACGATTCCATTGTTTTTACAAACAACGAAACCCAAACAAACAAAATCTGATTTTCCATAAAATTATTGCAGTCAGAACTGTCACCTGTCATTGTCAACTTTATTTTTTATTCCTTCTTCAGGGATAGGCAAAGGAGACGCTGTCCATACAGCCATATCTGTCATTGTCAAAATTCATGTCGTTTGACAGATCGACTTACTCACGATTCGAATTACACTCTTTATTTTATGGGTAGCAATGATCACACTAACAACTTACTATAGCTATCAGGTACCCACATACAATACAATACAAATATTCTTTATTGAAAACCACAAAACAAAGACAATTGACGTGTGCTGCTGCTTGTGTTTTCCTCGGCCCCCTGAAATAATGGCCAGAAAAAATGTAAGTAGGTAGCTAGATAATATTTGTAAAATCTAAATCTCTTCACAGCTAATTAAAGTCACCATCCTTTTCATCATCAGCCTTTTTTTCCGTCCCACTGCTAGGCAAGAGCCTCCTCTGAGAATGAGAGGACTTGGGCTATAGTTCCCACGCGGGCCCAGTGCAGATTGGGAACTCCCACACACACCATTGAATTGCTTCGCAGGAATGTGCAGGTTTCCTCAATATAGTTTCCTTCATCGAAAAGCTCGTAATAATTACAAAATAAGATTACAATGGAGATTTTAGCTTAAGTGCATTACTTACACTATCATTATTGAACCAGTAGAGAGATACACTTTTGGCCTCGTTTGGACTTTCAATCACGTGGGATTCAGTGTTTTGTAAACAAAAAACCTGGCTAAGTGCGAGTCGGACTCGAGCACCAAGTTTTTTTTTTATATTGAAAGTGGGTCACCTGGGCCTGGGCTGGGGCTATTGTAAGTTATAATTTACAAGCGGAAGTCTCATTCTATCACCTTTTGTTAGAAAGAGACTTCCGCTTGTAAATTGTAACTGGTAGCTTTATAAAACACGGCCCTGATGGTAAGCGATCACCGCCGCCCATGAGAACCAGCAACCCCGAGAGAGTCGCTAGTCCGTTGCCGGCCTTTAAGGAGGAAGAGGGACAGAGGAAGGGGGGAGGGGATGGAGATCGGGCCTCTATCACTCTGTGTCTGTGTATCTGTGTATATCTGTCTATGGCGTCATAGCTCCCACACAGATGGACCGATTTCGACGCGGTTTTATTTAATAGAAAGCTAGTTTAATCGAGATGGTTCTTAGCTAAATTTCATTTAAATCGGTTCACCCCTTTTTGAAATATTGAACTTTTAAATGACAATGTCGGAGGTTTTTCAGCTTTTCTAAGTTGGTTAGGTTATCCCGAATGTTTTAAGTTATCCAGTATTAGCAGTGCCCACTTCTACGTATAATGTATGCAGTGTGGAGTCACTTTATGTTGGTCATTGACATAAAAATAATATAACAGACAGACATAAGCTTGATTTTTTCACATCTTCAAGGAACTGCAGGTTTGAGTATTTGATAGGTATTTATTTCACCTTGCTACCTCGATGCGTTCCAAAGAAAAAGGGTCTTGACAGACAGACAGACGGACAACAAAGTCAGACAGACGTACAGCAACTTCCGTATAAGTGCTCTGCGTTAGACTTAAAGGCCTCCTCCTCCTCCCCCTCCTCCCCCTCCTCCCCCTCCTCCTCCTTAAAGGCCGGCAACGGTCTAGTGACTCTTTTGGGGTTGCTGGTTCTCAAGGGTGGCGGTGATCGCTCAGTATCAGCTGACCCGCTTGCTCGTTTTCCTCTCTCTTTCAATAAAACATGAATATTGTAATATAGCTTACACGTGGATTTTGAAATAAAACCGCCTCATTGCTTCTTATTTCGTAACCATTTTTAAGGAAAACCATCGTCGCGATCCAAAGTAAAGTTACTCAGGATTACTTCTAAGTCGTTTTTAATGTTTTTGTCAAGGTTCAAGGTATTATAATTACCTGTCGTATTTATTTTTATCAGTTTTTCGCCTTTTAGGAGAATTGTTCATTATTTTTGTTGGGGTTTTAGTGGATCTCGTTAAATAATCACGCTCTTTCTAATTAAAATCAACTAGCTAAGTATAATAGATTGAATCAGGCGTTACATTGCGGAGGTCCGTATTCATGAACTGTAAAGGGAAAGCCAAACTGTAGCTATTTGCTGCCGTACGGGGAAGTACCACCCTCTCGCAGAAAATCGGCTTGAAGCAACAGCATCCCTGTTGCGTTTCGTTCGGTCAGTGAGAGTCCCGGAGGAACAATACTTTCTCTTCGAAATGTAACTTAACCTAACTTCCAATCTCTTTCCTTTCCTCCATCCCCTTTGCTTCGTAGTTAGTTATTTTAGTTATCTAAGTTGTAGTTATTGGTTTGCTATTTCTATTATTTTTTTTTATGCAGCACTAACCCAATGTATAAACTTTATACTATTTACTTGCTGAATTCTCTAATTAATTTTGTAGATTTTTTGTAAAAGTAAAAAAACAACTTGCAAATAATGAGTTACGGAGTGTGGGAATTCCACTTGGAATTCTGTGATGTTTTGTTTAGTATCGTGTGTCGTTTGATATGGTGCGCGCACCTTGTTTAAGTGTAGCTTAAACATGTTCTTCATTACTATTTGTGAGATCCTGTAATTGGCTCTGTGTTGCTATTTTCACTACTTATATTGTGTTATCAGCTGTTGGTTCTTCTTAAATAAATAAATAAATAAAAGTAAAGCCCGGCAACGGACTAGAGATTCTCTTGGGGTTGCTGGTTCTCATGGGTAGCGGTGATTGCTTACCATCAAGTGGGCACTTGCTCGTTTGCCTCCCTCTTACAATAAAAATAAAATTAAAAACAATCGGCTTACTCACTCGCGACCACACTTGTAAAATACCTACGTCTATGTGACAAATGTATGTTTCCATGCCACACCTCCGCCTCCACTACTACACGAATAAACTATAAACTAAAATTAAGTATAGTTATGCCCTAATCCAGAAGTTTGTATGGTGTCCTACCGCTGGGCATAATATGCCTTCACTCACAAGTAATTGTACTAACTTTAGTGTATAAGCACGTTACACGGAATGTCAAGTACTTACCAGGGTTCGATTCACAGGATTGTTAATATTTTTCAGATTTTCTGTGTATTCTTGTTTCGGTGAGTATCTACAAAACTGTCACACAAATGCCAAAAACACGCACACAATCAACAGACCCTGATAATTTTGATCAGACTTAATGTTAGAGATTTGGCAGATCTCCACTCCTTTCCTGCTCAAGCATCCAATTTAAGTAGGTACCTACTAAAACTAGAAACCGCGTCAGAGGCAACAGATCACCACTTATTAAGACAAAAGCAGCAAAAAAAATAAAACAGAACCTCAGTGAATCTCACGCGAACCGCTGATTCTAACCACCGGGCCATAACTGTAGTTTAAACATCGCCGGTAACCGTGGTTTAAGCATAGGTAATAAAAGTGTGTTAAACAAACAGAGGGGATGCTTACGGAGAATAAACTTGCAGAGAGGCCACTAGGCTTTTTTTTTAAACCACAACGAAAAAGAGAGGTGTTATAAGTTTGACCCGTGTATCTGCATGATAGCTAACGGATTTACTGATTTAGATGCGTTTTTTTATAGAAAGCTAGTTTAATCGAAATGATTCTTAGCTAAGTTTTATTAAAATCTGTTCACCCGTTTTTGAAATGACAATGTCGGGGGTTTTTCAACTTTGATAAGAGGTGTATTGATGAAATTTGGAGAATAGGTGTCTTATTTCTATTGGGCACTCCATACATTGTAACAAAAGTTAAAAAAAAAATTCTACTGACTTCAACGTGTGGTACATAATAATATAGGTATTCCGACAGTGCTTTTAAAAACACTTTGAGATTCCTAAGAATTTTTTTTTAATAATCAAATATTTTCGGAAAAAATCGCTCCGAAAACACAAATTGTGCCCTCCACTCCTCATCTTCTATACTGTACGTCCAAAAAATACGAAAAAAAAATTCACAGCTAACGCTCAATCAATACTTTCAGTGAAAATTATTATCAATATGATTGGATTTACTATTTTTGTATTATTGCCGAAAAACTGCGCTTTTCAACAAAAGGACGTAAGTGCCATGTAGATACGTCCTTTTCATTGGTACTGAATTTATTTGTAGTAACGAATACGGAACCCCACACTGGGCATCCCGGGCCATGGCCCGACATGCTCTTGCCCGCTTTATTTGAATATTTTTTTATAGTTTTGTTTTAAAGCTTTCTGTTCTCATACGCTGTGTTTACTATAAAGCGGAGTAACCACAAGAGCATTATTCAACGTGTGAACGACTTTTACGCCCCCAGGGGCCTGTATTGGCGATCTATACAGAGCTACTAATACACACCTAACCAACTTAGAAAAGTCGAAAACCTCCGACAACCTCTTTTACAACGGGCGAACCGATTTTAATGAAACTTAGCTAAGGATCATCTCGATTAAATTAACTTTCGATTTAAAAACAACACATCGAAATCGGTCCATTCGTTTGGGAGCTATGATGCCACAGACAAATACACAGGTCAAACCTACAAAACCCCTCTTTTTCGTCGGGGATTAAAAATAGACATCAGATCCGCAGGGTAATTGTGTAACTACTTTGACACTAGTCATAGGATTGAAGTGTGTACGACATCAAATTAATAGATGGACAGACAGACAAACAGACGGACGAACAACAAAATTATCCTTTAAAAGCGTTCCGCATTTTACTTTTCAAAATTCTGATTTTAAATTAGGTACTTGAATAACGTTGATTGCCTTTTAGGTTAGTTTGTAAGTGACAGATGTCAAATCGGTCACGAAGAAAACCTATCATTGTAGCATCGATCTTCGAAAGATACTTGTGCTTTTATTAACATTTTACAAGTCTTGTTTTAAAATTCAATAATAACGTTCGATCAAAAAGACCTAAGTAAATTCGAAAAAAAACCTGAAATAAACGCGTTAGGGTAATTCCGGGGGAGATGGCCATAAGGGAGAGATGGCCAATGGGAAAAAGTCCAAGTAATAATAAACAAATGGCACTATTTTCAATTTAGTTTGGTTCATTTCGGAACAGGCAAAAAGTCTTAATGGATTTTTGTACAAAACAAACAAGCCATGAATAAAGATTCTGATTTTTTAAGACCTCTTTGTTATTATTAATTACGCTTTTGATATTAACGCAACAGCAACAATGACACTTTTATAAAAAAAAATCATCGCATTTAGATGTTTCTGAAAAACACGTTTTTGTTGAATCTGTGATTTTTTTTCGGGGGTTGTGACAGCCCTATGAACTTCCACGTCCTCAGTCCCCAACGTCATACGTTTTTGTAAATTGCCAAACGGGCTGACGTCTACTACCTGACGATGGCTAGAGTCGCGAAAAACGGGGCTGTGCAATTTTGTACCTTAACGGCTAGGACATAAATGCCACATTTGCCTGAAGGTCAGTACAGTTAAGTATGAAATAAATATGTATGATGAAGTGAAATAAAATTACGTTGTTGTTAACTGTATTTATTAAAAGGAGATTGAGCGTGATGTACTTATTTGTTTAAAATGTGTTACAATTTACCTATTTAACAATTTTTAGGGCGCGAAACCCTTATGGTGTGACTCGGTCGGTCTGTCTCTCCGTTACAGCTGGTTATCTCAGGAACTATGTACTAATGCTATCGAGTTCAAAATTTGGAAAAGTTTTAGGTAATGATTGATTGGTAGGTACTTAAAAAGTATTAGATGTATACTTATTTTTCTTTTCATTGCAACGGAGGTTTTGGTATTTTTAAAGCTGAATGGTATTTTTAAGCTTTATGTTTGACTTACGTGCGGTCTTTCAAATCAAGGTCTCAAGTACTCGCATTTTCATTTAATCGAAAGTTATTTTCTGCTAAAATAAGGATAGGTAATTTCAGGATAATTTTATGGTTTGCCATACCTATAGGTTCTGTTAGGTTAGATTAGTTTTAAAATCAAAATGTTTGTACGGGCCGGACTTTTTGGGGTTCAAATAAAACGCGATGCTTTTGGCTTCTGATCGGATCCGTAGAAGAGGTTGTTTCCTGGGAGATGGCTGGCTGACGACTGTGAGAAGACTCCGAGACGACTGACTACCCGGCGCCGCGCGGGCTCTATTTATACTGCTCGGGCGAGCGCGGGGGCCCGGGGCGCCGGGTTCGTCTGTCTCTCTCACACTCGGGCGAGCGCGGGGGCCGGGGCCGGATCCGATGCTATTTTATTTCTATCTCTTTCTTTATTTCTATTTACATTGTATGCTTAAGCCTATCTATTATAATTGTGCTTAAGCCTATTTTACTATATAACATTTATCTATCTATTACAATATAATCTTAACCTATAATTATGAACTAAATTGTGGACTGCGCTGTCCCGCACATTTTTAATAAAATAAGTCAGAAAATAGCTCTCGGTGAAATGAAAAAGAGATGAAATTAAACAGCTATAAAACGTGTGTCGGCATTTTGATGACAAACCGTTCTATTCTTTGACCAACCTTTACGACGCCATCTTGCTTTGCCCTTATTCAAATGTCACACACTCCCCATCTTAATAGGTGTCCCAAGCAAAGTGTCAAAGGGGCATTATACCAATATGGTACTTGGTCCAATTTACTTCCCTCTTTGACACTCAAATCACGTCCGAGCCTGTCCTTTGAACGCATTTTGGCGGTAAAACGGCAACGGAATACCAAACGGTTAAAATAAGTGGGTATTGTCGAAGATTTTGTATCAAGAATGTTATTGGGCATAACTTCGTATTCGGAGAAATGCAAAGGAATGAGGATTTCTCAGAACTAAAACTACTTCAGACAGCTGCGCTACGTGATGTACTGCATGTTCAATATTCGCCTCTGTTTGATTGGAAATGGCAATAAATGATGCGATTATTTATTACACATAACCAAAGTTACTGTGCATGTACAAACCTTACCTCTACCTTTCTGTACTTCAATAAAACATAATTGTAGTTTATTTATTCATTATTTTGACCTCAAAACTAATTTATTAAAAAACTATTACCAGCAAACTTCACAGCAAAACTAATTGACTAACTAATTGACTGTAGGTAAACTATTTACAGCAAACTTCACACAACAATTACGTCAGTTCGTGTAGCAATCACGAGTTTCAACATACAATGACAATGCAAAGAAAAATCCGTTAAACAGCTGGACTTGAACCAGCAACCTCGGTAATCCGTACCACGCTCCACCAATTAAGCTATACTTAACGTTGGTGTACCTGTGTCATATTTTTATTTAGAAGACCTCTCCTCAGCGCCATCTATGATAAGCTTAATCAAGCGGCTCACCCACTACGGAACTTCTACAGTTACACATTAGTGGCAAGAGATGGAACTATTTTCTGAATCAATGAAAATAATCGAATTATTCATTTTTTATTCGAGCCGCTTGATTTAGCTGCTCATAGATGGCGCTGAAGAGAGATCTTCCAAATAAAAATATGACACAAGGCATTGAAAAATTCGTTAGGTACACCAACGTTAAGTATAGCTTAATTGGTGGAGCGTGGTACGGATTACCCGAGGTTGCTGGTTCAAGTCCAGCTGCTTAACGGATTTTTCTTTGCATTGTCATTGTATGTTGAATTTCATACTATGAATGTTTCATAAAAATAAAAACAAAAATAATCAATAAATCGATTATTTTCATTGAATCACGAGTTTAACAAACCGACTTCAACATGGAGGAGGTTCTCAATACGAAGGAATATTTTTGCTTTTTTATGTTTACCTACATTACAAAATTGGCAACAAATACGAAGCACCGAAGGGCCCGTCCATACTCTATATCATCATCATCATCATGTCAGCCGAAAGACGTCCACTGCTGGACGGCGGCCTCCCCCGCGGCTCTCCACTCTGACCGGTCTTGTGCTTTCCGCATCCACCGCGGTCCCGCGCAGGTCGTCGCTCCATTTTGTTGGAGGCTTACCGCCAGCTCGTCTCGCGGTCTATACCTACGCTATATAGGTATGTATAATTATGTCTATATCCTAAGACATCTCTCCGTCTCGCCAATCACGTAGCAATAAAACTACTGTAGATTTTATAAGTAAGTAGACTTTGGCTGACCTGCCCCATCGTGATCGGCCACTGTGTAGAGTAGCCACACTTGATGTCTTACTGTGCCCTAAGCACGACTTGTCGAATCATGCGTTACGTTACGGTTATCGTATCGAGATCGAGAAATCTCATACTAAATTTTAGTTCCAAATACGCTCACGGGCGGGCGCTGTTCCAAACGTCATACAAACTCGTTATAGTTTACTATTCGATTTTACGTGACGCAGGATTCGACAAGTCGTGCTTAGGGCACTGGTCTTACCTCGCATTGACGCAGCTTTACAGAAACTTCACTTACGTCCCGTTTTTTCTCAAGATAACGTTTTATCGCAAACGCCGGGAAGTTTCAGGAAAAAGTGATAAATTTTCCGTGAAACTTAAGGACATTGAAGGTCTGGTTTTTTAGCGATCCGACTTTCATGCGAAGTTTTGCTTCTTAGCGTTTGTCTGTTTATCTTTGGAAAGCTTAAGATTCGTTGACAAAGTCAGTGACAGATTTGAAATCGCCTTAATGATTCTCATCATCAAAATGTACCTACGGCAATAATTTGAGTATCGTTGGTTCTTTTCTATTTTCCTTGATGGCGGCCAATGTCGGTTTTTGATGACTGTCCGGTTGATTCTGCTCAGCAGCAAGGAAATAATTTAGAAAAAATATTATCGATGAATTTAAACTTCATGGAATTTGGTGGGCGAGTAGTTTGACAAAAATAGGTACTTACTACTCGATTTCGAACAGGAGCAGAATCTGTTCAGAGGCGCGAGTACGAATATTCGAATCCTTATACGCTATCGTATCGAAATCGAGAAACCTCATACTAAATTTTTGTTCCAAATACGCTCACGGGCGAGCGCTGTTCTAAACGGCATACAAATTTCTCGATAACGTTACTACTCGATTACGTTACGCAGGATTCTAAAACTCGCGCTGGACCCTTTGTTACTAAATAATAATAAAAAATGTAAATTAATAAATAAATATCATGGGACAAATTGACACCAATTGACCTATTCCCAAACTAGGCAAAGCCTGTACTATGGGTACTAGACAACGGATAAACATACTTATATAGATAGATACATACTTATATACATACGAAACATCCAAGACCCGAAAACAAATATTCGTATTCATCATACAAACATCTGCCCCGACCGGGATTCGAACCCGGGACCTCAAGCTTTATAGTCAGGGTCTCTAACCACTAGGCTATTCGGTCGTCAGGCAGATTAAAGGCAGAGTCAGCCCAGGGGTAGAGCAAGTTCGCGGGGGTATGCGTTTTGGGGAGGACTCCAATAGAGAGATCTCTCTCCAGGCAGATGTTATGCCTGGGGACCGAAGTCCAACAATTTTTAACAATGAGAATAATCGATTTATTGATTATTTTTGTTTTTATTTCTATGAAACATTCGTAGTATGAAATTCAACATACAATGACAATGCAAAGAATAACACCAGCTGCTTAACAGATTTATCTTTGCATTGTCATTGTATGTAAATTAACAATTAACAAAGAAATGAAAAGCCATTACAATTTTGTGAAAAGGCGTATTGCTTAACTCTGTAGTTTATAGAATATCGTCCCCTATTTTAATTAACAATTAACAAAGAAGTGAAAAGCCATAACAATTTAGTGAAAAGGCGTATTGCTTAACTCTGTAGTTTATAGAATATCGTCCCCTATTTTAATTAACAATTAACAAAGAAGTGAAAAGCCATTACAATTTTGTGAAAAGGCGTATTGCTTAACTCTGTAGTTTATAGAATATCGTCCCCTATTTTAATTAACAATTAACAAAGAAGTGAAAAGCCATTACAATTTTGTGAAAAGGCGTATTGCTTAACTCTGTAGTTTATAGAATATCGTCCCCTATTTTAATTAACAATTAACAAAGAAGTGAAAAGCCATAACAATTTAGTGAAAAGGCGTATTGCTTAACTCTGTAGTTTATAGAATATCGTCCCCTATTTTAATTAACAATTAACAAAGAAGTGAAAAGCCATAACAATTTAGCGAAAAGGCGTATTGCTTAACTCGGTAGTTTATAGAATATCGTCCCCTATTTTAATTAACAGTTAACAAAGAAGTGAAAAGCCATAACAATTTAGTGAAAAGGCGTATTGCTTAACTCTGTAGTTTATGGAATATCGTCCCCTATTTCCTACAGGGGGAACCTGAGCAGTAATATTGGCGTGTCAAGCACTATGCACGTACTAATAATGTCAAAAGGGCGGGCCGGAATTTCATAACGGGCTCGGACGAAGCCGCTTATTATGAATTCTGATTAAATTCGGTCGGTAAATATGATAGATACAGGAGGGGATGGAAGAGGTGAAGGTTGTAGTCATTTTTTACGTCCCACTGCTGGGCACAGGCCTCCTCTCAGAATAAGAGGGATTGGGCTATAGTTTCCACGCGGGCCCAATGCCGATTGGAAGCTTCACGCATACCATTGAATTGCTTCGCAGGAGTGTGCAGGTTTCCTCACGATGTTTTCTCGTGATAAGTTACAAACGTAAGAAATGTATGGAAATAATAACGGTTTTAAATGATTCGTGGTTATACATATAGGGAGCTCATCAAACTTTTAAGGTAATCGCGGTCAATATCCGGTTTTCATTAAGTCTAATGTACGGAAACATATTTTTTAATGACTTTCTTTTTTGTTGCGCTGATTTAGATGTTTGAGGTTTTTTACAGCTTCAAGGGATTGAAAGTTTGAGTACCTAATTGATATCGATTTCAGCTTACTGCCTCCACGATTTACAGAGAAAAAAGGCCTTAACAGACAGACCGACGGACGGACAACAAAGTGAAAGGGTTCCATTTTTCCTTTTCAAGTACAGAACCCTAAAAATGGTGTCACGTCAAGTGTTTCTTGTCGCGTCTAGAAGAGACAGTTCTATGTATTTCCTTAATTAAAGGCCACGAAACACGAGACGCGTCGTATCGTAACTGAGAACTGGTACAATTCCGATTTATTGACATACATAAATGACAGTACTATAAAATCGATAAGACAATTTATTGAATCCGGCGTTAATTTGCGGAGGTCCATATTTATGAACTAAAAACAATTACTTTGCTCACCCGCGACCACGGTCTGGTCGCGGGTGAGCAAAGTAATTGTTTTTAGTTCATAAATCGTTAAGACGTTGAGATAATACGTACACAAACGCAGCCATTTTCTCAGTGAATTAGTAAAATCGATAAGACGTTGAGATATTATGCACACCAACGCAGCCATTTTCTCACTGAATTACTGATTACCTTTTTTTTTTTCTTTATTAGTAAACAAATTTAAATTAGTAATTTCATTTGCCTATAACAGCGGGCGTAAACTCAGCAGAGTTTATCTGCCGCTGACAGTCACTCAAATTAGTTACTTAAAATTAGTTATTGTTGCGCTGTGTTACAATTTAGGTATAATGCTTTAACAGTTTTCTTGCATCTATTAGGGTTGGCACACACCCTATTATAACCTATTCTGGTTTAATGATATATATTTATTCATGGTAACTTGTGCTTTATTTTTTTTGGGCTCGTGTCTCGTCTCGAAGCTTAGTAGACTACTAGCTTATGCCCCGCGGCTTTGCCCCCGTGAAATATTTGAAAATGGGCTAGTTCCCTATCCCATTGGAATTTCGAAAAATCCCTTCTTAGTGCACCTCTAGGATAATGAAGGTATATGTTTGCCAAATTTCAAGTCTCTAGGTCCAGTGGTTTAGGCTGCGCGTTGTCTGTCAGTCAGTCGGTCGGTCAGTCAGTCACGGTACTGTTTTATAGTTAGATTAATCAACTTAAAAAAGTTAAAAAACCCCCACCATTTTCATTTCAAAGTTCAATATTTCAAAAACGGGAGAACCGATTTTAATGAAACTTGTCTAAGAACCATCTCGATTACACTAGCTTTCGACTAAAAAAAAAAACCGCATCTAAATCGGTCCATCCGTTTGGGAGCTATGATGCCACAGACAGATACACAAATACACATGTCAAACTTATAACACCCCTCTTTTTTGTCGGGGGTTAAAAACAGCTGTATTTTCTTTAGTTTTTAACCGACTTCAAAAAAAGGAGGAGGTTCTACGTTCCATTGCATGTTTTTTTTTTTTTATATGTGTGTTCATCGATTACTCCACTTGTAGACCGATTTTCATTTTTTTTTTATTTGAAAAGGTATACTCCTGAGGTGGTCCCATTGTCACCAAGTCATGATCTGATGATGGGATCCCAGGGAAATCGAGGGCAACCCTCAAATTTTACAGGCACGTACTATGTGTTTCATATATTTTCTAAGGTTATTCAAGTATATGCGTCTGGTAATCATCATTTCATGATGATGAGCTGATGATGGAAGGTACAACTCCTTAGCGGTTAGGAGTTGGAGGATAATTCTGAAAATGTTAAATCATTATTCGAAAGGGTATACTCCTGAGGTGGTCCCACTGTCACCAAGTCATGATCTGATGATGGGATCTCAGGGAAATCAAGGGCAACCCTAACATTTTAAAAGGCACGTATCATGTGTTTCATATATTTTCTAAGGCTATTCAAGTATTTGCGTCCGGTAGTCATCATCTTATGTTGATGAGCTGATGATGGAAGGTACAACTCCTTAACGGTTAGGAGTTGGAGGATAATTCTGAAAATGTTAAATCAACGTAAAATTATGAAATAGAAATCTTTTAACAAAAAAGTAAAACAGCAGAGACATGAAGTCGGTGCTTCATTCAAAGAATATTCCGCTCGCACCGTACCGACTTCATATTTCTGCTGCTTAGTGCTAGGCCATAAAACCTTAGGCTTTAGTTTCTGTTGTCCGAAATAAACGAGTTTTATTTTATTTTATTTATTTAACATTATTTTAGAGGATTATTTTACGTTTTTTTTCTAAGGTTTTTTATTTTGAAGGCGGTCTTACTTTTTTGTTATGTCGTATAATTTACAAGACAAAACACTAATAATTATTATTACTCTAGTCTAATAGCTTTGAAAAACGGGGCCTCCGTTGTTTTTGTACTTAATAAAGTGGTTTACGTACTTCTTAACTTACGTATTACAGTTACGACCTCCAAACCCTCTTGAAGGCATCATAACACACTAAATTTACACCTTCCAAAATTCAAAACTTTCTCCAATTCTTACCCTCATTTATTTAAATGAATGTTTCATTACTTTAATAATTTTACCTATTTTAGCTTTCTGAAGGGAGTGAAAATACAGTGGTATTTGATGCTGAAACACGGTTTTGATTCTAAGAATGTTTTATTACAATATGTATTCACTACTTGTTCTACTTATACTAAGTACTTTGTTGTAGTAACATAACATCCATACACGGTGTCAGATAATAAACCCTAAAATATTTCAGCAAGCGGTTAAGCAAATCTAGATAATCAGGTTTTTTTTTATAAAAATGAAACATATTACATTGGCTGTTAGCGTATAGTGTGCTTGCCCCTATTTTACCAAGTTTACAATTGTCAGTTTTCTATGACAATTCGATGCTAACTGCTGACTTGAAGAGCTTTTGTTTTAGCGCGCTTCATATTGTCGAAGAAATGTAGTTCGAATTGTCATATAAAACTGACAATTGTAAAGATGGTGAAATAGGGCCTGCTCTAGAATACAGTTGTCTTGACTCAAACATCGCACTAACATCACGCTACGTTTAACGTAACAGTAAGTTCGGCGAAGTCTGTAATTCGGTTTCGACATTCGTCTATCCAATAATTTGCGTCTCGGCGAACCCTTAGCCTGGTTTCCTTGTGTATTCCTACCAGTAGATGGTTTCCCAGAAACACAGGGGCTGCGGATGCAACGATCAGGGCTCGCTAACAGCTGTCTGCAAATGAGAACAGGACAAGCTGTGGAGAGGCGACCGTGGTTTTATTTTTATTTTTTTTCCTTGGTTGGGAAATGCACGTGCAAGCATGACAATTATAAAATATAACTAAGTTGTCGGAGCCTCAAGTGTAATCGCCGGCCAAAAAATACGTCTGGAACGCGTTTGCGTTAAAGTGTCAAATTGTAACTATGAGAATTGTTTGTTGTCGATATGTGCCACTAGTGGCGCTGCCAATTTGCCCAAGTAATTCAGACGTAAGCGCGAACTTACCAACCAGCAAAGTTACAATTCCTGTTTTCCTTGTGGTCACGCACTATTCCTTGTCGTTCAAAGCCTAAAAGATGGACACAACGAAATATCTCAATTACCTACCTCCTATGAAGCGAAGGCAATTTTATTACTTCGCTAGCTCACACCGGCACGTATTCGCAACGTAGTTTACTCAATGTAATTGAGACATTAACGAAAACGGAATCGAGTCGTTTTCTTGTGTCAAAAGTTACACTAAAGGCTCTAAGCGTCTATTGTGACCAATGACCCAAAAAAACGTCTCGATCGCCGTGATTCGCTTCATAGTAATTGAGATATTTCCTAGGAATAGTCCGTGACGACAAGCATTAGGAATTGTAACTTTGGCTGGTTGGTAAGTTGGTATTGCGTTTTTTTAACCCTCTACCAATGATACTGTAGCCGACGTGTCTTACACCACCTCATTGACGCTGCATTGGAACAGAAGTCGTTCTGATAAGAACGTTAGTAATTGACGTCTGCCAAGGAACGAGAACATTTAGCGTGCGCTCGCGTCGGGAGCTCGGGACGACTGCGGCGCGAGCCGATCTGCGCAACAGTTTTGTTCCGATACAACGGACGGACTACGGCGGACTGAGGAAACATTGGCGCTACCCGTATTTATATGCGAGCGAGGAGGCCACGCCCCATCACGCCACTTTTCGTGTATCTCTTTTAATTATATAGATTTTAAGTGAAACAGCATTTTGTATCCTCGCGCGTACACTCACTAGTTTTAAGGTAAATTATTGTTATATAAGGAATCATTTTGTAAATATATATTCATTCCATTAGAAGACTCGTACAACTTAATTAGGAGTTTTATTCCACTCTAACCATTCTCCTAAAATATTATAACAAAAGATACGTCATAAGACAATCGGAAAACATGTTCCGAACATTTTGACATTTGCGCGCAAGTTTGAACCTTATTTGAAAGAGATTGTGGCTAAAGATGCTACAATTTGTAGCATTTTCCGTGCTTCATTTTCGGGGTGCTGATGACATATCTACCTCTTTCTATATGTAATATCATTGCCCTCTACCCACTTCGTGTTATAAATTTGGCTTTGTGCATCTGTGTGTCTGTGTATCCGTCAATGTTACTGAATCTGCGTATTGCTACAAAACTAAATTTTGAGTAGTTAAGTATCAGCACTAGGTTAAAAAAATCGATGTTAATAGATGTGAGATTTATTTTAGGTTTACGTTTATTTTAGGTAGGTACCTTAAATAAACGGATCACACAAGCCCAACACGCTTCGGAACCCCCCCCCCCCTCCCATTCTTTTGGTTAAAAATATTTGGAACACAAACTTCGTTGTTAACTCCTTAGTTACTATTGTTGTTCCAAATATTCAAATTCCCGTCTAGGTGTTAGCGAAAATTTTCCCTTCCATTTGCATGTTACCGAAAACAACTACGTTAAAACTCGTACTTTAACAATGGACTAGAGTTTACTTTAGATGTAAATGTACGCTGTTTTCAAAATATTCATTTTCAGTTCGTAGCATAGATGTACCTACCCCAGTCCAAGAGTAATTATGAGACGCTCTTCGAACAGAGAACGCATGGAGTAGCATCCGGTATTTTTTTTAACAATAAATTAAAAAAACAACGTTTTTTTTTTAGTTGTTCGTTGTGACCATAAAGCAGACAGACGGGAGGTGCCTTTGACTTATCTATGCATTACAATTTTTCTGCCACTTTTTGAGGGGGACGAGGAACACACACGTACAGCACACGTCTACGCTTCTGTCAAAATTTGTTACGTTCCCACAAACGCACACAAATGCAAAAAACACGAGCACAGTCAACAGACCCTGATCATTTTGATCAGACTTGATGTTAGAGTTTTGGCAGAGGGGAAATCGCGCGTTAACATCTACATTCCTTTCCTGCTTTAAAGTTATGACTAATAGGGAAAGTATCGGAAAGATTTTTACGTAAAATATTCAATGAAGTACTTTATGTGTTTTCTGTTTTGAGACTTTTGAAAGTTTTATCTATGGCGCAGGCAAAGAAAATATTTTAAAAGTTTTTTTATGCTATTTATCTAATATTTGCTTTCCCATTCACACATTCGCTACCAAAAGTATAAGTAATCTAGAGATGGAGAGAGTCCCACGAAATGAACGGAAGGTTGTTTTTTAACGTCAAAAGTGCCCCTGTCACACTACACTCACGTAAGTAATCTCTTAAATACTAATGGCTCTAACGGCAACTAGTTTTTAAAACTTCGTTTTTTTTTTTCCAAAAAAACTAATCAACAAAAAAATATTTATAAAATCATCGAAACTGCCCACAAAATCTCATGAGAATCGGTTGAGAAATTTAAGCCGGACAAACAGCTGGACAGACGGCGGACAGACGGACACACGAAAGCACATTTGTCCAAGCTGAAACGGAGGCGCTTCGCTCGCTCAGTCAAAAACAAATTTTAATATGATAATGCGATAAAGCACAAAAGTGAAGTCAGCTTCTAAGACACCTAAAAAGCTAAATAGTCATCTGACTAGTTAGGCACATCTGTTCGACCTCAAGTGTCGAATGTAAGTACGATCCTCCCTGAAGTTTAAATCTATCTGCGAAGACTGTTTACTCAAATTTGCTTCCACAAAAACTCCCAAGATGGCAGCAAGTGGTCCCGCCCCGAGCGCGGATTGCATACAAAACTTAGCGTCCTATTAAAAAGGTAGTAACCCCCATCCAACTCTTAAAGGAAATCCTACCCTAATACGTTCCAAAAAGTACGTAAATATGTGAGATGGGACCTTTGGCCTTTGTGTTGAGTAAGTACACATGTACAACTTTGAGCACACATTTTCGAGTTGATCCAGCGAGTTGAAGCTATCAAGTAGAAGTTGAGGTTTTTACCGGTTTAGTTTATAGGTTTAGTAATAATGAATGACAGTTAAAACGTGGACGAGACAGATGTAAGCAAAATGAAGCATGTTTGTACTGTACCGGTTTTTACCGGTTTAGTTTATAGGTTTAGTAATAATGAATGACAGTTAAAACGTGGACGAGACAGATGTAAGCAAAATGAAGCATGTTTGTACTGTACCGGTTTTTACCGGTTTAGTTTATAGGTTTAGTAATAATGAATGACAGTTAAAATGAAGCATGTTTGTACTGTACCGGTTTTTAGGGTTCCGTACCACAAAATGAAAAAAACGGAACCCTTATAGAATCACTTTGTTGTTCGTCTCTCTGTTTGTCTGTCAATACCCTATTTCCCTGAAACGCGTGGAGGTAGCATGCTGAAATTAATATCAAATACTCAAGCCTGCGGTCCCTTGAAGCTGTGAAAAAATCAACCTTCTAAGTCAACGCAATCAAAAGATTCAGTCATTAAAAAGGCTATTTCCATACAAATTACCGAAAGCTGAAAACCTAAAGGGTACTTCCAGTTGTCCTAGAAACTTGAAATTTGGTATGAAGGTAGCTCTTATAGCAAAACCACTCCAAAAAGTCTCAAAATCTTAAATTTTTATGTCTATCCGTAGATTTCGCAGACCAATATAAGTTGACCCCACACTGCGTACATTTTGCTTAGGAGCACGGCTCTGCTAACACTGGACTTCATATAACACTGGGGAAAAGCGTTAAAATCTTTCTACGGAACCCTCGTGCGCGAGTCCGACTCGCACTTGGCCGGTTTCGAAAAGAAAGGAACACACGTACATCGCGTTCAACCTCTAATACAGCCTCGATCACGATGTCAACCACAGGGCCGTGTTTTATAAAGCTACAAGTTACAATTTACAAGCGGAAGTCTCATTCTATCACCTTTTATTAGAAAGAGACTTGTAAATTGTCACTTGTAGCTTTATAAAACACGGCCCTGGTTTCAAAAATCAATATATACATACCTACATATCACACCTCTTTCGCACGGGGGTAGGCAGAAACTATGGCCTGCCACTTGCTACGATCCTTACACACCTCTTTAGCCTCCTCCACATTCATACATCTCTTCATACACGCTCGCCGGTCCCGAGTACTACGCACCTGATCTTTACATCAAATCAAAAATAAAATCAAAGCATATTTTTTTATTCAGTTCTGTCCACAGTTGAATGGCTCTTTTACAAGTCCTTTTTAATGAAAATAATCGATTTATTGATTATTTTTGTTTTTATTTTTATGAAACATTCATAGAATGAAATTCAACATACAATGACAATGCAAAGAAAAATTCATTCATTCTATGAATGTTTCATAAAAATAAAAACAAAAATAATCAATAAATCGATTATTTTCATTGATTCAGAAAATAGCTCCATCTCTTGCCACTAATGCGTAACTGTAGAAGTTCCGTAGTGGGTGAGCCGCTTGATTAAGCTACTCATAGATGGCGCTGAGGAGAGATCTTCCAAATAAAATATGACACAAGGCATTGAAAAATTCGTTAGGTACACCAACGTTAAGTATAGCTTAATTGGTGGAGCGTGGTACGGATTACCGAGGTTGCTGGTTCATGTCCAGCTGCTTAACGAATTTTTCTTTGCATTGTCATTGTATGTTGAAGTCCTTTTTATTTGAGTCTAACAGCGCTTTCGGAAAGACCAAAGCCGTCCGTCGCCACAAGTGAGTTTATATACGCCCGACCTGTTCCCTTTATCTAAAGAAAAGGTGGATAAAGGGAACAGGTCGGGCGTATATAAACTCACTTGTGGCGACTGTAGTCAAGTATACATTGGACAAACCGGTCGAAGCTTTGATACTAGATTTAAAGAGCATGTCTCGTCATATAGGCATGATCATCCAGAGAAATCAAACTTTGCCAAGCATTTATTAGAAACGAATCATTTGTTGTTAGACTCAGACACGTACGAAATTTTACATTATTGTGATAAGGGTTTGCGGCTATCGGTTTTAGAACAATTGGAAATAATTAGGTACAACGACATGGGGTCTATTATTAATGAACAAGTTAATTTGGTTTCTTCGCCTTTGTTACGACTTGGTTCTAATTTTAATAATGTGTCATAGTAATAATGAGAACATGACTTCTCTTTTTACCGTACTCGGTTAAAAATAACGGGGTACCTGGCGTAGATTAAAAATAAAAATAAAAAGGGTAGTTTGGAATTCATTTCTTAAAAAAGGGTAGTTTAGGACTTACATAAAAGGGTAGTTTGGAATTTATAAAATATTAGTGGGTACGTTGGTTTTGTCATTAACTAAGTTGAGTACATGGTTTACATATGTCAGTAGTGGAAGTGGTGGCATGTTGAGCGGTTGTTGTTGTGCTTCGTAAATGGCCTCGTGGAGAGTGCCGAAACGCGTCAGCGTTTAGTATAGTGGTGGTGGTGATAGTTGGGTCTGTGTGGCATGTGTTGATTCGTGTAGCAGTGGAGGTGGAGGTGTTGCATGGAAACATACATTTGCCGCACAGATATAACTATTTGTCATTAGTGGTCGCGGGTGAGCAAAGTAATTGTTTTTTAGTTCATAAATATGGACCTCCGCAAAGTAACGCCTGATTCAATAAATTAAGTAGAATGCACTTCAAGAAACTTGTTTCACTTACAAACAAGTTACAATAGCTCGTACGTAATACGAGGGGGGGATGATAAGTAACTATCCTTAGGTATTTAAAAAGTTTTAATTGAAAAAAGAACTTTCTCATTTTTAAAAATATGTCTCTGGCTATCTCTGTTCTAAATTTGAATTTGGTGGCTTGAATATTTTATTGATTTTTTGGCATTTGAAAATACATTGTGTCTGTTGATTTTCAATATGGATAAAATTGAACAAAGAGCGGTGATTAAGTTTCTTTATATGAAGGATATGAAGGGGCTTGATATTTATGAAGAGTTAAGGAATGTTTTGGGTGAATGTGTTCTTTCTTACGCCACAGTAAAAAACTGGGTGGCTGAGTTTAAACGCGGCCGTACAAGTGTCCAAGATGAAGCCCGCCCCGGACGTCCAAAAATCGTCACCACTCCGGAAATGGTGTCCAAAGTACATGATGTAGTTTTAGCAGATCGACGATTGAAGCTATGTGAAATAGCTGACACTACAGGTATTTCGAAAGATGAAAAATGAATATGAAAAAGTTATCCGCCCGTTGGGTGCCGCGTTTATTATCTTTTAGATAAGCTTTATCAATGTATTCAGCAAAACGATCAGGTTTAGCGAAAAAAAAAATCATCTTCCATCAAGACAACGCAAGGGTTCACACTTCTGTTAAGGCTATGGCAAAAATCAACGAATTGAACTATGATTTGCTGCACCACCCACCTTATTCGCCTGATCTAGCATCATCACACTTCCACCTTTTCCCCAAGCTAAAAAATTTTTTGGGTGGACAGAAGTTTGCCACAAATGATGAAGTTATAGCCGCCGTAGAAGAGTATTTTGCCGGTCTTGAAAGAAGTCATTTTATGGAGGGCATTACAGCTTTAGAACGAAGATGGAACAAGTGCTTAGAGGTACATGGAGAGTATGTTGAAAAATAAAATCTGTTTTATCACGCCAACCTAAGTATTTTTATATTAGGCTAGTTACTTATCATCCCGCCCTTAGATAACCACAAATGAATTAATGTAAAGAAAACTCACTACACTGGCCGCCAGTCCATCTTTTTAATTACTCAGATAAATAAAATAATGAATTATGTCAATTCATAAATAATATTTAAGTCACTATCTTATATAAAGATAAGATAATTTTGCTTTAATGTCGGCAAAGCGCCTCATAATAATATTTCTGGTTAAAAATATTTTTATCTTAATTTCTTAGGATCCTTTACGCATCAAAGGCTGAAAATTAATGAACTGGAAAGGTTCACCTTTAATCTTATCTCTTTACGCTTATTTAAGTAATTTAAATGTACTATCAAAATTTCGAGGCTTAAGAGAATCATCGTCATCATTGGCTTGTTTCATCTATGGATGGATTAAGCTGCGTCCATAACAGTACGGCGCTTACACACATGGCTTGTAAGGCCAATACGGGAGCAACAGCTACGACCGCAGGTGACAAATAAGTCCGGTCGTGCCCAACGATCAATCGGGTCAATCAACTTTTTATTGCCACTCGTTGCCGTGGAGATGTCCCCTGGGTAAATTGTCTAAAATAAAATTTTCTAAGACACCACTCCATCAAACGTTAGGATTTTCAATAGTGGTAATTCCTTCAAGCTTCATCTCCTAAGCAAGCAAATCCTGACTTTCGGGCGAGAGGCGCCTTAGAAAATCTTATTTTAGACGAGTTACCCAGGGGACATCTCCATGGCAACGAGTGGCAATAAAAAGTTCACTGACCCACATAATTATAAGAGGGAGAGCAGCGCGCAGCGAGCAGCGTCTGTGGCATCATAGCACCCAAACGGATGAACCGATTTTAATGTGGTTTTTTTAGAGGAAGCTAGATTAATAGAGATTGGTTCTTAGCTAAGTTTCATTAAAATCGGTTCACCCGTTTGTGAAATATTAAGCTTTTGGTCGTGTACTCCAATGGTCCTTCTGCATTTACCTGCATAATTATATTTATTCAAAAAAATAAGGATAAATCTACGTATTCACCAAAAATACGGATAAACAAAAATTTTAATTTAAAAAATAAGAGATAAGAGAACAGAAAAGAAAATAGTGTCTGTTTGTGTGTGTGTGCGAGTAGTAATCATATCATGGGACAATTTTCACCAATTAACCTAGTCCCAAACTAGCCAAAGCCTGTACTATGGGTACTAGACAACGGATAAACACAAACATACTCATATAGATAAAATACATACTTACATAATACATATTAAACATCCAAGACCCGAGAGCAAACATTCGTATTCCGGGGATTGAACCCGGGTCCTCAAGCTTCATAGTAAGGGTCTCTAACCACTAGGCTATCCACTATAGTGTATGCGACTTCAGAGTGGGAATCAGAGCTTGCTTTGTTCATGTATTTATTTATTTAGTTATTAATTGGTCAAGTCATGTACATATACATAAAGATGTTACATTGGTATAATAAGTCAGTCCATGACGCCCTGTAAGGGCACGCAATAATAATTAAAACTAAGTTTATCATTAAATTCTGTTGAGATTATGATTATAAAATTACATTAAAATATTGGCATGCATTGATATTATCAAATTTTCTGTTACTATTCTATGTTGGAGCTATTAAAATGTGATGTTTTAAATAATAATTATACTGTATTATGTCAAAATAAATAAATTTGGGAATTCATAATTATTCATTATTTAATTGTCAATGTATGTGATTGTATATGAGAGAGACTTTCCATCACCGCTCGTTATCACTATTTAATCATCATCATCATCTTTCCATCACCGCTCGACATCACTATTTAATTATCATCATCATCTTTCCATCACCGCTCGTCTTCACTATTTAATTATCATCATCATCTTTCCATCACCGCTCGTCATCACTATTTAATTATCATCATCATCTTTCCATCACCGCTCGTCATCACTATTTAATTATCATCATCATCTTTCCATCACCGCTCGTCATCACTATTTAATTATCATCATCATCTTTCCATCACCGCTCGTCATCACCATTATCATCATCACCAGCCTTTTTTACGTCTATTGCTACCTTTCATTTTCTTTGTAACTTTCAATGTTTTGTTTGTTATGTTGTGCTCAATAAAGAAGTTCTTGTATTGTATTGTATTGTATTGTAAAGAATGACACTACCGATCCTAGCGGATTTTGAACTCACGATAACTCTAATTTTTTTTAATACACGACAAGGAACCCAAACCAGCAAGTGGGTCACCTGATGGTAAGTGATCACCGCTGCCCATAAAATTCAAAATTCAAAATTCAAAGTTGTGTTCATCGAATATGAGTCCACCAGCGCTTTCGGTAAGATCACGATTGCCAAGCAGAATGCACCGCTAGAAACTTGGCATAGACATCCACAACCGCGGGGGGTTTGCAGATCTATGCGTTGCCAACCTAGAGAGCCTAAAAAAGCTATCTTAAAGCATAAGAATAAATAATAGCATAGTAGACCGGAATCTCTTTTTGACAGAGTCCAAAACGCCGCCATTTATATACCTACTTCCCCCTTCACGTCGTTACACCCCTCTGTCGTCATGGCGTGTTGCTAGGGTTGGTTGCTGTTAAATGTTACTTAGGTACGTCTAAAGATAATATCGCTAAAATATAAGTTTTTCTTTACTTTGAAACCATTATTTTTATTCTAGTTTTACAAAATATGAGATCTATAAATCATTACGTAGGTCTACATAATAGATACTTCTAAATAAGAAGTTATTATAAGTGCCACACCAAATGAAGCCATTTAAGGTGATTTAAGTAAGTATTACTTATCTACAAGTATAAAATAAAATACATACAGGCTCACGTAAAACTATTACAATCAAATTATAAACAACCAAACGCGTGTGCGGTGACGCCGGCCGTGACAGTCTGACTGAGTAGTCTGTTTAACGAATACTCAAATTCGTGACCTTGAGCCCGTCCGGAGCGGGAGTTTCCGTTCTACTTTGTTATTATTTATTCTTATGCTTAAAGTAAAATCCCACTAGCTAAGACGAAATGCCTCTTGGGGCCGCAATTCCCGGGGCAGTCTTACTCCCCACAGTGGGCCACCAATGCAACCATTTTTTTCATTCACTGTGGATAACGAATCGGATTTCACTGCGCAAATAAAGATCAACGTTACACAATAACAAAGTATAATTATATCCGTTTGGTAAACATAAAACTCAGATGAAAGCTTTCTGAAACTTGCCTAAGCTCTGTCGGCAAAGCCTCTACGTCAACAGATAGCCTGATAAAAGCTCGGGGAAGGGATAAGTCGACCGACTTAGCAACTAGTTGGTCGACCGGTCGGATGCGTAGCTCAAAATGAGTTTCTGTTCGAAGTGAAGTAACTGCTTTTTTTTTGCCGGCTTCTAAACCGAAGGTCTAAAATACGAAAAAAATTACAAAGGTACCTTAATAAAGAAAGAAAGATAGTTTTAGAAGGCATTTTATATTCAAATACACACAATCTTTCACTCTCAAGGAAATACCTAAATACTGTCAATTAATTACAGTTTTTGAGTTATTGCCGAAAACTGCGCTTCTCAACAAAATAAATATCATGGGACAATTTGAAACCAATTGACCTAGTCCCAAACTAGGCAAAGCCTATGGGTACTAGACAACGGATAAACATACTTAGTTTATATAGATAAATACATACTTATAAACATATTAAACATCCAAGACCCGAGAACAAATATTCGTATTCATCATACAAACATCTGCCCCGACCGGGATTCGAACCCGGGACCTCGAGCTTCATAGTCAGGGTCGCTAAACACTAGGCTATCCGGTCGTCAAAAAGGACGTAAACGCCATGAAGACACGCCCTTTTCATCGGTATTGCATTTCTTTGTAGTAACGGTTACGGAACCCTACACTAGGCATGGCTTGACATGATTTTGCCCATTTTTTGTCAATAATTTGTCAGTGAAATCCCGGTGGGCTGGTCAGGATCATCTCCGTAGGTGGGAACTCTTCAATGGTTAACGGTATATACTTGAAGATGCGTTGCCAACCTAGAGAGCTAAAGATATAACCTAACCAACTTAAAAAGTTGAAAAACCCCCGACATTGTCATTTCAAAGTTCAATATTTCAAAAACGGGTAAACCGATTTTAATGAAACTTAGCTAAGAACCATCTCGATTGAACTAGCTTTCGATTGAAAGAAACCTCATTGATATCGGTCCACCCGTTTGGGAGCTATGATGCCACAGACAGATACACAGATACACATGTCAAACTTATAACACCGCTCTTTTTCGTCGGTGTTAAAAATGCCTCTTGTGCCCGTAATTACACCGGCTCTCTCCACACCGGAGCACAACAGTACAAGCACTGCTACTTAGCGGCAGGATCAAGAGCAAGTATGATGGCAGTAGTAAAAGCAATCCGGACGGACCTCGCACAAGGTCCTACCACCCACAAAAATGTTTATTTTACCAGAAAAAAATATTTCATATGACCGAGTCCCTTCTTAGTTTCACGTTAATACCCCTTTGTTTCTTTTTTCATACGGCAAATGTTTTTTCCGCCCGAATTAAAGTGCCGATACCCATGTAATTTTCCATTCGTAAAACCTGTCAAGTGGCGAAATTGAATTCCTGGATGTGTATTGCCAAACTGAATATATAAATGGATAAAATTCACCGTGTAGTTATGTTTAAAAATGAGTTGACAAACCGAAAGCGCTGGTAGACTAAAAAAAAAATATGTGTAAAAGAGCATTCAACTGCCTATTTGCTGGATAAAATTTTGAATTTTGAAGGTCTAGATAAACCTTAGCAACTTAGACAAGTTGGAAAACCCAAGACATCGTCATTTCAAAGTTCAATATTTCACATTCAAATTCAAATTCAAAATTTTATTCAGCAAATAGGCAGTTGAATGCTCTTTTACACGTCATTTTTTTGAGTCTACCAGCGCTTTCGGAAAGACCATGATTGCCAAGAATGTGCAGCAAGAAACTTGGCACAAAGTCATTTTTTCTAAAAACAAGTTACATTAGCTCTTACAATACGTAACCACAGACAAATTACACAAAGAAACCTCACTCTGTCATTAAAAGATTAAGAGAGAAAAAAAACCGCATTTTAGAAACAAGTGTAAAAAGTAATTATTAGAACAGCAAAACCAGAACACTACTTTACTGGCACGTTTTAATTGAGCAGGAGATGTATAGGGTCTCCAGGTCAAATATCTGTGAAAATTTTAATTACAAAGGGATATTCAAAAACGGGAACCGATTTTAATGAAACTTAGCTAACAACTATCTCGATTAAACTAGCTTTTGATAAAAAAAATTGGTCCATCCATTTGGAAACTATAATGCCACAGAGACATACTCAAAACAACAGACACACAGATACACAGGTCAAACTTATAACACCCCTCTTTTTCGTCGGGGTTTAAAAGATAAATATGCCAAGAGCAAAATTTGTTATTTTTAGGGTTTCGTACCTCAAAAGGTAAACAGAACCCTCGAGGATCACTTCGTTGTCCGTCCTTTGCATTTACCTCTCATTCATTAAGTATGTCTAATGCAATTTACCGGGAATCATTAAAAACTTTTACTACAACCATCTGGTTAGTTCAGACAACTAGGCTGCCAAGGTTTTTTTTATTAAACTCGCACCGCGTATTACCAGATAAATCAGAGTAGGAAAATTGATTCAGGTTTTGAACCATTAAATTAAGAAAAAATGGTTACAATGCAACTGTGCCCTAAGCACGACTAGTAAAATCGAATAGTAAACTATAACGAGTTTGTATGACGTTTGGAACAGCGCCCGCCCGTGAGCGTATTTGGAACTAAAATTTAATATGAGATTTCTCGATCTCGATACGATAACCGTAACGTAACGCAAGATTCGACAAGTCGTGCTCAGGGCACTGAACTCATATCCAATCTATAGAGGTAGAACGGAGACTAACCAAGTTAAGTTTAACTTAGATTGTGATTCTGTTAGAAGCCGAAGTTAGTTCAAACATGACGGTAGAGTTATACGAGTTAAAAGTTTTACTGTGATTTTTTCGAGCTATGTAGAACTAGCAATGGTCGGAATACGATAATAACCTAACCAACTTAGAAAAGTTGAAAAACCCCCGACATTGTCATTTCAAAGTTCATTATTTCCAAAACGTGTTTACCAATTTTAATGAAACTTATTTAAGAATCATCTCGAATAAACTAACTTTCGACTAAAAAAAACCGCATCGAAATCGATCCATTCGTTTGGGATCTATGATATGGGAGCTATCATGCCACAGACAGATAAACAGATCGACTTTATAACACCCCTCTTTTTCGTCGTGGGTTAAAAACGGGCAATGAAATTGCTCGATTCCCGGCAATATTTCTTAAATTATAACGTCACGACGACACCAAACAATTTACTACTTACCCCAAAGTTGTTCCATACACTATAGTGCCATATCGTATTTACTTTTGGATGCGTGAAATAAATCGGAGCAACAAAAAGCAATACAGTCGCGTTTTTCTCCAAATTGCTCCTGAGTCCCACTAATTGACAACAATATTTTTCACACCTGGAAATTAATTTGGGTATCGAAAGGGCTTTACCTCCTGAACACACCACTATGTTTATTAAAAAATAATATTACTTATTTTTTTAAATACAAGAGAATAAAATAAAATTACCAATTCTACCAAAACTACTCAAGAATGGGTGTAATACCTTTGCTTTTTTCAAACAAACCACAAACACAACAATAATTTGACATGACACATATTATGTTTGACAATGTCAGATTTGACATCTTGGGTTTTGTTTTTTTGATCGTGACAAGACAAAGGCAATTGATTCATCCTAGCGTAGTTTCGGAGTTACGTCCTTTTGGAATAAGTACCTTTTAATAAATTAATAATAAATTAATTACAAATCCTAATGAAAATTTAAAATCGTAGGTTTGCTCCTCTTTCAAAGTAGATTGCAGACAATAAATCAGATTATAGTCTCAAAAATATGAAATGTTGTCAATTGCTCCAGATTGATCCTTCACGGCTGACTGGCAATTGTTTTGTCTTCGAGAGCAAAGCCTTTTCCTTTCACTTAATTATTTCCAAGTAAGTAGGATTTTATCTATTTTAAATCATAAATAAAGTTATTTAGGTACGCGTCAGCGCAACCGGTTCCTAACTCTACCTGTTAAACTGTGTACTTTTCGTTTCTAGCTATCAGTTCGAACTTCGTAAGTGGCTGTAACTGATATTGGTTCACCACTTTTCATCATTTATTCATGTGTTTCTAGCTCTTTCTTAATTGATTTTACAACTTCTAAGGAGTTTTGAGATTTAGTCATTTAATGAAACCAACTGGTCACTGACTTATAAGTCTAGTGGAGCCCGATAACGTTTCGGACTAATCCCAATGGAAGCGCTCGCCTCGGCAGCAGCGAATTTTTGAAAATTTGAGCTTAGGCGCGGAGAAAAGCTTTACCCAGCAGTAAGATTATAGAGGTTTTTAAATTTTGGCTTCACTGGAGCTGCCGTAGTCATATCACTTTGACAAAAATAATGTGTAAATTTACTGTTTAGCCGAGCGAGTTTTTTTATTGATAGAGGGAGGCAAACGAGCAAGCGTGTCACCTGATGGTTAGCCCACCACCGCCACCCATGAGAACCAGCAACCCCAACAGAGTCACTGATCCGTTGCTGGCATTAAAGGAGGAAAGGGGATTGAGGAAAAGGGGGAATTAAGCGTGGGAATATGATAACTTACTCGAAATTAAGAATAGAGAAAGCTTAAAACAGTACAGTAGGGTATTAATTCAGGTCAAGTAAAGCAATACACTAATATGTGCTTAGGCGGCCAAGTAATACAGGGTTTAGCGCTACTTTCATAAATAAATAAATATCGTGGGACAAATTGACACCAATTGACCTAGTCCCAAACTAGGCAAAGCCTGTACTATGGGTACTAGACAACGGATTAACCTACTTATATAGATAAATATATACTTATATACATATTAAACATCCAAGACCCGAGAACAAATATTCGTATTCATCATACAAACATCTGCCCCGACCGGGATTCGTACCCGGTACCTCAAGCTTCATAGTCAGGGTCTCTAACCACTAGGCTAAATATGTATAATGTTCGATTATGTATATTTGTGTGTTGATGATGGGGTCAGAAGGTTCTCGAATGGCGTCCGCGGACCGGGAGACGAGCTGTCGGTAGGCCTCCAATAAGACGGAGCGACGACCTGGTAAAGATCGCGGGACCGCGGTGGATGCGGAAAGCATAAGACCGGTCTGAGTGGAAATCCTTGGAGGAGGCCTATGTCCAGCAGTGGACGCCTTTCGGCTGATATGATGATGACGATGATGTGTATTTCGCGGTCGCTACCCCGTATAATGCGAAAGTGTCGATTGGCTAGTATTAATAACTGTATACTTGATATTTTCGATCTCAGGCCGTACCCAAACGTAAGCGATAAATAGTGCAAGAGATAGACGACTGGAAATGAACTAAAGTGTTAATGACCCTATGTATGTAAGTATTTTTATCCGTTATCTATTACCCATAGGCTTTGCCCAGTTTGGGATTAGGTGAATTGGTGTCAATTGTCCCGTGACATTTATTTAAGTATAAGACTCTGCTCTCTTCATCACTGGACGCCATCTTCATCATGAACGTAATAAAAGGTATCTTATTTGCAGGACACAGTAGGTAACAAAAGTATTAGGGGAATTCATCATACATTGACAATGCACAAATATATTAGTTAAGCAGCTGAATTTAAATCAGCAATCTTAATAATCTAATCTGTACCACGTTCCACAAAATACAATCAAAATCCAGCTCAAATCCAACCAGCCAAATCAAATGTATCAATTCCAGCTGGTTAACAATTTTTTCTATGCATTATTACTGTAAAGTATGTCGAATTTCATCATAATTATTATGTGTGTTTTTAATGTCGGAAATAAAAACAAAAATAGGTAATCATCAAATTCGATTATTTCGCTCGATTAGGGTTTTTTGTATTAAAATACAGCAGCAGTTGTTACGTACTGTTCTCTTTCAATATTTTAGTTGGACATAATAAACAAACGTTACTAAACAGCAGTGCTTGCTCTGAAAATAATAGGCACAATGGGTATTTCATCTCAGCCCTCTAGGATGGCAACACATCTGCAATCATTCTGGTATTGCAATAACTGCCTTCTTTTTAACTCCCGACGAAAATGAGGGGTGTTATAAGTTTGACTTGTGTATGTCTGTGTCATCATAGATCATCATAGGTATATACTTTTTTCAACTTTGACCCACATTCTCCTGCCAATGGCTCTTACACTATGTTATTGTACTGACTATCACGCACACCCCTCACGTATAGTTTCCGAACAACGTATTGAATTTCGGTCACGTAAAATCTTTGTGTTTCCTCATATCGCCGTACTGGGTTCCGTCAAATTAAATTTTGACATGTCCACTGAAGCATCTATTATGGAAAGAAATTTCATAGACCATCACACGCAACTCCATCAAATAGGTATGACCAATATTCAATTTCTAAAAAAAAAACATTGAAAACCAGAAAAGCGAAAACTAGAGAAGCATAGCTGTTGGCAAATGGCAGTTGGCGGGGCACATTGCTCGAAGAACTGATGGCCGTTGGGGCCGTAAGGTTCTAGAATGGTGACCGCGTACCCTGAGGCGGAGTGTTGGTACTGTTGTTGCCTCCCGTAAGGTGGACGGACTATCTGGTAAAGGTTGCGGGAAGCCATTGGCTGCGGGTAGCACAAGACCGATCGTCGTGGAGATCCTTGGGAAAGGCCTGTGTCCAGCAGTGGACTCCCTCTGGCTGATTATGATGACGATGATGATGATTATACAGTCTTTTATACAGTCTTTTCAGAAAATTACCGGAAACAACATGCGGCTTAATGTTAATAAAAAAAATTATGATAAACTTTTTGATCTGCATTTCGTGATCCAAAACTGAGTGGCATTTTAATCAAGAAATTTGATCGGAAATTGCTTCTGACTTTAAATTTGAAGGAGTTTATAAGGAAAATCCGTTGCAAGTTACAAGTTGCTGATGATATTTTTAGAAAGATCAAAATACAAAAGTTTTGTTCAGAGTAAAACAGGGATAAATAGGCACTATATTCACTAAAAGGATTATTAAAAAGGCATCTCTATACGTAAGCACTTTTACCGACTTTATATTTTGTGCTCGGCCATAAAACTTAATGGTTTGTTGTCGATACGTGCCACTAGTAGCGCTGCCCATTTGCCTATAGCATCTAATTCATACGTAAACGCGAACGCGATCGAGATGTTTTTTTTGCCGTTGATTGCACTAGAAGCTAAGGTCATGCGTCCATGCCACTTCGATCTTCTCTTTATTAATTCTGGGGTCAAAGCTGTCAAACAAATGACAGCCTGCGCAAAATCCTGCCACATCGTGTCGCCTCTCGTTCGTTTTCCACTTATAGGAGGGAGATGGAAACACAAACTTTTGGCAAATACGGCTCACAAGTCCTGCGGAACCCTAAAAACTGGCCACAACTCCGCTTCTCGCTCTCGTGTTTGCTTATCGGGCTTAGCCGAAGGACCGAGATCAGTGATTCCGGCAGGAAATTATGTGACTATACCGACAAATAATATAACCGAGTTATGAGCTCTGTTCACGGCTAAATAAATACGTTTTCGTTAGGTCAATGCGCTTCAAATGGGGAAGTAAAATGTAATAGATAGGTATGACGATATTTGGACGTAGTTACATGCATTGCATGCCGGTGGTAGGACCTTGTGCAAGGTCCGTCCGGATCGCTACCACCATCTTACTCGCTAATCCTGCCGCTAAGCAGCAGTGCTTGCACTGTTGTGTTCCGGTGTGGAGAGTAAGACAGCCGGTGTAGTTACGGGCACAAGAGGCATTTCATCTTAGCTCTCTAGGTTGGCAACGCATCTGCAAACTCTCCGGGGTTGCCGGTGTCTATGGGCAGTGGTGATCACTTACCATCAGGTAACCCACTTGCTCGTTTGCCTTCCTCGTCGTATAAAAATAAAAAATCATGGACACGGGCAATCTGACGAACCGAAAGTAGATACGAGTACTAATGTTCTATATTCTATTTTCCTTGATGGCGGCCAAGTGGCTTGGGCCAATGTCAGATTTTGATGACTGTTCGATTGATTCTGCTCCGGAACGTCAACAGTACTAATGTTACGCAGACCGTTAGCTATTTTGACACTCGTCATCGGATTGAAATGTCAGTTTTTGTACGACTTTGACAGCTCCAGCTGTTTTTGATAAGTACCAATAGTCAGCCCATTCAAAATGAACACGATGCTGATTGCGAGCGAGTTAGACAATAAGTACCAATAGTCAGCCCATTCAAAATGAACACGATGCTGATTGCGAGCGAGTTAGACAATAAGTACCAATAGTCAGCCCATTTAAAATGAACACGATGCTGATTGCGAGCGAGTTAGACAATAAGTACCAATAGTCAACCCATTCAAAATGAACACGATGCTGATTGCGAGCGAGTTAGACAACAAGCATGCTGGTCTTGTTGGGAACTCGTCAAACCTTTAAGAACGGGATATTGACCGCGATAACCTTATGGTTATCGCGGTCAATATCCCGTTCTCATTATGTCTAGTGTAAGAATGTTTTAATTTGGGATAGATATTTACCGTTTTGGCGATTTATTATCATAATGATGGAGTGATCTGAGTTTTGAAAGTTAAAGTTCTTGTCTCTAAGTTGAAAACAGAAGATACAAGTCCGCGATGAAACTGAGCGTGTTAAGGCTAAGTCCGACTCTTAATAGTTTGCCAATTTTCACACTCATAAAGCTATAGATCCTTATCTTGTAAATATTTGATAGCCCAGGTTTTTTCATAGTCAAAGTTCATCGGAAATCTCCTTTACGGCAGCTAAAACTTTAATTTAAAACTTTTATGAATCCTGACGCTGCTGAGAACTTCTCGAAACGAGTAAGTTCAATATTTCGTGACGGAATCGCCACTTTTTTGAAACGCGAGACGCTAACTAGGAAAGAGGGAGTATTTTTTTTTAATCTCACCCAGTGACTAAATTCACAGATTTTGGATCTCACCGGTGACTAAAATTCTCATGCGTATGATATCAAATACGAATGCCCCTACCCACTTTGTAAACGAGATTACTGAGTGACTTCTTGATCACTGGCAGTGACAGCTAACCTCAATCTCCTATGTTGACATGCTTGTCTATGACATAAACGCAAATTAGCTGCATGTTAGTAGACGGGTATAACTTTCAAAAACAAGGATTTAAAAATCGACCTCCTGGTCACACCTGTAAAATCACCATTCGAAAATGTAGAAAAACTGACATGAATCGAAAATATGAGTTTAGTGTCAATTAAAAAAAATCGATCTAAGTACGAAACGTCAGCTCGATATATGTTTGTTGGTTGGTTTTTAATGCCTGTGGCTTCTGAACCCATCTTAGAGTACTTATAATGTGTGTAGATAAAGTTTGATGTACCTATGCAACTCTACATGATTGGGCCTTAAAACACTCATTATGTAACAGTTGCCTAAACTACTATTGTCGTATACCATTCGTTCGCCAGCCCTGATACAGGCCCTTGGACGTATTTGACAAAAAAAATCGTGTCACCTCTCTTTCGTTTGTCACCCGAGGAACAGAGATAGAATGATGATGGGTGTTTTTTTATTTATGTATACATTTGGTAAGTACGGCCAAGGCTGCCAGAATGAGATAGTGCAACAGAACTTTGGCTTAATTCTAGTACGAGCAACGAATGCTTTTCGACCGAGGATCGTTTGAGCAATCAGCCCGCACGCGGCCTCAATTAGGTACTGCTCTCGTACGAGACACAATAGTCACAGTTAGAAAACAGTAGCCTTTTTTAACCTGAAAAGAGGGATGTTACTTTGCGGAGGTCCGTATTCTCTTTTTTTATACGACAAGGAAGGCAAACGAGTGGGTCAAGTGATGGTAAGTGATCACCACTGCCGGCTGCCCCACCACGACCCCGGCGGGTTTGCAAATGCGTTGCCAACCTAGAGAGCTAAGACAAAATGCCTCTTGTGCCCGTAATTACGCCAGCTGTCTTACTCTCCACAGCGGAACACAACAGCGCAAGCACTGCTGCTTAGCGAGTAAAATGGTGGTAGCGATCAGGACTGACCTCGCACAAGGTCCTACCACCCGCAAGCTAAGAAAATAACAAAACGAAAGGGAAAAATCTGAATAAAAAGCGGCCCATCTCTTTTTAGGAGTTATGACACATACCTGCCCAAATACACAGACGTGTGGGTTAAGCTTATACCTGACACCTCTCTTTTTCGTCGAGGGTTAAAGACGAGCAAGTCCCCCCATTTCACCAACTTTACAATTGTCAGTTTTCAATGACAAATCGGTGTCAACTGCTGACTTGAAGAGCTTTTGTTTTAGCGAGCTTCATATTGTCAAAGAAATGTAGTTCAAATAGTCGTATAAAACTGACAATTGAAAAGATGGTGAAATAGGAGACAGGCTGGGGAGCGCTGATCCACACTTTCCACCAGGTGGGATAGAGGTCACACACCGTTCACTTTTGCGAAAAAAATTTTTTTTTTAAATTTTTCAAAGGGATATAAAATATTACATTATTTACTACTGTTGCTACTGTCAACATCAGTGTACCGCGGTGTCGCAGTTGATATTTGTGCCATTTGTTATACCAGCATGAGCGCAAAAGGAATTTGACGCGAAAGAGTTTTACGTTCAAACGACTGATTTGGGAATACATTCCCTTACTTTCAGACCGTTATATTCACTATTACAGCAATATTCGGATACTCCCGTCGGGGCGCCGTGATCGGAATAAATCTTACAGACTTTGACTACAAGTGCCACTTTGTGTAGCAGATGAGGCTACAATTTAGTTTCGCCGTTCGCCTGTGACTGCAAACTTTCAGTTAGTATTAGAAAGTGGACTTACATACTCCCACTCTGTCACTCGACCATCACCGACAAATATGAAGTCGGTGGTTCAATCAAAGAGTATTCTGCTCTCACCGCACCACTTCATCTGTGCTAGGCCATAAAACTCATGGCTTTAGAGGATTATTATGGATTATTATAAGGTTTTTTCGAAGGCGGTCTTATTCTTTATGTTTTTTTTTATATTGTCACCTTTTTTCTTCTCTTAATGGTTATTCTGCTATTCTGAAAAACCCACGACATTGTCTTATCAAAGTTCAATATTTCAAAAACGGGTGAACCGATTTTAATGAAAATTAGCTAAGAACCATCTCGATTAAACTAGCTTTCGATTGAAAAAACCGCATCGAAATAGATCCAACCGTTCGAAAGCTACGATGCCAGAAACACACGTCAAAATCAAAATCAAAATCAAAATTTTATTCAGCAAATAGGCAGTTGAATGCTCTTTTACACGTCATTTTTTTGAGTCTACCAGCGCTTTCGGAAATACCATGATTGCCAAGAAGAATGCGCCGCAAGAAACTTGGCACAAAGTCATTTTTTCTAAAAACAAGTTACATTAGCTCTTACAATACGTAACCACAGACAAATTACACAAAGAAACCTCACTCTGTCATTAAAAGATTAACACCCCTCTTTTTCGTCGGGGGTTAAAACTATCAGTTTCTGTTCAATCAAAACAGTATACGCTAGAATTTTCCCACGCTTTCCGTATTTCCTTACAGAAAGAGCAATGCAGCTCGTTACCAATTCAAACCTCCCGATTTCGTTCTTTTTAACATGGCACGGCCGCGGCAAAGACGGAGAAACTCGGGGTAACTCAATCCGATATTCTGTTTGTTTATTTGCATCTTAATGTTTGTTTTGTATCGGTTCAGCTGACTTTTGATTAGCCTTTTACGGTTGAAAACCGGTTGGTGATCGGTAAGAAATTCATCATCATTGCATCATTATCTGTATAAGATGGTTTAGTTTATTTGTATACCACTAGATGTCGCTGTTCCGTTTACCTGACATCCTGAATGACGCTATCGTTTGGTCGGTTCAAAAACTATAAGTAGTTATGTTGTTTTGAAAGGGTTTGTAAACAAGGGTAATTAATTTGCTGTTACCGCGAGTCACTTTCTCGTACATTTCATCTAGTCTCTTTTCGTCCCACTGCTGGGCACAGGCTTCCTCTCTAGGGACGAAAATGAAGCTTTTCATTATTGCCTTATACAGGATAGGTATTAAAAAAAAGATCTTCATCTACATAATTTTTCTTTTTAAAACCGTCTGTTGTGTAAAAAATAAAGTGGTGTAATTCCTTTTTTCAATCTCCTGATGTTATAAAAAAAAAATATCGACCCCACCAAAACTGCCTTATGCAAAAAGAGGAAAAAAATATCGTTGTCCACAGCTGTAAGTAGGTACAGTCGAGGAAATTAATTCCTGACCCACCATAGAACATTATCACAGTCATAACGATTTTCCTTGTCAAGCTATGCGATGTCTCTATGACGCTTACTGTGAAAAGGTGCCATGGTGGGTCAGGAATTAATTTTCTCGACTAAAACGACAAACTAAAAACACAGTTCTACTTTAAGCAAGATTTGGACTTAGCGAAAAACGGTTTTCCCAACGTCCAGATTCTAGAGACCAGATATTTTATGAAATGGGTATACCTAAACATCTACTCATGATTTACCAACTACGATGACTCTTATTGCAACAGCCTTAGTCACGAGCAGACAGAGACCAGAAATAATGTTTTGACAGAACTCGATTACATGCTATTTGGAAGCAGACTATGCGACGGATCAGCGATTCTAAATAATGCTTGAGCGAGCCGGCCGCTCGGTTCGCTTCAGTAGTGATGTACTACTCTGGCATCGACGTTTATTGAATAAATATTGTACCCGCGACTTCTTCTGTTCTGCGTAGTTCTGTTAAAGCTGTCCCACGCTGTAGCTGTGTAACGGACTAGTGACTCCCTTGGGGTTGCTGGTTCTCATGGGTGGCGGTGATCGCATACCATCAGGTGACCCACTTGCTCGTTTGCCTCCCTCTTTCAATATAATATAAATACAGCAACTATGCATTTGTGATTTGTGACAGATTATCAGGGGTATATTAAGCTATCTCCATTCCAAATTTAATCCAAATTTATCCAGCCGTTTTTTGTGATTGAATAACAAACATTCAAACATCTAAACATACAAATTTTCCCGTTTACAAAATTAGTCAAAAGGGGTTCTCAAGTTGTAAACTCATTGTTAAATTCTTCGTCAAAGTAGAAATTTCCAGGATGCTTTGGACGGAAATAAATTCACGATGCGACCTTTGCCTCTGCGCTGCGTACAAACGCGATACACACGCGTATACACAATGCACACAAGTACATGTGCTAACGCAGAAGCGGATTATCCTTAAGGCCACTAGAGAGACAATAAGGTAGCCTAGGGCGCTCTCGACATTTAGTCTCTCTAAACGTATATTTTTTCCACAATTATGGCTTATCAAAAAAGAGAAAATTGAGTTTCTCAATTTTATTAAATTTTGTGTACAAACTGTATACGAGGGAGTACTTCGGCCTCTAATGAAAAAGGAAGGAAAACGAAACACCGTTAAGATTTAACAGCAAAATTAATTTCGTTTATTCTCATTCTCAATTCTGACCTAAAATTAGTACCTACTACTTATTCAATGAAAATAATCGATTTATTGATTATTTTTGTTTTTACTTTTATGAAACATTCATAGAATGAAATTCAACATACAATGAGAATGCAAAGAAAATTTTTTTTTTTTTTTTTTTGAATTTTTCTTTGCATTGTCATTGTATGTTACCTACTACTTATTGTTTATTGTTTCTCGAGCGATCAAACGACAGCGCCATTCAGGATGTAGGTTAAATGGATCAACGACATCTACTGGTAAACAAAGAAACTAAACTTTCTTATAGACAAACTTTACCATAACGCTGAGTGATCAAGAAAAGTCCCATTTACCCTTAGCTTTTTTTTATAAGCCTGGTGAAGTGTCCCACTGCTGAGGAATGGCCTCCACCCATGTCCTCCACGCGTCCCGAGCTTTGGCGCCATGGCAGGCCTAGGCGATGGTGGCGGGATGATCTGGACGTCTTTCTTATCAATTGGCCTGAAACCGCTTAGACATTCGCTTACCTTAAAAAAAATCTATCGACAACCACCGTGTCCCAACACTAGTGTACTGAATCGCAGAAGATGGGCACACGCTTCGACGTCGTACTTTTGTGATAAAATGCAATGGTATGGCAAACGCTGCAATGCCTGTGTGTGGGGTAAATTAGGCGTTGCCTTAAAGGAACTACCTACAGACAGTTCAATGTCCTTTACAACGTATGTCTTTCAGTGAACGTATACAAGGGGGAAATGGTTGGGACAGTTGTGGGTTGAAGGACCTTGTGTAAAGAACTAAGTAAGACCTATCATTAGAGTAATTTATTGAATCAGGCGTTACTTTGCGGAGGTCCATATTTATGAACTAAAAACAATTACTAGTCGCGGGTGAGCAAAGTAATAAGTTGTTTTTATTTTATTATTAGAGTTGCAAAAGCGCTTGGTCGATGCAACTTGTGACCAAAGGGCTGGCAGTTTTCTCTCCCAAAGAATCAGCATCGCTATTCAGCGAGGCAACGCTACCAGCCTTTTGGTTAATTAGTTTCAGCTTGGATTTAATGTCATTGTAAGTTGCTTTTATTATGTAAATAAATATACAATAATCTTGCCGAATATCAAGTCTTATGTCCTAGTGGTTTACGCTGTGCGTAGTTTGTCAGTCATTTACAGCACAGAAAATAGAGTACAGTATAGAAAATGCAGTGCCCACCCATTGTTCCCTGGTAACGCCAGTTTTAAAACTTTTACCATATTTTATACTGAACTAAACAGTTTCGTTATCAAGATGGGCAAATACCGCTCCGGTTTCCAGCGGAATTGAAATCTGAAATGTTTGAGCTAGAATAGTTCGACTTTTTGCATTCGCCGGTCGGAATTTAGGTGATTGTTAGGGGAAATTTACTATGAATGAGAATTTATTGGGTATCGGACAGTTTGCGAGAATTCGCAAGATTTCTAGCTATAGCTAGGTAGTTGTTTCATGAAAGCGAGTTTTGCATGAAAACGTTAGGTAAGTCGCACACGCAGCAGTCTCACATGAGAGTTCACGGTTTATAGTTAAAATATAGTTCTTCTTCGCAGCAGCATCATTATGTGTTTGTCCTCCGTTCGACGTATGCCTTTTGATGGGCTCTCCAATCCTGCCAGCTAATATCGTTCGACCATCGGGCTGAAGGTTCTCGAATGATGCTACGGACCGGGAGACGAGCTATCTGTAGGTCTCCAATAAGATGGAGCGACGACCTAGTAAAGATCGCGGGACCGTGGTGGATGCCGGAAAGCACGGGACCTGTCGGAGTGGAGAGCCTTGGGGGAGACATATCCAGCTGTGGACGTCTTTCGGCTGACATGATGACGATGATCGGGCGGGGGGTCGGCCCACGCTTTGGCTTCCTGTTCTTGGTCTCCAATGCAGGACTCTTTGGCTATAGTTATACGGTGACCAGAGGCCTTTTTGTCTAACGTGCTCTTCGGAAAAAGATAGCAAATGCCAAAGCGAAGCCAACCGCGTTAGACGAAAAGATTTAATTTATTTTCATCATGTCAGCCGAAAGACGTCCACTGCTGGACATAGGCCTCCCCCAAGGCTCTCCACTCAGACCGGTCTTGTGCTTTCCGCATCCACAGCGGTCCCGCGATCTTTACCAGGTCGTCGCTCCATCTTATTGGAGGCCTACCGACAGCTCGTCTCCCGGTCTGCGGACGCCATTCGAGGACCTTCAGTCCCCATCGGTCATCTGTCGCTGTGAGCAATGTGCCCCGCCCACTGCCACTCGTTTCGCAATTCTTCGGGCTATGTCGGTAACCTTAGTTCTTCTGCGGATAATTTCCTTCAGAGAAACCCTGAGCATAGCTTAATTTCGTTTACAAACAACAATTTATATGAAATTTGCCTCCTCCAAATGTTTGCATGAATGCGGATAAACGGTTGCTCAGTTTATCAAACCCGAGCATTACATAATAACGTTTTTCTGAGCATATCCAGAACATCAATTACAGTATTGAGCCGCAGAGTAACGAGATATTGCTCTTTGAGCGGGACCTTTGTATTTGCCCATCCCGTTATTATATTTTCTGTGCGTGCCTAAAGATTTCTGTTTCCTTTTAGGAAATATATTTTGGGGGCGGTTAGGAGGACGATGTGATTACGATGTGAGACACATTGCCAATGCAACGCTAAAAGAGGCTACCAGCTAAATAAGTGCACCGATGCACGATATTAATTATGGTGCAATAAAAATTAAATAAGTGTAGTAAAATTGACTGTAAAAAAAACACACAAGCTCTCTTTCGGAATTTTTGTGCAGGATTTCATTTGAAATTTATCATGAGCTGTTCGGTGAAGGAAAACATCCCAATCCGCACTGTGTCCGCGTGGTAACTATAGTTAAAGTCCTTTTATTCTGAGAGGAGGCCTGTGCCCAGCAGTGGAACGTAAAAAGGCTGGTGATGATCTATACTAAAGCTTCTATTGTGACCAGGGGCTAAACAAATAAGTTTGTTTTTAACGATTGCGTTTGACCTTAAGTTGACAGGTGTTAAGTAGCTAAGAATTTAAAAACCAACGTTGTTCCCTTTTATAACAACGGAACACGCTTGCAGGCAGCTTGGTAGTATACTTCGGCCAAGTAAGGACATTAAAGCTATTAATGCATTCCGAAAAAACATTTTGTAACTTTGGTGTCACCCAGGGGTCACATTTAGGGCCCCAACTTTAACCTCCATACAAATGATTGAGCTTCTTCATCTGTTACTTTTACTTGCATGTTTAAATACTAAATTCGCTTTATAGCACGAAATGCATTTCATTCCCCTTTACATTTCGGTACGATAAAATGCCGTTTCAGCATGTATGTAAAATATGGCCAAGCGTAATACCGTTAGTCACAATAACAGCGTTATCTCTCAAGACAAGAAAGCGAAAATCTTTCTACTAACAATAATGAAGCTTGGCGAAATATTACATTTACTCTCTTCCTTATTCCAACGTAATTATATTAATTTGGGTCATTCAGTGGTTCTTTGGAGCAATTAACTAATGAACAGATAGTGTGCTAGTTTTTTTTAGAGCGATATGTCATGAATAAATGTTTTTTTACTGTCTTCTCAATGCCAACACGATTTATGACACCTAAAACACTATTGAGTTTATTTGAGGTAATATTACGAGATTCTATCCGACATGTACTTATTGTAGAGTAGCTGTTAAGTGGCTGAAACAGTATTGTATAACACAATAATTTTAATGCTGACAGAAAAAACAATTTTATTCTTCTGTTAATCCTATAAGTGTACAAAAAAATACACTACAGAATACCGGAAGATATGACACACACACATACACGCGCACGCGAGCACCATTACCACAATATTGAGTGCACGACGCTGTCGCACTCATTAAAATAATAAATGAGTAGGCACGTATTTATTACGCTACCAGACTTGTATTAGTCTATTTAACATAAATAATTATCACACCTAAGAAAATACCACTCACTGTGATAAAGGTATAATTCTAATATACTGCTACAAAATTGCCGGTCAAAATGTTTTTTTACTGTGTTAAAATTAAAAAGGTCAGGACTCAAACAGTATTCAAGACCGTTTTCTCCGATTTCGAGCGATAAATTCACCAACATCACAAAACGTCGCTATACTTTCTCAACCTCGTATCTTACCGATTGTATTTACCTAGTTCCAAAGACAACTCCGGACCGGGAGACGAGCCGTAGGTAGGCCTCCAACAAGATGGAGCGATGACCTGGTAAAGATCGCGGGACCGCGGTGGTTGCGGTAAGCACAAGACCGGTCAGAGTGGGGAGCCGAGGGGGAGGCCTCCGGCCAGCAGTGGACGTCTTTCAGCTGACATGATGATGATGATGATGATGAAAGACAACTCTACGTTGATCTAAACTAAACAGTGTCGTTTTTGGAACTAAGCACATCGGTTACGAGGTTGAGAAAGTTCAGCGACGTTATATCGGTCATAATTCGGTGTACATCACTGACTTCTGAAGATATTTTTTTACGAAGTGTCCTCACTGTCACTGTCATTTTGCTACCTGTCACGCTCGTGTCCACTCTAGTTATCGCGTAGCATGCGCCCGAGTGCAAATTGCCATCAGTTCCACTTAGAAACCCATCCTGTCCTCGTTAGCGCAGCATTGAGTCGTTTGGAATTATGAGCTTAATCTAAAAACCTCGGTTCAACCGAGCGCTAATAAATAAAACGTCAGGCCTGTAGCTGTGCTGTTACAGAATCTGTGTGGGGATACACGGTTGTAGGTTAGAAGGCGTTCGCGCAGCGGTTGTAACACGGACCAACTACCCTCTGGACACCAAATGTCAGGGCGAACGTTTTCGAAACTCATAATTATGCTCATTTGCACCTATAAATCTCATTAGCCTCGAACCGCGGTTCACATTCGACCAGATGATAAGCGACATGACAAGCTAGGTACGAACCAATCACGACGCATTTCCCCGGCCCGCTCACCGCGGCTTTTTTCGTAGTGACTTTCCAAGTAAATTATAAAAGATGCGGTGCCCAGAGGGTGGTTGGTCCGTGGGTTGTAACCTAATACCTACTAAACCTTCCATTAAGTACATTGAACACCCTAACTTCGGGTTAGCGCTTGAAAACGTCCGAACCAAAAGATCACTAATCGAGGGTCAGTCAGTCTTAGTTTGGTCGAATGACAGCGCTGTGACGAATGGCTGTCATCGAAAAATGCCGTGATTTTTCGTGAATTTTGTACTAGACCCAAAGTCCATGGTGTTAGTAAGTCAATTTTCCATTACGATTTTTTAGATTTTTTTTATACAATGAGGAAGGCAAACGAGCAAGTGGGTCACCTGATGGTAAGTGATCACCACTGCCCATGGACACCCGCAACCCCGGAGGGTTTGCAGATGCGTTGCCAACCCAGAGAGCTAAGATGAAATGCCTCTTGTGCCTGTAATTACACCCGGTGTCTTACTCTCCACACCGGAACACAACAGTGCAAGCAAGCACTGCTGCTTAGCGGCAGGATTAGCGAGTAAGATGGTGGTAGCGATCCGGACGGACCTCGCACAAGGTCCTACCACCCGCCTCAATTATTATTTATCCAAAAGGCACTGACCTCGCGACTGTGGAAATGATCAAGGATTATTCTATAGAATCGTTTAACAAAAAAATTAAACCACCTTCAGCACACCTATAAAAAAAGGACATACGATAATCCTCTAAAGTCATCAGTTTGATTGATGGCCTAGCGCAAATATGAAATCAGTTCAGTGCGGTCGGAATATTTTTTGAATACCTACATTTTCGCTTCAGTTAATGGCTCTTTGTAAAAACAAATTGTATACTTACAAGTTACTAGTTCTGTTATTAAGTATACCCAAGCCGCATACAATAAATAATACTGCAGCAAGCTTAGTTACTTCATTTAGTTAAGCTCTGCAACACGCTTCGTCAGTGAAACAAAATTCAAATCTGCAGCAACATTTATCTTTACGCAATACAATAAGCTTCGTCATTACGCGCTACAAACTCCGTTTTAATTAAACCCCGACGAAAAAGAGGGCTGTTATAAGTTTGACCTGTGTATCTGTGTGCCGGTGTATCTGTGTATCTGTCTGTGGCATCATAGCTCCCAAAGAGGCACATTTTTAAGTTCGTTTTACCCGCTGCGTATCGTGGCAATTTCTTTCTCCCTGTGTCCCCAGCTACTTCACCGCTGAACATTAATTTGGAGAGCAATTAAAACTTTTGCCAAGCATTGGCCGCTTTTTAGCGCCAAAAATGTTTTACTGCCTGTATCTGAGTGTTAAAAGTGTGTTGAAGTTGCTTAGCTCATACAGTCAGCATTTAACAAACAGCTAAAAACAAATGAAGGGTAGGTACCTTGTAGTGTGCACGCACATACCTCCACTCCATTTCTATATTTAGAATGTACCCTTAGCATAAGACAGCATTAATAGACTACTCTTTAAACGAGCCTGACGTTTCCCTCAACACCGAACACCACAGCCTACACGAAAAGAACACGTCTAGTCACCTTAGCAACTTTTTGAGTTATCGCGATTCGAAAGTTTGGAACAATGTGAACCATATATTATTATATTTTTTTAAGTGTAAAAAAAGACAAGTATAGTCCAGTGAGTGCTCTATATTTTGAAAAATCTCGTTTAAAAATAAGCTAAATAAGGCCCCCGTGGCATGGTGCCCAAAAGGCTGGCAGCGTTGCCTCGCTGAATAGCGATGCTGATTCTTTGAGAGAGAAAACGCCAGACCTTTGGTCATAAGTTGCATCTACCAAGCGCTTTTGCAACTCTGAAATAAGCTCACAGGAACCCATGGACCCAAAGTTTCAAACCCGACCCGTTAAAAAACTAACTAGATATGTTTTTCCGTGTACCCTTCAAACGTGGATGTGACTTAATTATAAGACTAATAGGGTAGGTATAAAAGTATAGTGAAAAAAGCTTTCCACTGGTTATGCTAAAATCAATCTTATGTTTAGGCCGCAAACACTTTGACATGTGAAAATATTTCACAATTTAACTGTAAATATAGGCCTATGAACCCATGTTAAGATTGATGATGATGGATAATTTTTCGGTAAACGTCATTCATCGAATCTACAAATTTGAGTCTTCATAAAGACTTCTTTTACCTTTCTGAATCAAAAAGGGCTTCGGTTTAATTACGTACTTTTAAAAAGTGTCAGGCATATTCTGTTTTCAGGTAGGTAATATTTATTTTCCCTAAATTTATTATTTAACTTATAAAAGAACACAACGCGATATTTTACATTTTATCTACTCATTTATCAGTTTTTCCCAAACTTCAACTGCCAACTATAAATCAAAAGTTAGACCTAAAAGAGCCCCTAAATTTTTAAAAACCCTCCCCAATTATAAAGGACAACAAACTTAAGCCTCAGTAATACCGTTTTCTAGACAGATATAAGGATTTATACGCCACGGATAAGGGAAAAAAAAGACATTCCCTGAATATCTTAAGTTTAAATCCCAAGAAATCTAAGCTGGGTTGTCGGCATGATATCGTCTAACGCAGTCCCAACGGTCTGCCCACATCGCCTAAAGCGCAGGCGAAAGCGTTTTGTAAACTTTGTATGATAACTTCAAAATTTATGGGCACTTAATTAAAAAATAGTAATTACCATTTGTTGGACACCGAGGTGTCGTTACTTTTCTATTTTTATCAATAATACAATAAATTGGTATAATCACATTTTACTCCAACCGACATCTTAACATACACATGACAAAGTCACAATTGAAAATGGAACTACAATTTCGTTGCTGTCGGGTTTGAAATCTTGGGTCCATGCGGTCCCGGCACTTACAAGCTTATTTCAGAGTTGAAAAAGCGCTTAGTCGGTGCAACTTGTGACCAAAGGGCTGGCAATTTTCTCTCTCAAAGAATCAGCATCGCTATTCAGCGAGACAACGCTGCCAGCCTTTTGGGCACCATGCCACGGGTGCCTTATTTAGATTTAATTTAGTTTTAGGTTTTAGTTTAGATTTAATGTCATTGTTAATTGCTTTTATTACGTAAATAAATGTATTATTCTCATTTAAAAATGTGTCTTAAGTTCTATTACGTACTGCGCATTTTTTGAGGGTACGTCTGAATCGATCGATCCCCAGTCGGGGCAGATGTCTGTGTCATCATTATCATCATCAGCCTACAGCAGTCCACTGCTGGACATAGGCCTCTTCCATGGCGCGCCACAACACTCTGTCTTCGGCCCCTCGCATCCATCTGCCTGTGTCCTCGCGATATCTGTTCGATGAATACCAATGTTTTTGCTCTGAGTCTTGGATGTTGTAATATGTATTTATCTATATAAGCTATGTTTATCCGTTATCTTGTCTAGCACCCATAACATAAGCTCTGCTTAATTTGGGACCAAGTCAATTGGTGTCAATTCATCATCCGTCTAAGCACCTTCCCATCATCTGGGGTAGGTTCTCCTTGTCCGTTTGCTCCACTAAAACCGATTTTGTGCGGTTTGGGCGTCCATAATTCCATATTATTATGCGTGTCAATTGTCCCACGAAGTTTACTTTATTTTATATGTCGGGCGCAAGAAGAATACCACCTCAGTCGGTACGGTTAAACTGTTGTTTAATATGAGAAGGTCCACAATTTAAGTATTTCCATCTTTGTTGTGCTTGTATCTCACTGTTAGTAAGTTGTCTCTATTTCCTTATTGTTTGTACAATAAAGTGTTACTTACTTACATAAGGCCATCCGGCCGACTCAATGTGTGTTCACACCGAACCACAATGTGATATTTTTTCTTCTAGTCATCCCATTAGGGATAGGCAAAGGAAGCTAAGTCCATACAGCCGCGTCTTATTTATTGTTTATTCATAAGGTAATTTAGTTTAAACTTTCTGTCTGATTGCCTTGACTACCAGCGTCAGACATTCCAGTTATGACACAGCTGAGCTGAACTGTTACTTCCGCACCAAATACAACATATTCATTCTTTCTTTCATTTTTGATTGCCGTCGCCGCCTACGCACCTCACTCGCGCCGCGTCTTATCTCCCAACAACATGATTTACAGTGCCGTTCGCCAGTTTCGTCCAATTTACAGAAAGCCCCACCCTAATAAAACACCGTACGGTAGCAAATTTCCCGTACCGGCGCGTCCGGCAATTAATCTACCACACGATGCCGGATTGAAAACGGCGTGGCATCGGTTTTGTGGAGATTTAATAAGCTAATGGGTTGAGAAGTTTGGCCAAAAATTTTTGGTGAAGTTAGCAGCTGTCGTGGCAAGCTCAGTGATTTATCGAGGTTTGTGTTAGTCTGCAGCCGACAAAACAGACTGGTGTTGTAAGTTTAACTTTTGCATTTGTTATCTGTCTGTAATTTAAATGAAAAGTAATACTAACTAAAACTAAACAAAAGGTAAAAAATCTGTCCCAGATCGCCGCCATTGGGAAGGGTGCTCAGAAGGCTGGCAGCATTGCCACGTTGTATGGCATTGCAGAGGGTCGAGCACGACTTTACGAAAGCTGCGTAACGTTACGGTTATCGTATCGAGATCGAGAAACCTCATACTAAATTTTTGTTCCAAATACGCTCACGGGCGGGCGCTGTTCCAAAAACGTCATACAAACTCGACAACGTTTACTATTCGGTTTTACGTTACGCAGCGTTACTGAGCGAAGTATTGGCCAGCCCTCTGACTATACCAACCCAGGTAACTGAATAGGTATACCAGCAAAAAGCCAGCTAAATCGAGATGGTTTTTAGCAAAAATTCATTAAAATCAATTCAAAAGTTTTTGAGGGTTACCTAAGGGTTTAATGTACTTTCTCCCGCTTAATAGTCATTCAAGACAAAACTTGTTACCTACATTGATACAAACTCGTGCTAAGGCTAAATTGTCATACAAATGCGCGTACAGGCTCAGGCAACAGCAGCGGACGTGCGCACGGCTCATGTCACTGGCACTAATTAGTGCCACAAAATTGGCAACAAAAACGGAGTACCGAATAGCCCGTCCATCAACACGTTCGCTGGCGGTAAGCGGCTATAGCCGTTATAACATTAGAAAATCAATTTTGTCTCGTTTACCTCCGGCGAAAGTATTAGGCTGTAAATTGTCTATGACAGAGTCTCATTTCAAAATTGCTTTTAGCTGTTCCTTTAAAAAGAGTTAAACAGACAGTTTACGAATCGTTTTAGTAACTGTAGGTATTAATCTTTTAAGGCAGTTGAGTCGCTTGTTTAATTATAGCCATTAAAAGAAGATCAAGTGCGCGTCGTACTTATAGGTACACTAAAGGCCGGCAAAGTAGCGGAAATTAATTCCTGACCCACCATAGAACATTTTCATAGTAAACGTCACGACTTTCCTTGTCAAGCAATGCGATGTCTCTATGACGTTTACTGAGAAAAGGTTCCATGGTGGGTCAGGAATGAATTTCCTCGTCTCTACTATAGAAAGTATCCCATTCATATCGGGTGTATGCACCATTGCACCATATTGTATGCACGCATAGGTGCCGGAAGGGGGAGTGTTATGAGGGTACACCTTACTTACTTACTAGCTAGCTGGGTGCAGTGACCCGAAGTGGATCTTGGCCTCTGACACCAGATTACGCAATGCCTTGCGGTCTTGGGCCAGCTTTGGCAGCCGTCGACCCCGAGGTCTGAAAGATCTTTATGGACTTGGTCCCTCCAGCGGTACCTAGGCCGCCCAACCGGCCTACGACCGCTCGGTCGGCTTCACGGCTCGATCCTCTCCCAGCCTTTCCACCTGACCATCATGACCACCATGAGGGTGCACCTGCATCCCCTTAATTTAAAAGAAAACAAACAGAAAAAAAAACAAGTTTTATTACTACATTTATAAAACAAAGTCCCCCGCCGAGACTAAACTCAAAGACTATGGAACGCATTTAGACACGGTTTTCCCTAATGGGCGGAATGATATGAGAATGATAGTTAAGTATGTATAATTTGTATCCATATCGACGACCTGGTGAGGATCGCGGGACCGCAGTGTATGCGGAAAGCACGTGTTATGTAAAATACATAACCATATTATGTAGACTATATATAAGTATCATTACGCTAAGTTTACATAGTTATTAAGTTCTATGAATTCAAGCACTGCAACAAAAACGCTCCGGCCACCGGGAACGCAGACGCTGAATTGCATATCCGTCAGATAAGCGGACCACCGCTGGAGCGTCGATGCTGCCTGTGTTAGTTAGTTAGTTAGAAATACGCGTTCGATTAAGGTGGAAGTAATTCCTTTGTATCACTGTTTAAGTGTTAAAATAAATGTAGTGACTAAAGAACTCTATTTTATTTTACAAGTCCTACAAATTAACATAATTCACGAGACCTGTTTGTTAAAGATGTCGAAAAAAACAACCTGTCTGGTCTGGGAGCTTTTATCGAAATTGCTGCGATTAGCAAAATTCAAAATTCAAAATTTTATTCAGCAAATAGGCAGTTGAATGCTCTTTTACACGTCATTTTTTTTGAGTCTACCAGCGCTTTCGGAAAGACCATGATTGCCAAGAGGAATGCGCCGCAAGAAACTTGGCACAAAGTAATTTTTTCTAAAAACAAGTTACATTAGCTCTTACAATACGCAACCACAGACAAACTACACAAAGAAACCTCACTCTGTCATTAAAAGATTAAGAGAGAAAAAAAAATACCACATTTTAGAAACAAGTGTAAAAAGTAATTATTAGAACAGCAAAACCAGAACACTTTACTTTACTGGCACGTTTTAATTGAGCAGGAGATGTATAGGGTCTCCAGGTCAAATATCTGTGAAAAGCGTTCATAGCACCTATTAAAAAAGTGCTAAAGCTGAAATTTTAGGTATGTTTTTTAGGTAAAGTTTTTGTGTCACCCCGGTTAACATTTTTATTTGAAACTTCAATCAACAGAAGAGCTTTAATTTAAACTGCTGAGATAAAAACGTTTTTGAAACGGCAAAGCTTAACGGATTAAGAGGACTCTCGTCTCTCAAATCGATGGGACATCTTTTGTTTGATATCAGAAAAAAAAATGCGAAGTGTTTAGTAGAGCAATACTCACGGATTTCAACGATGATGAATTACTTCATATTATTATAAAACCGTTGGCTCTGTGAGCTGTAAACAAAAGTGACATTTTTGACCAGTATTTTTTTTATTTCTATAAAAACGAATCGACAAAAATCTATGTATTTATCGAACCTGATCAATGTCGGGGGTTTTTCAACTTTAAATAGTTAGTTATTCACCATAAGGTACATTTCGTCGGTCGAATCACAAAGGGGCGTAACTGCATATTTTCGACTTTACACTACAGCGATTTTTAGAAAAATCAAAGTAAGAACGTCGAGTAGTTAGGGTTTCTCGTTATGGTTATAAGTCTGGTTCTAATAAGAATCCAGTTACGCCCTTTCGTGACGATAATAAAACATGCACTTTGCAATAAAATGGCATACTTAAATTCGACGTTTTATAAATTACGCCCTTTCGTGATTCGAGCGACGACTTGTGGTTTTACCGGTTCGCGAAATTAACTCAACTTTACCAAAAACCGCTTAACGGTCTCCCGTCACAGATTCTGAAACGTCCGACCATTATTTTTGCCTGCCCCGAGCACCCTGTATCACCGAGTTAATCATAGCATTGAAACAAACGAGAGAAAAAACTGGAGATTTCACGAGTCGTCCGTTCTCGTTGATTAATGGGCTGAAGTGAAGCGAAACCTTAAATAAGTATCAGCGGGTTCCGTAAACAAACTTTGTTAACAGTTTTAAATGATTCGCGGTTAGTCATAATGAAAACGGGATATTGATTGCATACGTAACTGCATTGAAATATCCCATTTTCACTATGTAAAAATCTCGAAATGGGATTCGAACCCAGACCTCCACCATACCGTGGTTACGGGCTACCAACTACGCCATCCGAGCAATCATTCGTAGCAGTGAAAAACTCTTTTATATTTATTTCAAACTATGCGAATACTGACTCGATTGACAATTTTTTTCTTCCTTGGCAATAAAAAGCGTAGAACTAAACCGCTCTACGACCGTTTCCCATTGAACTCGAGTTCAAATAAAACAATTCGGCTAAGGAACTCCAACGGAAACTCATCGTGAATGAAAATCTCGATTTATCTGCATTTAATTCATTAGCAACTCCGTTTTGAGTCTGTGACTAATTATGACTTTTTTTATCTTAAGAACAATGGTCCGTTTCCGAGTTCGGTAGACAGGCTTTTAGTCGAAAGTATAAAAAAATACATTTGTATTTCATTCCAAGTAGAGTAGTATTTTGGTTAGGTAACGCCTTCACCACTATCCTGAATACTATCGTATCCTACTTTCCCTACTAAGTAATATAAACGCGGAAGGTTGTGAGGCTGGATTTATGGGTGTGTGGATCATTGTTCCTCTTAAAAAACGAATACAAAACGGATTCTCTATAGAAAAAAAATGACGAGGTACACAGCTCACATACCCACTAGCAAAGTTATACTTATTAGTTTACGAAGTAATAACTCCAGTAAGGAAAGCTACTCGTGGCAATAGGTAAATAAGTTTCAGCAGATAGATACTAAACTTATGGTTAAGTGAGGAGTCTCATCATTGGGTAATCGGTAAGCTCGATGCCGGTAAACCAGACACAATATAATTTCTATTGTTATAACGGCTATAGCAGCTACCCGCCGGAACAAAACAATCAGGGTCGTGTTTTATAAAGCTACAAGTTGTAATTTACAAGCGGAAGTCTCTTTCTATTAAAAGGTGATGCTGGAGCCTCCTGGCGATGGTGCTGTTTGTAACCTGTATTTATTTCTGTATTTTCTGTACAATAAAGTGTTTACTTACTTACTTACTTGTAGCTTTATGAAACACGGTACAGGAGGTGAGTAGTGATTTACTGTTATTTCGGATAAAAGGAAAATTTACCACTTGAATTGGCTATTTTGAATTTGGACCAAGAGTAATACCACCTGAAAGTACATTTTGTGAAAATGACATTGTGCTGAAAAATATTTGTAATCGAATTTATTTTCATTGTAAATTAACGAAACTCGAATTAAATGCTGCATCACTATAAATGAATTATGAAGAAAACTCACAAAATTATTGAAAATTAGGTATACAAATAAAAATTACGTTCAATACTACGATTAATCCATCGATTGACTGCACAGCGTTAAAAGTAAAAGTTTGTAGCCACTTATAGTTGAAATTGTTACATATCTGTAGAGCGAAATAGTACAAAATTGAAAGGCAATTTTACCTTTACCAAATTAGTTTCACATTTAAAATACAGTGCATTCCGTTGTCGCGGAGACAGTTCTACTAAGTCCTAAGTCTCATACCGATGCTGCGTGAAAATAAACCCAATGCTCCTTAAAACAGACTTCAGTGGAGAATACAGTTGAATGAGACATGGTTCAAGTAGTGTCGGTGGCTTGTGCTGTCACCACATAAAATTTTCAGTACGTCTGTGTCTGGTTCTAATTGTGGAATCTATTTAGAGATTCCATTCGGTATTGTCTAAGTGATAATGATAATGAAATCACACTGTGTTTGGCACAAACCCGGAGTTAGCATACATCAGAAGATGACTGACCCACCATAGAACATTTTCATAGTAAACGTCATAACGATTTTCTTTGTCAAGCTATGCGATGTCACTATGACGTTTACTGTGAAAAGGTTCCATGGTGGGTCAAGAATTAATTTCCTCGACCGTAAAAATGCCTACGTCAAGTGAGGTTAAATAAGTGTCTTCTCCTTTTCCAGACACAGACCCCTTAAGACCCCCCTTATAAAATTAAACAGTAGTAAATTTCGGTCCATTTGAAATTTTGTAAATTTTACAAGTAAAAAAAACTAAAAAAATGCTTTTGGTGAAATGACTTCCAACAGGACCCTATTCCCGGCCATTTATCAATGAGAATAGGTTTTGTGTACTTATATACTAAAGTTTTCTACTAGCGGTATACGCTTTTGAATAGGTTTTTTTAGGGTTCCGTACCTCAAAAGGAAAAAACGGAACCCTTATAGGATCACTTTGTTGTCCGTCTGTCTGTCTGTCGGTCGGTCAAGACCCTTTTTCTCTGGAACGCGTAGAGGTAGCATGCTGAAATTAATATCGAATACTCAAGCCTGCGGTCCCTTAAAGCCGTGAAAAAATTAACCTTCTAAGTCAACGCAATCAAAAGATACAGTCATTAAAAAATCTGTTTCCATACAAATTGCCGAAAACGGAAAACCTACATGGTACTTCCAGCTGTCCTAGAAACTTGAAATTTGGTATAAAGGTAGCTCTTATAGCACCACCACTCCGAAAAGTCTCAAAATCTTAAAATTTTATGTCAGTCTCTAGATTTCACAGACTGATATAAGTTGACCCCACACTGCGTACATTTTGCTTAGGAGCAGGGCTCTGCTAACACTGGACTTCTTAAAACACTAAAGGAAATGCGTTAAAATCTTTCTACGGAACCCTCGTGCGCGAGTCCGACTCGCACTTGGACGGTCTTTTTTATTGGTTTTGCTGGACCTTTCCCTTTTGCTTTCAGAATGATTAAAAAAGAATAAAATAAATACATATTAAAAAAACACCGTCTGTTCCAAGGGATCCGCACCTTCTGGTTAAAAAATCGAATCTACTCCGTTACCCACCAATTTGGTCGCATCAACACCAAACATTGTGACCCGGTTATCCTGAAAGAAACCGGTAAATACTTTTCCTTATTCGCCCCATATAATTCAGTAAAAGCCGTGTGTTTGAATTATGGCGTGTGTTTTATTTTCCTATTTATCTACCTTTGCATAATATCCGCGTTTATGGCGGAATTATTGTAATCCCGTTTTCGGAGTGCTCGCTGGAAAATTTCATTTTGTGCTCGGGCCAGATGAAAAATGCTGCCCCACTTATCCGGATTCCTTGCGTAACTATGGGGGAGTTCATAGTGGAGAAGATACCGGAATATAGTCCGTAGGGTGGGTATCGGAAGTTCCTTAAAAACAGGTCAATTTCATACGAGTGGCCTTTCAAGATTAGAGTGAATAAAATCTTGTATTGGTTATGAAAAATCTAGGATCGAAAATAGTTTTTCCTGAGCCAAAAGTTTAACGAATCGGGGATTCCATTTCTGTTGTTTCTTTCTGTATTCAATTAATTTGCTGTTTTGCTATCAAACGTGTAAGAGAGCTACGTCTAAAACTCCCCCTCCACTGCCACATGAATCAACACCAACATTTTACAAAGACCCAACTATCACCACCACTACCACTATACGCTAACACATTTCAGAAGTCTGACTTAGAATCATGAAAAATCTCACAAGACAAGTCTCACAATAAACACAAGTGAAAAGCACACTATGAATAAAATTCCAAGAATACACGAACAAAGACTTGACATGCAATAAGTGCATTGGTGTTACCGGGTGCACTGACAAATGGCGGTTTAACGCATTACCCGAGAATAATGTTTAAGCAGTTTCTAAATTTATCGTGTTTTTTGCACATTATATTATAGGCTGCAGATTGAATCTTGTGACTGCTACCAACGTGTCATACTCGCTAATAGAGTGGAGAGTAAGACAGCTGGTGAAAGTTCGGACACAAGAAGAACGTCTTGTGTAAAAAACTGGCCAAGTGCCTAATTTATAGGTTTGAATAGTGTGTCTATCACAGGAATCGAGCCATGGAGATCTTCCCGCTTTTCCAAGAGTTTTTAGTTATCCAGTGTTAGCAAAGCCCTGCTCCTGAGCGAATCGTACGCAGTGTGGGGTAATTTTATATTGGTCATTGACATAATTATTATCATCATCATCATCAGCATTTTTATATACTTTTTATATACTTTTTATTATAAAGACGTAATTACACACACATAAAAAATAAGATTTTCAGATTTATCTCAATGGTTTCTACCAAGTTTCAAGTTTCTAGGACAACTGGATGTAACCTTTAGGTTTCGATGTCACGACAATTTGTATGGAAACACCTTTTTTTAATGGCTGCATTTTTCTTTTGATTGCGTTTATTTAGAAATTTGTTTTTTTCGCACCTTCAAGGGACCGCAATGCAGGCCAAAGTATTTCATATTATTAATTTCAACTTGCTACCTTCACGCGTTCCAGAGAAAAGGGGTCTTGACAACAAAATGATCCCATAAGGGTTCCCTTTTTCCTTTTGAGGTACGGAACCCTAAACACTAGCTAATGCCCCGTAGCTTTGTCCCCGGGAAAGAATAAGAAATAAGCGAGATCCCTATCCCCTGGGAATTTCGAAATTTCCTTCTAATTCCTACACCTCTGTTATTATCAAGGTAAAAGGTATTTCAAATCTGTAGCTCCAGTGGTTTGGGATGTGGGTTGATCTCTGGGTCAGTCAGTTAGTCAGCTTCCTCTTTTATATGATATTTAGATACGTAATTATGATGCTGAATTTAGGTAGGTACTTTACTTCTGTTTTATTAGGTACTCGTACAGAACGGCAATATTCTTGATTTGTGTGAATTTATTTATTTATTTCAATTATTCATTAATCAAGCCACGTACAAAATAATAACTTATAAGTCAATCAAGGCTAGACAACGATATTTAAAAAAAAACTAAATTTAAGATTACAATGATGTTAAAAATATGATTACGAATTAGTTACATTGGATTACAGACATGACTGTTTTGACATTAGCTATTATTATTCCCGGCTCGCACCTCTGAGTTGTTCGGAATTTATGTGCGAAATTACATTTGTAATTTATCGTGAACTTTTAAAGGAAAACATCGTGAGGAAACCTGCACACTCCTGCGAAGCAATTCAATGGTGTGTGTGAAGTTCCCAATCCGCACCGGGCCCGCGTGGGAACTGTTGCCCAAGCCCTCTCATTCTGAGAGGAGGCCTCTGCCCAGCAGTCGGACGTAAATAGGCTGAGGATGATGATGATGACGATTATTCTATGTAAAAAGCTATTAGAAAATAATTCCTCGGCTGTCTTATTCTAATTACCGGAACATTACAGCACAAGTACCTAAGTTTTTTTGTAATGTCCTTGTAATGTGGTGTTCAAACAAAGAATGTGTTTGTTTTGTATTGTTTTGTATTGTACATACTTACTGATGCTTAGTGGCGGGAGCGAGTGAGATGGTAATAGTGATATAGATGGATCTTCCATAAAGGCTTTACGCCATTCGAAATTAATGAAAAGGTTATCTTTATTTTCTTAATAGAAAAAAACCGGCCAAGTGCGAGTCGGACTCGCGCACGAGGGTTCCGTAGAAAGATTTTAACGCTTTTCCCCAGTGTTTTAAGAAGTCCAGTGTTAGCAGAGCCCTGCTCCTAAGCAAAATGTACGCAGTGTGGTCTTACTATACCTATAACTTATATTGGTCTGCGAAATCTACAGACGGACATAAAAATTTAAGATTTTGAGATTTTTTTTGAGTGGTTGTGCTATAAGAGCTACCTTCATACCAAATTTCAAGTTTTTAGGACAACTGGAAATACTCTTAAGGTTTTTGGATTTCAGCGATTTGTATGGAAATAGCCTTTGTAATGACTGTATCTTTTGATTGCGTTGACTTACAAGGTTGATTTTTTCACAGCTTCAAGGGACCGCAAGCTTGAGTATTTGATATTAATTTCAGCATGCTACCTTTACGCGTTCCAGAGAATAAGGGTCTTGACAGTCAGACCGACAGACAAACAGACAGACAGGCAGAAAGACGGACAACAAAGTGATCCTATAAAGGTTCCGTTTTTCCTTTTGAGGTGCGGAACCCTAAAAACCTTTTTTGACGTTTTTTGACGGCAAAAGCGCAGAAACCCAAAACCGGACTGGGTAAAATTTAAACAAAAAAATAAACGTGAAATTTTCTTCATTTAACGAGCTCTCATTAAACCGTTGAATGCAGATATTTTCTAGGGCTAAAACCAGGTTAAAATCGACGTGGTAAATTTTCGGGACATTTTCCCATGAAATGTATTTTTCCAATAAAAAATGTGAAAGCTCAATTCAATTTGACCGGACCGTAATTACGGCATAAACCCAGTATGTGAACCGATACAAAGAAAATAATAACGAACAGATTTTAGTCCTGCAATATTGCTACATGATAAAACCGAGATTTTAAAGCGGTTAAGACATCAACTGATTTTAGTCCTGCAATGTTGCTACATGATAAAACCAAGATTTTAAAGCGGTTAAGACATCAACTGATTTTAGTCTTGCAATGTTGCTACATGATAAAAACAAGATTTTAAAGCGGTTAAGACATCAACTGATTTTAGTCCTGCAATGTTGCTACATGATAAAACCCAGATTTTAAAGCGGTTAAGACATCAACTGATTTTTAATTACTCGTAATAAATAACGTTAGTATCTAAACTAGTATTTTATCATGATTACAGAATTTTACAGAACATTAGAGAATACTTGCCGCATCACAAATATGTCAGTGTCTGTCACAGAATAAAAAAACCGGCCAAGTGCGAGTCGGCCTCGCGCACCAAGAGTTCCGTGCCGTTATCTATAATAAAAACGGCAAAAAATCATGTCTGTTGTATAGGAGCTCCGCTTAAATATTTATTTAATTCTGTTTTTAACCCCCGACAAAAAAGAGGGGTGTAACCCAGTTTGACCTGTGTATCTGTGTGTCGGTGTATCTGTATATCTGTGTATCTGTGAATCTGTGTGTGGTATCATAGCTCCCACACGGATGGACCGATTTCAATGCGGTTTTTTTTAATCGAAAGCTAGTTTAATCGTGATGGTTCTTAGCAAAGTTTCATTAAAATCGGTTGACCCGTTTTTGAAATATTGAACTTTGAAATGACAATGTCGGGGGTTTTTTAACTTTCCTAAGTTGGTTAGGTTAGGTTATTAGTATTTGTTGTCATAGCGGCAATAGAAATACATCATCTGTGAAAATTTCAATTGACTATCACGGTTCATGAGATACAGCTTGGTGACAGACAGACAAACGGACGGACAGCGGCGTCTTAGTAATAGGGTCCCGTGTTTTACCTTTCGTGTACGGAATCCTAAAAAGTGGATAGAAATGTTGTCGTTAGTATTTCCTTCACGAACCAAGGCGACCATGCCACTCCTAACCTCTTCTTATTCTGTGGTGACCGTCAATTCCTACTTAAATGCTACAAGATGACCGATGTGTAGTTGTAACAAGGAAAATGGTTAAATAAAGGTTTAGCATACGTGCGCGCGACACGCTACAAATTAATGATCTGACACCTGAACCCCGTACCGATCACTAGTGACGTTCAAAACTTATGTCGACTTTTGAGTCAGTGTCGATTGACAGACTTTAAGATAACTTTGATCTTTTTCGCACCTCAAAAGGAAAAACGGAACCGTTATAGGCTCACCTTGTTGTCTGTCAAGACCCTTTTTCTGGAACTCGTGGAGGTAGCATGCTGAAATTAATATCAAATATTCAAGTCTGAAGTTCCTCGAAGCTGTGAAAAAATAAAACTTCTAGGTAAACGCAATCAAAGGATGCAGTCGTTAAAAAGATTATTTCCATACAAATTGCCGTAATGCCCTAGAAACTTGAAATTTGGTATGAGATACAGCTCTTATATAGCACAAATCTTAAAATCTTAACATTTATGTCTGTCTGTAAGCCAACAGAGTGTTATGTGCGCCACCGCTGCGGCAGGCATGTTAAATAATGAATCTATTGTATTGTATTGTAATTGTAACTTTAATTTTATCTGACGTAATTTAATTTAATATCACTGTTTATTTAATTAAAGTTTATGTTATCTTAGTGTATTTTCTTTTTTTTATGAGTCACAATATTACTTGAAATATAGGGAAATAAACGGATCACTCACGTATATCAGTCGAGTGGAGCCCGACATGTTTCATGTGCCCCCGAGTTGGAAAACGGTGTTGAATACTGCGTCAACAGCTAGCGTGAACGAGCCTTTACAACGTGATGTGATCAAAGTAGTGTGCTACCCTACTTTTGACAAAAATAAAAATGACGATAAAAACGAGGTTAATTGTGAGCCCCTGTCGGTTGCGCCGAGCAGCCGCGCGAGCAGAGCCGCGGCGCGCAGTTTACGTCTCGCCACCGGCGTGGCGTGTGCTCCTAGAGGAAGGGCTGCGGATTAGTCCGAAACATGTCGGGGCTATACTCGACTGATATACGTGAGTGATCCGTTTATATCACTATGATTGAATTTCGCGGTAGTGTCATGTTAAAAGTTACTTGAAATAAATGAATTATTATTATTCAACTAGTTCACTTTTAATTTATCCAGTTTATCGATATCAATCAAAAGTCCATCCCCCATCACTTGAGGCTCCGACATCACGTGCGTCGCTTAAGGCTCCTTGGCCCAAAAACTCGGATTAATCTCCCGCCTGATACGATACGCCATCCAACAAAAGATTCCCGTGTAATTTATTTCGCATTATATTCGGGATATTGTCTCTACGTGGGGCTTGTTAAAATAAAATGTTACTCTGCTTACGTATCTCTCGTTGCGTCGTAACCTAAAAACAAGTGGACTCCGCTGAACTCTTTGACCTAACTCTTCGAGCATGGGCTATTTAGGCATGCTGCATGCCAAGCTGTGGCTATTTATACAAATAAGGCATACGCCTTACCTTAAGGTACAACATAGTGATACTCAAAGTGACCTACCATTATACATAACGTTCACATTTATTTATTTTTACCTATGTTCGACAAATAAACATTTTGAATTTGAATTTTGAATTTTGACATAGTCCCAGCTGCCAAGTTCATCATCATCATCATGTCAAGCCCAAGTCTCACTAGCACTTGGTTGGTTTTTAGGGTTCTGAAGCCAAAATGGATCCGTCCGTCCGTCTGTCTGTCTGTCTGTCTGTCCGCGGCATAGCTCAGAGACTATTGGTACTACTAGAAAGCATACTAGGTATACATATTAGGCCGAAAAAGTGCTGGGATAAAAACTTAAAAAAAAAAATTTTTTTGGGATACCTCCCCTACACGTAAAGTGAGGATGATGTTTTTATATCTCGCCCACCCCATAGTGTGGGGTATCGTTAGACAGGTCTTTCAAAAAAATTGAGGTTGTTCACAGATAATTTTTCGATAGATTTATTCGTGTGCGAAATATTTAGCCTTCAAGTGCAAACTTTTTGGAATCCTATCCTGTGCCCTATGCGACTTGTCGAATCCTGCGTTACGTTACAGTTATCGTATCGAGATCGAGAAATCTCATACTAAATTTTAGTTCCAAATACGCTCATGGGCGGGCGCTGTTCCAAACGTCATACAAACTCGTTATAGTTTACTATTCGAATTTACGTGACGCAGGATTCGACAAGTCGTGCTTAGGGCACTGGGCGTGTCCGACACGCTCTTGCCCGGTTTTCTAATAAGTCCACATCCTCTTGCTTAAAAAAGCTGATACGGCAATTCAAACAAAACAGACTCAACTTCAACCTTTTAATTCCGTACTGTCCCAACAATTCCCATCCGAAACAAATGCATTTTCAGGCAATTAAACAGCACAGGGTACATCAATCAGGGCAGAGACATCTGTGAGTTACGACTGTGTCACTGTCCCAGGGGTAATCTGTGATGCATACTAAGTAGCTAAATGAGGTGGACTTATGAAATATCGGTCTGGGTAAGTGTGTGATCATACGTGAATAAGATAGGGGTCTTTTGACATGAAAATAGGTACCTCCAGATTCAATCAATCATAACTAGTATTATAAAAAATGCATAAGTAACTCTGTCTCTCTGTCTCTCTGTCTGTCTGTTTGTTACCTCTTCACGGGAAAACTGCTACACCAATCTAGATGAAATTAGGTAAGAAGATAGTTTGAATATTGAGAAACAACATATGCTACTTTTTATTGTATGGTTCCCGCGGGATAGCGATAACCGAAAGCTACGCGGACGAAGTCGCGGGCAATAGCCAGGATTATATAAAATAGTACTCGGAACCGGCGAGCGTGTATGAAGAGATGTATGAATGTGGAGGAGGCTAAAGAGGTGTGTAAGGATCGTAGCAAGTGGCAAGCCATAGTTCTGCCTACTCTGATATAATTATGTTATGTATGTGTGGGAAAGAGGCGTGATATAATTGATGTATGTATGCTTATAACACCCATGTTTTTTGGTCAGGTTGACAGCCAATTAACTTCACCTCATAACGCAATTAACAAGGAAATCCTGTAAGTTTTTCTGTGTCTTTTATAATCTGCACCGAGATGAAGCGGATTCCAGTCACGATTTTCCCGGAAGGCTCCAATTGTAGTTACTCAGTCTAAGCAAAATGTAAATTACAGAGAAGACCTTTATCACTGGGATGTTGGTTAAAATTATATAATTTTATGGCAGGTGTCAGCTAAAGAGTGTCAAATTACGTGGATTTATTTATTAAAAAAAAAAGATGCTGGTTCGACGAACTAGTCACAATCCCCTTTTTTGGGGTTTCGTAGCCGAAATGGCAAAAACGGTAACCTTATAATTACTGTCCGCGGCTTAGCTCAAGGACCATTGGTACCAGAAAGCTGTAATTTTGCCTTTACCTGGTAGTCTAAAATTTTTAAAAATAAAAAATTTGGGGCACTTCCTAAAAAGTGGGGATGTTTTTTTTTCTGGTCTATGTCATAGTATGGGTTATCGTTGGATAGGTCTTTTAATATTGGGGGGTAATTAGCAGGTAATTTTCCGATTGAGGAATCTGTTAAGATGTGCTCATTTTTGTTAGAGTCAATTGTCCCTCCCCCTCCTCTCTACCAGGGAAACTGTTGTATTTGGAAAATGTGAAAAAAATCAGGGCAGTAGTGCATAAACAGTGAAGCCTTTTAAAGCTTTATAAGTAATAATTGCCCAACTTACTTACGTTTGTCTACGTCAGTAACCAACATATTAATGACCCCACAACGCGTAATTTGCTTAAGAGTTTACTCTGCTAACAATGGACGACTTAAAACACCCGGGGAAATCTTCGAGACGCGATTCCGGTGACAGATGAACTACCAACATACCTACAAATTTGCACGGAACCCTCTGTGCGCGAGTCCGACTCGCACTTGGCTGGTTTTTTCAATATATTTATTGAACAGCCGTGCAGTTAAGCGTCAAAGTGCATTCCAGTCATGATAACGAAACAATTTCAAATGGAAAATATTATACGGCATTTTTAAAGCTCTATGAAAATGCAGTGACCCATTCAGTGTGTTGGTAATAAAAATATTTCAACCGTCGCGCTTTACAGAGCACAAATTGCAGTCACATTTACAAATAAAAATATTTGAGGGTTACTTTTCAAAGAACTTGCTTATTACGTCGAGGCTCTTCACATAACGGATACTTGCTTTGAAAGTCCATAATTTTGAAGAGCCGCAAATCTGACTCAAAAATTCACATTTTTTACTTCAATATCGTCAATCGAGTAATTCTTTCGCAAGCCGGCTTAATCAAGGTCACAATCAGGACGACTGACGCACGCAAATAAATTGGTGAGCCGACACTCAGACTAATAAAATAAGGAGTCGCGCAGCCATGGGGATGGAATACTGTGCCCTAAGCACGACTTGTCGAATCCTGCGTCACGTAAAATCGAATAGTAAACTATAACGAGTTTGTATGACGTTTGGAACAGCGCCCGCCCGTGAGCGTATTTGGAACTAAAATTTTGTATGAGATTTCTCGATCTCGATACTATAACCGTAACGTAACGCAGGATTCGACAAGTCGTGCTTAGGGCACTGCACTCCTTTTGCGCTTTACTGCTTTTGCGGGTGGTAGGACCGTGTGCGAGATCCGTCCGGATCGCTACCACCATCTTGCTCGCTAATCCTGCCGCTAAGCAGCAGTGCTTGCACTGTTGTGTTCCTGTGTGGAGAGTAAGACAGCCGATGTAATTACGGGCACAAGAGGCAGTTCATCTTAGCTCTAGGTTGGCAAGGCATCTGCAAACCCGGGGGTGTCTATGGGCAGTGGTGATCACTTACCATCAGGTGACCCACTTGCTCGTTTGCCTTCCTTGTTGTTTAAAAAAAACAGTTTTTTCCTTTCATAAACTATAACATTAACAGTAAATTTATGAGAACTGATTTTGTTTTTATAGTTTTCTGACTTAACCAGCAATTTACCATAGTTTTCACAGAACTAATAGAAAGGGGGTAGAAATGCTATCTATCTTATTTCCTTCCAGAACCAATGGCACCGTGAATGGAAATCATCATCATCATCATGTCAGCCGAAAGACGTCCACTGCTGGCCGGCGGCCTCCCCCAAGGCTCTTCACTCAACCGGTCTTGCGCTTTCCGCATCCACCGCGGTCCCGGAACTGAAACAATAATAAATGAATAATCATCATCATCATAATCACCAGCCTATTTTACGTCCCACTGCTGGGCACAGGCCTCCTCTCAGAGTGAGAGGGCTTGGGCTATCATTTATTTATTATTTATTTATTTATTACCAAAATAATTTTACAGCATTACAGCAAAGCCAATGCGCTATAAAATTTAAATATAAACAACACAATACAAAAAAGTACACAAATAAAAGTAAAAAAAAATTACAACTCTGTTTAGGACAATATTGTCACCAATTGACCAAACTAGGCAAAGCCTGTGCTATTAAGGTATTGGTACTGCACAATCGAAAAACATACTTATGTAAATAAATACATACTATGAAGATAACTTATTTACCTACACAACATAAAACAAGTACATGACAATAAATAAAAACCTTAATCGAAATAAAAACTATTATTAAAAATCTACTTAAATTATAATATACGTACATACATACATACATACATCCAAGAATAATATCTGCCCCGATCGGGGATCGAACCCGGGACGTCAAGCTTCATAGTCAGGGTCCCTAACCACTAGGCTATCCGGTCGCCATCGAATGAATTAAATTATTAATTCGAGTCATTGTAAAGGGCTTTTGTTATGTAAATAAATTATTATTATTGTCATTATTCGTGTAGTTAGTGGTATATTATAGTGAACATAGTTTATAAACAATACATTATGGATTGTAGAACTGAGCTTAATATAAAGAAACGGAATAAGGTCATTACGCTTTCTAAATTCTTCTATTTCTATAACCAAGCTTTAGTATGCATTGCATAGACTCAATTCGAAGTCTATGAAACTCATTTCGTTCGATAGACAGCTTTTTCAAATAAAACAAAACGATATTTCCAATTATTTGAAAGCAATAACCTGCATACATGTATAAGTTTCTTTAGATATTGTCTCTTGTTCTGCCGTATATGCACAATTTTATTGGTTAAACGAACGTTCCTAAATCTGAAACCGTTTTCATGAATTCGCATCAGTTTGCGAGTTTTGTTCATCCATTCGTTTTGTTTATCTCTTGTACATTTGGAGAAACTTTGACGAAGGTAGTAATGGAACTAGAAGGTTAGGTAATCATAAAGTAGAAAAGAAAAGCAGGAACATTTAAGATTTTGAGATATTTTAAGTGGTGGTGCTATAAGAGCTACCTTCATACCAAATTACAAGTTTCTAGGACAACTAGATGTACCCTTTAGGTTTTCACAGTACGGCCATTGTATGGAAACCACCTACCTATTTTAACGAGTGTATCTTTTGATTGCGTTGATTTAGAAGTTTGATTTTTTCATAGCTTCAAGGGACTGCGGCCTTGAATATTTGATATGAATTTCAGCATGCTACCTAAACGCCTTCCAGAGAAAAAGGGTCTTGATAGACAGACGGATAACAAAGTGATCCTATAAGGGCTCCTTTTTAGGGTTCCGAAGCCAAAATGGCAAAAAGGAACCCTTATAGTTTCGTCATGTCCGTCTGTCTGTCTGTCTGTATGTCTGTCTGTCTGTCTGTCCGCGGCATAGCTCAGAGACTAACGTTATACAAATTTTCTAGATGCCGTGCTACTCGAAAATTCTTGATCGGGGCACAGCGCGCCAAAAATATGAAGCGCAAAAAAGGCTACAACTTTAGCATCTTTGTGGCCTCAGTCTCTCTCGAATAAGGTTCAAACTTGCGCGCAAATGTCAACATGTTCGGAACATGTTTTTCTTTTGTTTTGTGAGCATATGACGTATATCTTTACTTACAATATCATTGCGCCTAACCATGTGTCTATAGATACTTCAAAGAACAAACAATATGTTTCTATTGAACCATACGAAACTGTGACATTTACTTTGACCATGACAACTTCAATCATCCGAAACGAAAAGATTTTTTGGCCTTCGTCCCGTATCGTAAGGCTGTAGAAATAAGGGCGGTAATTGTTTGTCTTAGAGCTCAAGTTGTAATGGAGGTTATGTCAATTCAATAGATAGTAATAAAACGAAATGATACGGATACCAATTTGTTTATGAGCGGTCGTAAACAAGAGTTTGTTATGTTGTAAGCAATAAGAATAATTGGTATCTAGACATAACGTTTCCTTAGTCTGTCTGCTTGTAGTATTGATGGGGATTTTGTTATGTTAGTTTTAGATAAAAGGCTTTTGTGAAATCTGTTTTTAGGGTTCTGTACCTCAAAGGAAAAACAGAACCCTTACAGAATTTTTTTGTTTGTTTATTCTCAAAAGGCACATAATTTAAGTTACAATCATTACAAAATTTTCCAAACTATTTAGTTTACTGGCAAATAATAGGATCAATTTGTTGTCCATCTGTCTGTCTGTCTGTCAAGATCCTTTTTCCTTGGAACGCGTGGAGGTAGTAAGCTAAAATTAATATCAAATACTCAAATTTGCAGTTCCTTGAATCTGTGAAAAAATCAAGCGTCTAAGTCAATGCAATCAAAAGATATAGTCATCACAAAGTACGTTTCCATACAAATTGCCATCCAAAATATCCAAACGTATAGACTTTTTCTGCTTATCCTAGAAACTTGAAGTTTAGCATAAAGGGCTCTTATAGCGCAATCAATGAGATAAATCTGTCAATTTTGCATTGTATGCTTGTCTGTGTATGACAGAGACCAATATAAAACGACCCTACACTATGCACATTTTGATTAGAAGCAGGGCTCTCCACTGGACAACTTAAAACATTCGGGAAAAGCGGGAAAAATATTCAAGGCCTCCTTATATTCAGATTTAAATTTTATGTCACTGCAAATTGCTTTTGCGCCGGATTAAATCAATTATTCAAAAGCATAACAACACGAACCCTAATCTTTATCCTGGATCAAACCTGATTTTCTCGCGACGAATAATGTATAAGCGAGCGATGCCACAAAATAAGCGCTTACTTATAAGCAACCGATAAATGGATAGATGGACAGAAATGTGATTAAGGCGAGGATATAAATCAGTGGATGGAGGCTGGGGTTAGTCGCGCAGCCACCGGGAGGGAATAGTCGTGCTTGTGATTTAAGATGATTGGTATGATTCGCGTACCGTCAGGGTCGATTTTAATCAATTACAACGCCGACGCACTTTGGCACGTTAATTTCAAATATTATGTCTTCGATTTAGATTTAGATTTAGATTTATTTATTTACTCAACATCAAAATTACATCATCTTATCTTTATTTCCTTTTTCGAACCCCCTATTTTTTTAATTACAATGAAATTTAAAAAAATGTCTCCCCTATATTTTTGAAAGACCTATCCAACGATATCCCCACACCATGAGGTGGGCGAGAAATAAAAAAATCATCACCACTTTACGTGTACTCCAAAAAAATTCCAAATTTTATCCCAGCGCTTTTTCGGCCTAATTATTATGTATATCTACGTAAAATTACAGCTTTCCAGTACCAATAATAGTCTCTGAACTATGCCGTGGACAGGCCGCTATTTCACCATCTTTACAATTGTCAGTGTTATATGACAATTCGAACTCCATTTCTTTGACAATTATTCGACGGTCCCCGCGAATAAACGTGTATTATCAAAACACCAACTTTACAGGAAAAATAAAATACGAAAAAAGTTGAATCGTTCTTCACCCGATAGATTAAATTTAAAACAATGTATACAAAAAACAATGGAAATTAATAATCAAATGTATTTATGCCCTAAATAAAAAAATATTTCATGACCGAGAAAACGTGAGAAAATCATATAATTTTTTCATTCTTGTCAAATTTTATGTGTAAATTTAATATCAAAGAACTTTACACTGTTATTCGTATTATAACGATAGGCGCTCGACTAGGTATTAGATCAATACACTAATGTAAAACTTCATAAAGGGAACAATAGTAGGGTATTACACGAGCAATTCGATTTGCTTGCATATTGTTTGAGACAATACTAAAACTTACGTTACAAAAAATTACACGAATAAATGTGCAAAGTAGTTTGCACAAGCCGCAGGATGCTCCGTATGATGACACGCGTTCTTATTGTTCAAAATAGACAAGGTAATTTGTGTACCGGTGGCTTAGTATTTTTTTCCTGCGTGTTTTCCGCAGAACAAACATTGAAGTTAACTTAAAATAGGTTATTTATCATTATTTTTCCAAGGCAAAAAATTAGGACGTGCGTTATAGATAAAAGAACGATATTATGGAATAAACAAAAAAATGTCTCTTACATGGTTTTTCGCGGGGACCGTTGAATTATGAAGCGCTCTAAAACAAAAGCTCTTCAAGTCAGCAGTTGACACCGAATTGTCATCAAAACTGTCAATTTTATTGTAAAGTTGGTGAAATTGGGGCCAGGCAGATAGACGGACATAATGAAACTTTTTGCCATTTTGGCTTCGGAACCCTAAAAATTTAAGGGCTGCTTGATCAAGTACACACCCCCCCCGGTAAGACCCGTTCGTGACGTGCTGACAAAAAGGAGTTGAAAGGCCCATTGCGCGAAGTTATGTAATTTTAACTTTGTGTTGCGGAGTAATTAGTTGGGGTGGGGGTAATGAAGCGAGGTCCCGTGTTAAGGGGGGGCGTCGTGTTGTTATTTTGAAGATGTACAGTAACTGAGTTTCAATGGAACCCTTTCACAGTCAATGACAAACGGGTGAGGCGTTTAATTGGAATAATAAAAGCAATTTACAATGACATTAAATCTAAGCTTAAACTAAATAAACTACAACTTAAAACTAAATTAAATCTAAATAAGGCCCCCGTGGCATGGTGCCCAAAAGGCTGGCAGCGTTGCCTCGCTGAACAGCGATGCTGATTCTTTGAGAGAGAAAACTGCCAGCCCTTTGGTTTTGGTCACAAGTTGCATCGACTAGTGAACATTTACACGGGAAAATCCTTAAGACAGCACAAATTTTAAAGTCAAATTACACGGTTACGATTTACGGTGGGTACGATAATTACTACTGTTTTTTGTATTTTTTTTTCAATATTTTTGGCCCGTAATCTCGGAAATGAGGACGGGGAGTCAAACGGGCAATTTTCGCCTATTTTTTTAAATAACTTAAAAACTATGTACCTACCTATCGTAAATTTATAAATCAATTTATATTTGAGATTCTTACAACAAGTCTTTTCATTTGATATGTCATACCTACGATAGTTATTAGTTCGCTAAACTTTTTTTTTATTTTTTAAGCCCTAAAAGTGGCACTTATGCTTATAATTCATGGTTCACTAATGTTTCACCGACAAAATGGTCATTTTTACAACCTGCATTTTTTTCTGAATTTTTTAATATTTCAGGATTATTATAAAACAAACCCAACTTATCCTAGGGTTCTACACGATGGTCCTGAAATAAATCCTGAAATATTTACAGTTTCAGAAAAAAATACGAGTTATGAAACGTTTGTCGGTGAATTACGTACCTACGTCTTTCTAAGCGACATTGTATTTAAGTATAATGTATCCCCACATCTCCCACAACACTCCCCAAATGAACACAACCAAGTCACAAGGACCCAAATAATCGCCACCACACGCTGACACGTTTCGGAGTTCCCTACTAGTCCATTTTCAAAACATCGAAACCACATTTCAACGTGCTATCCAATGACATTATAAGTAAAGATACGTCATATGCTCACAAGACAATCGAAAAACATGTTCCGAACATTTTCACATTTGCGCGCAAGTTTGAACCTTATTTGAGAGCGATTTTGGCCAAATTTGGCGTGCAAAATTCAAAAAATTCAAAATTCAAAATTTTATTCAGCAAATAGGCAGTTGAATGCTCTTTTACACGTCATTTTTTTGAGTCTACCAGCGCTTTCGGAATGACCATGATTGCCAAGAAGAATGCGCCGCAAGAAACTTGGCACAAAGTCGTTTTTTCTGAAAACAAGTTACATTAGCTCTTACAGACCACAGATAAATTACACAAAGAAACCTCACTCTATCATTAAAAAATTGAGAGAAAAAATACCGTATTTTAGAAACAAGTGTAAAAAATAATTATTAAAACAGCAAAACCAGAACACTTTACTTTACTGGCACGTTTTAATTGAGCAGGAGAATGTGCTGATGACATATCTACCTCTTTTTTAACTGTAATATCATTGGTGCTACCAGGCCTCTGTTTCACCAACTTTACAATCGTCAGTTTTATATGTCAATTCGAACTGCATTTCTTTGACAATATGAAGCGCGCTAAAACAAAAGCTCTTCAAGTCAGCAGTTGACACCGAATTGTCATTGAAAACTGACAATTGTAAAGTTGGTTAAATAGGAGCCAGTTGTCAATGATTTTTGTATCGCTATAACATCTCCTTAACGTTAAAGTGTAAAATGCCTCCCAATGTTTGGCGGCGACGCGCGATTACCTTTGATTGATTACACAAGAGTGTAACTCATTACCTCTTTATGTTACCACTTACGGAGTTGAAACTTGTGCGTAGATAACATTCATCAGCCCGTATATTTATAACTAGCTGTTGCTGCGACTTAGTTTGAGTAGAATTCTGTTTTCATTTTCACTGTCCTTCGGAAACTGTGATATTTCTCGAAGTGAAATTAGCTAATGTTTTAATTTAGGGTAGGCATAACCTTTTTTAAATGATTCGCGGTTAATTCAATTAGACATAATGAGAACGGGATTTTGACCGCGATTACCTTATAGGTTTGATGAGCTCCCGAACCGTTGACTGAAGTTTTGACGGTTCATTAAAATGAACCTTGTAAAGGATGCATTTTACAAGCATGATCTTCGCTTGTGCATTCCGATCTCATTGTAATGTTTATACACCCTATGCCAATGATATTACATAATAAAACAGAGGTAGATAATTATGTCATCAGCACGCCGAAAACGCTACAACTGGAACCTTTTTGGCTTAGTCGCCTTCGAATAAGGTCCAAACTTGCGCGCAAATGTCAACATTTTTTGTGAGCATAATGACGTATCTTAATTAATAATTACAATATCATTGCCTTATGCCAATTCTAGTGCCAGAAATTTCCCAGTCAGCTACGAATGGGAATTATCCCGACCGCTCACTTTAACGTGCAAACTCTGCCCGCATCGCAAACAAGTGATTTGTTTCCAACAAACGGCTGTAACGAGATATCGTAGAGAATAGTCTCTGTGAGAGTCACTGTTACGTTTTGCAGTGAGGACAGGTGGTACATGGCACGAGAAAATGGCGTCATGGCGTCGGAAAACAAGGGTATCCTTACCACACACGACGTTACTTACGTACACGAACCAACCACCCTCTAAACACCAAATGTCAGGGCAAACGTTTCCGAAACGCATATGCTCATTTGCACCTATAAATCTCTCTAGCCTCGAATCGCGGCTCACTTTCGACCAGATGACAAGCGAGATGACAAGCTATGAACCAATCACGACTTATTCCCCCGGCCCGCTCACCGCGGCTTATTTCGTAATGACTTTCCAAGTAAATTATAGAAGATACGGTGTCCAGAGGGTGGTTGGTCAGTGGGGTGGTAGGACCTTGTGCGAGGTCTGTCCGGATTGCTAGCACCGTCTTACTTGCTAATCCTGCCGACAAGCGGAAGTGCTTGTACTGTTGTGTTCCCGTGTGGAGAGTAAGACAGCCGAGGAAATCACATGCACAAGATGCAATTCATCTTAGCATTCTTAGGGGTCATTATTTGGGCGTTTGTTTGGAATCACTTTCGTGGCCACTATTTTGTCAAACTGGATAAAGATGTTAATGACGTTTTCAGTTGTTTGGTAAAAGTACGGGACCACTAATATCAGCTAACTCAGAAATTTCACCAAAATCTAAAGCCTATTCTTCACAAACGTGTCCACGAAGGTTGAAAAGCTTGAATAATTACTTACAATAAGGTGACCTACAGGTCGTTTGCTTTCCTTATCGTATTAAAAACACAAATTGTTTGCATTTCTTAAGCAGGTTATTCACTCACAAGCGGGACAACGCTATCCAGTTACACGTGTGTCAGAAGAAGAGGGCTTGTCAAAATGCGCTCAAAACGCATGTTGTAAGCGCCAAAACGTTTAAAATTGCTGTGAGTAAAAAACGAAAGTACTGGTTTGATTTTTGTGTAACCAAAAAAAGAAGTAGTAACTACTACTCTTTTCTTGCATTTGCAGTGCAGTGTGCGCCCAGAGGAAGGACTACGGATTAGTCAGAAACATGTCGGGCTATTACTTGACTGACATACGCGAGTGATCCGTTTATTTCGCTATGATTGAATCTCACGGTGATGATGATGGTGATGTGTGGGGACGCCTTGCTGGATCAGGCGGGCTGTCGATCGTCTTGTGCGTTCATTCATCCCAGTTCCCCGTGGTTTGGAGCCGACGGTTACTGCCCCAGCGGCGCTCCCACGCAGCATCTCTCCTCGAGTTTCCTCGTTCTCCTGCTGAACATAAGGACATCTTTTAGGTTGACATCCTTAAGTTCGTCTTCTCTCAGCTCATCGCTTCCGAATGGCTAGTGTTGCGCAGCCGCATACATGAAGCACTCGGCAAGGACATGCTTGCTCGTCTCCTCCTTCCCACAGTGTGGGCAGGAGGAGTCGCTTTTAATTCCCATGATACTTAGATGTCTGTTTAATACATTATGTCCAGTGATTATACCTGCATGAGTCTTCAGCTACTCTTACCTAGGTTTAGTAGATACCTGGTTCTTCTTTGGTTGATACTACCCATCATCATCTTTGACTGGCGGTAGCCCGCATCCTGTCTCCATTCTGCGTTTGCTTCCTGCTCCTTGAGTTTGTCCATAACTCCTTTGGTGACTTCCGCTGAGATTGGAAATACTGGTTCTGGGCCTATAAATTCCATTCCAGCTCCCTCCCTGGCGAGTTCGTCTGCTTTCTCGTTGCCCATTACTCCCTGATGTCCCGGTACCCAGGCCACCGTAACCTTTGTGCGGTCGCTCAGTCCATTAAGCGCCTCTCTACATTCCCTCACCAGTGAGGAGCTAATTGTTGGTTTCTTCAGCGCTTTTAATGCTGCCTGACTGTCCGAGTATATCACCACCGCTCCCACATCCCGTCCCTCCCTTAGGCTTTTTTATATCATATGGGTGCATTTTGTCACGGCATATATTTCTGCCTGGAAGACACTGGCGTATTTGCCTAGTGGTGATGACTCTCTTGCTCTTAGTTTGGGTATAATTACACCCGCTCCGGCAAGTTGGGTCGTCTTCCTTCTTGAACCATCCGTGAAACAGATAGTTGTCGGATGTTCGACCTCTACCTTCCAGCTCTCTCTTTCTCCAATATGTACTCGATACTTCTTGTCCAAGGTCTTCTGTTTCTTAATGAGGTCATTGTTTCTCATCATTCCTAACTTCGTTGCCACCTCCTTCTGTATGAGTGCATGCCTCTTATCGGTGTGGTTTCCTTTCCACTCCCCGCATGCATTCATACCACTACTATACCACTGTTCCATGGCTCTCTTTTCTATCTCTAAGTGTAAGGCCTTAAGACCCAGCATAACCTCCATTGCTTTCGTGGGGGTGGTTCTCATCGCCCCAGTTATCATGAGGCATGTTAGTCTTTGCACCTTATTCAGCTCTTTTTGATACTCTTTGATTCGGGCCCTGTGCCACCACACTATAGCTCCATAGAGCACTCTTGGCAGTATGACCGCTTTGTGTATCCAATTTACCATTAGCGGTTTGAGGCCCCATCTCCTTCCCACTGCCCTTTTGCATTGACACAATGTCCTAATAGCTTTTGCAGCTTGTTCTTTTATGTGTGTCTTATATCTGAGGGTATTGACCAGTGTCACCCCCAGATATTTTACCTCTTTCAGTACTTCAAGGTTATCTTCCTATTGTTGGTAAATAGCACCACCTTCGTTTTTGCCGGGATGAGGTCTAGTCCTCTGCCCCTGCACCATTCTAATGTCTGTGCGATTCCTCTACTCATAATCCCTCTGACAATGTTCAGGACCGTGCCCTGGACTAATATTACCCCATCGTCAGAGTAAGCTTGCATGCTTGCTCCTTTATTTAATTTTCTTATCAGAGAATCCAGTAGTAGGCACCACATAAGGGGGGACAAACATCCCCCCTGCGGCAATCCCCTTCTGGATCTGATGCTCTTCGTAGTTCCGCCCAGTTGAGCTGTTATAACCCTTTCCCTGAGCATCTTGGTTATCCACCTTCCTATGGTCGGGTTGATCTTTGACTTGATTGACTTTCTTCAACCGCCGTGTGAATGCTCCTTTGTCGAATCTCACTGTAGTTTAATGTTAAAAAAACATTAACTGAAAGTCTGCTTGCAACTCGTGACTTGCACCATCAACCACTCCAGAGCTAGGCTAACGATCACTCGAAAGACCCAAGGAATGCCTAATTCGTGGATTGTGCCGAGAACTTTACTTATTGAGGATTGTGAGCGACGACGAGACGAGAGAAGAAACAAGCGGTACAAATAAGAAGGGAGTAGAAAGTATATTAACTTTAACATTTACAATAAAAACCTAAACTAAACTACACCAAAACAATAAAATAAATCATCAACAACGATCATGATCATCAAGATGCTTACCTTCACCGAAAAGCTAATGACAAAATTACAATAGTACATTACTACAGAGGCCGGGAAGTAAGGGGTTGCCGGCCGAGTACATATATACGGCCGAGCGTAGCGAGGTCGGATAGTTAAGAGGCTGGCAACCCCTTTTCAAGCCGAGGTATGTATAGTGCTTTTCTCAAACATGCAATGAAATAAAAAAGAAACAAAAATACCTTAGACGTCGCTGTAACGACTTAGTTTCCTTTGCCTATCCCTTATTGGAGAAATTAATTAAAAAAAGGTTGTCAACTTTCCCTCCAAAATAATTAGGAAACTTTTTTTTCGCGGTTTGAGTAGACGTTTTTACCGTTAATGTTTAAATGTGTATTTTTATAGTAAAATTTGCAATTGAAAACTATTGAAATTTGTTACAAATGTGTTATTTGTTATGATCATGACGATTTTATTTAAATCAAGCAAGCAATCTTTATTGTTTTTTTTTATGGCTGAATGCCATGATGCCGTGTCACAAATATAGTGGAATGAAAATTAAAAAAGAGCATCTTGCCGGCCTAGGCCGGGAAGTTTGTATAAAATTCCATTTCCTATACACCTCGTCAAACCGCGCCGGCAACGTGATACGTCCCGGCCGGTTATTTGGAACGTAACGTCAATATTTCATTGCATGTTTGAGAAAAAATTAATTTTGCACATACGAATTCCGAAAAACTGAGAAGTGCGAGCCTCTGCTTGAGAGGTCTTAGACAAGGCGTGGGTGCTCTAGGACTAGGCTACCATGGCACGGGAATAAAATAAGTACTTAAATAAAACTACACAACTAAAACTTATTTAAACAAATTGCAAAAAGACTGACTGGCATCACCTGGGACCGAAGGGCCGGCAGCTTCCTCGCGCAACGTATCAGCATCGCGATACAGCGAGGTAATGCTGCCAGCATCTTCGGGACCATGCCGCGTGGGAGCAGTTTTCTAAATTAATTTAAATTTTACGAGTATTTACTTAGTTACGCTTTTTCATACGTAGATTTTTAATCATAAGTATTTATTTAGATTAAAGTTTTTATTTATTGTCATGTATTGTTTTGAGTTGTGTAACTAAAACTAAAATACTTCTAAATACCAAACCATTAAGAAAAAAAAATCTAAATTACAGGTGACCAAAGGGCTGGCGCGTTCCGCACTCGGCCAACATAATATAGGCATTGCTATACAAAGAGGCAACGCCGCCAGCCTTTCGGGCACCTTGCACCGAGGTAGCGGACTCGGGGACGTTTTTCATTTTAGGTTTCAGATTAAACTGTTATTATTATTCATTTTGTTTTTGTTTGTTTTATTGTAACAAATTTCAGACCTAACCAACATAAAATTAAAAACAGGAAACCCGACTGCAATTCCGGGAAATATACCCAAGGTCACTCATACTTTGCAATATGTCTAACGGTTTTGGCTGTAGAGCGTGCCAAAGAATTAGACATACATACATCATCATCATCAAACTTAAGAGTTACACTCTTGTCGGTGGAGTTTCTTCCAATGATCTATCAAGCAAGTTCCTTGTCCTCCTGGTACGACACGACTCCGGCCTTCTCCTTTATCTGGTCCATGTAGCTTCGCCTAGGTCGACCTCTAACATACAATACAATACAGTACAAATATTCTTTATTGAAAACCACAAAACAGTACAAGGAGATTACAGAAAACTGGTATGGTAGACAGTAGGCGGTCTTATCGCTTAAAAGCGATCTCTTACAGACAACCAAAATACAGAAACCAAGATGAAGAGGCTAATTTAGGTGGCAGAAATTAACAGAAAGGAGAAACGTCAATTACACACATACATACATATATATGTAAATACTATATACGATCCAAAAACATAACCCTCCTTCGGCAGTCGGGTAAAAAGGAGTCCCCTTGGGCATGGTACAAGAGATGCAGGCAGCGGTTCCCTCTTTAGACGACTAGCCAGCTTTTCGGTCCCCTGTGACATCGGCCAGCGTCTTGTATATTTCAAAATTAAATGTAGGTAAGTATTTTTAGTGACAATAAACAAGTATGAACCTCGCTTGATGATTTCTCGGAAGCTTATTATAAATAGTAGCCGGTTGCACAATTACTGGGTAAGACTGGCAAGCTAATTTTTAAGGAAATTTTGCTTACAAAGAAATAGAATTCGCTCCCATCTTCTGAGTTTCCGGACAAATACGATCTAGGTATCTTCAAGGCTAGGTTAAGAGGTTGTTACTGAACCAGTGTGTTACACTGCACTGCATCTGCACTTTCCATCAGGTGGGATAGGTTCAATCACTGTTCAATTACAGTTCAATCACTGTTCAAACACTGTTCAATCACAGGTAATTTTTTGGAAAAAAAACCTACATCTTGCGCGTTGAGGACCCACAAGATAAGTCGTCAAAAGAGGAGAAAAAAAATCATGGTCGGTTCTTTTTTTTGTTACACAAAAATCAAATCCATACTTTTTGTTTCTCACCCAGAGCAATTTTAGCGTTTTGGTTGCCCGTCTTTCTATTGACACACGAGTTGCGATTTTTACGCTAGTAAAATAAGTTATCACTTTCTCATGGTATTCATTCGTTTTTGGCAAAACGCCATTTCACTTAATGTAAGATTAGATTCGAAAGGATAAATCTTAGAAGCTGATTATTTGTGACACTGTCGTTGAACGGAAAGAGTTAGTCTCACTTTGTGTTCAAAGAAAATAACTATTCTAAAATTCCTTTCAAGAATCTCTTACTATCGGAGCTTTTAGCTACTTTATGCCTTAATAAGTTTTAAGTCCAGAATTAAGTCATAGTAGAGCGATTAAGAACAATACGCTATAGTTATTTGAATTCAAATAATTTTAAGCTTCAATTCTTAGACCAAAATTTTTTGGGGGATATTTTTATGGTTCCAAACTAAAAATGGTAAAAGGAACTCTTATATGGTATGTGACTCGGTCTGACTGCCTGATGTTTTTTTTAAGCCCCATAATTTTCAAATCATAATGAAAAACACCGTTTCCCCTACTCATCTCCGATATTCACAGAGAGAAATCTGAAATTATTTTTATATCGATATACGTTTAGGTAGGTATGTAAAGATTACAGAAAACAATGAACAGTGTTTCTAAATAGCAAAGTATTTCAGAAATTCATAAAAAAAAGGTTTCACGACAGGACAATAGATTTCGCTATCGTCTATTTTCCATTGAAGGGCCAGTACTTACATTTTGTGAGCAGGTTCGGTAACCATATTTTTTTCTGTCGGTTCAGTTTTTTTGAATATTAAAAAAACTAAAATATTTCACAAAATGAGCTCGCGAGGTCTACATAGCCTCTAGTGCAATCGACAGTCAAAAAAACCGTCTCATTCGCGTCGCATAGTAAATGGACAAATTGGAAGCTCCACTAGTGGCACGTATCGACGGCAAAAAATCCTATAAGTATTATAAATAATAATAAAAAAAAAATATTGTACAATGTTACAAGAACTAAAAACAATTACTTTGCTCACCCGCGACCACTAATGACAAATAGTTATATCTGTGCGGCAAATGTATGTTTCCATGCGCCTCCACTGCTACACGAATCAACACATGCCACACAGACCCAACTATCACCACCACCACTAAACTAAACGCTGACGCGTTTCGGCACTCTCCACGAGGCCATTTACGAAGCACAACAACAACCGCTCAACATGCCACCACTGCCACTACTGACATATGTAAACCATAATATTAACCGTACCCACTAATATTTTAAAATTATAAAAAAACATATTAATAACTACCATAATAACCATAACCATAATAACCATAACCGTAATAACCATATTACTAATATTTTATTAATTTATAAAATATTAGTGGGTACGTTGGTTTTGTCATTAACTAAGTTGAGTACATGGTTTACATATGTCAGTAGTGGAAGTGGTAGCACGTTGAGCGGTTGTTGTTGTAGTGAAATATATATATGGTGTGTTGTATGTATGTATATGTTGGTGTAGTGATCCGTTTATTTCACTATGATTGAGTCTCACGGTAGTTTCATGTTAAAAAAGTTTGTTGTTGTGCTTCGTAAATGGCCTCGTGGAGAGTGCCGAAGCGCGTCAGCGTTTAGTTTAGTGGTGGTGGTGATAGTTGGGTCTGTGTGGCATGTGTTGATTCGTGTAGCAGTGGAGGCGGAGGTGTTGCATGGAAACATACATTTGCCGCACAGATATAACTATTTGTCATTAGTGGTCGCGGGTGAGCTAAGTAATTGTTTTTAGTTCATAAATATGGACCTCCGCAAAGTAACGCCTGATTCAATAAACGTTACAAGGGTACTGGTACATAAACTTATAAACCAGGTTTGGTACAACTGAGTCATTAGCACGCGTCTCGTAGGAGTTCCGAGCGAAAACTTTTTTTTTTTAAATGGCTTCCGTATGACCTTGGGTGGCCAGCGCCGCGGCGCATTTAGTTTTCTTTTTCGCCCCCAGATGGCATTGGTCTCGTCAAATTGTTTTCCTTGGCGTAAACATATACCTATTTCATTTTATTTGATTCCTTATATCCTGATAGGGGTCAGGATATAAGGAATCTTTTATGGCTTAACTAGGTATAGGAATACCTGTATCTTAGGGAATAGAGAGTTACTCAGATTTATAGAGTCTATATATACATAAAAGGCGTGGACGGAGTTCCTATGTGACAGCAGTACAAGTTGTTTGTTCTTTGACACTAACGCAAAAACGTTCGAGACGTATTTTAGGCCCTCGATTACACCAGAGGCTCATCTCACAGAGCCACTAGTTGAATTAGTCCTTCTGTTCGAACACTGAGTGCTGTGTCCAGGTGGGAGTCAGCTTAGGAAGCAAGTCAGACTGTCCATTTGGAATCGGATTACAGTACCCGGCGTAACCCGGACCGGAGTTACGACCTCTTGTGGCTGTAAATGTAAAACTGTTTCATAGATTAAGTCAAGGAAAAAGCGGAAAAGTGCGAGTCAGATGTTTGTAGGTATGAAAATAGATAGTATTTTTAGGGCTCCCTTCCCAAATGGTAAAAAACTGGACCCTATTACTAAGACTCCGCTGTCCGTCTGTCTGTCTGTCCGTGTGTCACCAGACTGTATCTCATGAACCGTGATAGTCAGACAGTTGAAATTTTCAATGATGTATTTCTGTTGCCGCTATAACAATAAATAAGTACTAAAAACAGAATAAAATAGGTATTTATGTAGGGCTCCCATATAACAGACATGTTTTTTTTTGCCGTTTCGTGTGCGAGTCCGACTCGCACTTGGCCGGTTTTTTTTTATATGATAGGAAAACGAACAAGTGGGTCACCTGATGGGAAGTTATCACCACTGCCTATAGACACCCGCATCCCCGCGTTGCAGACGGCTTGCCAACCCAGAGGGCTAAGATGGAATGCCTCTTGTGCCTGTGATTTCTTCGGCTATCTAACTCTCCACACCGGAACACAACAGTGCAAGCTCTGCTGCTTAGTGGCAGGGTTAGTGAGTAAGATGGTGGAAGCGATCCGGACGAATCACGGGAATCGAGTTTCGAAGTTTTTTCTCCCGCTTTTTCCGAGTGTTTTAAGTTGTCAAAATGTACGCAGTGTGGAGTCATTTCATATTGGTCACTGATATACATATACAAACAGATAGTAAGGTAATAGCGGTCAATATCCCATTCGAAACATGTCTAAAGAAATTTTGTTCAAATAAACAAACCATTGGCCAACTTATTTAATCCCAAAACCCTTTTCCTTAGCAACCAAATCAGCAAAACCTCAACGAGAGAGCCTTATTCTTGGTCCTTCGCAAAGATAAATTAAGCCCCGGCTGAAATAGGTTTTTGCAAAGTACTCGAATAAACAATGGCAGCACATTCAGATGGTAATGAAACGGCGTTTTGAATAAGGGCCTTGCTTACACCGTAAGGGGCTTGGGGCATTTTAAAGGCCTCTGAAATCGATCTCATTTAAAATCAGAAACAATTGAAAAAACGTACGTACATACGATCGGAATTAAGTACCTATTTATTGATTTTTTTTTATGTGGGTGGTAGGACCTTGTGCTTAGTCTATGGGCAGTGGTGATCACAACTCTTAACTGACTCTTAGTCTTGATTTGTATTTTTCTTTCATTTTATTCTACTAAATACTGAAACAAGAACACACAGAAAAGCAGACAAAATGAACTTTGGAAATGAAATAAGTAAATAAGTCTAGTTCGGTGTGATATAAAGCTTCGTAAACAATGTTAATAAAAGGTATTTGGTTGGACAAAACTGTCAGACGTATTGAGGCAGTCTTCAAGATAAGACTTCGGGACCCACATATTTAATAATAGGGTATTTGCAATTTCTTCCAGGTATTAAAATACTTAATGAAAAAAAACGAAATGACCAACGATAAGAGAATTAAATAAAAGTCTAATTATTGGAATTTGTACAAAGATCAAGTTCCTGTAAACAATTGACTGAATGTGATGTGATGACTATAGTATCGGTACTAACCGACAATATAATCCTTAAACCTTACAGATATTTGGAAACGGCACTACTTACTCATAATAATAAAATAAAATACAAACACAATAGTAAAACGTTTTACTTATTATCTTTTTATAAACGCCCCGTTTAAAGCTACAACTTAATTCTTGGCTGGACATAAAACCGTGATATTTTGTCTTACACATTTGAAAGTCACTAAATCAGTACCTACGTACTTTATTATGTTACTTAAATAATTTTCGCCTCTGTCATCCACCCTAGTGCGTAACATAGATTTTAATTGAATACGACACTAATATCATTTCTATGGAAGCCTCTATGTCAGAGAAGCCAAGAAGCAAACTGAAATAAGTCTCAAAATACAATCACGTAATTTTGAATTTTATCAAGACGTAGCACAAGATTGAAATTAAAAGACAACATTTGCCTTAAAACCTTGCTTATTGTGTCTTGAGAATAATGGTGACATTCAAGAGATTTGTTTCTAAAGATTCTAGATTCTGCTCCTGTATGCTTTTCAAACAACGTTTTCATGCTGCTAAATAAGGATCTGACGTTTTGTTGTCTATTCTCGGTTTACGTGTCTGTTTACTGTGATATCAAGAAAAGCGTTAAAATTTTGATAGTTTATTTACTTGAAATTCAGCCTTAACTGCAAGAACATTGTTCACATAAGGTGAATCTAATTGAAACCCGAAGTCATGAAAATAAAAGGTGGAAGCAGAAAGTCAATTATTAGAATTAAGATGTCAAAAAATTGGGACGCTTATAGTAAGTAAGTAAGTAAGTAAGTAAACACTTTATAGTACAAAAAAAAAAATAGTCTACCAATTACATTATTTCCTAGTCAAACTAAAGTATTTAAGTACTATGGTATCTTTTCATTTGGCCAAAATTTGGCATTGATTTCCAAATTCATGTTTCGTTACCCAAAATGTTTTTTTTTTCAGAAACTGTAAATATTTCTGAATATATTTTAGGGCCATCTCGTAGAACCCTATAGGTTAGGTTAGGCTTGTTTTATAAAAATCCTGAAATATTTACAGTTTCGAAAAAGCATCTTGGGAATCATTCATCACATCATTATGGGAAATGAATGTCTGGCAAAAAAGTTTTTTGCCAAACATTAGTATTATAAACCACTTCTTATATTTGACAGAGCGAGCGCGAAGTGTGAGCGAAGGGTTTCCGTTACAGCTTGGGCAAAAAATCATTCCTATGTTTTCTCAACCGCATTTCTCAACCGACTCGTAAAATTTTCTGAGCAGGTTTGATTCAGATTGCATCCGGCAGACTCCACGCTATACGCTCAAAAATTTAAGTCTCTTTGTTATTGTTTTCATGTGTAGTGTTTAATTGGGCTAAAATTTAAATGTGCGTTCAACCGAAAGTCCCCACCGGTCACTAAAATTTATTATTTTACATTGATGTGGCTTTTACCCCTGTTTCAAAGGTAACTTTTATCAACATCATATCGAGTTCAATCGAACGTAGCGAAAGGGGGTTTTAACTTCGACGAGTGTGCTTGTAGTCGATAATTGGCTACTGGTCTTAGAGCATTAAAACTACAGGAGAAGTTACCAAGGAAGGCAGACTCTAGTAGTACGATCTAAAAGCAATTACTTTGCTCAAATGTATGTTACAATGCAACACCTCCGCTTCGACTGCTACAGAATCTACACACGCCACACAGACCCAACTATCACCACCACCACCACTACACTAAACCCTGACTCGTTTCGGCACTCTCTACGGGGCCATTGTCAAAGCACCAAAACAACCGTTCAACACGCTACCAGTTACAATACTAACTAACTGGTAGCAACTGGTAGCAACTGGTAGCAACTGGTAGCATGTTGAATGGTTGTTTGTGTTTCGACAATGGCCTTGTAGCGTAAGCGTTTAAGTGTACCGTTTAATTGTCCCACGATATTTATTACATTTATTTATTCGTCGATGGTAAATCACCTTTGCCCATAAACAAACACAGTTCGTTGCCTTGGTAATGACAAGTGAAAACCTAGATGGAGTATGTATTTAGGCATATGGGCCCACTCCCATCTAGCGTTTTTCAAACGTTAGCGTCTTATTAACGTCCGCGCAGTTCGCCACGTTCAACGCTGAGCAGTCATTAATGAGACGTAATGAGCAGCTGCGTGACGTTTGAAAGACGCTAAAACTGTAATTTCCCTAGTAATCGAACCCTTCTCCAGTTGGTGTGATGCTCCAAGCTTCTCCTATACCAAAACTTCGTTAGTAACGGTATTTGTGGCCGCTCAGGTTAACTGGTTGATTTGATAAACTGCTGGGTCATATTAGGAAGAAGTTTGGGTTACAAAGTTAGTGGGATTATCGCAGTATAGAAGGCTATTTGGGTTAATGCCTAAGATAGCCCTAGTTTCTAAGTTAAATTTCACATGTATGTTTGAAATGCTTACTGAAACCAGAATACACAGTTAACCAGATAAATATGACTAACCCTGGGGATACCTTTTTCCCGTTAAAATATTATTAATTTAGGTTAATTTCAGGTTCCGGTTCTTTTAACTCTTATTTTTATGAATACTCTTTTTCCCTGATATCCTGTTAAAGGTTAAAATTCATAAGAATCCAAATTCATAATTTTATCCAGCAAATAGGCAGTTGGATGCTCACAATACACGTATTTTTTTTGAGTCTACCAGCGCTTTCAGAAAAACCTCGATTGCGAAGATGTATGCGCGGCAAGAACCTTGGCACAAGTCATTTCGTCTAAAAGCAAGTCACAATAGCTGTTACAATACATAACCACAAATCTACACTAATATTATAAAGAGGAAAGATTTGTACCTATTTTTGTATGTTTGTATGTTTGTAATGAATAGGCTCAAAAAGTACTGGGCCGATTTAAAAAATTCTTTCACCAATAGAATGCTACATTCTTCCAATTTGACATAGGCTACATTTCATTTTGAAAAAAAATTAGGGATCCTTGGTAAAATTTGAACAATGTAACCGAAGGTGTAGAAAAATGAGTCTTAAAATGTCTTTCGTCGAATGCGCTGCCGAAACTATTAGCGATAGAACAAAATAATGTACAACAATATTGAAGAACATCATAATGTCTACAAAAAACTCCGCGGTAGCATATGTCCAACTATTGTAGTTATGTCACTACAACAACTTTTTTCATTTTATAATTGTCTACCCCGTGCGAAGCCGGGACGGGCTGCTAGTGAATTATACAATGAAAACTCCACTGTATCATTAGAAAATAAATAGAAAAAAAAAAACTGTATTTTAGATATTTTAGATTCAGTTAACTGGCAAACAAAACTGGCATACTTAACTTCCTTTTTCAGCCTATTCTTTGAAGAACTTAATTTAGGTAATAAAGACACAAATACTTTTCAGCTTTATTATGTTACGTCTGGCTAGCTGTGACTATAAGAATAAATAATCTATAATCTTCTATCAAGATTGGGTAATTAGTACCAGACTATAATAGTTATAGTAAATTTAGAAATTAATTACCTCCTACGACAATAATCTGTATTTATAAAATCAATCAAAGACTTGAAATTTTTACTATAGATACCTTATACAGTGTAAACATCCACTAAGGAAGGATGTTTACACCCCTGAAGGAGACAAAAGGTGGGTGAAGTTTGTACGGGAGCGAAGCCGCGGGCGGAAGCTAGTCACAACATCAAATGATGTCAGATGACTTCTTTTCAGTTTTTTCTAATATTGGTCATTGATCGGTAAATTGCCTCGCCAGATGTGACCAGGTGTGCACAAACTTTTCTTCACAGAAAAGCTCATGGGAAATCCAAAATTCAATTTCGCACACAAGTTTAGAAAAACTCCAGAGTTGCCACGTAGGACACAGTTGAGAGAAGTTAGGTTAGCTGTGCGTTCGTTTGAGTACGTTGATTTCCTATTGTATGCATGTACGGTCGAGAAAATTAATTCCTGACCCACCATGGAACCTCTTCACAGTAAACGTCATAGGGACATCGCATAACTTGACAAGGAAAATCGCTATGACGTTTACTATGAAAATGTTCTATGGTGGGTCAGGAATTAATTTCCACGACCGCACAAAGATCTCTATATTGCACATAAAACATAAAACAAGAGATAAAAGAAAAATAGCAAATAAACAAACTAAATGTATTGTGTACTAGCTGCTGCTCGCGATTTCATCCCCATAGATTTCGGTTATCGCGGTTTTTCCGGGAAGAGGTAACAAACATACAGACAGAGAGCCACAGAGTTCATGAATTAATTAGGATTAGGATTACGATAAGGATTGTTGGACGACCGGACAGGCTAGTGGTTAGAGACCCTGACTATGAAGCTTGAGGTTCCGTGTCCGATCCCCGGTCGGGGCAGATGTTTGTATGATGAATACGAATGTTTGTCCTCGGGTCATAAGAAAAAATAATAACATAGTAGAACGGAATCTCTTTTGACAGAGTCTAAAACGCCGCCATTTATATACCTACTTCTCCCTTCACGTAGTTACACCCCTCTGTCACCCAGGCGTGATGCTAGGGTTGCTTGCTGTTAAATATTAGGTACTTACGTCTAAAAATAATATCACTGAGATATAAGTTTTCTTTACTTTGAAATCATTATTTTATTCCAGTTTTACAAAATATGAAATTTATAAATCATTACGTACCTACATAATTATTGAAACTTCTAAATAAGAAGTTATTATAAGTGCCATACCAAATGAAGCCATTCAAGGTGATTTAAGTAAGTATTACTAACCTATAAATATAAAATAAAATACATACGGGTTCACGTTAAACTATTACAACCAAACACGCGTGCGGCGACGCCGGCCGTGACAGCCTGACTGAGTAGTCACTTACTTACCGTCCTATATTTACTCACGAAAAAGGGTCCAAGAAAATAAATTTGACGTAATCTCGGTTTGCGGACGTCATCCAAATGGCCGCTATTAGAAATGTAACGAACGCCGCTTCTATCGAGATGTAAAGACACTAGAAAAGAGAAGAAATATTCGATGTTTTTAGCTTTAGGTCAATTTGTGTCAAATTATCCCATGATATATTTTTTTGTTGACATTAAATCTAAGCTTAAACTAAATAAACTACAACTTAAAACTAAATTAAATCTAAATAAGGCCCCCGTGGCATAGTGCCCAAAAGGCTGGCAGCGTTGCCTCGCTGAATAGCGATGCTGATTCTATTTTTTTTGTTTATTTATTTGAAAACATTAAGCTTTTGTCTACATGCTTAAAAATGACGATGAAAATGAGGGTAGTTGTGAGCCGCCGTTAGTTGCGCCGAGTAGCCGTGCGAGCAGAGCCGCGGCGCGCAGTTTACGTTTCGCCAACGGCGTGACGTGTGCTCCCAGAGGAAGGACTACGGATTAGTCCGAAACAAGTCGAGCTATACTCGACTGACATACGTGAGTGATCAGTTTATTTCACTATATACATAAAAATACTCTGTAATGCGTTCAGAAACCGTTAGGAATGATCAGCAGTACGTCAGTCATTTTTACTATGTTTTTTTTCTCTGTGTTAGTAGGTAATAGCAGTACAGTAATGTCATTACGACATCGAATTAGACTTAGTCCTAAACTAAGCAAAGCCTGTACTATGGGTACTAGACAACGGGTAAACATCATCATCATCATCGTCATCATGTCAGCCGAAAGACGTCCACTGCTGGACATAGGCCTCCCCCAAGGCTCTCCACTCAGACCGGTCTTGTGCTTTCCGCATCCACCGCGGTCCCGCAATCTTTACTAGGTCTTCGCTCCACCTTGTTGGAGGCCTACCGACAGCTCGTGTACAGGTAAACATACTTATAGATAAATACATACCTATAAAACAGTACCGTGACTGACTGACTGGCTGACTGACTGATAGACAACGGACAGTGGTTTACATTGGACCTAGAGACTTGAAATTTGGCAAACATGTACCTTGAGTATCCTAGAGGTGCACTAAGGAGGGATTTTTCGAATTTCCCGCGGGATAGGGAACTAGCCCATTTTTAAATATTTCATGGGGGCAAAGCCGCGGGGCATAAGCTAGTGCTTATATACCTACATATTAAACATCCATGACCCGAGAACAGAGAACAAACATTCGTATTCATCATACAAACATCTATCCCGACCGGGATCTCAAACTTCATAGTCAGGGTCTCTAACCACTAGGCTATCCGGTCGTCAAAGAAAAGGTTTTATTCAACTCTCTGCCTCATCCAGCATCTAAGCATCACCAGTGCTTTATGTAAATAGGGTCACGCTCTCTTCTAATGACTTACTCATTAAGCGATCTTAAGTATAGCACCTGCAATCGAAGTAAATTGACCTCGGGGGTTATTCTGTGAGTGATAAGTCCCCGAACGTGACTTTTTGGTGTTTGGTGTTTGATTTCCCATCAATTTGGGGGGAAGCGGGGGGCGGTTGAAATTGTAAGCGTTTTGGGGAATCGTTTTTAACCCCCGACGTAGAAAGAGGGGTGTCATAAGTGCGACCTGTGAATGTGTATATGTCTGTGACATCACTGCTTGAATAGATTTTGATGCGGTTCTTTTGTTTGAAAACTTACTTGATCAAGATGATTCAGTTGCCGAAAATCTTTAGCTCGTAACTTGTTTTTATGAACAATGACTTTGCGTTCTTTTTGGCAATCATGATGGTCATGATAGACTCAAAAGTAGTGTAGAAGTATTTATCCGCCTACTTGCCAAATTTTATTTGATTTGATTTTGATTAAGAATGTAGCCGCCCCCCCCCCCCCGCGTTCAAAGATATGCTCCTGTCAATAACTTATTTATTGCGAAAATAGCTCCCAAATTCAGAAGACTAACAAAAACCGCCATTAGAAAGTTGACACCGAAAAAGTTCGACTGACATCAGATCTGGAATTAAAACTTATTACTTAAAACCAGCGGAAAACAAAGAGTCACGCAGAAGTCACGAAAAGACAGTCGTCGACGTACCAATACGTAGAAGTTAGACATTTGACACGTCACAACGAGTTCATTTCTCGAGCATAAATCATTCTGTAATTTTGAAATACAAAAGAGAACGATTCGTTTCATCGTAAATGGAGTAGGCAAGGGGCTTAAAACGGCCGATTCAAAATGGTTTTTCATCATCATCATCTTAGGCCTCCCTCAACCAATTTGGTGTAGGCCTCCTTCAACTGTCTCCGTGTCGCTTTGTTCTGGGCTGTCAGCATCTAGTTCTTCCCTGCCACTTTTCTGATGAAATTGGTCTTTAAAAATATGTATCAGGAATGTTATTTTCCAATAGCCAAAACGAAATGGCAATGGGCTGGTATTGTTGCCCGAAAATCAGATAGGTGGTGCAGAGATTTACTGGAATGGCGACCGTGGGAACATAAAAGACCAGTTGGAAGTCCTCAGATGTGCTGGAAGGACCACATCGTCGACACAATTCATCATCACAGCATTACCACGATCATGGTGATCATAATGCATGTAACTGCGTCGAAATATCGAGAGCTCGTCAAATCTGTAAGTCCGTATCCGTTCTGATCATGTCTTATAGACATTGGTAGTCTTATTGGTTTGTTAGGTGTAAGTCCTATTAATATTAAACAGGGACCTCCAAATTTTCCCAACTTCACGTAAGTCCGCACCGGATCCAGTCGAATCGAGCGTTGCGCCAAAGTTGGCGGGAGTTAGCAATTTTGACTGATGGGTACGAAAGGAATACAGAATTTCGCGAAAAACTTCAGCACCCTGTAATTATTGTGAAGAGAAATATTTTGCAGGAAACGCTCTTGTATAATTGTGTTGACTTAAAGTTTGCGATTACGCGTACAAAGCTGCTCATTTGATGTTTGGATTTTAATTTACTTATTCATAAGAATGAGCCTTGTTAATTGCAATGAATTTATTTTATGAAAACAAGGGACTTCAAAGAAGATTTAATCAATAAACTTAATGGGAAAATGTTTTTCCCTGTTCTTGTGCAAAGAAGTGAGCGAGATAGTATTTTATTAAGTTTAGTTTGAATACGTTTCTTCATAGTGAAATACTAAGCTTAGCTCGACATGTTTCAAACTAATTCGTAGTCCACATGACTCAGCGACTGCGCGAGAAGGTTCTATTCGCTCGACTACTATAAAATTGAACCTCACGGAGTCGGACTCGCGCACCGAGGGTTCAAGTAGCTGGCTCATACTTCTGAGTTCAACATTTGTATATTCAATGCACACTACGTTGCCACTGAGCCGCATGGGAACTATAGCCCAAGACCCTCTCATGTTGAGAGGAGGCCTGTGCCCGGCAGTGGGATGTAAAGAAGGCTAGTATCATTGTAAACTGACATTTTGTAATAGTGAAATAGGAGCCAGTAAACTTCACAAGCATCTTAAGCAGATTTGAAGCCCTGAATTCTCCAGCCCTCGGTTTGAGAATTATGTCAAAACAAGCTTGAACGTTCAACGTACCTACTCAAAACAGCTATTTTGCATAAATTAAAATAAAACTCGGGCTAACTTTTTGGAAATCCAAATTAAATCTGAACGAAAAGGAATACTTATAAAGTCTTAGTGAAAGTAACACAGCGTGTTGTGAGCATTAATCAAAATAAGGGGCAGGTTAGGTTGTAGATGTTACGGTGCAGTCACTTCATGGTTTTTCTCCCGATGTGTCCCGATGCAAAAAGAGGGTGCCGACAGATTGATTTGAATAAGAATTGCGGGGAATAAATTCTAGTGCGAGGTCTGTCCGGATCGCCACCACCATCTTACTCGCTAATCCTGTCGCTAAGCAGTAGTGCTCGCACTGTTGTGTTCTGTTGTGGAGAGTAAGACTGCCGGTATAATTGTGGGTACAAGAGGCATTTCATCTTAGCTCTTAAGGTTGCCAATGCTGGAAGGAAAACGAGCAAGTGGGTCACCTGATGGCAAGTGATCACGACTGCCCATAGACACCCGCAACCCCGGGGGGTTTGCAGATGCATTGCCTACCTTGTGTTGCGTTGCGGTGTGTGGGTCAAATCTTACGAATTGAATTTTACTCACTTCTATTCGACTTTACGTTACGCAGCATTCGTAAATACAATAATATTGTCTTCCGCTACCGCCCCCGCTCTTTCATCATCTCCTTACCTCTAACCCTGCCTCGCTCGCGCTCCGCCCAAATCCACTCTTGTTAACTTTTCTATTAATCTTATCTGCTAAACTGAAACGTGGTCCAAATAAATTCCTGTTCCGTTCGTTCCTTGATGCTAATGCGTCAGGACACTAGGGGCTTTGTTTTCTATGAAAATACATTTATATTAAAGTAGCTGTTGCCCGCGACTTCGTCTGCGTAGTATGCGGTTATCGTCATCCCGCGGGAACTAAATAATTTCCCGAATAAAAATTAGCCTATGTTATTTGTTCTTCAATATTTAAACTGTCTTCTTACCAAATTTCATCTAGATTGGTGCAGCGGTTTTCCCGTGAAGACGTTACAAGACAGACAGAGAGACAGAGAGACGGGAAGACAGAGAGACAGAGTTACTTTCGCATTTATAATATTAGTTAATATAGCTAGGATAATATCGTAGATAGAATGCGAGGTCTCAATAAAGATTATCACAGTAATTAGGTTAGGTTCTAACATCTATATTGGACTGACATGAGTGTCTAATATTTTGCGTACAGTCAGCAGCAAAAGTAGCTAAGCTACCGTCGTGCTCACAATGCTATAAGCACGACTCTATTTTTATAGACATAAGAGCTTGTGCAGATCATTGGACTACTTCGATTGCTAAGCTACTTCTGCTGCTGACTGTACATATCAACTGCCCTAATGTAATGTAATGGTCTAATGATTGTCTGTCGTCAATTGAAATTATACTGATATTTTCAGTCTTCTCAGGAAATTTCTAATAAAATACTTTCGGTTTCAGATGCAGAAAAAAACAATTGCAGGTAAAATTTTAAGTACCTCAATCACAATACAATACTCTGAAATAACCTAACCAACTTAAAATTAAAAACAGAACATTCGACTGCTATAACAACAATAATATCCTATGTCACTCCCACAACTGCGACAAGTCCAATGACAACTCTTACGTTCATTAATCGGTTTAGGCTGTAGAGCGTGTCAGAGAGTTAGACATACATACATACAGTCATGTATACGTACGCATGTGTGTGTAGTGTTGCGGCTGAAAACCAGCGCTGTGGCTATTGTCGCAGCATATGCTGAGCTGCAATCTTTTTGACGTCGGGCGTCAACATTTTGTAATTTCTTTAGTTTTCTCCTTTTTTCTCTACTTTTACTTTATTCTGTTGTAGTCCTATGCACCAAATAAACGTTTTTCTTTATTTTTTTTTAAACATACATACATACGCTCGAAAAACATAATCCTCCTTGGGCAGTTGGGTAAAAAGACTTATTGGCGCAGCCGGTAGGATCCCAATGTGACCAGATCTTTTTCTCCAAGCCCATAATTAAATCTAACAACTAGATTACACTTAAACACCTGTGTCAAAACAATTAAAACTACCCTTTACCCGGGTTACCCGTTGCCCGGGACCAGGTTATCCTGTGGCCGGGATAATTAAAAGTCCTTACGTCTGAATATTCATGGCGTACGCCGCCGTCTTGCGGACGTGAGCTGGATGAGAAGGTTTTATTAAGTTTTGGAAGAGTAGATGGGTAGAGGGGACACTCCCTTTTGGAAAGTGTAGGTTTAGGAAATCAAAGGGATAGCTAATACTAATACAAAATAATACGATACGAATATTCTTTATTGATAAAAAAATCCGACGGATTGAGAACTTCCTCCTTTTTTTCAAGCTTAAGATGTTTGGTGTACTCAAAACGAAGATAATAAAAACTTCGCTTACATTGAGATACTTACGACTATATGCTAAAGTATTTATAATTAGGTAGCTCATCTACATTGCAGCGCGCAGCACTCGGCAGCGGGTAGTGATAATTATTATTTTGCTAAGCGGGTAGACGTTTTAAGTCGTTTAAAAACCACAAAACAGTACAAGGAGATTACAACAAAATAGACATGGTAGACTATAGGTGGCCTTAACGCTTAATAGCGATACTTATGTATTTACATACTAATAAAGTATTGAAAAAGGGCTTAACTTCTGTGAATAATAAATGTTTTTTTATTTATTTATTAATTTATTAATTTCGACGTTTCGTTTACACTATTAAATGCATACAAATTGCATGCTGTAAAAAATTATACAATACCATTGATCTCAAGACACTCGCTACATAGTTAGAATCTGTAAAAACGAATACCCTTACACGACAGAAATGTCTAACATTTCTCTACGGGTGACAATGCCAATTATACAACATACTTTAAGTACATGCAGACAATTAGTTTACATTTTCAGCCTATGTATGTATTTATGTATCTATGCATGCATGTCGCCTCCTTTGTGGCACTCTGGAGTCCAAACGCGTGGGCCGATATTAATGAGTCTTAAAATTAAGTATCGTCTTGTGTTAAGCACCGGCTCCGCTACGAGCCGGAGGAGGTGCGCGGGCGGACGACACGGCGACGTCACGACCACCGCGCCGGCTGCGTCGCCACTACTCGCCTTACGATCTCCACCGACCGCGGACACCTCCCAAATTAATTTAGATTTTCATTATTAATTAGCGTTTAACAAGTATTTATAACGGCGATTAAACCAGCCCTATATTGATACAGTCCGCTTATTTTTATTTAACGTCCCGTAGGACCCTAACATCTTGCACATACAGCCAATGCATAAATTATCCCTCAGTCTAAGTTAAAAAATAAGAAGCAGTAATAAATAAGAGCTGAAGCGAGAGGGGAAAAAGAAAATATCATTGCTGCTGAAAGGTAAAGGTTTCAATATGATGGAACCTCTTACAACATTCTAGTACTAAGTGCCCTGGTAAGAAAGGTGTAGGTTTGTCAATCGTAGACTGCGCGAAGTACTGTACCCAGGGACAGAAATAACTGTAGAAATAAATACCGTTAATCGTACCGTCACGTTTTATCCGTCTCTTTCTTACATCGAGTATTGAGAGGAGAGGGATGTAGCAGCGAGCGAGCGGGCAACATCCTTTTGTGTTGATGTAGGGTATCGTTACCAAAGTATCGTTACTAGAGATGCAATGGATATCCGGTCACTATCCGTTATCCGGCCTATCCGGACACATTTTACTATCCGGCCGAATACCGGATAGCTGCGTAATATCCGGCCGGATACCGGATAGTAATTTAGTACTTAATTATAACGAGAAAAAATGAGTAACATAAATATAAAACCATACAGTAATAAAAAAATTGCCTACAACGGCTACAACATGCCTCTACAACGGCTATAACATGCCTACAAGTAGAAACACGTTGCAACCTGCACCCCTCATCGCGCCCGCGCGCCGTCGAATTTACTCCATTTAGGTATTTTAGGTAAAAAACTATTGGCCGGATATTCGGCGGCCGGATACCGGATAACCGGCGGTCGCGACGGTCGGATATCAGGTATCCGGTATCCGGCCAAACCACTATCCGTTGCATATCTAATCGTTACCTACCGACTGGTAGTTTTCCTGGTAAACTTACCAGTCCTCAACTGTACCCTCTGCGGGCGTCCCTTACTCTTGATAAGGGCTGGGCGTTATTGAAGTACGTCGTATAGCTGACAGTCAATTCTCGCTTATTTATATATGGGACCCCTTATTAGATTTTATTGTTGTGGCTTGCTTTCATACACTTAGCCGCTGGACGGCTTTAGATAATAAGTATGTATAGTATTTGGAGCGGTACCCTCTTTTCCTGGAAGGCTTAGTAGACTAGCATTTTGTAGTGATAGTTAGTATATTAGTAGTAGAAGTACCAGTTAAACTCTAGTAGTAGTAGTTAGTAGTAGTGGTAATTAGGACCCGTTCACGTTCACGTTAAAATAAATGAAATACCTCTACGTTTCTGATGTCAACGACGGTTCAGTACAGTCCCTTCGAGACCAATATGGATGTAACGTCACATCTGAAATGCGATTAAGTAATTTAACTTTAACCTTAATTATAACAATATGTGAAAATCGCGAAAGTTTAAATCAATACGTATTAAGTACTAGTAGTAGTAGTAGTAGTCAGAAGGTTCTCGAATGGCGTCCACGGACCGGGAGACGAGCTGTCGGTTGGTCTCCAACACGATGGAGCGACGATCTGGTAATGATCGCGGGACCGCGGTGGATGCGGAAAGCACAAGACCGGTCTGAGTGGAGAGCCTTGGGGTAGGCCTATGTCCGGACGTCTTTCCGCTGACATTATGATGTTGGCAGGTCTCAAATTTCTCACTGTTAAAATTTGCCGCGGGACGCAGAAGGTAAAGGTTTCTACACGAGGAATTTTCAATTAAAGGAGATACATTTCTTCTAAAATCTACGAGTACTACGTAACATAGTACGTAAGATGGTACCAAAAGTTTTCGTATAACATTTCGGTTTTCAACAAAACGTTTTTCCAAACGCACTTAACAAGCTTAACACTCGTAAAGCCAACTTGTAACTGCGCTATACGTGTACCCTATGAATTAATTATCTTAAAATCCTTTGTAACAGCACCGCTGGGTAAAATCAAACAGTCAAACGTACAGACAGACGGTTAAACAGCGCTAAGTTACGCCGTTACGGTTATGGGCCCCTGGTGACAGGCAAGACGGTTTGATCGTTATGTTCCTATAATAGTTTAGTAACTTATAGTGAAACTAGCTGTTGCCCGCGACTTCGTCCGCATGGATTTCGGTTATCGCTATCCCGCGGGGACTATATAATTTTCCCGAATAAAAAGTAGCCTATGTTATTCCTCAATATTCAAACTATCTTCTTACCAAATTTCATCTAGATTGGTGCAGCGGTTTGTCCGTGAAGAGGTAATAAACAGACAGACAGAGAGACAAGAGTTACTTTCGCATTCATAATATTAGTTACCTATTCCCTAATTAAAGGGCTGACAACGCACCTATGATTCCCCTCGTGTTGGACGTGTCCATGGGCGGCGGTGATTGCTTCTATCGGGTGCCCGCCTGCTCAGTTACCCCCCCCCCCCTCTCCTTAAATAAAAAAAACTGAAACTCCTTTGAAATTGAAACTCCTCCTGAAGCCTTTCGGAGTAATCCGTAGGCCTTCCTCCAGGAGCGCAGGTCTCGGAAGCAGCGAAACAACCCAGTGTGTGTGTGTATTCTTTTCAAGTGGATAAACGCAACTTAAATTTTGACCGACCGGATGGCCTAGTGGTTAGTGACCCTGACTATGAAGCTTGAGGTCCCGAGTTCGAATCCCGGTCGGGGCAGATGTTTGTATGATGAATACGAATGTTTGTTCTCGGGTCTTGGATGGTTAATATGTGTGTAAGTATGTATTTATCTATATAAGTATGTTTATCCGTTGTCTAGTACCCATAATACAGGCTTTGCCTAGTTTGGGACTAGGTCAATTGGTGTCAATTTGTCCCATGATATTTATTTATAGACTGTCATAGCAGGAAATGGAGCAAGCGGGTCTTGGAAAACGAGGAGTCAGCAGGCCCCCAGCAAGGTGGTCGGATGACATCAGCTCGACCGCTGGCCCGATCTGGGCGAGATCAACTGCAGACCAGGCCAAGTGAAGGAAGATTGGAGAGGTGTTTGCCCAACGGTTGGCGCAAATGCGCTGAAGAAGAAGAAGAAGAAAAACCGCCACATGCCAGGCAAAAATCAATCTTATGACATTTTGACAGGGGACAGCTTTTCTCACTTTTACTTAACGTGGCTTAAATCGGTGTGTCAGACCGACACGTAGATACACGGACACAAATACACCTCAAACTTATAACACCCCTCTTCTTGCGTCGGGGTTAAAGTCACACTCGTTTAAAGTATTACAAGAACTGAAATAATAAATACTCCTTTTGAGCTTCACAGAGTTGGATCGGATCCAACTTTTAAGAGCACGGGGAACAGGCAAGAAGTAACAGTCCGGTTGGGAATAATGTATTTAAAAGTTCAATATTTCAGAAACTATTTCTCGATTAAACTAGCTTTCGATTAAAAAAAACCGTATCGAAATCGGTCCATCCGTTTGGGAGCTATGATGCCACAGACAGATACGCAGATACATAGATACACAGTTCCCAATCCGCACTGGGCCCGCGTGGGAACTATCGCCCAAGCCCTCTCATTCTGAGAGGAGGCTTGTGCCCAGCAGTGCGACGTAAAAAAAAGGCTGATGATGATGATGACATTACAAATCCATATCAAATTTCAAGTCTTTGCCATTAACCGACGAAGAGTTACTGATGATCCTAACCTTGGGAAACCAGAATTTCATTACCAGATTATTGACGAGACCAAAATGAACAAACACTAGTCATTTTTAACATGTGAGATTCAATCATAGCAAAATAAATGAATCACTCACGTATGTCAGACTAGTATAGCCTGACATGTTTCGGACTAATTTGTAGTCCTTCCTCTCTGGGAGCAGATCCGCGGCGCGCAGTTTATTTTTCGCCACCGGCGTTGCATGTGTGTGTGTGAGACTTTTGCACCAGACCCAAACTAAGACTGACTGACGCTCGATTAGTGGTCTTTTGCAAATTAGTGGTCTTTTGGTTCGGACGTTTCCAAGCGCTGACTCGAAGTCCAAGGTATTGGTAAATCAATGTTGCTGTTACCTACTTGTTTTTAAAAGGCGTTTTTCAATAAATAGACATGTCAAGACTGTTTTCTTCTTTTTAATGCTAAAATTAACGAAATTAAGACAGTCAGTTTGTGTCAATTGTTCCATGACATTTGCATTAAGACAAGGTGTAGCATAGTTCAGCTACTTGACATTCATATTTACTTATTTATTTGACAACGCTATGTGTAGTCAAGTAAAAAAGTGTAGTTTATCATCATCTTATTTAAGAGTGCTACTCTTATCGATTGTCTCCAGTCCGTTCTTTCCAATACAAGTTCTTTTACCTCCCGATACGACACAGCGTCTATCTTCTTTTTTATTTGATCTAAATACTCTATCCTCGGCCTTCCCCTTCCTCTCTTTCCTTCTATCTTTCCTTCTATAATTTTCAGTATCGTATAATTTGCAGTGTCGTATCAAATGGCCCACCATTCAAAGGTCAAAGTTACCCTCCTTTATTTGCGGTATTTTATTTGTTTATTTTAACATAATAATTTATTTACACAATAAAAGCAATTTACAATGACTTTCAATCTGACTTACAATGAATTTAAATAAACCAAAACTTAAAAATAAATTAAATCTAAGTAAGGCCCCCATGGCATGCCCAAAAGGCTGGCAGCGTTGCCCCGCTGAATAGCGATGCTGATTCTTTGAGAGAGAAAACTGCCAGCCCTTTAGTCACAAGTTGCATCGACTAAGCGCTTTTGCAACTCTGATTTTGTTTAGGTATTTATATCGGAACTTCTGTCTCGAAACTAGCGAGTACGCTGTGAGCAATTCAAGCGTGGGCAAAAACGACTGCCGCGTCAAGAACGATTTTAAGATCAAGTGTTACCTGATGTATGATTTTGCATTTAAGATTAGATGGATAAAGAAATTACATGCTGAAAATGTTGCAGGTATCGCCATGTTTTCACTTCACTTCATCAAACATTTTTTACTGTTATAATACACTATTTCTCACTCTTAGTTACTACATACATACAGTCACGCCTGTTTCCCGGAGGGGTAGGCAGAGACCACGGACTTCCACTTGCTACGATCCTGACATACAACCTTTGCTTCCCTTAATCTCATAACATTCTTCATACATGCTCTCCGGTTTTGGGTACTCCTGACCTGTCCTTTTTCCAAAATGTCACCGGTTTGATCGGAGTACGTTCGCCGAGGTCTTCCCTTTTCCACTTTTCCACCCACTCTCCTTTCATACACCCTTTTTGTAAATCTGCTTTCACTCATTCTCTCTACATGCCCAAACCATCTTAACATACCCTTCTCAATTTTCGTCACTACATCTTCATTCACACCGCACTTCTCTCTTATCGCATTATTCGACACTCTACCTCTCAAAGTCACACCACACATACTTCTCAACGCTCTCATTTCCACCGCATTCACTCTACTTTGGTGTTTCTTTTCCCACACCCAACTTTCACTACCATACATAAGTGTCGGTACTAACACTCCACTATGTACTGCCAGTCGTGCTTTTCGTGACACTTTGCGGCTACTCATAAAGGCGTGGAGTGCCTCTCGATTTCCTCGATTTCCAGCATTCAATCTCCTTTCAATATCTTCCTCATGCTTACCGTCCCTAGTAAACAAAGTCCCTAGATACACAAAATCTTTCACTTGTTCCAACCTAACTCCATCGACCTTAATTTGACAATCTGACATACGCTCATCCCTTTCAAATACCATCACTTTGGTCTTACTTACATTCATTTTCATTCCTTTCCTCTCAAAAGATCCGTACATAATAGTTAACATCTCCTGCAACCCCTCAGCCGACGACGCAAGTAAAACCTGGTCATCGGCGTAGAGAAGACATTTGACGACTAACCCATTCATTCTCAAACCACATTCATCATCTTACATATCTTGCAAACAACTGTCCATGAATAAATTGAACAGCCACGGCGACGCTACACATCTCTGTCTAACACCCTTTTCGATACTAAACCATTCAGTGTATGACCCGTTTATCCTCACGCAAGCACTGGAATCCTCGTAGAGTGATTTCAGAGCTCGAATAAGATGACTGCTCACTCCATACATTGACAGTACCGGCCAAAGTTCATTCCTCATCACTTTGTCATAGGCCTTTTCCAAATCCACGAAAGCGCAGTAGACCTTTTGACCTTTTGCCAAATACTTCTCTACTATGTTTCGTCAGGAAAAAACCTGATCCGCACATCCCATATTTTCTCATCGGTTTCTTTCACAACTCTTTCAATTAACACTTTCGCATACAATTTCCCGACGATGCTGAGTAAGCTAATGCCCCGGTAGTTTTTACAGTCAAGTTGCGAGCCCTTGCCTTTATAAACAGGTACAATGACAGCTTTGCATCAATCTCTTGGAACATGGCCGGTGTTAAAGCAAAAACTGAAACGGCGATACAACTGACTTGCTACGACGCCATGTCCAGCTTTCAGCATCTGGACTGAAACTTTATCATACCCTGCAGCTTTTCCTGATTTCATACTTTTCAATGCTTTCATAATTTCATCCATGCTACTAAGTTACTAATTCTCTTAGTTACTGATAGTAAGTATTTATTTTCGGGAATTAATCACAGCAATTTTTTTTAACCCGAACGCAAAAATAGGGAGGGGGGTTGACCTGTGATTTCTCAGTGGCATCGTAGCTCCTAAACGGATGAACGGACTTGGACGCGTAATCGAAAGCTAGTTTAAGATGGTTCCTAGTGAAATTTCGTAAAAATCGGCTGACCTGATTTTGAGATATTGAACTTTGAAATTAAAATGTCGGAGGTTTTTCGACTTTTCTGGGTAGGTTAGGTAAGTTAGGTTATTAAAAAATATCTTGACGTATACATACGTCGCGCACGTACCTATGCTGCCGCCGTAGTGACAAGTTAATTTGAAAAAATGTCTCTAATCGAAAAAGTAAACGCTATATAGCTTTACTATTAATTTTTTTAGTATTTTTCAAATATACGAGTAGGCCGAGCACGAAGTTTAAGAATCCTGCGTAACGTTACGTTATCATATCGAAATCGAAAAACATACTAAATTCCAAATACGCTCATGGGCGGGCGCTGTTCCAAACGTCATACAAATTTCTCGATAACGTTTACTACTCGATTACGTTACGCAAGTTTCGAATATTCGTACTCGGTCCTAATTAACTAATGTTTATCGTACTTACTTCTGGGAATTCTACGAATCCGGAATTTGCTCTTATAATTATTTTAGATGTTTATGTTATTACAAAAATGTCTACGTCTTTATACCATGTTTGTGATACTTGTGTACTTAGGACTCTTGTTGCCCTGGTTTCAAGTTATGTTTTCATCAAAAAGGGGACTATATTTTAGGGGGGGGGAATATTTATGAAAATGTAAATATTACGTATACGGTTGAATAATTTTAGGCATTTTTAGGGATCCGGGCAAAGTGGTAAAAATGACTCTTATGGTGTGACTCGGTCTGTCCGTCTGTCCGTCACAGCTGGTCATTTCAGGAACTACTAATGCTATTGGCTAGTTTGGAACAGTTTTAGATGATGATTGGGTAATCAAAGTAATTTGTAAATAGAAAATAATTAAAAAAATATTAAGTATTTTTTGTGCAACAGGGTCCGAAAGAGGGGGTCCCAAAATTTCATAGTGGGATTATTTGGTCAAGTGGGATATCATAATTAAGTTACTCTTTTTGTATACTCAAAAAAAAAAAGACCCGTAGCTAACGAACTGTAATGAAAATTGTAAAAAAAATCGAAGATAATATACTTTATTGGTCGACTACATTCGTAGTACTTATGTAGTAACCTCATGTTTTTACTCTCATGGTAAAAAATATTAATGATATCACATTTGGCATACACTTTAGTTATGGCAGTAGCAAGTTCCAACATTGTTTGCACAAAATTCGCAAATTCTTTTAGGTTAACAATTTAAAGTATCAAATTTCTTCACTCAATTCTGAGAAAAGGTCCGTCATTTTTTCACCAAGCAACTTATCTATGCCATAAACTCCTACAAAATATCCTTTGCGATAACAAACGATTACATAAACTTTGATTCCTTGAAGATTTATTCAAAATCTAACCTTATTTGTGAGCCAAAAAGAGTGGGGTGACATTTCATGGGCGTCAGCAGTTATTCTTGTCAAAGTTTAATCCAAAATCGATGGGACACAGCGGCGCTTTCGATATCTTAATAACTTCGGATTTTTTTAAATCGCCTTGTGTAAAAAAGGTAGGCTTTGTCGCTTTGGTGTTTTTGCAAAACATTGCTTTTGGAGTACTTTTGCCGAGCTTGCAGTAAATGGAGATTATGGTGGAATCAGCACGTAGGCCGTGTATAACTGTAAAGAGGTAAAATACACAAGCACAATCCGTGATAGCCTAGTGGTTTGACCTTTGGCCTCTCAAGCAGATGTGTGTGAAGTTGTCAATACGCACTGGACCCGTGTGGGGACTATAGCCCAAGCCCTCTCATTCTGTAAGGAAGCCTGGGCCCAGCAGTGGGACGTAAAAAAGGCTGGTGATGATGATGATGATATGTCACAGACCAATATAAAAGGACACCAAACTGCTTAGGAGCAGGGCTCTGCTAACACTGCATGGACAATTTAAAAACACTGCACTGGGGAACAGCGGGAAAATCTTTTAGTGTCAGTCCGTTGCTTTGGCGACTAAACAAATATAATTCTACGTTCGCATCGCAGTTCGTTGCCACTAACTGAGTATAGATACACACACACACACACACTTTCATTCGTGAACGTTCATAATCATAACCCAGATAATTAATTTTATTAGATAGCCTTTAGTTTACTCAATAGTTGCTATGTTACATCATGATTTTGATACGGGGAGGAGCACTTGTTTACCCTATAATACAGGTTTTACCTATTTAGGAAACAGTCTCTAATTTTTAAGAACTTTTGTATACGATGTTTTATGACTTAATGAATTATTATTATTATTATTATAGGTGCATGTTTTAACATTGACGCGGCGTGGAGGTTGTAATCAGAGATGTTAAAAAAAAAAGTTTGAACGTATTTACCTATAATTGATGTGCCAAGATTATAATATTAACTGCAACAATCCTACAAATTAAGGATTATAGGTTAATTTCGTATTGTATGATTTTTTGTTTCTCTTTTCGAAATAAACAGTTTAATTTTTTTTTATGTCAATACACGGTCTGCTCCTCTCCACTCCGCCTAGTTCCGCAACAGTAGAAATTCACTTTTTCGGAAGTTCGTTTAGCTCTGCTCTGCTTCGCTTAAACACTTTTTCTACTGACGCAGAGTGAAGATTTCGAGTACTCTGATTCGTCCGCTCACACATCAGCACATGTAGCACGCGCGCCATTTTGTCGCTTGTCGCGCAGTGCGTCCCTTTCATAGTGATGGAATCAGTGAAGTACGCACAGTGCCCTAAGCACGACTTGTCGAATCCTGCGTCACGTAAAATCGAATAGTAAACTATAACGAGTTTGTATGACGTTTGGAACAGCGCCCGCCCGTGAGCGTATTTGGAACTAAAATTTAGTATGAGATTTCTCGATCTCGATACGATAACCGTAACGTAACGCAGGATTAAGTCGTGCTTAGGGCACTGAGCGATAAGCGACAAAATGGCGCGCATGCTAGCTACCCTGAAAAAGAAACAAATCAATTATTATTTAATGCTACGTTCAAAATTACGTACTTAGCAATTTTTTTGCCGCACACACAAACATAATCCGAAATCGCGAAATAAATCCATTCTATGAAACCATCGATCGAATAATTGTGGGAAGCAGCATAATTTCTACCAGCCTTCTGCCTCAGAAATTGTTTTCTACGAACCTCCGTTGGTGTGTAATCACGTGCTTTCAGCGAAACTTGATAAAATAATCAATATTACGGGGTTATGGGTAGAATTAGCCTAGTTTGTCAATGGTCAGACTGGTAACGAGGAAACCAGTAAAATAAATAAAATAATATGACTTTACACAATATTCATTCCAAAACCAGCGCATATTTTATTATTAATTGTATCACTTTAATTGCTCACAATATTTATTTACATACATTATACAGGATGTCAAATACCGAATCGTAAATATTTTAGCAAGTGACTGGGAAAAGTGAAGTTTTTTGACCTTTGTGAAGTGAAGTTTTTCATATTAACTAAGTTTTTGTAGTGGGAGAGCCATACTGTAGCTATTTGCTGCAGTAAGTAAGAATGGTTCAGCTCGTCCGAGGAAGTACCGCCCTCTCGCAAAAAATCAGCGTGAAGCAACAGCACCCCTGTTGCGTTTCGTTCTCTCTCCCCCCCACCCCTTTCCTCTGTCCCTCTTCCTCTTTAAAGGCCGGCAGTGGACTAGTGACTCTCTTGGGTTTGCTGGTTCTCATGGGTGACGGTGATCGCTTAACATCAGGTGACCCGCTTGCTCGCTTGCCTCCCTTTCAATAAAAACTAAATAAAAGCATTGTCAAAATTAGCAGAGAATGTTATTGTTTAAAAAAAAGATTCACACAGCTTCTTCACCTACACTTGCCCAAGCACTTGCTGAAGTCTTACCCCGTAAGAAACGATACAGAATTAACCAGAACATATTCAGCACCTAACAACCAGAATGAAAGGCGAACAGAATAACAAACATATATATCTTAGCCAAAAATATCGCCCGACTCACATCACGTACATTTGCGAAAATATTGTCATTGTCTAAATAAATGAGGAGAGGGGAAATCGTGGCTTTGTTTTTCCACGTGTAAACAACATATAAATACATTGTACGGAAGTACCATAATGACAAAGGGTGTAGGAACAAGTCTTCAGTCTAAGAATTAAAAAAAAACCGGCCAAGAGCGAGTCTGACTCGCGCACGAAAGGTTCAGAACCATTATCTATAAAAACGACAAAAAAAACATGTCTGTTGTATGGGGGCCCCACTTAAATATTTTGTTTTTAGTATTTGCTGTCATGGCCGCAACAGAGACACGTAATCTGTGAAAATTTCAACTGTGTAACTATCACGGTTCATGAGATACAGCCTGGTGACAAACGGACAGACAGACAAACAGACGGACAGCGGAGTCTTAGCAATAGGGTCCCGTTTTTTTCCATTTTGGCTACAGAACCCTAAAAACCGTGGTAGCCTAGTGGATTGACCTATGACCCCTCGATAAAGGGTTAGTGGGTTTGAGCCCAGGTTTAAGCTTCTGGCCTCTATTTCACCAACTTTACAATTGTCAGTCAGAAGCGCGCTAAAACAAAAGCTCTTCAAGTCAGCAACTGACACCGAATTGTCATTGAAAACTGACAATTGTAAAGTTGGTGAAATAATGGCCTGAGCTTTTGGGAATTTATGCACAAAGCGACATTTGTAATTAAATTTATCATAAGCTATTAAACATAACAAACAAACTGTAACATACTATAAAGAAACATCGAGAGAAAAATGCACGCTAATCTGAAGCTATTCAATGATTATGTAAGTAAGTAAGTAAACGCTTTATTGTACAGAAAATTGTATTATTATAATACTATTATTTTTATTATTTTACTGTATACTTTTTTTTCTTTATAATGTTTTTGTATTATTCCTGTTTTTCCTGTTATGTGGTGTTCAATAAAGAGTTATTGTATTGTATTGTATTGTAAAATACAGAAATTATGTATTATAATTATTGTGTGTACCTAATGTTCCCAATCTGCAATGGGCCCGCGTGGGAAATATAATAATAGGCCCAACCCAAGCCCTCTCGTTCTCACCCCAAAAGTGGGAAATAAGTTGGCTAAAGACCCAAGTTTCAAACGTTTCAAAAGTTTCAAAAGTTTCAATAGTGGGAAATAAGTTCGCTAAAGACCCAATTTTCAAACGTTTCAAAAGTGGGAAATAAGCTGGCTAAAGACCCAAGTTTCAAACGTTTCAAAAGTTTCAAAAGTTTCAATAGTGGGAAATAAGTTGGCTAAAGACCCAAGTTTCAAACGTTTCAAAAGTTTCAAAAGTGGGAAATAAGTTGGCTAAAGACCCAAGTTTCAAACGTTTCAAAAGTTTCAAAAGTGGGAAATAAGTTGGCTAAAGACCCAAGTTTCAAACGTTTCAAAAGTTTCAAAAGTGGGAAATAGGTTGGCTAAAGACCCAAGTTTCAAACAAATTGCTTATTTTACTTGAACGCTACTAAAACGCTGAAACTAGATAACTTACGACAGTTGGCTGTTACCTGAACTGTACCATTCACCGAAACTGCGCACGTTCGAAATCAAATTTTATTGCTACGTGTCATAACGTCTAATTCACACTAGCACTGCCGTTGTCAGCGGAACGCGTGACCTGTCAGCGGTGGGACATGGATGAGTTTATGCAGTATGGAGATATTTTGTATTATTATTTTTCAATTTTTTTTTATACTTAACAGTTTTAAATCATTTCAGTTATAAATGGTTTTTTTGATGATGATGATTTTGATGATTGATTTTTTATACTTGTCTGCTGTTTTTCTGTGTTTCGTAAGAAGTGTCTTCAAAGGAATTAATGGTATTTCAAGCCAGTCTGTTTATCAAACGATATGCGTTTATCTGTAAAATACGTCTCCCGGTCCGCATACATTCTTGTAATACCAACTTACATAACAGTAAAAAAATATCGTAATCGTATTTAGAATATTATTTTTAGATTGTATATAAATAAATAATATTATTATAGTAACAATTTCACCTTTCTTGAGAACAAGTTGGACAATTTGTTTTATTCGATGAAGACCATTTTCGTTTTAAAACAAGGATGTTTTCCTATACTTTTAAACATAGTATTCCTCCTTCTTGCATAAACTCGTCAGTCTTGTCTTGGCCCTGAATTACGGACCAGATATCATAGGGATTCAACTGAAAGAGGAAATTAGTTCGTAGAATAAACGTTCTTGCTGAGAGCGCACCTTAATAAATCAACACGTAAAAGGATTGTTCTTACCCCGAATTCTAAGAAATAAGTATTCTGTTAAGTAAAGAAAAACTTTTTTTAACCGACTTCAAAAAAAGAGGTTATCAATTCGACGCGTATTTATGTAATATTAACAGTTTTAAATGACCCGCGGTTAATTGCATTAGACGTAATAATAACACTTAAGGTAATCGCGGTCAATATTCCGTTTTCATTGTGTAAATGTCGTTTTTTTTTTTACTTACTATTTATTTCCGACTCTTGACCGTTGATTACACTAGACGCTCCGAGCATCTAGTGTTATAAACAACCAAAAAAACGACTCGATCGCGTTTGCTTAACGACTGTGCAACGCGCCGAGACGACGGCCATCGGCAGCGACTCAACGGGCGCCGCGCCTAGTACCTAACTAGATGCAAAGAAGTGTTAAGAAAACGAAACGTTTTCGTCGAAATAGTTAGTGTTGAACTTTGGATTTAGTTTGAAGTAAAAACCGCAGTTCCTGTTATTGACAGTTGACCCAGATTTCTTCAAAAGTTTCTAAAAGCTAAAAGTTCAGTTCAAACTAATAGTAATAGTAGGAACAGTAATTAATGCATCTGTTAGATAACGAGGGTAAAAATAAATAAATAAAATTAATCACGGGACAATGGACACCAATTGACCTAGTCCCAAACTAGGCAAAGCCTGTTCTATGGGTACTAGACAACGGATAAACACACTTATAATATAGATAAATACATACTAACATACATAACTAACATCCAAGACCCGAGAGCAAACATTCGTATTCATCCTACAAACATCTGCCCCGACCGGGGATCGAATCCGGGACCTCAAGCTTTATAGTCAGGGTCTCTTACCACTAGGCTATCCAGTCGTATAGGATCACACGAGTGTTTTAAGGCCTAAATTTATCATACAAAATTTATCTGCACCCGCCGAGGATCAAACCTGGGACCTTAAGCTTCATAGTCACTGTACTATTCGATCGACGAATCTATAACCAATTAGATTGTAACTACCTATGTCCGACCATAAACACCCCATTTCCACCAAAGTCTAGGCAAAACTCTGAACTAAGATTTTCCGTATCGATTCCCGATCAGGGGCGCGCAACTTAGTTCCCTAAGTGCGGAATAGTTGACGACCCCTGGGACGATACGTGGATATTTTGTCTTTGTTTGGAGAGCCATGTGTGAATTCCGAAATTGCCAATTCTAGGCCCAAAGCCCTAAATTGACACAGTCAAGCGTTTGAGGTCCGGATTATCCACAGACAAAAGCATAGCTGATGAGCTGATAATGTTGACTTCGGCTAGCTTTTAGGAATTAACATTGCTGACTGACATTTGTGATGACGATAATTGACGACCGGATAGCCTTGTGGTGGCTTCTTTTTAGCATTCGCCGTCTTTCTCTGTCGAACGGTACACGATCGTCCGAGAAAGAGATGGCGAATGTCAAAGTGAAACCAAGTGCGTTAGACAATATATAAGGCCTCAGGCTATGAAGCTTGAGGTTCCGGGTTTGATTCCCGGATATTTGTGTGAACACGACTATTTCAGACGTGGATTATAAATGTAGTATAATATTATCAATTATAAGTCGGTATGTTTATCTATTACCCTGTACCTATGGCACCAACATTATCTGGTGGTGAAATTCTTTTCAACGGTTAATGGCATCGACTTAAAACAAAAACTTTTAAAAATGGACAGCATTAAAAAAATATGCGAAAAAATACACAAAAACTTTAACATCTTAAACTGTACCTATTTTCCCATTAATACACCGAAACCAAACAAGCTTCGTGTTAAAACGAACCAACCATGTTTGCGCAGCGAAAATAAATTGTGGAAAACTGGCAAGAGTGAGTCGCGTTTTATTAAAGGGGCTCCCGTCCCGACACATACGGAAAAATAAAACAAAATCGAAAAAAATCTAAAGAAAAAATACAACAGAACTTTAGCTATCTAGTTTAACAATAACAAGATTCCACCGAACGATGTGAAATGGGCCTACTCAGCACGATGTTTCGGTGCGCTGTTTTTTTGCGGGACCCATTTTAAATTAAAACTAGACACAAAACCGCGGTGGATGCGGAAAGCACAAGACCAGCCTGAGTGGAGAGCCTTGGGGTAGGCCTATGTCCAGAGGGTCGAGCACGACTTTACGAATGCTGCGTAACGTTACGGTTATCGTATCGAGATCGAGAAACCTCATACCAAAACTTTAGTTCCCAATACGCTCACGGGCGGGCGCTGTTCCAAACGCCATACAAACTCGACAACGTTTACTGTTCGATTTTACGTGACGCAACATTCGTAAAGTCGTGCTCGACCCTCAGCAGTCGACGTCTTTCGGCTGACATGATGATGATGAGACACAAAATACACACTGTGACGACACGAACGCCAGCGAGAAACAGTTTACAAAGACAGAAAAAATGTACTCGTAGGTATGACAACACTTTGATCAATTCAACCGTATTTTAAAAACTAAACCGTAACAAGTCACGCCAGATATTAACTATCAAGATGGTTTAATTTAATTTAACAACTAACAGGATGGCGTAAGTAATCGTGTGCGTCTCGCCGCCGCTGGGTCGTGCGCTCCCAGAAGAAAGACTACGTATTGTCCGAATCATGTCGGGCTAAACTCGACTTATACAGGGTGGAAAGTTGAGATGGGGCAGTAAGGGCAGCTACTAGATGCCTTGCTGCTACGCGGAAATGCTCTTAGGAGACCTTTACTAACTTTTTAAGTGATGAAAATCGTCAGATTCGATTTTTTTTAATGCCAATCGGTCCCATTTCTATCAAGGATTAAAACACTCTTTGAGACCAACTGAGTTTAGAGTACTAGAGTACCCACAAATCAAAGAAAACTTTTTCCATGCATTTTGTAGGGTATTAACCTGTTTCATCCATGACCGCCAGCATTATCTGTGTAGCAAGATGTTCGTTTTTAGAGTTCTCTTTCCGCACAGACTAGTTGTAGTTTTACAACGATACCGATTATTCTCATTTCTAATATCCTAATTGTAGTTGTCTACAATTTAATCATTTTTAAGCTAAAGAAACTTTCACATTGTAATTAATTACCGTACAAAATGCATGGAAAAAGTTTTCTTTGATTTGTGGGTGTTCTAGTACTCTAACCTCAGTTTGTCTCAAAGAGTGTTTTAATCCTTGATAGAAATGGGACCGATTGGCATTAAAAAAAAAGACAAATCTGATGATTTTCTCGCTGACTGTATATTTTATCAAAAATCTGTGAATGTCGATTGTCATCACTTAAAAAGTTAGTAAAGGTCTCCTAAGAGCATTTTCGCGTAGCAGCAAGGGATCTACTAGCTGCCCTTACTGCCCCATCTCAACTTTCCACCCTGTATACGTGAGTGATCCGTTTTATTTCATTATAAGTAATTTACGTATTCGGTGCGAATTCTGAATGTTTTTTTTTTCGAAACACGCGTTATTTGTGATAACACTGTGTAAAATGAAGTTAGACCGATATTTATTAGATGTCGCCACTAAAATGAAGTTGTTTAGTAGAAGCGAGGTGGGGTGAAGAAGGCGCGAATCATTCAAGGTCATTCTCTCAGGGAAGCCTCTATCTAGTTATTATTATAGTTTTCATTAAAAAAATTGCAGAGGAACCCTACCTCGGCGTAGGATTCTCTCTCCATTAAAATACTCAATTTTGTCGCCTCTGCGCCGACGGGATCATTAAACAATGTAAATAACTTCACCATGAAAGCAAATAGTGGGGAAATTGACGAACTGTATCACCGGTTAACCGACTGCGGTGGTTGGTTTTTACTAAGTATATAAATAAATAAAATAAATATCATGGGACAATTGACACCAACTGACCTAGTCCCATACTGGGCAAAGCCTGATGGGTACTAGACAACAACTAATAAACGCGTAATTTTACGGAAAGTTGTACATACACCCCACTTTCTTTTTGATTTTGATTTTTTTATTAGACTAACGGAATGGAAGTGGAATGCAACATACAATGACAATGCAAAGAAAAATCCGTTAAGCAGCTGGACTTGAACCAGCAACCTCGGTAAACCGTACCAACGTAACGGATTTTTCTTTGCATTGTCATTGTATGTTGAATTTCATTCTATGAATGTTTCATAAAAATAAAGACAAAAATAATCAATAAATCGATTATTTTCATTGGAAGTGGAATGGACGTGCAAAAATGTATGAAAATTTTGGGACACTTTTCTTCACCTATTAAAATCGATAGTGCTGGTGATGATAATAAAAAAAATCCTGTCCTCAAAAAATGAAACGGTTGAGCCGTCTCTAAGAAAACTTAGCGCCCTTCTGCCAAAAAAATAAACACCCGGAGCTTATTTAAAAAATGGCAGTAACAAAACAAAGCAGAAACTGCGCCAAATGGACCCATATTTCAAGTATCGTTATGAATTGCTCTATTTGGAGTTTTATTGGCTTTCTTGTATTGCTACCACAGAACTGCATCTGGATAGAAGGAAAGAGTTCATCGGTTTTTACGAAAACCGAGCGTGTATCTTTTTGCGTAACGTCACGAGTGTACTTTTAACATGAAACTATCGTGAGACTCAATCATCTATATTTCTATACACTACTATTAAAAATGCGAAAGTAACTCTGTCTCTCTCTCTGTCTGTCTCTGTCTATCAACATTGACAGAGGTCAATCTGTCTGTTTGTTACCTTTTCACGGAAAAACCGCTGCACCAATCTAGATGAAATTTGGCAAGAAGATAGTTTGAACATTGAGAAATAATACAGGCTACTTTTTGTTTAAAATTGTATACTTCTCGCGGGATAGCGATAACAGAAATCTACGCGGACGATGTCGCGGGCAACAGCTGGTAGTGAATTAAAACGGATATAAGTTGAGCTTAACGCTATTGTTTTGGAGTAATTCGTTACTCGACTTATATAAGTCGAGTTACGAATTAGTCCGACTCTCGCCACTCGTGGCGTAGTGAAAAGGATCACGCACGTACCTATAAAGGTACGCCAGGAGTGTAATTTAATGAGGAATTACAGCTTCAACTTTTATGAACTCAAAATTTTTGAATTTTTAAAATTGACATCGAACGCGCAAAGTGGTCGGAAGCTCTTCTGTTCTCAGCCTATCTTTTCAGCACGCACACCCGTTTTTCTTTCTATCCCAATATAATTCTGTGATTGCTACAGATTTACAGAGTTGTTTGGAAGTGATATAAACTTTGGCTCATTGTAGCTGTCATTCACTTCATCGGATTGTTTTCTTTTTTGCCGATTGCGGAAAAGGAGGTTCTGACTCCGTCCCGCACAAGTTAAAGACGCACTTAAATCGGTAAGTTTTAAAGTAATGCTTGGTAATCAACAGCGATGTACAAGTAGGATTATAAAACTTAGTTGATACTTAAATAATCATGTATGAACTAAAAACAATTACTTTGCTCACCCGCGGACACTGAGTGGTCGCGGGTGAGCAAAGTAATTGTTTTTAGTTCATAAATATGGACTTCCGCAAAGTAACGCCTGATTCAATAAATTACTTAAATAATCTATACCTATAAAACAATACCGCGACTGACTGAATGACTGACTGACTGACTGACAGACAACGCACAGCCTAAACTACTGGACCTAGAGACTTGAAATTTGGTATACATATATACCTTATACCTTTTACCTTGAGTATCCTAGAGGTGCACTAAGAAGGGATTTTTCGAAAGTCCCACAGGATAGGGAACTAGCCCATTTTGAAATATTTCACGGGGGCAAAGCCGCGGGGCATAAGCTAGTCATCAATATAAAACTCTTCCGTTACTGACTTACCATGTTATTCATAAACCTGTATTAACTAAAATGCCGTTAAGCTTCGTTTTTCCTTTTTTGACACATTGACATTTCCGTTAGTAAGAAGAAGACAAAACCTATTTTAGCAGTGACTGACAGGCAACGCGCAGCCAAAATTTTTGGCCATAGAAGGCTAAAATTTTGCATAGTGGTTGTCTTTATGATGTAGACAAGCACCATAAGGACGGATTCGTTGAAATTCCCACAGGAGAGAGAATAAACTGGGTTTATGCGCATACGCAGTCGCGGGCAAAAGCTAGTATACTATATAAGAGGAATAAAAGAACACACAAGTAGTTGTATTAACTTTGACATTCCATGTTGGATGCTATACCATTACATCAAAGTACTTACGGATGGCAAGAGGAGTTAGTTCACACCACTTATCACCAGCCTTTTTTTAGGCACAAACCTCCTCTCAGAATGAGAGGGCTTGGGCTATAGTTCCCACGCGGGCCCAGTGCTGATTGGAAACTTCACACACTCGATTGAATTGCTTCGCGGGAGTGTGCAGGTTTTCTGATGATGTTTTCCATCGCCGAAAAGCTCATGATAAATTACAAATGTAATTTCGTACATAAATTCTGAAAAACTCAGAGGTGCGTGCCGGGGTTTGAACCCACGACCCTGTGCTTGAGAGGCCACATTAAACCACTAGGCTATCACGGCCAAGAGGTTAGTTGGGTCAGACAATTTTTTATCGCCACTCGTTGTCATGGATATGTCCCCTGGGTAACTTGTCTAAAATGAGATTTTCTAAGGCACCACTCCATCAAATGTTAGGAGTTTCGACAGTTATATGTCAATTCCTTCATGCTCATCTCCTAAGCATGTAAATCCTGACTTTCGGGGAGTGGGGTCTTAGAAAATCTTATTCTGTGAACTAAAAACAATTACTTTGCTCACCCGCGACCACTAATGACAAATAGTTATATCTGTGTGGAGGTGTTGCACGGAAACATACATTTGCCGCACAGATATAACTATTTGTCATTAGTGGTCGCGGGTGAGCAAAGTAATTATTTTTAGTTCATAAATATGGACCTCCGCAAAGTAACGCCTGATTCAATAAATTAATCTTATTCTAGACGAATTACCCAGAGGACATCTCCATGCTAACGAATTGCAATGAAAAGTTGATTGACTCAGATTTTTTTCTCGTTTTCTGTGTATTCTTGTATTCAAAGTATAATAGTATCAACACAGTCTATACAGTCGTCCGACGAAGGCCTCTAGACAGGTCAATCGTGCGGGGGGTGCGGGGTGCGGGGCGGGCAGGGCGAGCCCCCTTGCATACGCCGCTTCTGCCCGATTAGTTAGGAACTTTCGCCCTCCTTGGTGCTTTGGAGATGCGGTTGCGGTGTCGGCATTTACGCAAACATCAAAGGCGTCGGACCACTGGTAGGTATAAGCTCTTTACAATGTGGTATCATCATGTTTTCCACTCTCTGCTTGCATCCAAAGCGCATCTGAATAGCGCATTCATACACCGGACAATCAGATCGTATAATTTAATCTCTTTGAGCCAAGCTTCGCTCAAAGTCACGGTTTGCAGCAAACGCTCGCAAAATATGCAATTACGTTTTAGAGAAGTCCTATTAAATAATTTTACTCTGTGCACCTATTTCATCTTTAAGCGTATGTTTTAATCCCTACGGAACAAGGGGGTGTTACAAGTTTGAACTGTGTATCTTGAAATCTGTGCATATGTCCGTAGCATCATAGCTCCTAAACGGATGAAAGGATTCGGACCCGGCGTTTTTAACCGACTTCAAAAAAAGGAGGAGGTTCTATTTTATTTATTACAACAAAACAAACAAAAACAAAAAGAATAATAATAACAATAATTAAATTTAGAACCTAAAATGGAAAACGTCCCCGAGTCTGCTACCTCGGGGCAAGGTGCCCAAAAGGCTGGCGGCGTTGCCTCTTTGTATAGAAATGCCTATACGTTGGCCGAGGAACGCACCAGCCCTTTGATCACCTGTAATTTTGATTTTTTTTTTTCTTAATATGTTAAAAAAATTGAGTGCGCGGGTCTCCACGGGCCAAGCGTCTCCACACCAAACGCCGCAAAACTGAAACTGTTACTAAGTTTGCGGCGTTTGAGAGCCTCCGCAGACGCAGCCGCTGCGCCCGCCTTTGATGCCGTAACGCTGAGGTAGGACGGCGCCAAAGTATCAACGCACGTAGCGTCCCATACTAAGGGCCGTCCTAGTTGCCACGGCAACAGGGTCATGCCGTCGGGCCTCTTACCATCGTCGCGAGTGAGGCCATTCGGCTCTAGCACTGCGGGAATGTTGGCGCTGACGAGAGCCCGACGGATGGTGTCGTTGAGGCAGGCGTGGCGGGAAATTCTAATGGCGCTTTTAGGGCATCTTAACCCGTGGTGACCCAAACAGTCCACCTCCGATCCACATAGAGAGCAGGAGTGTGGACTTACTATATTTAAACCCAAAGGAGGTTCTTAATTCGTCGGAATATTTTTTATTTTATTTTATGTATGTTCCCCGATTACTCGAAGACGGCTAGACCGATTTAAAAAAAATTTTTTTTGTTTGAAAGGGTATATTTTCTAGTTGGTCCCATTGTCACCAAGTCAGGATATGATGATGGGATCCTAGGGAAATCGAGGGCAACCCTCAAATTTTATAGGTACGTATCATGTGTTTCATATATTTTCGAAAGCTATTCAAGTACTTGCGTCTGGTAGTCATCATCTCGTGTTAATGAGGTGATGATGGAAGGTACAACTCTTTAACGGTTAGGAGTTGGAGGATAATATTTTAAATATTAACGTAACTAAAAATTGTGAAATAAAAAATCTTTTAATAAAAGTAAAACCGCATTCCAAAAAAACGTCAGAAAAAAAACATAAAATAATCCCCAAAAAGCCATGAGTTTTATGGCCTAGCAGAAATATGAAGTCGGTGCTTCATTGCAAGAATATTCCGCTAGCACCGCACCGACTTCATATTTCTGCTAGGCCATAAAACTCATGGCTTTTTGGGGATTATTTTGTTTTTTTTTTGAGGTTTTTTTTGAAGGCGGTTTTACTATTTGAGCTAGTTTAATTGAGATGGTCTCGCGGGCGCTCTCCGACACGGTGGACAGACCTCATAACATCTGTGACGCACTCCAGCATAAACGACTGCTCTCACTCTGCCAAACACCGAGCTGCATGGCGACGCATCGCGAGGACAGTGGTGGCGCAGAAGCCGACCGAAACATGACCACGACCACTCTGCCAAGAGTGCACGACTGAGAAGAAGAAGAATTGAGATACTTTCCACATTTAAAAGGAATACCAAACTGTGTGACTCCTCCCGATCCGCTCAGTGGGTATCATACTTTATCTACAACTGTTTGTATTGTTGTAATAGTGACTTTTCGATATCGAGGTCGATGTTTCAAATTTGAAAACCAACGTAATTTACAATCGTAGAGAAATAAAACGGATCACTCACGTATATAAGCCGAGTTCAGTCCGACATTGTATAAATAATAATGTGATAATTTACAATAAAAAAAAACAGTTAAATTTGTGACAGGTATGGGCATGAATGCCTTCGGCTTCTGAACCCATCTTAGAGTACTTATAATATGTTTGTAGATAAAGTAATGTATGTAACTCCACATAATTAGGCCTTAAAACACTCGTGTTTTAAAAACCCTCGTTATGTAGCAGTTGCATAAACTACTATTGTAGCTATCTTTAAAGTGAGGTCGCTGAGGAGATTTTTATAGTCCACAATACTCATTTTACTAATTAAATCTACACTGGGTGGATGCCAGCCATTTCATTAAGACTACTAAAACGGGAAGATTAGAGTGCTAACTTGGGCGTTGCTCGCATACTTGACCATAAGCCAAACGCTGGATTTCTCGAATAGTTTTGGGAGATAGTGTTGAAATTACTTTACTAGAACCTGCCTTTGAAAACGTAACAGCTCTTGTTTGGCAACAGACAACAAATTGTCAGTTTGGAAAGTCATGGGTACGGGTTTGAGCCCCGAGATTAGTAAAAGAAAATTCGTTCTTTTATTTAAGTTGTAGTAAATAAATATCGTGGGACGATTGACACCAATTGACGTATTAGTCCCAAATTAAGCAGAGCTTGTGTTATGGGTGCTATATAGACAACGGATACCTACACACACATAAGGATTTATATTGATAAATATATAGAATACAGAAAGCATCCAAGATTCAAAATTACAATGCAATACAAATATTCTTTATTGAAAACCACAAAACAGTACAAGGAGATTACAGAAAAACAGTTATGGTAGACAATAGGCGGTCTTATCGCTTAAAAGCGATCTCTTACAGACAACCAAAATGCTGAAACCAAAATGAAGAGGCTAATTTAGGTGGCAAATTAGAAACAGCAATAGTATAGTATTTAAATTACATTCATAATGGACTTCGGTCCCCAGGCATAACATCTGCCTGGAGAGAGATCTCTCTATTGGAGTCCTCCTCAAAACGCATACCCCCGCGAATTTGCCCCTGGGCTGACTCTGCCTTTAATCTGCCTGACGACCGAATGGCCTAGTGGTTAGAGACCCTGACTATAAAGCTTGAGGTCCCGGGTTCGAATCCCGGTCGGGGCAGATGTTTGTATGATGAATACGAATATTTGTTCTCGGGTCTTGGATGTTTCATATGTATATAAGTATGTATTTATCTATGTAAGTATGTTTATCCGTTGTCTAGTACCCATAGTACAGGCTTTGCCTAGTTTGGGACTAGGTCAATTGGTGTCCATTTGTCCCATGATATTTATTTATTTATATTTATAATCAGCATAGAGACATCTGCCCCAACCGGGGATCGAACCAGGGACCTATTCAGTCGTCAAATAATAACAATAACGATACAATACAATACAATACAATAACTCTTTATTGAACACCACATAACAGGGAAAACAAGAAATAAGGCACAAAGAAAATACAAGGTAACAATGGGCGGCCATGGGGCAACGATATTTTATATTGTAAATTATTAAGTACAATATTTTTTAACCCCAGACGAAAACGAAGGGTGTTATGAGTTTGACCTGTGTATCTGTTTATCTGTCTGTGGCATCATAGCTCCCAAACGGATAAACAGATTTCGATGCTGTTTTTTTTTTTATTAAAAGTGACAATGTCGGGGGTTTTACGACTTTTCTAAGTTAGTTAATTACTGTATACATACTGGGTATTCCGTTCTAGATGACGAACAACATACAACGTTTAATAGGAACGGGGTCTTAAGCTAAAGGTATATTCTGGAGGTCTCATCAGAATTCTCCCACGCAAATTTACGCGTACGTTCAACTTCCCGAACGTAATTAATAATTAATTATCGGATCCCGTGCCGATATCATACCTAATGAAGGATCAATTAGGGATCGGTAAGAGAATGCACGTCCATCGTGAGTAAGCAGAGCTGTTTACAACTCGTTACCCTGAAGGCATATGCGGGACTCATTGACGGGAAGAAATACATACACAATTCAATACAATGTACGAAGTTTCTGTGTAGTTCACTTTAATAACGGGCTTGACGTTCTTATGGTAGTTTAAAGCACTGCATACTGAGAGGGATCCTGTTCAACGTCTATGTTTACTTTTTAATTGTTTTTTATTATACTTCTTGTGTACGTTGAATAAATATTTTTCTATTTCTATTTCAATTTCTATTTCTATAAAAGCAACAAAATATGAAACGTGTGTGTGACAAGGTTATGCACTAACAGCAACAACAACAACAAAATCAACAACATCAACATCAATCAACGACATCAACATCAATCAATAAATTTTTGGGATAATAATGGCCCCATCGATCGGTGCGATGATTCCGCCATGACGAGGTTGGATAAGACACTGCCAAACGACCTCTGGTCTTGTACGGTAAAGTTGCCCGTATTCGGTAAAAGACATCAACATCACATCAACAACAATAATGTCTACGCAACATTAGTATCTACCCTCGTTTCGTCAGATTGCCTGTGACCATGATGCATGAAACTGTATCGAAATATCGGGAGCTCATCAAACCTATAAGATAATCGTGGTCAATATCCCGTTTTCATTATGTTTAAGGTAAGCACTGTTTTCAAGAAGCATCAATTATACTGCATTTAAATTACATTCGTAAGGCAAGCCAATTAACTTCGTATTTTGATGACATGTTTTTGATTTGGCATCATGTTACATATATATGCCTTCCATCTGTGATCCGATGGTTTTGCTTACACAATGAATAGATATTTATAGTCACGTTTCGATTTTGTGGAGTATCAGATATTTTTAAGCGACTCGGTGTCCGATATTTATGCTGATCCCTTAAATCGATATTAATGCCAACCGCAACCGATCAGATCTTTATGCTGTTGAATGTCGTCATTATATTGGATCGAATATCGGATCGTCATTTAGACGATCGAATAGATTACTTTCTAGAGACCCTGACTATGAAGTTTGAAGTCGCAGGTTTGACCCCGGTCGGGGCAGATGTTTGTGTGATGAATACGAATGTTTGTTCTCCGGGTCTTGAATATTTAATATGTAATAAGTATGTATTTATCGATATATGTAAATTTACCCGTTGTCTAGCACCCATAGTTAGTACAATCTTTGCCTAGTTTGGGACTAGGTCAATTGATGTTTAGTATCAGATGTTTTTGCAGAGCCGTCCAAAGTCATAATATTATTATTTCTGGTGATTGTAGTTACATCTGCCATTAAGCCATAGTGAAAACAATTGCAAGATCACACGATCCAGCTACATTGACTACATGAACCGTGAAAAACAACTCCTTTATTTGGACAATAGATAAAACGTTATTTTTTCTCCGTTCTTCAATCCCTGCGTCCGTCCGTCCAAATTAAATTGGAAATGAAGTAATTGCGGGGAAAAAGGGCTGTTTCCCCCTAATTGGTGGCTGTTCTGGTCAGTTTCTTATTTTTAGCCCAACTGGGGAACAGACTGTCTAACTTTGGCAATAGTTATTTTTGGGTCGATCGTTACTCTGTTTCAATTGGTACAATACAATACAATACAATACAAATATTCTTTATTGAAAACCACAAAATAGTACAAAGAGATTACAGAAAACAGGTATGGTAGACAATAGGCGGTCTTATCGCTTAAAAGCGATCTCTTACAGACAACCAAAATACAGAAACCAAGATGAAGAAGCCTACCTACCTACCTTGGTACCTATAGAATAGGAATAAATAATAACATAGTAGAACGGAATCTCTTTTGACCGAGTCCAAAACGCCGCCATTTATATACCTACTTCCCCCTTCATGTCGTTACACCCCTCTGTCATCCAGGCGTGTTGCTAGGGTTGCTTGCTGTTAAATATTATTAGGTACTTACGTCTAAAGATAATGTCAACAAGATGTAAGTTTTTCTTTACTTTTAAATCATTATTTTATTCCAGTTGTACAAAATATGAGATTCACAAATCATTACGTACCTACATAATTACAGACACTTCTAAATAAGAAGTTATTATAAGTGCCATAACAAATGAAGCCATTTAAGCTGATTTAAGTAAGTATTACTTACCTACAAATATAAAATAAAATGCATACGGGCTCACGTAAAACTAGTACAACCAACTTATAAACAACCAAACCCGCGTGCGGCGACACCGGCCGTGAAAGCCTGACTGAGTAGTTTGTTTAACGAATACTATAATATCGTGACCTTGAGCCCGTCCGGAGCGGAAGTTTCCGTTCTACTATGTTATTATTTATTCTTATGCCTATAGATGAATTAGCGAGAGCTTGGAATTGCATTTGTAGTGGTTGTACGATTCGCTTAAAAACGAGAATCAGTCGTTAAAATATACGCCCAACGTAAATAATGTTTAGAATTTGGCACTAACATTATTGTGGAATTTTTTTCTTCGATATAATTATTACAAACATCTTTTTATACTGATAGTACGGGAAATGGGAAATTTCAAATACAGAATGCCTATAAACACGCAATACCACTACATAAGCAATTCCACGGTCTCAGTAATTGATCGATAGGAAGATGATGTGAGCATGCTATAAGGTTCGACTTACTCGTAGTTGGGGTCCGGGGTAAGACAGGTGGAGTTTCTCATTTTATAAATTTGCTTTTTTAACCTTCCGTGCCTTTAAAGAAAGGAAACCGGCCAAGTGCGAGTTCGACTCGCGTGGGGAGGGTTCCATAGGTTAATTATTAAAATTCCTATTTCCTAGTTACTTTTATTGCCATAGCTTTCTTATAATTAGGTTTCCCTTTCCTGTAATCTATGGGTAAAGAACATTTTTTGCATTTTTGACAAAATTTTCGGCTCCGTAGTTTTGGAGTAAATTAGCTGTGACAACAGACAGACAGATACGCGAATCTTCCTATAAAGGTTGCGTTTTTCCTTTCGAGGTACGGAATACTAAAAATGGAATCCTTATAGAATCACTTTGTTGTCCGTCTGTCTATTTGTTTACTTGTCAGTCAATCACAAGTAAATCGATACATATTGGCTATACGAATACCTGCTATTGTCCCAGAAGCAACTCAAGCCAAGGAAAAAAAGAAAAACATTCACTTGGCCTGCTTTTTCATTAAAAACCATTCATTCATTATTTCTGCCGGTCGGGGCAGATGTTTGTATGATGAATATGAATGTTTGTTCTCGGGTCTTGGGAATTGTATATAATTATGTATTTATCTATATAAGTATGTTTATCCGTTGTCTGGTACCCATAGTACAGGCTTTGCCTAGTTTGGGACTAGGTCAATTGGTGTCAAATTGTCCCATGATATTTATTATTATTATTATTATTAAATTGGTGTATACCTACAATATAATTAAGTGTATAATTTACTTAAATACTTAGCTTCTACCAGTAAGACTGCTGAGAATTTGGTAGATGCCAAAATGCCCCACACATATTTATGTAAGCACGGTGCTGATTGCGAGCGAGTCAGACAATAAGCTTGCAGATCTCGCTAGATTTACTAAGCGAAAATAAATAAATAATTTCTATTCTACTAAATCAACACTGTCGTCAGAACCAAATGAAAGTGAACAAATCTCGCAATAAGTTGGCGAGTAGAGCTAAATTGGCATTCGTGTTATCTTGCGAATGGGTACGCCTAAGTCTAGGATTGTATTGACAGCAGGATTTCCGAATGGCGTGTAGATAGACGTCTCCAGTGAATTGGAAATGGTTGTAATTTATGTATTATGGCGTCTTTTAACATGAAACTACCGTGAGACACAATTATAGCAAAAAACCGGCCAAGTGCGAGTCGGACTCGCGCACGAGGGTTCCGTAGAAAGATTTTAACGCTCTTCCCCAGTGTTTTAAAGGTCCAGTGTTAGCAGAGCCCTGCTCCTAAGCAAAATGTACGCAGTGTGGGGTCAACTTATATTGGTCTGGTAAATCTACAGACTGACATAAAAATTTGAGATTTAGAGAAATTTCCGTGTAATTATTTGTAACAAAGTTCCTGCCGTGATAGCCTAGTGGTTTGATCTATGGCCTCTCAAGCAGAGGGTCGTGGGTTCAAACCCCGGCTCGCACCTCTGAGTTTTTCGAAATTTATGTGCGGAATTACATTTGTAATTTATCACGAGCTTTTCGGTGAAGGAAATATCGCGAGGAAAGCAATTCAATTATGTGTGTGAAGTTCCCAATCCGCACTGGGCCCGCGTGGGAACTATAGTCCAAGCCCTCTCATTCTGAGAGGAGGCCTGTGCCCAGCAGTGGGACTAAAAAAAAGTTGGTGCCTCTGTTGGAATACAAATCACTTACCTAAATCATTGTGGCAGCTGTGGCACATGGTTATCTGGATCGTGCCGATGGGGTTAAAATGCTGTGCTATCGATCTCACGCGCAAGCGATTCAGATAAGCCATTGTAGTAGATTATCTTAGAAATGTTCTAGTATGCAACGCGCTTATGCCCCGCGACTTTGCCCTCGTGAAATATTACAAAAAGGGCTAGTTCCCTATCCCGTGGGTATTTCGAAATATCCCTTCTTAGTTCATCTCTAGGATACTCAAGGTACATGTTTGCCAAATTTCAAGTCTCTAGGTCCAGTGGTTTAGGCTGTGCGTTGTCAGTCAGTCATGGTAGGTACAGTTTTATAGGTAGCTAGCATTTGACAGCAATAAAACCAGTTCAAATAATTCCGACAAAGGTGTTTTGACTCAAACCCAAAATTACGCTATTAACTGATTAACTAAGAGCGAATGTAACTTACACATAATGAAAACGGGATATTGACCGCGATTACCTTAAAGGTTTGATGAGCTTCCGATAAGGTTGTGACAATGTGCAGTTCCCAACTACCCTCTTCCTTGTGTTACGAACGCTTATGATCTCGGACCGTACGGGAGTGCTAGTGCACTCCGGCGACTCACACAACGCGCGCGCGCCGCCCCGACTTTTCGAAAAGGAGTGCTATCCAAAATCAGAGACAATAACTAGTGTTGTGGTCGGCTGCCGATACCCTCAGCCAACTCACGCTGCTGTGCCGGAGAGTCCTGACTCCAGTGTTGAAGGACTGCTATTGTACGCCGAGTCGTGAGTACCCTACCTTGTCCCCTACATATTGTCACAAGGTAATCACGGTCAATATCTCCCGTTTTCATTATGTCTAATGCAATTAACCGTGAATCATTTAAAATCGAATGTAACTTGTTTTTGGATTGGAAAAAAATTACTTTGTGCTAAGTTTCTTGCTTCGCATTCTTCTTGGCAATCATGGTCTTTCTGATTAGGTACGCTGTAGGGCTAGCACGACTGGCCGCGACTTTGTTTGTCGTGCGAGATTATATTACCCGTCCCGTTGCATTCTAAGTGACAGAAAAGGAGGGCCAGTTGTTCTCGCGCGAGATAGAAGTCGCAGTGTGAGTTGTGCTAGAGCTACTGCACATGTAGCACTGCGCGCCATTTTGTCGCTTGTCGCGCAGTGCGTCCCTTTATAGTGATGGAATCAATGATGGACGCACTGAGCGACAAGCGACAAAATGGAACGCGTGCTAAAAGACTCATAAACACGTATAAGAGCATTCAACTGCATATTTGCTGAATAAAATTTTTAATTTTGAATTTACCCTAAAATCACCACATACCCAAAACCGGAGAGCATGTATGAGGAATGTTATGAGATTAAGGGAAGCAAAGGTTGTATGTCAGGATCGTAGCAAGTGAAAGTCTGTGGTCTCTGCCTACCCCTCCGGGAAACAGGCGTGACTGTATGTATCTATGTATCACCACATACTATGCTTCCTTTATTTTAAAACATATTTTCTGGTAATTCAAGAACAAGTAAAAAAAAAAATGTACAGTCAGCAACAGTTGCTAAGCAATCGAAGCGGTCACAATGATCTTAGTACATCTCTATTGTTATGGACATAAGAGCTTGTGCAGATCATTGTGACGGCTTCGGTTGCTTAGCTACGTTTGCTGCTGACTATGCCTAATAACATTTATTAGCGATATTTATTATGTATACCTCTTACAAGTTAACAGCATTTTAAATCATGAGGCAGTAAACTGTGAACATTTCCTAAAATCAAATAATATCTACCTAATTGGCAAAACTCTAGATTCTCGAGTTTCAGGCGTATTAATTATAAACTGAAATTGAACCTATAAACACCAAGGCTCTGCCCGCACTAAAAGCTTGGCGGTGAGCGATTTCGCGTAAATATTTTTTTTGTACATACAAGCTTATTGTGCTGAATGTACCTACCTATTTGCATTGTCATTTACAGACAGACCGACAGACATACGGACTAAATCACACCATCAGGGTTCCTTTTCCAATATTTTGATTCGGAACCCTCAAAAGTACGATCTTGCTAAAAAAAAGGTATGGTAGGTAGGTTGGTACCTACCTATAAAAACAGACGTCATAAAGTTTTTTGTAACTGAGCCTTCTTTCAGATTTTTTTTATATGGCTAGGAAGGTAAACGAGCAAGTGGGTCACCTGGTGGTAAGTGATCACTACTGCCCATAGTCACCCGCAACCCTAGGGGTTTTCGGATACGTTGCCAACCTAGAGCTAAGATGAAATGCCTCTTGTGCCCGTAATTACACCGGCTGTCTTACTCTCCACACCGGAACACAACAGTGCAAGCACTAGGATTAGTGAGTAAGATGGTGGTAGAGATCTGGACGTACCTTGCTCAAGGTCCTACCACCTGCTAAAAATGTAAGTTACCGCTTATTATGTTAGCTCTACTAGCCTGTGATCTCGTCTCCTTCAGTGTAATCTGAGCCTTAGCTTCATAGAGTTCATGGAGTTCAGACTGAGTTTTCTGAGATTCAGTTCTAAACACCGATTTATTTATTTTCATGAAATAGGTAATATTAGAACGTTTGTGACATGTTATTAATTTCTAATTGACGTTAAATCTTTAGCTAGAAATGTAGCAAAATATTTTCCTTGTCCTAAGTATTTTCTTAGTAGAGATTAGACAGTAAAATAATAAAAAATAAAATAGTGTGAAGCAATTAGCTCTAATTGATTTAGGTCCAAATTATGCAGAGCTGCAACGGATAAACCAAAGTACTTAATAGATAAATACATGCTTAAAATACTGAAATATTGAACTTCTAAGACTCGACACCAAAAACATTCGTATTGGTTGATCTGATCATACTAATATCTGCCCCGACCGGAGATCGAACCTGGGACCTCGAGCTTTCACAGTCAGGTTCTCTAACCACTAAGCTATCTGGTAAACTATTTACACCCCCCTCTCCTCTTTTCTCTAACCCTTTTCCCCCTTTAAGGCCGGCAACGGACTGGTGACTTAGGGTTGCTGGTTCTCATGGGTGGTGGTGATCGCTTCCCATCAAGTGTCCCGTTTGCTCGTTTGCCTCCCTCGTTCAATAAAAAATAAACAAATAAATTAAAACATACATTCATATATATTTCAGCGAGTAAATTAAGCAAGTCTACGGAAACAGCCCTGTGAAGTTTTTGAAAAGAAAAAACCGGCCAAGTGCGAGTCGGACTCGCTCACCGAGAGTTCCGTACGAGTTTTTAAATTATAATTACTTTCGTAACTTTTTTAATGAGCCCTAAGTAGCATCACTCTTGTTAATTGCTGCAGCGAGCTACTTAGTTCAAAAGTTTCTGTGGCGTGACGGAATAGTTCCGCTAATAGTTCCGGCGGTGTCGTAACGTCTCGGCAAACGATTTCTCAGTTCATTACGCGGTCCAGAAGCCTACCGCACTTCGGTTAATTAACAATGCCAGCAATGTATTAGGAAAACGCTCGCGACGCCGCCGGTCGCGCGAAGTCGTGGCCACGCTGTGAGATCGCGATAATCATTTAGTTCGCGCGAACTTTATTCTGTGCTCTCCGAACTCGTTACTCTTTCCATGCAAATTCGTATTGTATGGAAACTCGGAAACACTATTTTCAATGTCTGTATCTATTGATTGCGTAACTTAGAAGTTTGATTCTTTTACGGCTTCAAGTGGCTGCAGGTTTGAGTATTTGATAATAATTTTAGCTTTTTTTCGCGGGTGGCAGGACCTTGTGCGAGGTCCGTCCGGATCGCTACCACCATCTTACTTGCTAATCCTGCCGCTAAACAGCAGTGCTTGCACTGTTGGGTTCCAGTGTGGAGAGTAAGACAGCCGTTATAATTACGAGCACAAGAGGCCTTTCGTCTTAGCTCTCTAGGTTAAAGAATAAAAAAATGTTATTTAAAAAAAAAAAAAAGGTTGACAACGCATCTGCAAGCCCCCCGGGGTTGCGGGCGTCTAGGAGCAGTGGTGATCATTTACCATCAGGTGACCCACTTGCTCGTTTGCCTTTCTTGTCGTATAAAAAAAAAACTTGCTACCTCCACGCGTTCTAGAAAAAAAGGGTCTTGACCGACAGTCAGACAGACGGAACGGACGGAAAACGAAGTGATGCTATAAGGGTGCCGTTTTTTCATTTAAGGTGCAGAACCCTATAAAAACATGGATGAGATTATACACAGTTCCGAGTTTTGGTGGATGTCTAAAGCTTTTGTCTCAAATGTAAGTATCCCAATACGTTTTTAATATCGCCAGTGGAGTATAATCCGGGTATATGAGGCCCGGGCGGTGCACCTCTCCCGATATCGGAAAAGGCCTGATGCTTGAGTAATCTCTTTGTTTGTTCTCGAGTTTATGGCAGCCTCTGCGGTTCTCAACATTTATTATGCCTATAATAAAACAGTACCGGCCGGGACCGGGAGACGGGCTGTCGGTAGGCCTCCAACAAGATGGAGCGATGACCTAGTAAGGATTGCGGGACCGCGGTGGATGCTGTAAACACAAGACCGGTCTGAGTGGAGAGCCTTAGGGTAGGCCTTTGTCCAGCAGTGGACGTCTTTCAGCTGACATGATGATGATGAAGACAGTACTGTGACTGACTGACTGACTGACAGACAAGACACAGCCTAAACCACTGAGGCCCGAGTACGAATATTCGAAACCTGCGTCACGTAAAATCGAATAGTAAACGTTATCGAGTTTGTATGACGTTTGGAACAGCGCCCGCCCGTAAGCGTACCTATTTGGCACTAAAATTTAGTATCAGGTTTTTCGATATCGATACGATAACCGTTACGTTACGCAGGATTCGAAAACTCGTGCTCGATCCTCTGGACCTAGAGACTTGAAATTCTAGAGGTGCACTAAGAAAGGATTTTTCGAATTTACTTGGGGAATTAGCCCATTTTGAAAAGCCAAGCCATGGGGCATAACCATATCTATAAAACAGTACCGTGACTGACTGACTAACTGACAGAGAACGCACAGCCTAAACCACTGGACCTAGAGACTTGGAATTCTAGAGGTGCACTAAGAAGGGATTTTTCGAAATTACTTGGGAACTAGCCCATTTTGAAATATTTCACTGGGGCAAAGCCACGGGGCATAATTATATCTATAAAACAGTGCCGTGACTAACTGACTGACTGACTGACAATGCACAGCCTAAACCAACAGACCTAGAGACTTGAAATTCTAGAGGTGCACTAAGAAGGGATTTTTCGAAATTACTTGGGGAATTAGCCCATTTTGAAAAGCCAAGCCATGGGGCATAACCATATCTATAAAACAGTACCGTGACTGACTGACTAACTGACAGAGAACGCACAGCCTAAACCACTGGACCTAGAGACTTGGAATTCTAGAGGTGCACTAAGAAGGGATTTTTCGAAATTACTTGGGAACTAGCCCATTTTGAAATATTTCACTGGGGCAAAGCCACGGGGCATAATTATATCTATAAAACAGTGCCGTGACTAACTGACTGACTGACTGACAATGCACAGCCTAAACCAACAGACCTAGAGACTTGAAATTCTAGAGGTGCACTAAGAAGGGATTTTTCGAAATTACTTGGGAACTAGCCCATTTTGAAATAGTTCACGGGGCAAAGCCCTTGGCAAGAGCTAGTATATATAATATTTTTCGAATCATCTTCAGCCCACAACAGTCCACAGCTGAATGTTTTTTATTACTATTTGTTCTCAAATAAAAACTTCACAGGGGTGCTTACTAAGATTTCACGGACGACCGGATGGCCTAGTGGTTAAGCGACCCTGACTATGAAGCTTGAGGTCCCGGGTTCGAATCCCGGTCGGGGCAGATGTTTGTATGATGAATAGAATACGAATGTATGTTCTCGGTCTTGGATGTTTAAAATGTATATAAGTATGTATTTATCTATATAAGTATGTTTATCCGTTGTCTAGTACCCATAGTACAGGCTTTGCCTAGTTTGGGACTAGGTCAATTGGTGTCAATTTGTCCCATGATATTTATTTATTTATTTTTATTTATTTACTCAACCCATGGCTGAATTCTTGCCGGATCATTAAAATGAACCCTGTATGAATAATAATGCATTTCTTTGTATAAGTAGGCTTTTTTCGGCGTGTGCTCCTAGAGGAAGGACTACGGATTAGTCCGAAACATGTCGGGCTATACTCGACTGACATACGTGAGGAATTCGTTTATTTCACCAAGTAGGCTTTTGCCTAATTAGGGATTTTTCAAATTACACTCAAGAGCAAAAAAAAAACGCGTCACTTTGTATGCAATTGTTCATACAAAGTGACCCGTTTTTATTGCTCTTGAGTATTTATATTCATTTATTTGTAACCTACTTCGAAGATCGATTCGACCAACCGATTTCGAAAATTATGTTTTTGTTTAAAAGGGTAATTTTTCTACAGTTTGTTCCATTGTCACCAAGTCAGGATCTGATGACGGGATCCCAGGGAAATCGAGCACAACCCTCAAATTTTATAAGGCACGTATTACTCATGAAAAAGCGATTTGATCTTAGTCCTCGCGTATTTCGGAAGTATTCCTGTAAAAAATATGAACTGACCGAGTGAATACCGGGTTATTGATCGCGATTACCTTTTGATGAGTTTCCGATATTAAGACGCAAAAAAAATTAACTCTTATTGCTTAATTTTGTACTAACACTCGCGATGTGTCTTAATGTCTTTGTATCAAGAATGCATTGTGTACTGTAATAACTTGAATGGAAAATAAATATTCTTATTTTTGTAATCGCGGTCAATATCACTTATTGAATATGTCTTATAATTAACCGCAAATCATTTAAAACTGAAATTGAATTGTGTGAAAGTTTGCAATGTGATGGGATGTGTGTGAACTGCAGGACATCGCAAGATAAATTTTGTGCCCAACAGTGGGACAATATATCATACAGAATTGAATGGGAGTAGTTTTATTCCAATTTCAATTCATCATCATCATCATCATCAGCCGAAAGACGTCTACTTACTGCTGGACGTAGGCCTCCCCCGGGGCTCTCCACTCAGACCGGTCTTGTGCTTTCCGCATCCACCGCGGTCCCGCGATCTTTACCAGGTCGTCGCTCTATCTCAATTAGTATTTTGGTAAGGTTGTCATTAGAGTTACATTAGTTAGCATTACAGGTAGGTAAGGTAGAAGGGATCGCTTTTAAGCGATAAGACAGCCTATTGCCTACCTTACCTGTTTTTTTGTAATCTCCTTGTACTGTTTTGTGGTGCTCAATAAAGAATATTTTGTATGGTATTGTTGTAATATTGATAATTTAAGCGTACACAATAATAATTACAAGTGTAGTTTTTTTTTCAATTATTACTAATTCAATCTTAAAGTCGAACATTTCCGGTCAAACTTTCCCAACAACAGATTCAAAACACCGGAAGAACTAACTTTATTCATAAGTCGATGCCAAAACTTCAATTCGAGAACCTAACGAATAAATGACTTCAATTAAATTCTAATACAGGAAACCGTTGGAGTTTGAGAACCGCTTTCGACTTACGAATTAGCAAACTCAATGTTTAACTTGTAGACGATTTTATGGGAATAAGCCTCTTCCTTAGCGGTAGTAGAGAAAATATAGCACAGTAGACTCGTTTTAATTATTTGTTAATCATCATCATCATCATCATGTCAGCCGAAAGACGTCCACTGCTGGACGGCGGCCTCCCCCGCGGCTCTCCACTCCACCGGTCTTGTGCTTTCCGCATCCACCGCGGTCCCGCGATCTTTACCAGGTCGTCGCTCCATCTTGTTGGAGGCCTACCGACAGCTCGTCTCCCGGTCCGTGAATATTAATATCTGTGCATAATGAGATAAAAACGGATCACTCACGTATAAAAGTCGACTTTCAACATAAAAGCGGCGGTTTACGTCTCGCCACCGGCTATACTCCAGCTATAGTCGAGCTATACTCGACTGACATACGTGAGTGATCCGTTTATTTCGCTATAAAAGTCGAGTTTAGCCCGACATGTTTAGGACTAATTCGTATTCCTTTCACACAACTACCCTCGTTTTCATCGTCATTTTTATTAGTTGTGTGCCGCTGTCAGCTGCGTCCAGTAGTCACGCGAGCAGAGCCGCGGCGCGCAGTGTGCGTCTCGCCGCCGCTGGGTCGCGCGCTCCCAGAGGAAGGACTACAGGGGAGCCTGTGCCCAGCGGTGGGACGTTAAAAAGGCTGGTGATGATGGTGATGAATATCATAGGACAATTTGACACCAATTGACCTAGTCCCAAACTAGGCAAAGCCTGTACTATGGGTACCAGACAACGGATAAACATACTTATATAGATAAATACATACTTATATACATATTAAACATCCAAGACCCGAGAACATGTATTTGTATTTATCATACAAACATCTGCCCTGACCGGGATTCGAACCCGGGACCTCAAGCTTCTTAGTCAGGGTCTTTAACCACTAGGCTATCCGGTCGATAACAGGCAATATTATGAAGCAAATAATATTTATCTTGTTATATACCTATCTACTGTTTTCCTTTGCCTTTCCTCAGCATCAGTAATTAAAGGGCTCACTGCGCTAATACGTAGTGCTTTCTCTGTCTTACTCATAAACCTTGAATGCGAATAAGTGAAACAAAAACTGAAATATTAACATTTTAAGAGATAATTCGCTATCAAGAACTGAAGACAATGTTAATCTTTGATCCGTACCAGGGCTATAAATAAAAAATTGCCCAAGTGTGAGTCGGACTCGCGCACCGAGTGTTTCGTACAAATTTGTAGGTATTTTTCAAGCTTTCAGACAATGCTCTTTCATTATGATGCCCCACTTCTGGGTAACATGTCGAACGATGGTTTTGGTGCTTTGAGAATGGGCTCGTATAGCGTTCTAAAACGCGTCAGCGAATAGTGTAGTAGTAGTGGTGATAGTTTGGTTCTATGTAACATTGATTCGTGTAGCAGTGGAGGCGGAGGTGTTGCATGGAAACATGCATTTTTGACATAGACGTATGTATACACTATAATTTTGTGTATTTAGAATTGGTATTGTATTTTTGTGAAATAAACGGATAACTCACGTATTGTCAGTCGAGCACAGTTAGTGTGAGTGTGAACAAGCCTTTACAAAGTGATGTGATTAGTGTAGTGTGCTACCCAACTTTCTTTAATAATAAAAATCACAATGAAAACGAGGGTAGTATTGTGCGCCGTCGTCAGCTCAGCCGAGCAGTCGCGCGAGCAGAGACGCGGCACGCACTTTGCGTTTCGCTACTATCGAAGCGTGTGCTCGAAGAGGAAGGACCACAGATTACTGACAAATACTTCTTTGTTTGTCGTTCCAATCTCACGGTACTTTCATGTTCAAAGTGTGTACCTATTTTCGTCACAAATACATTATTAGGATTAAATAAATGCTACCTAGGTAATGCAAACGCTTTAGAAATTATCTAGAGCCTCGTAACCATGTTTACGTACGATAAAACCCGTTTCAGGCTTGGCGTTTCAGTCGCCAGGCTTAATTACATGAACAAACAATTCACCTCCATCTGGAACCTTGGCATTCCATTTATCAGGCTAGGGCAAACGGGAGACGCCTTGATGATGTTTACTGAAGGATGTTAATGTTATTTTATGGTTTTTATTTACATAATAAAAGCAATTTACAATGACATTAAATCTAAGGTGAAACTAATTAAACTAAACTTAAACTTGTCACCAGGGACAAGAGGGCTGGCAGTTTCCTTGCACAACGTATTGGCATCGTCATACAGCGAGGAAATGCTGCCAGCATTCTTGGTACCATGCCACAGGGGCCGTTTTTAGATTTGTATTAGCCTTTCTAGTGGCATGTACTAATTTGTACATAGCGTACATGTGGCAGAAATCATGTTTTTTAAGTTATTTTTTTCGCCCTCTAGTGGCAGGAATTTTTCGCGAATGTTCGCGAATTTTCCGCGAATTATGAAAAAATTCGTCCGAACCAAAAGACCACCAATTTGCAAAACATACCACTAATCGAGCGTCAGTCAGTCTTAGGGCTTAGTTTGGTCGAACGACAGCCAGCGCTGTGACGTATGGCTGTCATCGAAAAATGCCGTGTTGTACTGGGACACATTTTTCGTGAATTTGGTATCCATGGTAAAGTCCACGTTGTTAGTAAATCAATGGAGTACCTACTTAAGCAAAAGTTTTGGCAGAAGGGAAAAATTGCTCGTTAACATCTCCTTTTAAAAACTAAAAACTTACAACTTATGTACCATTAGTCCTCATTAGAGTCATGACCAGGCCCCTATTCCACCTACTTTACAATTTTCAGTTTACAATGACAATTCCAAGTATGTAAGTATGTAAGCCGCAAATATGCTGCCCTAGGATCCAGCTACATGTTTGCGGCGTTTGGCGTCGAAAGCTTTGGGCCATGGGGGCCAAGTGCGCGTCGCCTATATAAAGATTTGGCGACGCGCCTAATAGAGGCCTCAGGTGACCAGAGGGCTGGCCAGTATTTCGCACAACGTATCAGCATCGCTATACAGCGGGGAAATACGGCCAGCCTTCTGGGCACCTTGCCTATTGACGGCGATTCAGGCCAAGTTTTTTACCTTTAGTTTAAGTTTTAATATGTTTGTGTTTGTTTTTATGTTGATGTTATTGATTAAATTCGAAGTACATTGATAACTTTATTATAAAATATGAAAATAACGTACAGAATATAGTTTGATGTTTCTATATTGAAGGATGACCACAGACAAGATAAAAAGAGCACAACAGTTATATAGCAGTTGACGTTCTAAATTTAAATAGTCAACATACATTTCTTCGCCAATACGAAGCGCGCTAAAAGAAAAGCTCTTCAAGTCAGCAATTGACAGAAAACTGTCAATTGTAAAGTTGGTGAAATAGGGGCCAGGAATGTGCAGATTTGCACCAAACATTAATAAATTATATTAATTCTGTTCAGTTCCAAGTGCGGCTGTGTGTATGCGGCTAGCATATACAAGTACAGTCGGACATATTAGTTTTGAGCGCATTTAGATTGATTAAAGTTTTTGCTACAGTTTAATTTTCAACAATGTGCTTCATTAATTGCGTAATTAAATACATAGTCTTGCATATTAACAGTATTTTTTTTTAATGAAACCACCTTGAGACTTAATCATATTGAAATAATCGGATCACTCACTTATATCTACAAGTGATCACGTGATCAGTGTAGTGTGTTATCCTAATAATTGAGAATAATAAAAATTACGATCGAAACGAGTTAAGTTTTTACATGAAACTACCGTGAGACTCAATCATAGTGATATAATGCGCTCCCAGAGAAAGGATTACGAATTAGTCCGAAACACGGCAGGCTGAACTCGACTTATTTACGTGAGGGAATTTGAGTGAAGCGTTTTGGTTTCAGCTTGGACATAAATGTTTTCGTATGTTCGCGTACTTTTGTCCGAATTTCTCAAAATATTCTCGTAAAAAATTGTGAGCCGGTTCCATAATTTTATAGGTTTTCGGCGATTCGGTTTTTGGATTTATTTTTTAATAAAACCCACAAACTACACACACTACTACTACCCTCACAAGTTTTCAAAATTTGTTCCTTTTGTATCAATAAAATATCTGTTTTTTTTATGTCTGTCTGTATTTATTGCGTCGGACTGTACTAAGTATAGTACAAGATGTTACACCGGCTTGCGGCTTCGTGCAATTAGGACGGTCGTTGAAAGCGTTTGTATGTTTGGCTGTTCGAAGCTCCGCAGGGATTTGTGTACAGCCTAAACACTGAGTAACAGAACTGATTCGTTAGAAGGATATTCAATTAACTAATTTAATTGCAAGTACTAAAATAGCTACGTACAAAGCTTTTTTGATTTTTTTCATCGACTTGTTTGTAAGGAAAACGTCCTAATGGTTGACACGTGAATTCCAATAATTGACACCCTACTTGTCACATTTATTGTTACGTATTAAGATTCAAGGTGTCAGTGTTGAACACATTGTCATTTTTCTTAAAAGATACTTTACTGCGTGCAAAAATTTCATGATTCTCAATCAGCGGGAAGTACCCTATAGCTTTCTATTTACTTGAGAATGACAGATAAACGAACATCGAAGTGTTCCTGTAAGGATTCCGTTTTTAGGGTTCCGTACCTCAAAAGGAAAAACGGAACCCTTATAGGATCACTTTGTTGTCCGTCTGTCTGTCTGTCTGCCTGTCAAGACCCTTTTTCTCTGGAACGCGTTAAGGTAGCATGCTGAAATTATTATCGAAAACTCAAGCTTGCGGTCCCTTGAAGCTGTGAAAAAATCAACCTTCTAAGTCGACGCAATCAAAAGATAAAGTCATTATAAAGGTCGTTTCCATACAAATTGCCGTACTTTAAAAACCTAAAGGGTACTTCCAGTTGTCCTAGAAACTTGAGATTTGGTATGAAGGTATCTCTTATTGCACAACCACTCCGAAAAGTCTCAAAATCTTAATTTTTTATGTCTGTCTGTAGATTTCGCTGCCCAATATAAGTTGACCCCACACTGCATACATTTTGCTTAAGAGCAGGGTTCTGCTAACACTGGACTTCTTAAAACACTGGGGAAAAGCGTTAAAATCTTTCTACGGAACCCTCGTTCGCGAGTCCGATTTGCACTTGGCCGGTTTTTTACATTCACGGAACCCTCAACAAATCCACTCCCAGATTTGTATCATCAAGCTCCAGTTTTACATTTATGTAAACTTGTAAATTCTTCCCGTGATGTTTATTTGTAATTTAATCTCAATTAAGTAACCGTAAGCTCTCGTACGTGAAGCTAAACTAATTCGTACTCATTAAAATGCCATTTGCGTAATCTTGCCAAGAAAGGCATATGTCGACCCAGTAAAAATACTAGGTATAAATACTGGGTAGATACCAGGTAGAATACTAAGTAAAAATACTTGTCCCTCCGTTCGGGAAACTATGTCGGATATTTAGTTAAAAGTATGTAATAAAGACAAAGTGTGGGTAGTTAGATAAACCCGTGCAGCTAGAAGATGTTGATCCCCGCCTCATCAGTCCCTTCGAGACCATGGACACAACGTCGCGTTCGAAACATCGAGGTATAATGATACATTTATTTTTACGTCATCATACTTCGTTTTTTTAGCATTAGAAAGAAGGCAAACAATCTTGATGTCTTTTTACAGAAAAACGGTTTTTAAAATAAGTTGGTAACCTTTACATATAAAACCGGTAACTGGTAGAGATCCCTTAGGGATAAGTTCGCCATTGTACGTTTGTTTTTGTTGTGTTATCTGTTATTTTTTGTTTTATGTGCAATAAAGAGATATACGTACATACAAAACCATAGCAATTATAAATAATTGGTTGCCTGGTAGAGATCGCTATGTAGCGATAAGGCCGTCCATTGCTACCTTGCATTTTCTTTGTACCTTTTTTTCTGTTTTGTTTATTATGTGTTGTTTAATAAAGAGTTCTTGTATTGTATTGTACAATTAAGTTTCATTGTTATTTATTTGGTACTTGCTGTTTCTTATTTCTAAAAAGCGATTTTCAATAAAAATACTTGCCAAAATTGTTTACCTTTTTTCTAATGCTAAAAAAACGAAGTATACAAATAAGTCCCGTGATTAACATAAAAAAATTTAAAAATCGCGATAGTTTAAATCAATCAATCATTATATTAACCTTTAATAAGAAAGGATAATTATTTTATGGTAATGAGAAACTAAGGTCGATTTATATGTAAGTTTGATGTCTAGATTCTGGAAACAATATATAAAAAGTGGGGGGGTAAGTGGAAGGGGGTGATTTCTGGTGGGAAATTATTTCCCCTTGTTCGATGATCACAATGAAAAAACCCGTCCGACCGTGAATAGAATGTTTATTATTTGATTTACTTTAAGATTTTTTTAGACATACCAAAACCGTATAGCGGTATGATAGAATCGTTAAGTGTTGCCGTTTAAAAAACACATACGACTTTATATGAACAGACGAAGTGGGAAATAATATCCCCTTACACTAATAAGGGTTAAAAGTATTTGGTGCAAAGTACCAAGTATTTACTAAGTACGAACCTCCATAAAATTATCATCCTGTACGAACTTAAGGCACATGTCTTGTCTGAGATATGTACGAACGTACGGCGTAATTCACCATGTATATCGTACATTATTTATATAAGGGCTATGGTTTATGTTTATTCACGTATTTTGGTTGAAATTAACATTTATTTTGTGAACGTTTAAACGTGAGCATCTTAAGTTAATTGTTTATTTTGCGTTAATTACATTCAACGATTTATCGTTATTTAAAAATAGGAGTCTTTTCGTCGGCGTTTACTACATCGGGTTATCTTAATCTTTATTTATTTTTACACATTATACATAACTAGAGAGCGCCTGCGGCTCCGCCCGTGTGGAATATTATACTATGCAGACGTACGGTATAATTATATTAACGTAAGGAATCTCTATCCTATATCCTATATCCTATAGCCTAGTGGTTTGACCTATGGCCTCTCAAGCAGAGTGTCGTGGGTTCAAACCCCGGCTCACACCTCTGAGTTTTTCGAAATTTATGTGCGAAATTACATTTGTAATTTATCATGAGCATTTCGGTGAGGGAAAACATCGTGAGGAAACCTGCACACTCCTGCGAAGCAATTCAATGGTGTGTGTGAAGTTCCCAATCCACACTGGGCTTGCGTGGGAACTATAGCCCAAGCCCTCTCATTCTGAGAGGAGGCCTGTGCCCAGCAGTGGGACGTAAATAGGCTGACGATGATGATGAAGGAATCTCTATAGCAATAGGAATGCGTCCACTAGGTAAAAAAGTAATATTTCTAAATAGTCCGTCAGACAGATTATCGAAAAAAATGCCGAACACGTATTTTTTGCTTTGTGATAATAATATCAATAAAAAATTACATATCTGCTTTTTTTAAAATTTCCGTAGACTGCAATGCAGGATAATGAATGGATTTCTTTTTCCCTGAACGGCAACTCTAGCATAGATAATAGATCACTCACTTTTGGCTTGAAATTTTAACTTGCGATTTTGTTTTGCTTAATATACAAATTTTACACACCCAATATCATATTTTCTCAAGTTTTTTGCGATTCCCAAGGTCGAGGAATCGAATTGCTTTAAAAAAGTTCCAGAGAAATAATGCGTTGTTTGGGATCATCACCATCATGTCAGCCAAAAACGTCCACTGCTGGACATAGGCCTCCCCCAAGGCTCTCCACTCAGCCCGGTCTTGTGCTTTCCGCATCCACCGCGGTCCCGCGATCTTTACTAGGTCGTCGCTACATCCTGTTGGAGGCCTACCGACAGCTCGTCTCCCGGTCCGTGGACGCCATTCGAGAACCTTCTGACCCCATCGGCCATCAGTTCTGCGAATTTTGTTGTTCGGGATAAACGTGTCAAAATGGTGTTGTAGATCGCCATCTCGCTCTATCCCGTTATTTTATCCCGTTCTGGTTTTCGCTTTTATTGTATAAGTATGTGAATTACTTATAATAAGTATGTTTATCCGTTGTCTAGTACAGGATTTGTCTAGTTTTGGACTAGGTTAATTGGTGTCAATTGTCCCATGATATTTATTTATTAATACTACGACTTATGATTTGATGACAAACATTAAATTATGACTTTTAATTGTATGGGAAACAAAAAGAAACTCGAGCAAGTTCTCATTATTTTTGCCTTACGGCAATAAGCGGATATTGTAAGATCAAACGACCTTGTATAGGTAATTACATTATATTCTTTGTTGAAGAGAAGTACGAGGATTATGAGAGTCACTTTATCGGAAATATTACACAGGTAGAACATTTGGCCTACACGAGGTATTAGCACGCTTGGAATAGTTAATAAATTTACTAAGAGAAAAAATATAAACACAGAAACTATCTAAAACCTATCTAAAGATAATCATTATTAATCTAAAAATAAACCGCTTTCAGTGGATGACGTTACCAAAACGCTGGTAGCATTGCCACATTGAATGGCAATGCTAAGCCTTTGAGCCAAATATACGCCAGAATTTCAGTCACGTGTTTCGTTGATCACATGCCCAGAAAGATCTTTAAAGATATTAATCGGAATTATTATCAGAATCTACTGACGACGAATAAATAATTCAGTTAAAATTATTACCGCTGCTCTTGTTCCATTTTTAGGGTACCGTACCTCAAAAGGAAAAACACTGAATCTTTATTGCGATCGCTTTGTTGTCCGTCTGCCTGTCTATCTGACAAGACCTTCTCTGGAACACCGTGGAGGTAGCAAGCTGAAATTAATTCAAATATTCAGGCCTGCAATCTCTTGCAGCTGTGAAAAAATTAAGTTCTTAGTCAATGTAGTCAAAAGATACAGAGCCATGCCATAAAAAAAAGAGTGTTTCTATACCGTACTTTCAGGTGTCCTAGAAACTTTAACTTTTGTAGGAAGGTAGCACAAAAAATGTGATAAAACTGAAAATCTTAAATTCTTATATCTGTTTATTACATGTGACAGACAACAATATAAAATTACCCCTCACTGCTTACAAAATGTACTTAAGAGCAGTCGGAATGCAGCGCGTCTGTAACGGCGCTAAGCTGTACTATACTTATATTTTTTATTTATTTATATATTCACGGACCGGGAGACTCGCTGCCGGTAGGCCTCCAATAAGATGGAACGACGACCTAAGTAAACATCGCGGGACCGCGGTGGATGCGGAAAGCACAAGCCCTACATTACGTTTCCCTCCGAGGTCTCCATTCAAGGACTCTTCTGCTCCACCGTTCATCCTTCCTGCGTGCGACATACTTGGCCAGTCCAACGCCACTTCAGTAAGCTGCAGGAGTGTCATCATCATGTCAGCCGAAAGACGTCCACTGCTGGACGGCGGCCTCCCCCGCGGCTCTCTACTCAGACCGGTCTTGTGCTTCCCGCATCCACCGCGGTCCCGCAATCTCAATCAATCTGCAGGGTGTGCAGGTCAAAACTCAGCGGTGCGAGCTGGGGCTCGAATCCACGACCATTCTGCCTAAGAGCCCATATGCTAGGCTAGGCTACAACGGCTCCGCACCTCGACAAGTGCAGGTCAAGGACCTGCACTTGGATTCTAAACTATTATGATGACACCAACCCATTTATAATGTATTTCAAACTGGAAAACTACCATCCGCTGTTGCGGACATCCCTCCCGAAATCTACGCCGCGTTGAACCGCAGATCCGTAACACTTTTAAATTTATGCTGCAACTTTTATTTAAATGAAGGTAAGGGGTCCCATCCTATTGTTTATTGTTAAAACTTATTGTTAACGCGGAGTTTCGCCCTTTTAGGGTTACGAATGCTTGTTTTGAAGTTATAATGTGAATTTACTGCGGTCAACATTTTTAATTAGGTTAGATGATATTTCGGAGCTATTAGCATACTTTAAGATAACAAATGGGTTGTGCTTTGAGAAAATAAAAATGGCGGTTGTTGGTGTTTCTGTTTTGGGCCAACGTTTAAGTGTAGATTAATGCAATGGTGACATTGTCTCCTGGGCCATTCAATAATTACCATAATGGAATAAGTATAATTATTATGCGGCTACAAAATCAAGGATTTATACTCTCTTTGAAAACCACCACCCCAAATTATACTACCTACCATACTATACTACCAAATTATACTACCTACAATTTCAGAATTTTTGTCTAAGTTTTACACCCAAAAGCTATAAGCAAATTTAAGATTCTTTGAAGTTTCGAAAAGAAACACATCTGTGATAATTTGACTATAAAACTTTAGAGCCGAGTTTAGACCTGCAAGAAAAATCATGCAAGTTGTAATACAATGCGAGGCCGTAAAGCGAACGGGTTTGGAGTGGGCGATCGAACGCAGCAATAATGTATTGCAACTTGCACGATTTTTAGGGTTCTGTACCTCAAAAGAAAAAATGGAACCCTTACCTATAGGATTACTTTGTTGTCAGTCCGTCTGTCTGTCAAGACCCTTTTTCTCTGGAACGTTTTGCTTACACTGGACTTCTTAAAACACTGGGGAAAAGCGTTAAAATCTTTCTACGGAACCCTCGTGCGCGAGTCTGACTCGCACTTGGCCGGTTTTTTTTTACTATAAAACTTTAAAGCCGAGTTTAGGCCTGCAAGAAAAATCATGCAAGTTAGAATACAACGCAAGGCCGTCTAGCGAACGAGTTTGGGGTGGGCGACGGAACGCCGCAATGTATAGCAACTTGCACGATTTTTTTTTTGCAGGTCTAAACTCGGCTTGAGAATGTGACAAGCCATTTCCGGAGTTTCGCTTCTACCGCCCTCATTCTTCCATTAACGGGGATTTGCGATGCAAAGTTGCGGGGTAGTTTTGCGGGGGCATAACTCAGCGGTGAACAGATTGATCGGAGCCGAAACTATAGTCCCGACACGTTTATAGCCTAATGACTGTCTGTCAGCCTCAAAACCGCAGGCGCAGTGGGAGTGTTAAAACAGTAATGCAGTGATATCTGATTTCTGCCAGGCCCTTATTTTACAAATATCAGTTTTCAATGACAATTCGGTGTCATTTGCTGACTTGGAGACCTTTTGTTTTAGCGCGCTTCATATTGGAAAAGAAATGTAGTTCGAATTATCATGTAAACCGACAATTGTAAAGTTGGTAAAATAGAGGCCGAATACGAGTTTTAATTAAGAAACGAGTAGTAACTTTATCTTATCGATATGTTATCAAATACGTATGAAATAAAAGCAGTCACTTTGCTCACCCGCGACAACACGTGAAAAATAAATTATATTTTTTTTATAAACTCACTGAAACATGAATACACAGAAAAAACCAGAAAAATGCCAACCCCGGGAATCGAACCCGGATCCTCGACACTCCGGGTCGTGTGCCTTTCCCCTACACCACGGCTGGACATAGAGGAAAGGCTGAATTTTTTCCAAGTATTCAAATCTTAGCTTGTTTTTATCACTTTTTGCAGTAAAAATAAAAATTGGGAGAAAAAATACAAAAAGATACTTCTACTGAGATCATGACGCGAAAAACAGTTACGTTTGTGCGGCATGTATGCGTCCATGCAACGTCTCCGTCTCCTCTGCTGCTACTATTATTAGTGTAACTGGTAGCATGTTCAACGGTTGTGTTGGTGCTTTAACAATGGCCTCGTAGAGTTCCAAAATGCGTTAGCGTTTAGTGTAGTGGAGGTCACCACCTCCAGTTATTTCAACACATGCCACACAGACCTAACTATCACTAGCACCATAGTTAGGTTCTTTCAGCTTTCTGTTCATTTTTGCCACATAAATTAGCCTCTTCATCTTGGTTTCTGTATTTCGGTTGTCTGTAAGAGATCGCTTTTAAGCGACAAGACCGCCTATTGTCTACCATACCTGTTTTTCTGTAATCTCCTTGTACTGTTTTGTGGTTTTCAATAAAGAATATTTATATTGTATTGTATTGTTAGGTTAGGTTAGGTGGCATGTGTTGAAATAACCGGCACTTTTCCGGTAAAGTTACCAGTCCCAGACTGTAACCCCTGCGGGTGTCCCCGACTCTTAGTAATTGCTGGGAATTATTAAAGTACCTATGTCGTATAGCTGACAATCAATTTGCCAACTGGAAAAATTCACTTTGTGCTGAGGGCATCGTTACAAAAATAACCTTACAATACAATACAATAAATAACTCTTTATTGAACACCTCATAACAGGCGAAACAAAACATAGGGTACAAATAATACCAGGCAAGCATAACGGAATAAAAGATCAGATTAAAGCAGATGGTGCTATTTATAAAGTTTTAGGCAACGAATTTATTATATTTTTAATAAACTCACCGAAACATGAATACACAGAAAAACCAGAAAAAATACCAACCCCGGGAATCGAACCCGGAACCCGGTTGGTATTTTTTCCGGTTTTTCTGTGTATTCATGTTTCGGTGAGTTTATTAAAAATATAATTGATACTCACGGGAAGACCGTCAAAATAAAAAATTGGTAAAATAAATAAAGAAATACTAAAAGATTTTCCAATTGAGATCATAACGAATTTATAGTGGAATTTTATGCGAAATACCGGTAAAGATACAACAAATACCGGTATGTACTTTTTCCGGTAACGATATCAATTTTGTCAAGCTGCTAATGTCTCTCAACTGTGACGAAAGCTTGAGCATAACAAATTACCTCAAGCCGATTTATCTCGGAAACAAAGGAATATTAATGGTCGCTTTTCATACAGCACAATGATTCTGGTACAGGAAAGTGTTAGATTTAGGTTTCTAGGGCAAACCTCATTGTTTTAAGCGCGTCACACATCTATTCTATATCTATTCTATCTTCTATTCTATTTTATTATTATTTTATTTTTTATCTATAATAAATCTGTAACAAGTCCGTGTCTGTATATTGAACATATTTTAGAAAAACCGTTACCAGGGCTCTTTGTTAGCGCAATAGGACCCGAAACGACGATTTTTAGAATTCTTTTCTGTTTGTCTGTTTGTCTGTGCGTTTGTTCACGCTAATCTCAGAAACGGCTAAACCTAGAAGGATGCAGTTTTCACTGATGTATTGTCCTTGCCTTGGATTAACATTTACTGTTTATTTCATTTAAATCGGTTAACAAATGAAAAAGTTACGTCAATTTATATAATTTTATCGGACGGTTTTGGAAGAATCGATGTTGATTTCGCGAAAACTTGGGTTAACTATAGTTTTGATTAATTATAATTATAATTATGGTCTCTCAGGTGATTATTTAAAACATATCCTAACTAATCCTAACTAATATTATAATTGCGAAAGTAACTCTGTCTCTCTGTCTGTCTGTTTGTTACCCTTCACGCAAAAACCGCTATTCTGATTATGGTGAAATTTGCCAAGAAGATAGCTTGAACACCGAGGAATAGTATAGGCTACTTTTTATTCTGGAAAACTGCAAAATTCCCGCGGGAAACGGATAATTTGAGAAAATGGAATCGCGTCCCTCATAGGAACCTTTTCACAACAAAATTCACAATGATTTCTTCGGCAGATGTATGGTATGTCAGTATGACATTTGTAGTGATACGGAACCTTTTCTCAATAAATTTCATTTTGATTTCTTTGTCGGATGTATTGTTTGTCAATAATACATTTGTAGTGAAACGGTTCTGCAGCGAAAATGATCCAGTGTTTTCCACTGAATCGCTTTTAAACGGATTTTTAGCTATTTTTAAAGACTATCAAGAAAAAAAAAAGAGTTAAGTAAAACAGCGTAATATAATATTATGTCATTTATTCATTTAAAATTCACTGTTATACAAATAAAAAACATTAGTTCTTCTTCTAACACACATTATTGTTGCCACGATTTATCTTGACTTAATGCTGTCATACGGAACCGTGTAGCCGAAATTTATCGTAAATCCGATCCGGTGTGCAATTACCGGCATCGCACAAGCCATTCAAAATCACAGTAGTCGTCAAGATCCTTATAGAAATAACTACAGAGAGAGAGAGAGAGAGAGAGAGAGAGAGAGAGAGAGAGAGAGCAAAAAATACAATCATTCCAATAACAACAAACGTGATAAGTGAAGCAAACGTTGGCAAACGCTTCTGCCACTTTGATATTTCTGTTAACCATAGATTTAAAGTTTTTACCTTACTCCAAACAACTCCAAAACAGTGTATAATTATGTGTAACTGTTTGGTATTTACTAATAGTACCTACCTCATTATCGTTGTGTGTGGTAAAAAGTACACACATACGCTACTCTTTCCTCCAAGCCATTGATAAGTAGCGAACCACTAGGCCGCCGGAAGAAAAGAGGGGGGCTCGGGGGGCGCAGACCCCGCCATAAAAAGTACACACACACTACTCTTTCACACCACTCTCCTTAAAGAAATAACTACAGAGAGAGAGAGCAAAAAATACAATCATTCGAATAACAACAAACCTGATAATTATGAAGTAAATGCTTATGCCACTATGACATTTCTTTTAACCATAGATCTACAGTTTTTACCTCACTCCAGAACAGTGCATATGCATAAACTCTTTGGTGTTTACTAATAGTACCTCACTAATGTGTGTAGTAGGAACAACAGAAAAAAGTGCGTTGATTTCTATACAGCCGGAGCCCTCTTTCAGGCAGCCCCTCGCAACAAGTAGTGTACAAAGGTACTGCCTCCAGAATATTCATTAGTAGCGGACGGAGTGGACCACTCACCTGCAGCAAGTAAAGAGCAGCAGCAGGCGCAGCCCCCCGCCATAAAAACAGCACAAACACTACTCTTTCCTCCAAGCCATTGATAAGTAGCAAACCACTACGCCGCCGTAATAAAAGAAGGGGGCTCGGGGGGCGCAGCCCCCCCGTCATAAAAAGATCACAAACACTACTAATTCTTCCAACCCATTGATAAGTAGCGAACCACTACACCGCCGAAAAGAAAGTGGGGGGGGGGCTCGGGGGGCGCAGCCCCCCCGCCATAAAAATAATACAAATACTACTCTTTCCTCCAAGCCATTGATAAGTAGCAAACCACTACGCCGCCGGAAGGAAAGTGGAGGGTTCGGGGGGGGGGAGCACCCTTGCAGCTAAAGTGTACAAATATATGCAACGCTTCCTCCAAGACATAACATTGATAAGTACCAAACCACTGCAGCTAGCAAAGTGGGAGGGGGAGCGAAACTTTGGGTTCTTAAAAAAATAACATCTAGGCTCCATCAAGTCCATCATTCTTGAGATTGGCTTCCCAAATTAAATAGACCTAAACGCATGGGATAATGGACAGTTAATTGTTATACAGAACTTTATTATATCCGCTGTATAGCAATAAACATATTCTACGCTGACGAAGTCGCGGGCAACAGCTAGTAGATTATAAATATTTCAGGCATGTAGAGGGTATTTTCTTTTCTGACGTGATTTAACCGATGTTAAAATGCAAGAGAAGAAAGCTATTTTATTGCCAAAAAAAATACGAACGCGTATTCAATGACCAAATGTGGACAACATCTCGACGTCTGTTTACCTTCGAAAACCCTGAAAATGTTTAAATATTTCCTCCTAACAATACCCAGAAGCTAAAATTTATGAATCGCAAGGATTAAGGAGATTATGCAAAAATGTTTTTCAATTTCCTAAAAAAAACTCATTTTTCGGGTTCGGACCAATTTACAAAGCTTCCGCTTTTAGTCCATTTTGGGAGCAATTAAAAGTTTTTTGCGAACTTTTTTAAAAATGTTACGATTTTGATCGGCCATTTTGTATTGACGATGGTTCTATTATTTGGAAAGTCAGTGTTATACCCATTGATATACAAAAATAGACAGATAAGCCACCGCTTAACCGCGCGCGGACAAGCAATTGGCGTTGTTTACCGACTTTAGTATCCCTTGATGTTTGAAATTATGTCAGTCTAATGATAGCTGCTAATGAGTGAGGGCCGCATTTTGTCAGTGCTGAACAGGTGCGTGGCCTATGTTTTATTATATCGATGGCTAATAGTAACGTGTAAAGGAAAGTACCTAAATACATAATGGCAGTTCACCATCATCATCATCATCATGTCAGCCGAAAGGCGTCCACTGCTGGCCGGCGGCCTCCCCCGCGGCTCTCCACTCAGACCGGTCTTCTGCTTTCCGCATCCACCGCGGTCCCGCGATCTTTTACTAGGACGTCGCTCCATCTTGTTGGAGGCTTACCGACAGCTCGTCTCTCGTCATAATTAGGGTTTCGTATATAAATGAAATTAAGGGTACACGGAAAGATTTTTTTAAACGAGATTTTAATCTTAAATTGTAGATCACTCAATAGACTATAAGGTCTATAAGTTACCACTCAGCTACAGATTATCCCTCTTATTCATAAACCTAATAACTAAAATGCCGTTAAAGTTCGTTTGTCCTTTTTTGTCACATTGACATTCCCGTTAGTAAGAAGAAGACAAAACTTGTTTTAGCGAATGGAGGCTTGAGTGACGTTAACGATAAATAAGGGCATATGACTGTTCAAATTTTTATGTAACTTGTCTTTTTTTATCACTTTAAAAAAAGATGTATACGAAAATCATTTTAGATAATTACATCGTTTCTTAACTTTCAAAAAAAGTTGATAAGGTGATTAGACATTGTCTTTCCGTGTCTAAAGCACAAGGTCACAAAATTAAGTAACAATTCTAATTCACATCAGAAGTTCCACGGCCCCAGAAAATCACAACCTTCTCAAACAGCTCCAAGGTCCTGCCACAGCCTAAACCCCACAGATATATTATCACAAGGCAGACCTTAATAAAAATAAAAGTTGACGTAACAAATGACCACAATCTCAGATGGGTGAGGCAGCCCTTATTTTGCGATATTAAATTGTATGTGGCCCATCATAAGTTGAGATTACACTGAAATACTGCTGGCTATTATGCCTCTTTAATGTACTGTTGTTTTTGGGAGTTCCAATTGTCGTGAGAGCTAATGTTTGGGAATGAAAAAGGGTAAGAGTAGGTACTTTGATTTCGAAATGCTTTTGTTTGATGAGATGAGGTAATGCATTATAGTCTGTTTTTAACTTCCGACGCGAACAGAGGGGTGTTATAAGTTTGAACGATATGTGTGTCTGTGGCACCATAGCTCTTAAGCGGAGAAACTGATTTCAATGTGTTTTTTTTTATTTACAAGCAGGTTCACTAGCGGTGGTTCATATACATGTTAGTAAACTACTTGCTGAAAATCCTCACAATCGTATTTAATTGGTTTGCTTTACATTCGCACCCAATAAAAAAACGCATTTTTATACAGAACACGCGGTTCTAAAATTACGCGGCTCACAACTCAAAAATTACGGTCGTCTGGCCTCGCCCTTACACTAAGACTCATCAGAATACATCAGAATGTAATAGTTTTAATTGATTACATTCCTCAATTGGTTGCTTCAAATACTGGGCCAAAGTTCTTGTAAAGACTTCAGGCTTAAACCCAACAAATTGACTCGAAAAAACGAAGGATGAGAGAGAAAAATCAAGTAATGAATGGCTACCCGTCACCCTCGTTTTTTCTTTTCAGTGCACATTAGAACAGTAGGCCAAGAAAAATTATAATTCTACCAAAAACCATAATGTGAAAAAGGGGCCGAGTTCACTACTGAACGAATGAGGTGAAATCTAAACGCGTGCTAAGTTTTATTCAAGAGGCTTTCCTTCTTAGTCAGATGCAATTTGAAGAGTTTTTAACTCCCGATGCAAAACTCTGAAGTTTAAGTATCTATGTGTCTGTAGTATCATAACCCTATTATGCGGCAGTATGAGTGGATTATGTCCACCAGGTGGTAGATTATGCGAGTAAATTACTAACGTAATCGATAAGGATTTTAATATTTCTAACAAATCTCGACCGATAAATGTAGTCTGATAAATTCTGATTGAATTGAGTCTGATTATTATTATAGCTCCCAAGCAGATTTTACGAATTTAGATGCGGTTTTTCTTAGTCGAAAGCTTGTTTAATCTAGATCTAGATCTAGAATCTAATAACCATATTAGCTAAGTTTCATTAAAATCGGTTTACCAGTTTTTGAAATTTTCAACTTTGAAATAACAATGTCGGGATTTTTCAACTTTTCTATTTTGTTTAGTTTATTTATTCTTAAAGCCCGTAAATTCGTAAATTGTTATGTTTAGCTAAATACTATTTTACTCGTAGTTATAATGATTATAAGTATTATCTAAAGCTCGTTATTCTGTGCCTTTATCCACTTTGTTCAATTTGAGGAAGTAAATTGTTTAAACTGAAGCAACGGCGTTTGAATGACATTTCAGATGTGCCCCCGGCTGCTTGGAGAATTTCACAAGAGAGTAATTTGGATGAAGTTCATCACGGAACGGTCGGAGTAAAACCGGTTTAAACCAGTTTTAATATCAATTTTATCACAACGAATTTAGTGCTATAATCTATATTAATAAATTAAAAAGTTTATTTGTGTTTATGAACTGAGACACCAGAAGCATTCGCAAATGCGTCGCCAGTCCGTAAGAATACGAACGCTGCTTGAATGCTGAACTCGGTTAATATTTTTTTGAGAAAGAAATCATATAAATTTTACACAGCAAAAGCAGTTTACAACGACATTAAATCCAAGCTAAATCTAATTAAAGTAAAACTTAAACTAAATGAAATCTAAATAAGGCCCGTGGTGGTGTCCTTCAGCGTTTCCTCGCTGATTCTTTGAGAGAGAAAACTGCCAGCCCTTTGGTCACAAGTTGTACAACTCTGAAATAAGCTTGTAAGCGCCGGGACCCCACGGACCCAAGGTTTCAAACAAGAAGAAAGAAGAAATGGGCCCTGCAGAAAAACAGCGTTCGGTGCAATCATGTTGTTGTTAAATCAGTGCCCTAAGCACGACTTGTCGAATCCTGCGTCACGTAAAGTCGAATAGTAAACTACAACGAGTTTGTATGACGTTTGGAACAGCGCCCGCCCGTGAGCGTATTTGGAACTAAAATTTAGTATGAGATTTCTCGATCTCGATACGATAACCGTAACGTAAAGCAAGATTCGACAAGTCGTGCTTAGGGCACAGATACGAGTATAATGCTCTGTTGTATTTTTTTTTTCTTTCAAATGTACTGGTTTATTGCTATGTATTGTGTCGAATGTATGTCAATATTTTTTTTATACCACGTCGGTGGCAAACAAGCATGCGGATCGCCTGGTGTTAAGCAATTACCGCCGCCTAGGAACGCTTGCAACACCAGAAGTATCACTCGCGCGTTGCCGACCCTGCATAAACCTTTTTATACCCCTCTTGAAGACCGCCATGCTGTAACTCGGTGGGAAAACCTCAAAAGGAAGCTCATTCCACAATTTAAGTGTCCTTGGGAGAAAGCACCCTTTAAACCGGACAGTACGTGACAGTTGTGGTTCCAACGTGTGAGGATGAACTCCTTGCCGACGACGAGCAATGCGGTGGTAGAAGGTTGCTGTTGGCATTACGTCAAAAAGTTCTTCAGAACACAACCAACACAACACTTTTTTCTCTCTCTCTCCCTGTCTCTCAAATAAATTTAATAAAATTATAGTCATAAACATTATGCGTTGCAAAGGCTCGCAGTACACAAAATACTATAAATACGTAATCTTGAACTTGTTCCACGAAACACACATATAACTATGAACTGTTAATGAGCAGTGGCCGAATGAAATAGCAAGTGAACTGAACGAATGGGAACGTTTCCGAGACTCTAATTAATTGAGATGGCACGCGAGTCTAGCTAAAACGCGGCATCGTGCGAACTTAAGAAGGTAGTAGACAATCTGGAAATAAACTATAGGTAATTAATTAAACCTAACATTTCATCACCACTAAGCCACCATCAAACAGAAGTGCTATCACTGATGTGTTGTTGTGTTCCGGTGTAGAGAGTAAGACAGCCGGTGTAATTACGGGCACAAGAGGCATTTCATCTTAGCTCTCTAGGTTGGCAACGCATGTGCAAACCCCCCCGGTGTCCATGGGCAGTGGTGATCACTTACCATCAGGTGACCCACTGCTCGTTTGCCTTCCTCGTTGTATAAAAAAAGCACCATCAGACCACATTAGTCCACTGCTGGACCTAGGCCTCTTCCATGGAGCGCCACAAGTCTTCGGCCCCTCGCATCCATCCGCCGCCAGCAACCCTCTTAAGGTCATCTGTCCGTCATGCCTCAGGACGCCCCACACTACGTTTTTCCATCCATGGTGTCCAAGACTGATCAAAGCCAATAATAATAATACGCTGAGTAATATTACGCCGTATACGTATAGGTACTTGGCGTCTGCACGGCCGTCGCCGGTTTAGTAATTAAGATGGTAATATATATAGCAGTATGGTGTGTGAGAGCTCTCCACTTTCTGCCAACAAACTGCTATGCAGTTTGGCAGAAGTTTATGTCTAAGTTTTTGTACTTTTGTTTTTCTTATTTTGAGTTAAATAATTAAAAGCGACATACACGGCCAGCCCAATGCGACTTCAGCAAACCATGTTTTAATGAGCGCTGTCGCTGACTTTCGTACTTTGTCGGATCATTATCCGTAATTTCATTCAATTGCGGATTCTATACTTTAAAGTTTTTACTTAAAAAAAATGTATTCCGACGAATTGAGAACCTCCTCCTTTTATTTGAAGTCGGTTAAAAAGAAAAAAATTTCCCATACATTAATGCCAACCCCCAGAAAGGTGGTCGAATGACATCAGTTCGACCGCTGGCCCGATCTAGGCGAGATCCACAGCAAACCGGGCCGAGTAGAGAAAGATTGGAGAGTCGTTTTCTCAACGGTGGGCGCAAATGCGCTGAAGAAGAAGAAGAGAAGAGAGATGGTCAACCAGCAGAGGCAATGACTGTTTGGGAGATTCACGGTTCACTAATACTTTCGCTGGCAGTACTGTAAACCAGACACAACAGAATTTATATTGTTATAAAGGATATAGCCGCTCACCGCCGGCGAACGTGTAAACGCACTCTGTATACGTGAGTGATCAGTTTATTCACTATGAGTCTCTAGGCCCCTAATTCACCAACTTTACAATTGTCAGTTTTCAATGACAATTCGGTGTCAACCGCTGACTTGAAGAGCTTTCGTTTTAGCGCGCTTCACATTGTCAAAGAAATGTACATCGAATTGTCATTTAAAACGAAATAGGGGCTAGTAGTTTCATGTTAAAAAGGGAATAAAATTGTCACGGCCAAGAACGAAGCTTTCCCCGTCTTTTCTAATGCTTCAAAGCTCTGTAAGCTCTTTAATAACGCGAGTCGGGCGTTTCCGGCATAAATTTGTGTTTCCGGTCTCTGCCTCTATTCCTGCGGGCACTCGCTAATATTTCAGTGACGTCACTTCCGCAGTTTACGCTAATGTAAGGGCAAGTTAACAAATCGTGAGCTCAGGTTAGGTGTTGATGAGTCGGTTTTAATGTTGTATTTTAAGATACCCTATTTGTTTGCGGTGTTACAAGTTTAGCGTGTGTCTGTGTACCCTTCTGCATTATTAAATATTGATAATGTCAGCCGAAAGACGTCCACTGCTGGACTTTCCGCATCCACCGCGGTCCCGCGATCTTTACCAGGTTGTCGCTGCATCTTGTTGGAGGCCTACAGATAGCTCGTCTCGCGGTCCGCGGACGCCATTCGAGAACCTTCTGACCCCATCGGCTATCAGTCCCAGGCGAGCAATGTGGCGCACACTGCCACATAAGTTTTGAAATTCTTTGGGCTATGTCGGTAACCTTAGTTCTACTGCGGATACAATCATTTCTGGTTCTATCCCGCAGAGAAACCCCGAGCATAGCCCTATAAAACATTACTCTCTCTTATCAAATAACGCCGACTAACTATATCTACAATAAGTTGATAAAATTCTGGGTAAAACTAGTTAGCGCGACATAGAACACGTGACACCGCCATCTATCAACGATTATTTTAACTAAAATTACGTAAAACTTTACGTAAGGCTTTGGACATCTTAACGGTTATATTAATAAAATCCTTCCGACCTACCCTCGTAACCGCCACCTCATGCCGCAACCTGGGAGTTCCGTTTTCAATATATTTAAATCTCTTTTACCCACAGACGTCTCGTTTTTCAACGCACCCTTTTGGTTCAAGTGATGAGATACTACTACCCCATATTTAAAGTAGTTACAAAAATTGCGCGGTTGGTAGGACCTTGTGCGAAGTCCATCCAGATCACTACCACCATCTCACTTGCTAATCCTACCGCTAAGTATCAAGTGCTTACACTGTTTTGTTCCGGTGTGGAGAGTAAGATAGCCGGTGTAATTACGGGCACATGACAAGAGGCATTTCATCTTAGCTGTCTAGGTTGGTAACGCATCTGCAAACCCCCTGGGTTTGTGGGTGTTTATGGGCAGTGGTGATCACTTACCATCAGGTGACCCACTTGCGGCCTTCCTTGTCGTAGATAAAAAAAAATGTGTTCAGTTAGAACAGGATGCGGGTTCTAGAAATACTTCGGCAATCAATGGAGCTTCTTATGTCAAAGAAAGAAATGTTAATACGAATTCACTCGAACCCGAATCATATTCTAAACGCTTACAGAAAGTGTAGTCCGCGCGCGAGTTCCGAGGAATCGGGGGCAGGGTTTGTTTTATTAACCCCCGACGAAAAAGAGGGGTGTTATAAGTTTGACCTGTGTATCTGTGTATCTGTCTGTGGCATCATAGCTCCCAAACGAATGGACCGATTTCGATGCGGTTTTTTGAATCGAAAGCTAGTTTAATCGAGACGGTTCTAAGCTAAGTTTTATTAAAATCGGTTTACCCGTTTTCGAAATATTGAATTATGAAATGGCAATGTCGTGGGTTTTTTCAACTTTTCTAATTTCACTAGCTCATTTAAATAATTATGAAAATACTATTGTATTATTCTGATTTCATAACCGATTGTCATGGATGTTTGTCTTCAAGTACGATAATTGTATAGATTATTTTTTTGATTCGTTTTTATCCTTACTAATATTATAAATGCGAAAGTAACTCTGTCTCTCAGTCTCTCTGTCTCTCTGTCTGTCTGTTTGTTAGCTCTTCACGGGAAAACCGCTGCACCAATCTAGGTGAAATTTGGTCAGAAGATTGTTGGTATTTATTATTATTATTGTTGGTAAATAAAATTATTTAAAATATAGTTTATGAATTTAGACATAATGATAAAAAAAAAAGTAATAGGGATAGTAATACGCGACAGAAAAAAGAAGATAGTTTGAATATTTAGGAATAACATAGGCTACTTTTTATTCGGGAAAATTATATTGTTCCCGCGGGATAGCGATAACCGAAATCTACGCGGACGAAGTTGCAGGCAACAGCTAGTAAATAAATAAAATTTAAAATAATGGACCTCCGCGAAGTAACGCCTGATTCAATAAATTAATAAAAATAAACTGAAATATTCGATAATGAGCTCGCGAGGTCTACAGCTCACACAGCCATTAGTTTTCACTTTTTTTTTAATTCAACACGAATCACCTAATATCTCAAACCTTCTACCAGCCCCCATGTTCCCCACCAACTTCGTGGAATGGGGTCCCGTCGTTAATCACCGGACGTGACGTTGGGTCATATTCTTCCGGTCCTGATTTCGACGCGAAAGCTCCAAAGATAAGATAAGACGCGACCGATGATCCTTCGAGAGCTTTAATTAGAACTACGGTTATTTATACGATTGGTCGTGGTAACTGAAGTGTCTTCTGTAATTCAGTAGCCGAACCGGTTTCGAACCGGTTTCCTCAGCTACATTTTGATAGTAATTGGAACGTTTATCTTGAAGTGGATAGCCTTGGGGGAGGCCTATGACCAACTGAGGGTCGAGCACGACTTTACCAATGCTGCGTCACGTAAAATCGAATAGTAAACGTTGTCGACTTTGTTCAGAACTACATGAAGAGGAGTTGTTTATGGTTTTGGTTTTTGTATCTATAATGTCACCTTTTCTAATTCTATGTATTCTATCAAAGTTCGTTCAATAAACGGCTTGCATTTTTAAACTAATAACTTTCATTAATGTAGCAAAATAGTGCCTATAGCATATTCAGCCCGACGTCCATATCCGCGGGCGTTTGCTACAGACTTTGTATGACGTCTGGAACTGCGCCCGCCCGTGATCGTATTTGGAACTCAAATTTAGTATGAGGTTTCTCGATCTCGATACGATAACTGTAACGTTACGCAGGATTTGACTAGTCGTGCTCGACCCACAGCGCACGTTTTCGGCTGACATGATGATGATGCAAATGTTGTATTACATACATAAAAAGCTTGATGAAATACATTACTTATCTAATAATTATGACGAAAATCCCATCAAAATCCGTTCGGTAGTGTTACGTTTTTCGCTTTTCAAACTTTTCCGGAATATTTGTGTATAATACCTACATACAAATTAAATTTGTAAGTAGGTAGTGGAAAACACCGCGTGAAGCCACAGCGGGTCGCTACCTTAGAGCAGGGGCCCGAGTGCGAATATTTGCGGGTGGTAGGACGTTGTGCGAGGTCCGTCCGGATCGCTACCATCATCTTACTAGCTAATCCTGCCGCTAAGCAGCAGTGCCTTGCACTGTTGTGTTCCGGTGTGGAGAGTAAGACCGCCGGTGTAATTACGGGCACAAGAGGCATTTCAGCTTAGCTCTTTAGGTTGGCAACGGATCTGCGAATCCTCCGGTTTTGTGGGTGTCTATGGGCAGTGGTGATCACTTACCATTAGGTGACTCACTTGCTCGTTTGCCGTCCTTGTTGTACAAAAAAAAAGTGCATAAGGACAAAGGGCATATTCCGTCTGCTTTATGTTCGCTACATAACAATAAACTACATTCAAACTAAGAAGTTCTCCGTATGTTTCGAATGGCGAACAAACTGCCTGATTAAATATTACTCACCGACTTTCAAGTTTTCAAGTTACGTTCAGCGAGCTTCGAAACTTTTGAAAATACAACTTTCTTAACTTTTACGAGTACGTTTTCGATCAGTACCTATGACTGTTCCTTGGGTTGTCTTTTGATTCTGAGACTGATTTAGTGGCAAAGTTTTAGGATGAATCTACCTATAAACCGGACGACCGGATAGCCTAGTGGTTAGAGACCCTGACTATGAAGCTTGAGATCCCGGGTTCGATCCCCGGTCGGGGCAGATGCTTGTATGAAGAATACGAATGTTTGTTCTCGGGTCTTGGATGTTTAATACGTATTTATCTATATAAGTATGTTTATCCATTGTCTAGTCCATAGTACAAGCTTTGCCTAGTTTGGGACTAGGTCAATTGGTGTCGATTGTCCCATGATAATACTATTTATTTTGTTTTATTTTAAACGAAATAAGTTGAAATTATAGATCTTTATTGTCTAACTTGCTCGGAATCACAATCGCGTTTATTTTGTATGGGCTGACAATTGGTATCGGAAACAGCTAGCTGTCACAGTCGTACAAAAACTGACATTTCAAACCGATGACGAGTGTCTTAATAGTTACGCAAATGCCCTGCGGGACATTTGGGCATGTAGCCATGAAAATTAATAAGCGTTTGTAATAGCAAGGACCATAAAACCAAGAGGACTGCCAGTGTCTATACGATGTCGCGTTCCTTTGAAATAATAAGCCTGCTGTAGCTAGTTTTACTACGGAGGGGTCTCTGTACCATTCATTTCGTTTGACATTTAGACCTCTGGCTAACACAATAGCGCCATCTAAATTCGTTTTTTCTTTCAGTTCATAGATGCCGCTATTGTGTTACCCAGAGGTCTAAGTCATACAAAATTAATGGTACAGAGACCTCTCTATAGTGAAACTAGCTACAGCAGGCCCATTATTTTACAGGAACGTGACATTGTATAGCCATTGGCAGTCCTCTTGGTTTTATAGTCCTTGGTAGTAGTATCTACCAGAACTCAAATTGTCGATGTAGGGACAAAGACTGCCAAACTGAAGTGGGACTGGGCGGGACATGTCTGCTGAATGCATCCGAATCGCTGGATCAGAATTGCTACCGACGGGTCCCTTGCGACGGACACCGGAGCAGAGGCAGACCAAGAAGGAGATGGCGGGACGATTTGGAGCGTTTTTGGCCGGACTGGCGAGATTTGGCCGAAACCAGAGACGAGAGGAAGGAGGAAAGGGGAGGCCTTTGTCCAGCAATGGGACACCGTATAGGCTATATATAAAAAAGTAGTATCTACTATTCAATACAAGAACTCTGTATTAAACACCACATAGGTATCAAACAAAACAAAGTTGCAAAGAAAATACAATGTAGCAATGGGCGGGTTTATCGCTATAGAGCGATCTCTAGCGATTATTGCACGTTCACATCCCATCGCGCGAACGCCAGATAGGACACGTGAGGCGCGAGCACGAATATTCGAAGCTTGTGTCGAGAAATTTGTATGACGTAATTGTAGCGTATTTGGAACTAAAATTTAGTATGAAGTGTCTCGATTTTGATACGATAACGTTACGCAGGATTGCAATATTCGTGCTCGGGCCTCTGTTCAAGATTTGTGTGTTTGATCGCATCGCTAGTGCGCCCGAGTTAGTGATGATCGCATAATCGCGATCAATTAGAGCTATGCCTAGGTATAATGACTTTAAGTAATTTCCTAGACACTAGGTCGGTATTCTGCTGTCGTTCAAGTATTTTGACTACAACACCAACTAAATACAAATGGTAAAAAAAATACAGAAGAAAAGAACTCTCAACATTTTTCTGGAAAAAACATTTTTTTTTTCCTACCTCTCCTTCCTTTTAAAGCAATGCTTCTGCCAATCTGTTCCAAAAACGTCAAGTCATCCCGTTTTTTGTAACCAGAAATCCCGATTTGACGTAATTTTAACATCTAGTACTTGTAATACTTTAGCAAACACTTTGTGACAGCTCACGTGTCGTTTACCTATTCCGTCACGTTTACCTAATCCTTTTCAAGCGCTACTAAACTTCTCGTTCAATATCTATACTTATAAAACAGTACCGTCACTGACTGATTGACTGCCAGACAACGCACAGCCTAAACCACTGGTGCTAGAGACTTGAAATTTAGCAGACGTGTACTATGAGTAATCTAAAGGTGCACTAAGGGATTTTTCGAAATTCCTAACCCATTTTGAATATTTGACGGTGGCAAAGCCGCGGGGCGTAAGCTATTTTGAAATAAAGGCTTATGCCTTATTCATAAACGTCACTCAAGCCTTCATTAGTTAAAATAGGTTTTGTCATCATCTTACTAAAAAAATAACGATTTTCCATAAACACTTTTACCCCCTCTTTTACCTCCTTAAGGGTGGAATTTCAAAAAATCCCACCTCCTCCTAGCATGCATTACAAAAGGAACCTGTGTGCCAAATTTCAGCTTTCTAGGTCTAAGGGTTTGGGCTGGGCGTTGATCAGTCAGTCCTTTTATATATATATTAGAGAAGATAAACTCGCCTTTAGACTACAATTTCTGTTTTAGTATATTTGAACGTAATCGTTATTTTATGTGCAATAAGGTATAAATAAGTAGTAGTAGTAAGTAGGTAAGTATTTAAGTTTATGTAAGTACGAGTATTCGTCTTTACCGTGACCTCGACAAACTCTCGCAAAGTCGCGATTTAAAGTACCCAAAGTACATGACAACTGTTCAAAGCAAGTCCTTAGTAAAGTTACTCAGCTCAATTATAATTAAGAACTAAATAGGAACAGCCGTGAACATGTTCTAAATATTCATATTCGATTTCGCGAACTCGACTAAGAAAATTAACTGTTCGCCAACTTTACTAGGTCGCGAGTGAGTTGGTATTAAAATCGAATAAACATAATATCGTATTTTGACAATTTCCCAGACAAGGATTCGAGATTGCAGCGGATGAGAAGTGGAAAATGGTGCGTTAGACCGGGAGCTGGCGTTTTAAAACTGTTACTTTTTACCCGATTTTATTTTATCCACCAACGAAAAATTGGTGTTCCGAACAAACAAACATTATGAAATGTTTTTATTCCGAGTTTCAAAACCCCGAATTAGTTCTAAACTCAAACTATTTATTTGTATAACAAAAGCAATTTACATTGACATTAAATTCAAGCTAACACTAATTGAGCTAAATTAAATATAAATAATTAAGCCCCCCGTGGCACGATGCCCAAAAGACTGGCAGCGTTTCCTCGCTGAATAGCGATGCTGATTCTTTGAGAGAGAAAACTGCCAGCCCTCTGGTTGCAAGTTGCATCGACCAAATGCTTTTGCAACTCAGAAAAAAGCTTGTAAGCGCCGGGACCCCTTGGACCCAAGGTTTCAAACCCGACAGCAACAAAATAATAGTTCTTAAGAAATAAAATTCCGATTGATGTTTATCGAATATCTCTTTCTCAAGATATGAAGCGTATTGCTTGATCACACAGCCTTCTCTGTTAGCGTTAACGACGCAATGTAGTGTATCTATTTTGTGTCTCATCCACTGCCGTTGGATCGGCGACATTCTGAAACTTCCAACACAGCCTTCCATCATTATAAAACATAGCTTATAAAAACGCACCCACCTCCCGCCAAAACGTATGTAAGACGGGAAATAAGAATTTTAGGAAAGGTTTTTTCTTACAACCCCGGAATCCCCGTTAAACGGTTTAAACCTTCCCCCATTTATCGCGGGGGTTGAGTGCCCGGAAAGGGTGTGACGTGTCTGGATTCATTGGGCTTAATGTGGAAAAGATTAAATGTCAAATTTGAATATTTTCTACAAGATTTAACCTTTTATGTGGGGAATTAGCTGTTAAAGTGTGGGGTTATGTTTGTCAGTCAGCAAAAAAAAACTACTTAACTTCATACATCTTGAAAGATTATCTTTTTAATGACTGTAACTTTTGTTTGTTTTTTCACAGCCTCAAAGGTTTTTTTTTGTACGACGAGGAAGGCAAACGAGCAAGTGGGTCATCTGATGGTAAGTGATCACCACTGCCCATAGACACCCTCCTACCTAGAGAGCTAAGATGAAATGCCTTTTGTGCCCGTAATTAACCCGGCTGTCTTACTCTCCACACCCGGAACACAACAGAGTAAAGCCCTGCTGCTTAGCGGCAGGATTAGCGAGTAAGATGGTGGTAGCGATCCGGACGGACCTCGCACAAGGTCCTATCACTCGCAAAGTCTGCCGTGCAGGCTTGAGTATTAGACATTAATTTCAGCATGCTACCACCACGCGTTCCAGAAAAAAAAGGCCTTGACAGACAGACAGTCAGACAGACGGACAACAAAGTGATCCTATAAGGATTCTGTTTTTCCTTTTAATGTTCGGAACCTTAAAAATATCCTCTTTTTAAAACGGTATCAAAATCGATCATAATCTGCTCATAAAACCACAAACATCCCCCTGCAATGCAGTGGTTCCTCCTGTAATTCCCTGCATATAAAATCGGCCATGTAAATAATCTCGCGTCACCCGCTTCGCTTGAACCTTCGATAACTCAGTTGAGCAAAGCGTTGGCGCTTAATTACGAACGGTGGTCACACCGTGACGTTGGGTGCCGCTGAATCAGCATAATTATTCTTCATCATTAATGCGATTCTCGTAGTGGGAGAGCCATTTAGCCTGTAGCTATTTGCTGCCGTACGAATGTGCCGGCTCGTCCGGGGAAGTACCACCCTCTCACAGAAAATCGGCGTGAAGCAACAGCACCCCTGTTGCGTTTCGTTTGATCAGTGAGAGTGCTGGAGGCCCGATCCTCCTCCCCCCTTTCATCTATCCTTTTCCCCCTTAAAGGCTGGCAACGGACTAATGACTCTTGGGGTTGCTGGTTCTCATGGGTGGCGGTGATTGCTTACCATCAGATGACCTGCTTGCTCGTTCGCCTTCCTCTTTCAATAAAAAAATGCAATTAAACTACGTCTACAAACCTAATAAATAGAAACTAAAATAAAACTGCTTTTCAAAAACTAAAATAATGTCGATGAAAGGTATGGTACCAAAGATGCTGGCAGGTTGAGTGGCTCCGCTAGGCTTATTATTTTTTTTTTCACTTCTCATGCTCTTAAAATGTTCCTTTAGTCTTTGCATAACGGGACTAAAGCTCCTTATTAATCTCTAGGGATTAAAGTATTTTTTTTTAATTTACTTTGGAAACCCGCGTAAACAGCCAATCACGGTGTTTGTGAATGGAGGATTATTGCCATTTTCAGTGATGTTGGTTTTCCCTTTAGGGATAGGCAAAGGAAACCAAGTCCATACAGCCAAGTCTGATTTAAGTATGTATGTATGTATATCTCTTTATTGCACATAAAACAAAAAAATACAGATAACAGAACAAAAGCAAATGTACAAAGGCGAACTAAAACTAAACTTAAACTAAACTAAAAACTTAAACTGAAGTTACTGAAATAATAAAATAGTCCTATCACGGTCAAAATCGTCAGTTTGTCTGTCCTACTCCTGGCTTCCGTTCCGTAAAGCGATAATGAACTTTGTGGCGAGCTACGACGAGGAACAGCCGGTGACTTCTAATGGGTATCAAACAGGGGGAATACGCATTTTCACTTGAATCCCTCATTTGCTGTGCACTAACACGTTAAATTTGTTCAATAATTCACTATTTTTACTGTCCATCAAACAACATTAAGCACAAAAAATATTCAATTGATTCACACGATCCACTCCCGCCGGTTTTCTATTTTCAGTGATTGTATAGTAAATTTTTAAGGCGTGGAAAAGACAACTGTGCAAAAATATTAAAAACGATTTAATTTCATGAAACACGATTAATGATTACGAATATGAATAAGTCCATTTAATTATATTAAGGATGAATTCATTTTATTATGCATAGTCCAGTTAGTTTTAAAACAGTTTTTAAGTTTTAATCTGTTGGCTAAATATGCAAGCATTCGAAGCGTCATTTTACAAAAAAAAAAACACGGAATATTTTTTTTTGCTATTCGAATATGTCCATTACTTACCTACTCGTATTGACCCACTATTGGGTGTACTTTTAAATGTAAATTGGAAGAAACTTTGTTATAATAAATATTGTAATTTTGTATAGAACGTCGTTTTTTTACTCGCATTCAAAGTGAAAAGCAGAGTGCTTAACACGAGACTAAACAACCATAATGACACTCTAACTATAGCTAAACATCTCGTGTCATTATGGCTTGTTTTAGTCCGTTGTTGAACAATCTACTATTATAACGATCAACTACTATCATAAGTCATAATAAACTTTTATGCTTTCAGAAATCGTTTCGATAACTTAAGATTTTCAAGTTTGGAACATCTTCAAAAACCAATACAAATAATTAAATTATTTACGATACGAAACGTCAGTTCGGCATGTTCATCATTAAAATTCGTGACGGGTTTGTTCTGAACCCATCTTAGAGTACTTATAATGTGTGCAGATAAATTTAGAGTACCTACCTATGCTGAACTTAATGTGTGTAGATAAATATGCAAATCTACATAATTATAATTGGCCTTAAAACACTCATTATGTAACAATTGCACTTTATTGTTCAGAAAATAAAGAAACGAACTCTTGCGAACTTAAATTTAACAAAATAATGGAAACATTGTCAAGAGTTCAGTGGATATAGAATTATAGTTTCTTTCAATTGCCTGACTAGTCAAAATAACTCGTGAATTTTATTTTCTCTTCTAATAGAAAACTCGTGAAAGCTTTCTATAATTACTGAGAACATTCTTGAGTTTTTGAGACTGTTTTGCAACTGACAAAGTAATAGCACATTGCTCGCAGAACTGATGGCCGATGGGGTCAGAAGGCTCTTGAATGACGCCCACGGACCAGGAGACAGCTGTCGGTAGGCCTCCAACAAGATAGAGCGACGACCTAGTAAAGATTGCGGGACCGCGGTGGATGCGGAAAGCACAAGACCGGTCTGAGTAGAGAGCATTGGGGGAGGCCTATGTCCAGCAGTGCACGTCTTTCGGCTGACATGATGATGATGATGATAGCTAGTAATAGCTGTTATAGTTGTGTCTAATTACCGAAATGAGCCACACTACGGTGTGAGCAGCGTTCCGTTAATCCCAGTTTTAACGCCGTGCTAATCCGCGGTTCGTACACTGGGCCACTAATTTATGACTCGCCTTAGCTGTGTGCAGGAGGCTATTAAATTAGGAACTTGGTACGCTAATTGGGTAACTATTATTTCCAATTATATCCAAAAAAATCCGCGGGGCAAAAGTGGCAGCGTATAACCAGTATATTACCGCACTGGAGCTCAGTTCTGCCTAAAGACGTTTATAACTTAGGTACATAAGAAAAGCAATTTACAATGACATTAAATCAAAGCTAAAACTAATCATACTGAAACTTAAAACTAAATTAAATCTAAATAAGGCCCCGTGGCATGGTGCCCAAAAGGCTGGCAGCGCTTCCTCGCTGAATAGCGATGCTGATTCTTTGAGAGAGGAAACTGCCAGCCCCTTGGTCACAAGTTGCATCCAATTATATTAAAAAAAAACTTTGTTTAGGTACCTGTGGGACAAAATTGGCAGCGTAAAACTAGGATATTAGCGCTCCCGAGCTCTGTTCTGCCAACACATCATAATTTATAACCTAGAAAAGCGTTCTCGGACAAAGGCTAAGCTTAGCCATCCAAAGAGGGAACGCTGCCAGCAACTTTGGTGCTATGCCTTCTTTTTTAGACGTATTTTAGTTTCAGTAGTTTTATTTTCGTTTTAATTTAGGATAAGTGTTTATTTTATTGTTTTACTTTAATTTAATTTTATATGAATTAGAGTGAACGTTAGAAAATATATTCATTCATTGAGATAATAAGACTTTTAAATTAAATTTAAGAATAAAAAAATGGTACAGTTAACTTACTCTAAAATCCACATAATTATTTTATTTTACATCATCTAAAAAATTCGTTTGTAATATACGCGTATATTACAAACGAATTTTTTTCAAGTAGGTGCTTCGGTCTAGCCGTCGTCCCATTTTTAAAACAGTCACTTAAATAACAATTTGTCGATTACCGTCACAGCTGTAACAAACGATGTCAATAAGCGATATTTAATGACGTTCTTTCTTATAAAAGAATCATTAATTACTTGTTTATTTCACCTAAAAACGTCACACGAGACGCCATTTTGATAAGGCGCGACACTACATCGTTAGTTACAGTAAATCGTTTGACAACAGTAAGACATCAATGAATAATGATAAAAAAGGATAATTTCAAAGTTCAATAATTTCAAAAACAGTCGTACCGATTTTGATGTTTTGGTGGAAACTAGCAAAGAACCGTATCTATTAAATTAATATTCGATTTAAAAATCCACGCCCGCATGCGTCTATTTTTTGAGGAACTACAATGCCCCTCGTTTTTGGTTGGGGGTTAAAAACAAGTGTTCATTTTCACGCCGATTTTTAAACAAAAATTCAAAAAATAAATATTCACTTTTAATATGAAACTACCGTGAGAGTCAATCATGCGCTCCCAGAGGAAGGACTACGAATTAGTCCGAAACATGTCAAGCTAAACTCGACTTATATTTGTGAGTGATCCGTTTTTATTTCATTATGAAATAAATATTCAGTAAGTACGACGGTGAGATTTAATAAGCACAATGATATGAAATGTTTGTACTGTGTGTGTTTTTGCCTGACAAATTTAGAAGGTTACTTCTTCGCCATAGAACGAACGACCATGGATTTATCCAAAACACGTCCTGCAAATCTGGTCTACAAAATAAAAAAGTAAGTGACTCGATAATTTTAATAGAGTTGTGATTAACGAGTAATAATTTGATAGCCATACTGTTTTAATAAAACCCACCGTGATTAATCGTCATTAATCATTGCCGTTATAGAGGCTGAGAAAACTTGTTGCTCGATTAATCTAAGATGTTTATTGCTGCGGTTTAAGTTTTACGCGGCAACTTTAATAGACTAAGTTAAATAAACTGCACGAGTTTTCAACTTGTCCCGTGAAGCTGTGTTTGTATTGGCATAGTGTAAGTCCAGTGAATAATCTTTTTGTAAGTACTTTGTGATTACCTCGAACTAAAAACTTGCAAACTATTTTTTACGTGAAACCTGATTATTTAGCACGCACGGTGGCTCCCTATTCTCTCCAGATCTGGATCCTGGTAATTCCTTCGCAGATTTTGCTCGTGTTTCGACTTTATATTTTTATATTATTTCAACTACTCTCATAACAAATACTCAAGTTATCCTCTGACAAAGTTTTGACAGCCACATTATGTACATCATACGAGTACATACATACATACAAACATAATGAACTCTGACTCCTTTTTCTGTCACTGAGAACTCACTCGCTGCGCTCGCTCGTTCAAAAAAAAACCGTTACCGACTGAATGAAAGTCTTATCTTGTGTCCGTAATTTTCCCAGCTGTTTTTTACTCTCGGCACCGGAACACAACGTGCTGCTGAGGCGGTAGGATTAGCAAGTGAAATGGTGGTAGCGATCCGATCGAACCTTGCACAAGATCTTAATATCAGCACTTGTGGGGGTGTAAATTAACGATTTTATGTATGATACGGAAGACAAACGAGCAAGTGGGTCACCTGATGGTAAGTGGTCAGATGCGTTACCAACCTAGATGGCTAAGATAAAATGCCTCACGGGCCAGTGATGTCCTCGGCTGTCTACTACAGTGCAAGCGATCCGGACGGACCTACTACCGGCACTTGTAGATGTAGATGACTTACTCGATTTATACTATGTTACAATTCAAGAATTGGTTTATCTCCTTGGTCGTTAAATTAGTTTAGCGTAGCAATGAAATGTTTAATGTTTACTGTGAGTTTTATGGGCTGTAGGTGGATAGTGCTTTTCGGTGGTAAGTCTGACATATCTACCCTTTACTACTAAGCATAGTGAAAATAAACAAACCACCAGTCGAGCACGTAGGTAAGTATTAAATGAACAATTGTATAACTTATTTTATTAAAAAAACTGAATCGACAAAAAAAAACTTATTTTCATTTTAGTAATTACATTTCACATTGTCATGTCATGTCAGACCAAAGAGGTCCACTGCTGGACATAGGCCTCCCCCAAGGCTCTCCACTCAGCCCGGTCTTGTGCATCTACCACGATCCCGCGATCTTAAAGGTCATCGCTCCATCTTGTTGGAGGCCTATTGACAGCTCGTCTCCCGGTCCGCGGACGCCATTCGAGAACCTTCTGACCCCATCAGCCATCAGTCCTGCGAGCAATGCTCCGCCCACTGCCACTTAAGTTTCGAAATTCTTCGAACTATGACGGTAACCTTAGTTCTACTGCGGATATCATCATTTCTGATTCCATCCCGCAGAGAAATCCCGAGTATATGTAGGTACCTCTCTATAGCCCTCTGAGTGACTTTGAGCTTCCTTATGAGATTCCTTACATTTCACATAATCTCAATCATTTCCAAAGACCCTAATCATAATTCGACCAAGTATTACCACACCCTTAAATCATAATAAAAGGGGTGTATAATATGTAGTAAATAACGGAACACGTAATATCTACCCCGTGGCGTAACGTGATATATTTTCTAAATAAGGGTATAAAATAGAAAATCATATTTCGTAGGTAGCCGGTAAGTTTAATAAAACGCAAGGGTATGGTGACTTGCACTCCATTGCTTTGGCTTTGGGTATTTTTCAAGGCTTTGGGTTTCGACGTACGAGCAACTTATATCTTATAAAATCATCAACATACATGGTGGCGTATTAAGATCTGTCAGTATGGGCAAATCTGTAACTATAAGACACACAAAGATATATTCCTAGGAACCATATCGTCGAACATTCGAATTACGAGTCAGAATATTCGAATCCTGCGTAGCGTTACGTTATGGTATCGAAATCGAGAAACTTCATATAAAATTTTAATACCAAATATGCTCACGGTGAGCACAAAAACGATAGCACTTATTGAATCCAAGTCTACCGCAATAATAACACATTCTAGTAGGCAGAAATCTCCAAAATAAAGGCATTAACTGACTCAGCAATTTCGAAAGCAATTCCCGGTGACGTAACTCTTGTCACTCCTTCATTTGACAGAGAGTTTATATTAAACTCGAAAGGGTAAGGCACTTTGCGTTAAGTTGACTTAACGCTTATTAAAAAAGAACCAGCCAAGAGTGCATCGGACAAGCCCAGGATAGCCGTTACAACAAAGAAGCTCACTTATAATGCTTTTTTTTATGTAATTTTTATAACTAGGTTTAATGTTCAACGAACTAGTGCCCCACCGCTATGAAGTCAATCCTGACACATCGAACAAGCAAGTCTAGCATTTTTCGCCTATGATTATAATCAGAAACATTCAGAAACAGAAATAATCAGAAACTGCATAGCATACATTTCACATTGTCATGTCATGTCAGACGAAAGACTGAGGTCCACTGCTAGACATAGGCCTCCAGCAAGGCTCTCCACTCAGACCGGTCTTGTGGTTTCCGCATCCACCGCGGTCCCGCGATCTTGACCAGGTCGTCGCTCTATCTTGTTGGAGGCCTACCGACAGCTGGTCTCCCGGTCCGTGGACGCCTTTCGAGAACCTTCTGACCCAATTGGCCATCAGTCCTGCGAGCAATGTGCGCCGCCCACTGTCAGACATGTTTCGGCCTAATATGTATTCGTAGTCCTATAACAGTAACCGTTATTTTTTCAGCCATGTGCCCTTAAGTCCTCGTATTTCAGTATTCCTAGCCCTTTTAATAGCCAATTTAGTTATCGCATGACAAGATAACTACCCCAATAAGCGACAGTAATACTGGCAAATTACATCAGGGAGCCATTTTTGCCGTATAGAGTACCTTTACCCATTCACAACAACCTAATTTTCTGTTATGAACATTCCTTTTGCAACCTTGAGTTTGTGTAGAGAGAGGCCATGTTGCTAGTGTGGTTGGTGTGGAGATACGCTCTTTTGGATGGGAGGTGTGAGTTACAAGCGATTTTGACCTGCGAAGATTGTAACAGAACACTTTACTCAGTTTTGTTACAAAACCAAATTGTAACAAAACTGAGTAAAGTGCGTGTTTAAAATAAAATCTGATAGGGTACTTCAGTTGGTGGATCCATGTCGTTTGAACCTTCTCTCGTTTGGAAGTTCTAAAAGTGTAATGTGATCTTTGTTATAAGAGAAGCCCAAAAAGCTGTTTGAATTTCAGATTTATAATTTATCTCTAAGCCTTTTTTATGTTTTTACCCCAACAATGTAAAACTTCAATGCAAATGTGGTAAAAAATCTACAAAAAAAAATTAACCGACCGGGGTTTCGACCGGCCGGATAGCCTAGTGGATAAAGAACCTGACTCTAGGAAGCTAGGTCCCGGGTTCGATCCCCTGTCGGGGCAGATGTTTGTATGATCAGATACGAATGTTTGTTCTCAATTCTTGGATGTTTATTAATATGTTTATGTTATGAGTATGTTTATCCGTTGTCTAGTACCCATAACACAAGATCTGCTTAATTTGGGACTAGGTCAATTGGTGTCTAAATTGTTCCGCGATATTTTTTTTTTTAATGTTGAGTCTTATAACGATTGCAATTTTTCCGTTCGAGTAAGTAGTTACCGAGCCGCGATGCTAAAGAGTTATACGTGATAATTGAAAGCAATGTACTGCTATCCGCACGATTTTACTTGCATACTGTACTAATACTTAAATTGAGATTTTGGCATAACAGAAACCAATTTTTAAAAGATTAATGTACTTAATAATCCTTAGGTACTCATTTTCAACAATAAATGAAAAACGCTCTGAAATTGTACTTTCAAGTAGGTATCTACAGATACTTACTTCATTTACAACGCACAGCACCTCGCGCCAATTAAAAGATCTAATAATCTTTCATTTCTGCAATAAATTTCTGGAACTTTTAGTCTAGTTTTTACGAGTTCTTCTTAACGAAGTTTCTTAATATTATTTACTATCGGATATTTTTTAAGTGTCAGGTAATAGCAAATTTTTGAAAAACTTTCAGGTACCTATTTAAGTAGTTTTATTTCTTTTATATGGTCGTAAAAAGGAAAACTGTTAAGCTGAGAAAGAATTTCGCTAATGTCTGCTTTCTCATTAACTTTTATATTTTTATATTTTATTATTGAATTAACATTTGAGAGGAATTTGATCTGACAAGCCGTGATAGCCTAGTTGTTTCACCTATGCCCTCTCAAGCAGAGGGTCGTGGGTTCGAGCCCCGGCCAGCACCTCTGAGTTTTTCGGAATTTACTTGCGAAAGTATGTTATGAATTGATATGTTAATTTAAGTCTCTCTTTTGTGTTAATATCTGCCACCTAAATTAGCCTCTTCATCTTGGTTTCTGTATTTTGGTTGTCTGTAAGAGATCGCTTTTAAGCGATAAGACCGCCTGTTGTCTACCATACCTATTTTTCTGTAATTTCCTTGTACTGTTTTGTGGTTTTCAATAAGGAATATTTGTATTGTATTGTATTGTATTGTAGGTACGTTTGTAATTTATTATGAGATTTACAGTGAAGGAAAACCGGATCCGCAATGGCTCGTGGAAACTATAGCCCAGCCCTCCCATCCTCAGAGAAGGCCTGTGCCCAGCAGTGGGACCTAAAATAAGTGAACATACAAACATAGTGTCATTCTCTAACTATTCTAAAGCACTAATAGCTCAGTAAAATTAGATTTCAATGTATGGGAATTTTGGCAAAATGAATGGAGATGATTTTTCTGTGGGAATAGTTTCTATGCATGAGGAAGTAAAAAAACATCAAGTGTCCCACCCCCTCCTACCACCTACGGACCTGAAAGTGTCCCGAATCGTGGCTTACTTCAGTTTTAAAGAGAATCTTTCACGATACATGAAAAGTGTTTATGAACGAAATAATACTCGTTAAATTTGCCATCAACCTGTAATACAAACAAAAACGATATCTCTTTAGGTTTTTGTGCTATCGGACACTGAATATCAGAATTTTTAGTAAATTATCTTTTTTTTTTTGTTAAATACCTCGTTTTCTCAAAAAGTACGCAATTAACGACCAAAACATGTACTACGAGTACTAAACTAAAGAATGGATTATACTCTTTAAAATGAGATATCATTTGTAAGTAAACTATTTAAAATAACTTTTCTATACTGTTTTGAATATTCATTATACCACATCAGGTACTTTTAACATGAAACTACCGTGAGATTCAATCATAGTGAAATAAACGGATCACTCACGTATGTCAGTCAAGTATAGCCTGACATGTTTCGGACTAATCCGTAGTCTGTCCTGTGGGAGCACATGCTACGCCCGCGGCGAGACTCGTGCGGCTGCTCGGCGCACCTGACGGCGGCTCATAACTACCCTCGTTTTCATCGTCATTTTTACTATTTTATTTTTGTGTTGAATACTGCGTCAGGTTTACTAAGGTTTCGTCAAAAATCGTTTGGCAAACTAATCCATATCCCAAATGTTTCATTTGGTCAAAATGCTTTTTTTCAGAAACTGTAAATATTTCAGGATTTTTATAAAACCAACCTAACCTAACCTATAGGGTTCTACGAGATGGCCCTGAAATAAATCCTGAAATATTTACAGTTTCGGAAAAAAAGGCATTTGACCAAATGAACCATTTGGGAAATGAATCAGTTTGCCAAACGTTTTTTGGCCAAATAGAAGGACACCACTGACGCAGATACAGCTAGGATGAACGAGCCTTTATAAAGTGATGTGGTTAGTGTAGTTGTGCTACCTTACTCTTGACAATAATAAAAATGACGATGAAAACTAGGGTAGTTATGAGCCACCGTCAGCTGCGCAGAGCAGCCTCGCGAGCAGAGCCCCGGCGCGCAGTTTACGTCTCGCCGCGGGCGTAGCGTGTGCTCCCAGAGGGAGGACTATGGATTAGTCCGAAACATGTCGGGCTATACTCGACAAACATACGTGAGTGATCCGTTTATTTCACTACATCAAGAGCAGGGCTCTGCTAACACTCAACAACCTTCCAGACTCGATTCCCGTGATAGACGGAATATTTAGATACATACCTACAAATTTGTACGGAACCCTCGCTGTGTGAGTCCGACTCGCAATTGTCCGGATTTTTTTGTTAAGTGTTTCATAATACCTGTGCCCTAAGCACGACTTATCGAATCCTGCGTTACGTTACGGTTATCGTATCGAGATCGAGAAATCTCATACTAAATTTTAGTTCCAAATACGCTCACGGGCGGGCGCTGTTCCAAACGTCATACAAACTCGTTATAGTTTACTATTCGATTTTACGTGACGCAGGATTCGACAAGCCGTGCTTAGGGCACTGATTAATAAATAGTTACTCTATCACGGGAATCGAGTCTGGAAGATTGTTGAGTGTAAGCAGAACCCTGCTCTTAAGCAATATGTACGCGGTTATACTTTATACTGCTCACTGCCATAAAAAAAAAAGATTTTCAGATTCATCTGATTGGTTAGGCTATAAGACCTATCTTCACACTAAATTTCAAGTTTCTAGGACAGCTGGAAGTACTTAGTTCTATAGTAGGTTTTGATTTCGTAGCAATTTGTATGGGAACATCTTTTTTAATTAAGTATCTTTTTTAATTACCTATCTTTTGATTGCGTTGACTTAGAAGTTCAAATTTTTCACAGCTTCAAAGGACTGCAGGCTTGAGTATTTGATATTATTTTCAGCATGCTACCTCAACGCGTTCCAGGGAAAAAGGATCTTAACAGACAGACAGACAGGCAAACAGACAGACGGACTTGCAACAAAGTGAGCCTATAAGGGTTCAATTTTACCTTTTGAGGTACGGAATCCTCAAAATGCAGTTCAATTATTTTTATTTTAAGTTAATTGAGTAAAAAACTAGCCTAACCGCTTCCCTTTTAAGCACCTATGTGATAAATTCAATATTCAAAATAGCATAGAAAAGTTAATTTGAGCAGTATATATATAAATGATACCTCGTTTTAAAAAGAATATTCCATTCTTTATTTCGGTAATATGAGTTTTCGTCGTGAATTGCGTCTTTTTCGAGAAAACTAGAGTTTTATTAAAAAAAAAAGAAATTTTATGAAAAATTCCAATATTCAGTGTCCGATAGCACAAAAACTTAAAGAGATATCGCTTTGGTATGTATAAAAGGTTGATAGTAAATTTAACGAGTATTATTTCGTCCATAAACACTTTTCATGTATCGTGAACAGTTTTCTTTAAAACTGATGAAAACCACGACTCGGGACACTGTCAGGCTCGAAGGGGGGGGGGGACGCACCCATAGGAGAGGGGGGGACACTTGATATTCTTTAACTTCCCCATGCATAGAGACTATTCCCATAGAAAAATCTTCTCCATTAATTTTGCCAAATTTTGAGCTAATTTAACGTAGCTATAATGTAACTTTTGCGGTACTTATAAATGACAACCCATTTCACACTTAAACGCCATGAAAAACCTTGAAGAATTACAATCCTTACTAGGGTAACTAGGGTGAAAAACCGGCCAAAAGCGAGTCGGACTCGCGCACGATTGTTCCGTAGAAAGATTTTAACGCTTTTGCCCAGTGTTTTAAGAAGTCCAGTGTTAGCAGAGCCCTGCTACTAAGCAAAATGTACGCAGTGTTGGGTCAACTTTTCCTACGCAAACTTATTTGTGCTGATTCCGGTCCAACGCGTTTGATGCAAGGATATGAAGGGTTTGCCTGAAAATCAGCGCTGTAGCAGGCACCTACTGCAGCATAATGCTGAGTCAAATTCCTTTTCGACATCATCATTTAAGTATAATTTTAGTAACTTTTTGTATTGATTTAAGAATCAGTGTATTTTTTGATGTCGAATAAAGTTATGTCTATGTCTAACTTATATTGGTCAGCGAAATCTACAGACAGACGTAAAAATTTAAGATTTTGAGACTTTTCTGAGTGGTTGTGCTATAAGAGCTACCTGCATACCAAATTTCAAGTTTCTAGGACAACTGGAAGTACCCTTTAGGTTTTCGGATTTCGGCAATTTGTATGGAAATAGCCTTTTTAACCCCCGACGAATAAGAGGGGTAATTATAAGTTTGACCTGTGTATCTGTGTATCTGAGTGTCTGTGTATCTGTGTATCTGTCTGTGGCACCCTAGCTCCCAAGCGGATAGACCAATTTTAATGCGGTTTTTTTCAATCGAAAGCTAGTTGAATCGGGGTGGTTCTTAGCTAAGTTTCATTAAAATCGGTTCACCAGTTTTTGAAATACTGACCTTTGAAATGACAATGTCGGGGGATTTTCAACTTTTCTAAGTTGGTTAGGTTATTTAATGACTGTATCTTTTGATTGCGTTGACTTAGAAGGTTGACTTTTTCACAGCTTCAGGAGACCGCAAGCTTGAGTATTCGATATTAATTTCAGCATGCTACCTCCACGCGTTCCAGAGAAAAAGGGTCTTGACAGACAGACAGACAGACAGACGCACAACAAAGTGATCCTATAACTGTTCCGTTTTTTCCTTTTGAGGTACGGAAGCCTAAAAATGATCTCAATGGAGTACTTACCTATTACATCTTTCTGTACCAATTTTTTTAAATTTTACGGTTTTGGTACACCCTGACAAAGGCTCCTTATTCTAAGAGGACGCCTGTGCCCAGCCCAGCAGTGGAACGTAATGAGAAGGCTGGTGATGTATTATACTGTATCTTAGGGCTGTTACAGAAGAGCTGTATTCCGACTGCATTAAGTTTCTAATAAATATATGTTTCTTACTTTCTTTCTTCTTCTTCTTCTTCTTCATTGTAACGGCAGCACAACTAACAGCACTAGTGTTACAAGATTACACAGTAAATGCAATGTAAGCCTAATGTTCAGCATACAGCATACAGAACAAACCAGATGCATCCTTCAATCATGCCCGCACGCCGCGCACTGTGTCCATTTATTATTGATTCGTCAATTTTTAGGGCTCCGTAGGTACGGAGATGGATATAACCAACTTAGAAAAGTTGAAAAACCCCCGACATTGTAATTTCAAAGTTCAGTATTTCAATTACGGGTGGGCCGATTTTAATGAAATTTAGCTAAGAATCATCTCGATTAAACTAGCTCTCGATTTAAAAAAATCGGTCCATTCGTTTGCGAGCTATGATGCCACAGACAGATACACGGACACACAGATACACAGACACACAAATACACAGGTCTAACTTATAACACCTCCCTTTTCCGTCGGGGGTTAAGAAAGGAACCCTTATAGGATCATTTTGTTGTCCGTCTGTCTGTCTGTCAAGACCCTTTTTCTCTGGCACGCGTTTAAGTAACATGCTGAATTTAATATCAAATACTAAGCCTGCAGTCCCTTGAAGCTGTGAAAAAATCAAACTTCTAAGTCAACGCAATCAAAAGATACAGTCATTAAAAAGGTTGTTTCTGTACATATTGCCCTATTGTGAAAACCTAAAGGGTACTATTAGTTGTCCTAGAAACTTAAAATTTGGTATGAAAATTGTGAAAATCTTAAATTTAAATGTATGTCCATTATTATTATGTCAGAGACCAATACAAAATGACCACACACTGTGTACATTTTGCTTAGGAACAGAGCTCTGCTAATACTGACCAACTTAAAACACTGGGGAAAAGCAGGGGAATCTCTATAGGGAACCATCGTGCGCGAGTCCGACTCGCACTTGTCCGGTTTTTTGGTCATTGATTACACTAGACGCTCTGGTTTGTTCTGTATTCTGAGGCCAAATGCAGCCGCAAGGTATTCACGAGGCCGTTACCTTTGAGTACGATTCATATATTCAAAATCGTTAGTGTACTTAACTGGGAGTCGGCGGACCAAATGCGCACTTAAAGCTGCCAGAATGCTGCTAGCGGTGGGACAGAGGTTCTATCGATATCGACAGAAAAGGATTACTTCCGTGTGTGATTTTTTCATGGTTTGTAGTCTCCTGTAGGTAAGTAAAAACTTAATTGTACAGAAAAGAAATAAAGACAAGTTACAAACCTTTGAGTTGTAGAGCGGAGTTACAGTTAATTAAGGGACCATGAATGATGAATTATGATCAGTGATCGAATTTTATCATAAAACAGACAGACGGGATGCACCTTTGGCTTATCTATGCACTACAGTTTTTCTGCCACTTTTTGAGGGGGACGAGGAACACACACGTACAGCACACGTCTGCGCTCGTGTCCAAATTTGTTACGTTCCTACAAACTCGCACTACAGCAAAACTGTCACACAAATGCCAAAAACACACACACAATCAACAGACCCTGATCATTTTGGTCAGACTTAATGTTAGAGTTTTGGCAGAGAGGAAATCGCGCGTTAACATCTCCATTTCCTTTCCTGCTCTAAGGATTTTATGGTGCATCACGGCGGGATAATTATATACTTAACGTTGTTGATGAATAATTATTAGCTCCGCCACGACCACAAGTTCAGGATAAAGACGTCTATGTACCAAATGTAATATTTGCAGTGTCTTTGCCTCCATTATCACATATTCACACTATCACGACCATCACGCTATACGCTGACTCCTTTCTATGTAATTAAGTTTCCTCATTTATCCGTTTGATTCTTGGCGATGCCAAATTCATGTCATCCAATTTAATTATTGAACTTCCAATTTCCTGTTCATTTTAATGTCATAGATTTCTTGTAGGTTTTCTTGTAATCTGTAAAGAACTGTTTTTCGCATTTCTAGGGTTCCGTACCTCAATAAGAAAAAACAGAACCCTCATAGGATAACTTTGTTGTCCGTCTGTCCGTCTGTCTGTCTGTCTGTCTGTCTGTCTGTCTGTCTGTCTGTCTGTCTGTCTGTCTGTCTGTCAAGACCCTTTTTCTCTGGAACGCGTGGAGGTAGGATGCTGAAATTAATATCAAATACTCCCTTGAAACTGTAAAAAAATCAAGCATCTAAGTCAACCTTTTCTCCAAGACTGCTTCGAACCTAACCGTAGGGAATTGCATACTTAGTTAAAATCAGGGTCTTCCTATTTTATTCAAAGTTAAAAATAGAAATGATTGGGTTTTTTACAGCATTTTTGGGTAGCATGCTGAAATTAATATCAAATACTCAAACCTGCGGTCCCTTGAAGCTGTGAAAAATCAACCAAAAGCTGTGAAAAATCAACCAAATCAATCAATCAAAAGATACAGTAATTAAAAAGTAGTTTCCATACAAATTGCCGTTTTTTGAAAACCTAAAGGGTACTTTCAGTTGTCCTAGAAACTTGAAATTTGGTATGAAGATAGCTCTTATAGTACAACCACTCAAAAAAGTCTCAAAATCTTAAATTTCTATGTCTGTCTCTAGATTTTGAGGACCAATATAAGTTGACCCCACACTGCGTACATTTGCTTAGGAGCAGGGCTCTGCTTACACTGGAATTCTTAAAACACAGGGGAAAAGCGTCAAAATCTTTCTACGGAACCCTCGTGCGCGAGTCCGACTCGCACTTGGCCGGTTTTTTTTCTAAATTTTCGGCCCCGTAGTTTCAGAGTCAATTTTCGTCTATTTCCTTAAATAACAGCCAGCTGTCTCTGTACGTAATTGTTCAAAGAGCTAGACATTTTTTTTTATCCTGTCGCGCCTCCAGAAGATTCTTGAATGTTACTTTTTTGTCGATACCTTGTCCATTTTACTTCCCTAGTCCAGTGGAGCGCGTAATCAGGTGACTGCCGGCCCGCGTCTGAATAACGAACGGCGGCAGAGCGGGGCCCTACTCCCAGCGGGGGCCACTGAATCTTAGAATTATACTTCACTGGGTAATAAAACATCTGCTGAAGACTTTAACGGTGAAAATGAAAAAGAAGAGTTCAAAGTTGAGCTAAAACAGGCTCTTTAAAGGAACTGTAGACCTTTGTTGTAATTTTGTATGGCACCTATTTTAATCCCCAAATTGTTTTTCTTTTTATACGACAAAGAAGGTAAACCGAGCAAGTGGGTCACCTGATGGCAAGTGATCACCACTGGTCATAGACAACCACAACCCAGAGGGATTTACAAATGCGTTGCCAACCTAGAAGCCGGCTGTCTTACTCCCCATACCGGAACACAACAGTTCAAGCACTGCTGTTTAGCGGTTGGATTAGCGAGTACGTGTGTCCCACTTTTAGCCCTAAATATGTATGGGTCCACGCTCAAAGTGAGGAGTCGGCAGGCCCCCAGCAAGGTGGTCGGATGTCATCAGCTCGACCGCTGGCCCGATCTGGGCGAGATTCACAGCAAACCGGGCTGAGTGAAGAAAAATTGGAGAGGCGTTTGCCCAACGGTGGGCGCAAATGCGCTGAAGAAGAAGAAGAAGGTGTGACAAATCTCAAACTCTAGATATGTATACCTTAGTCTTTTAGCGCTTGGTCGGTAGTCTAGCACTGTCCGATTTAAGCGGAACTTTTGGAATCAGATGGAATCAGCTTCCTGCGGCAACATTCACGGAACGATACAGCTTAGGGATCTTTACAAAAACGAGCCTACCTATCCTTAAAAGGCTGCTAATGTACTTGTGATTTCCCTTTTTTTTCAGATGTCCATGGGTAGTTTTTTATGAGGTGACCCGCCAGCTTGTTTTCCCCCTCTTATACAAAAAAAAATACGGCAAGAGAAAATTCTCAAAACTAATCAAACTCTTTCACGTCACATAGCATTAAAGTCACACAAAACCGTTTGATGTAAATTTTGTTGCCGAGACTCGCAAGTTCATACCGCTTTCACAGTTTAAAAAGTTATTCAGATTCAGATTATTTATTGACCAAGTAATCCAATACAAAGCGCAGACTTATTATGGATGAGTTCACAAGAGCTCGCACGAATGGATTGAAGAAACAATTACAACTTGGAAAAGTCGAAAAACCCTATTTTATTTCATTTCAAAGTTCAAAATCTCGAAAACGGCTGAAACCGTTTTTTAAAACTTAGCAACTAAGGACTATCTCGATTAAACGAGCCAGCGGGTCACCTGATGGTAAGCGATCACCGCCATCCATGGAACCAGCAACCCCAAGAGTCACTAGTCCGTTGCCGGCTTTTGAGGAGGAAAAGGGATAGAGGAAAGAGGGAAGGGAGGGGGATCAGGCCCTCGGCACTCTTACTAACCGAACGAAACGCAACAGCGTTTTCTGCGAGAGGGTGGTACTTCCCCGAACGGGCAGCAAATAGCTACAGTAAGCCCTCCCACTAAAAATATGCCACAGGCAAACACACATGTATAATAAAGCTACAATCCCATTGTCACCAACTCATGATCTGAAGATGGGATCCCAGGGAAATCGAGGGCAACCCTCAAATTTTACAGGCACGTACTATGTGTTTCATAATATTTTCTAAGGCTATTCAAGTATTTGCATGTGGTAGTCATCATCTCATGTTGATGAGCTGATGATGGAAAATACAACTCCTTACCTTAACGGGTAGGAGTTGGAGGATAATTCTGAAAATGTTAAATCAACATAAAATTGTGAAAAAAAATCTTTTCTTTTTACACGACTGCCCAAAGAAAAAGAGTGTGAGTGAGATAGGGGTCAATCACTGGTCAGTTTAGAGTAAAAAGAAAAAAAAAAGGAAAAAAAGCCAAACCGTCTTAAGAAAAAACCGTTGAAAAAAAAATGCTTAAAATAGTCCTCTAAAGCCATGAGTTTTATGGCCTAGCACTAGCAGAAATATGAAGTCGGTGCTTCATTCAAAGAATATTCCGCTCGCACCGCACCGACTTCATATTTACACTGAAATAAATCTGCCTTCAAAAAAAACCTGGGAAAAAAACATAAAATAATCCTCTAAAGCCATGAGTTTTATGGTGTAGTACTAGCAGAAATATGAAGTCGGTGATTCCTTCAAATAATATTCCGCTCGCACCGCACCGACTTCATATTTCTGGTAGTGCTAGGCCATAAAACTCATGGCTTTAGAGGATTATTTTATGTTTTTTTCCCAGGTTTTTTTTGAAGGCAGATTTATTTCGTCAAGGGCAAATTTATTTTGACGACCGGATAGCCTAGCGGTTAGAGACCCTGACTATGAAGCTTGAGGTCACGGGTTCGATCCCCGGTCGGGGCAGATATTTGTATGATTAATACGAATGTTTGTTCTCGGGTCTTGGATGTTTATTATTATTATGTATACAGGTATGTATGTATCTATATAAGTATGTTTATCCGTTGTCTAGTACCCATAGTACAGGCTTTGCCTAGTTTGGGACTAGGTCAATTGGTGTCAATTGTCCCATGATGTTTATTTATTTATTTATAGGAGTAAAACTTAGTTTTGAAATTCGCTCAAAATACTCCCAGTAACCACCGCGATTGAACGGCAATACAACGGCTGAAAGCCGACAGGTATTGTGTCCTTTTGTTTGCTAACAACAATAGTTGTGTTTCAGTTTCCAATGCAATTTTATTTCAGTACTGAAGTTCAGTTAGAAAGCGCTCCGGGCCGGGCGATATGCGATTGAGTTCAGAGTTGTGCTGTATGGTAATAACAAACTGTATTCATGAAAATACTTAAATATTGTGCTGGTGGAACCAACATACTTAAACGTGTAAGCTTTATCTGCACATAATGCAAATGGCAGGAAAAGTAGGACTACGGATTAGTCCGAAACATTCAGGCTATACTCGACTGACATACGTGAGTGATCCATTTATTTCACTATAAATAATGCATCCAGAAACCGTAGGTATTACAATCATATAAGCATTACGACAATCAGTTTTCATCTTCAGAAACCAATACAATTAAAAAATACCGTACAAAACGTCAGCCCGGTATTTTTATCTATGATTAAAAAAACAGTCAAATTCTTCACAGGTTTGTTATGCCTTCGGCTTAAGAATCCATCTTATAGTACTTATAATTATGTGTGCAGATAAAGTAATATATGCAACTCCACATAATTAGGCCTTAAAACACTCATTATTCTATGTACTAGTTGAATAAAATACTATAATTAAATTTATCTGCCATCATTTCGGCGACACAATGTTCTGCCCATGGCCGTTTTAATTCAATATTAATAAATAATAAATTTCAGGGACAATTGACACCAATTGACCTAGTACCAAACTAGGCAAAGCCTGTACTATGGGTACTAGACAACGGATAAACATACTTACTCGTATTTAGATAAATACATGCTTATGTACATATTAAACGTCCAAGACCCGAGAACAAACATTCGTATCATCATACAAACATCTGCCCCGACCGGGGATCGAACCCGGGACCTCAAGCTTCATAGTCAGGGTCTCTAACCACTTGGCTATGCGGTCGTCGCGGTGCGGTATTTGTTCTAATTTTTGCTTGCTGACTCTGATGTAATTTGATTGCATTAATTGCATTAGACATAATGAAAACTAGATATTGACCGCGATTACCTCTAGGTTTGATCAAACCAAACCTCAAACCTTTATGGTAATCGCGGTCAATATTCCGTTTTCATTAGGTCTAACAATTCGTGAATTTCCAAAGAGCCTTGATTCATACCTAGTAAATGATTCGCGGGGTTTACTAATGTTTCGCCAAAAAAACGTTTGGCAAACTGATTCATTTCCTAAATGTTTCATTTATTTGGTCAAAATGCTTTTTTTCCGAAACTGTAAATATTTCAAACAAAGCGTCTCGTACGGACCAATGGAATATGCATATACGTTTTTTTTTTATACGACGAGGAAGGCAAACGAGCAACTGGGTCACCTGAAGGTAAGTGATCACCACTGCCCATAGACATCCGCAACCCCGGATAAGTATAAAATACATTTTATCTAAATAAAGTATGTTTATCCGTTGTCTAGTACCCATAATAGTACAGGCTTTGCCCAGTTTGGGACTAGGTCAATTGGTGTTAATTGTCCCGTGATGATATTTTATTCGATCCCGCGACCTCAGCATCACCAGACCACCTCACTTCCAACTGAGCCATTTGGTGTCCACCCGTCGCTGCGAAAACTGTCATCACTCGCTGCCACTGCCTCCCCATCCCTTCACCTTTTGTCCTCGATTTCTTTTCGGACGTCGCGCCCCGCCGCGTCCTACAGATGAGGTGTTCCAATCTTTATACTTCAGGCAAAATTCACGCTTTGCGCTGAAACGGTCTTGGAAAATTGATGACGGCCAGTTCTGAATAAAATATGGAGTGATAGGCTTTGGTTCGAAAAGGGATTAGGTAAATAATATGTTGTGTAAAAAAAACCAGACCAGTGCGAGTTCGACTCGTTATCTAACTATGGATTTCTATAAAAGTTTTCCTACAGTATATTATTATAGGCAAAGAAAAATAAATTTCGTTTTTTTATCAAAATTTACGGCCAAGTATTAGTTTCGGAGTTAAGGGTGGTAAATTTTCGCCTATTTACTTAAAAAAAAAAAAAAGCAATTTACAATGACATTAAATCTAAGCTTAAACTAAATAAACTACAACTTAAAACTAAATTAAATCTAAATAAGGCCCCCGTGGCATAGTGCCCAAAAGGCTGGCAGCGTTGCCTCGCTGAATAGCGATGCTGATTCTTTGAGAGAGAAAACTGCCAGCCCTTTGGTCACAAGTTGCATCAACTAAGCGCTTTTGTAACTCAGAATAATAATAACTTTTTACTTAAAATAAATATCCTCAAAACTATTTATCTTGAAATTATAAAAATATATAACATGTAATACTCAAACTGAGTCCTTTCATTTGTTATGTACCACAACATATTTTGCAAAACTTTTTTTTTCATTTTCTAGTTTACCCGCCAAAAAGGCCCCATGTTTAAAAATTCATTTTACGTTACTTACTCGTCCGTCTTTATACACATAATGTGTACCAAATTTAAACTTAATCGGCCCAGTACCTAGTTTCGGAGTAAATTGGCTGTGACAGACGAACGGACAGACACGCCAGTCATCCTAATAAGGGTTCCGTTTTTCCTTTTGAGTTACGGAACCGTAAATAAAATAAAAAATACGTATCAAACATTTCCTCGGCTGCCTTACTCTCCACACAGGAACACAGCAGTTCTAGCACTGAGGGTCGAGCACGACTCCTCGACACCTGCGTCAGGTAAAATCGAATAGTAAACGTTGTCGAGTTTGGAAGGCCATAGGTCAAACCATTAGGCTATCACGGCATTTTGAGACCCATGACTTATTAGAGTACTATGTATTGCTGTTATTCTAAACCAAAGCTTTAAGCAGGAAAAATACATTACCATACGTGATATTCAGTAAGTATTCTGACCTCGACTGTCATGTTGCCATCAAATAAATTCCCCGAGCGCAAGTTGGAAGCTAAGCCGAAAGACGGGGGCGTACTGGGGGCTTTATTCTCATAGGTTATTATCATGATAATGCATATATATCATACATAGACTCTAGCTCATGGACGTAGTAAGTACTTCATACACCTGGACTGTGCACTCTGCAAATATAACGGCACGACTGAGATAGCCACCCGGTCATTTCGTCTCGCTCTATTAGAGTGACCATAGTTTTGGATACCTATACAGTGAGACACCATTTCATTTTTTTACGAAATTTATCCGACCTATGACAAAAAAAATGTTTCGAAATGACTTATCGAGTTTATAATATTCTCTAAAATGCAAAAGCAGGGCAGAGATTTAATAAAAGCTTGTACATACACAAAACACAAATAACCACTAAATATATGTATGCTAAGCTTATTGAAGTTGAAATGACTACTACGAACTGGGAGCCAGCTGCTTAACTTATTCTGTGCATTGTCATTGTAAGCTAAATTTCATACTATGAATGTTTCCCAAAAACAGAAATTTAATGGCGTAATTTATGATGTGATTACACTAATATTTAAGGTAAACCTCGCAACTATCGGCACGTTAATTCCAATATTCGACACCCTGCTTCTCATCTTTATTGCTACGTAATAAGATTAAAGACGCCAACTATTGGGTCAGTGTCGAGCACAGGGCCAATTTTACCCTCATCATGTCAGCCGATTGACGTCCACTGCTGGACAGAGACCTCCCCCGTGGCTCTCCACTCAGCCCGGTCTCGTGGTTTCCGCATCCACAGCGGTCCCGCAATCTTTACCAGGTCGTCGCTCCATCTTGTTGGAGGCCTACCTACAGCGAATTTTACCCTAACTAAACAAAAATAAAATACAAATCAGAACCAAGTATGCCTTCATCTTTCGCAGATACATCCGTATCTCACTCAGGGGACGAGACTTGATTCTTCCAAAGTGGCATCAGTTCTCGTAATGGCAGCTAGCTTTATAACCTGCAGCCTTACTAGATACTGTATTACGACAAAGTAACTCAAGTTTTCGACTAGAAAGGGAACGCGTAGCTAGTTACAGAAAATTATATCTGGTACTACCGGAATCTGGGAATAAACAAATAAAGTTTGAACGTTATAAAACAGAAACGTGACTGACTGACTGATCTATCAACGCACAGCCTATACCACTAAAGCTAGAGACTTGAAATTTGGTACACATAAGGTACCTTGAGTATCCTAGCGGTGCACTAAGAAGAGATTTTTCAAAATTCCCACAAGATAGGGAACTATAGCCCATTTTGAAATATTTCACGGGGGCAAAGCCGCGAGGCATAAGCTAGTAAATAATAAATATCATGGGACAATTGACACCCCTAATGAGGCAAAGCTTATACTACGAGTACTAGACAACGGATAAACATACTTATATACATATAAAACATCCAAGACCCGAGAACAAACATTCGTATTCATCATACAAAACATCTGCCCCAACCGGGGATCGAACCCGGCACCTCAAGCTGCACAGTCAGGGTCTCTGACAACTAGGCTATTCAGTCGTCTAAATAACAGAGAATTATAAACAGCCTTATACACTTCACACACACCGTTGAATTGCTTCGCGGGAGTGTGCAGGTTTCCTCACGATGTTTTCGTTCACCGAAAAGCTCACGATAAATTTACAAAACAATTTCGCACATAAGATATCTCAAAAACGGGTGAACCAATTTTAATAAAACTTAGCTAAGAACCACCTCGATTAAACTAGCTTTCGATTGAAAAAAACCGCATCGAACTCGGTCCATCCGTTTAGGAGCTATGATGCCACAGATAGATACACGGACACACAGATACACAGGTCAAACTTATAACACCCCTCTTTTTCGTCAGGGCTTAAAAACAGCCAGTAGATACCAAAACAAAGAGAAACTTTTATCGGCCCATAAGTTAGGCACCGCCGGGAAGTTATTATTTACTTTTATAGCGATATTCTTGAGGAAAACAAGAGCTCGATTTTTGAAATGGCATAAAATTCCCACTTCCCGATAAGAAAATATTTCAACGATAAAAGTATTGCGGATATTCTCGAATGAGTTTGTATTATTGAGGCGGTCGTATGAGAGTTTGACCATTATTTTATTCTTATGTAACTATTTTAAACCCCCGACGAAAAAGAGGGGTGTTATAATTTTGACCTGCGTATCTGTGTATCTGTCTGTAACATCATAGCTCTCAAACGGATGAACCGTAGAGATGATTTTTTAGCTAAGTTTCACTAAAATCGGTTCACCGGTTTTTGAGATATTGAACTTTCATGGAATGACAATGTCGTGGGTTTTCAACTTATCTAAGTTGGTTAAGTTATCTTTTAAACCCCTGACGAAAAAAAGGGGTGTTATAATTTTGACCTGCGTATCTGTGTATCTGTCATCATAGGTCCCATACGGATCACCCGATTTCGATGCCGTTTTTTTTAATCGAAAGCGAGTTTAATCAAGGTGGTTCTTAGTTAAATTTCGTTAAAGTCAGTTCACCCGGTTTTTGAAATATTAAACTTTGAAATAACAATGTCGGTGGTTTTTAACTTTTCCAATCCCGCTCTTATAATAATGAAAAAAAAAAGTCCTCTGAGTGGGTGAGTGATATCGAACAGTGAATATCGAACGCCTTCAAAATACCCGCCTAACGGCTCCGAAGCTTTTGAAAATGGCAGTTGGCATTAAAAATAAGTAGCATCGTTTCACAATTTCACAATATCTTATAGATACGGTTGTCCGATTTGACAGGACGCATTTCGATGTGGTTTGAGACAATGCATTAAAGTGTTCGAGATTTATTTTCGTTTCAAAATAGTTCTTCCATATTGTTATTGTGATTTATTTTGGCTTTATATTGTGGTGGAGTCCCGGAAAATGATTGTTGAATATAGTCAGGAACCGTTGGGAGTTGGAGGATAATTCTTACAATATGAAATCAACATGAAATATGATTGTGAGCCGCCGAGTTTACGTCTCGCCATCGGCGTGGCGTGTGCTCCCAGAGGAAGGACTACGGATTAGTCCGAAACATGTCGAGCTATACTCGACTGACATACGTGAGTGATCCGTTTATTTCACTACAACAGGAAATAATTGTGAAACAAAAAATCTTTTGACAAAAAAGTAAAACCGCCTTCAAAAAAAGTCCTCTAAAGCCATTATGGCCTAGCAGAAACATGTAGTCGGTGCATCAATCGAAAAATATTGCGTTGCATCGCACCGACTTCATATAATTGTTAGTAGGTCAAAAAAGTCATGGCTTTAGTGGATTACTTTATGTTTTTTAGGGTTCCGTACCTCAAAAGGAAAAACACGGAACCCTTACAGGATCACTTTGTTGTCCGTCTGTCTGTCTGTCTGTCTGTCTGTCAAGACCCTTTTTCTCTGGAACGCGTGGAGATAGCATGCTGAAATTAATATCAAATACTCAAGCCCGCGGTCCCTTGAAGCTGTGAAAAAATCAACCTTCTGAGTCAACGCAATCAAAAGACAGAGTCATTAAAAAGGCTATTTCCATACAAATTGCCGAAATCCGAAAACCGAAAGGGTACTTTCAGTTGTCCTAGAAACTTCAAATTTGGTATGAAGGTAGCTCTTACAGCACAACCACTCCGAAAAGTCTCAAAATTAATTTTTTTTATGTCTGTCTGTAGATTTCGCAGACCAATATAAGTTGACCCCAAAGTGCGTACATTTTGCTTAGGAGCAGGGCTCTGCTACCACTAGACTTCTTAAAACACTGGGGAAAAGCGTTCAAATCTTTCTACGGAACCCTCGTGCGCGAGTCCGACTCGCACTTGGCCGGTATTTTTTCAAGGCAGTTTCACTTTTTGTTAAAACATTTTTTATTAGTTTTGTGGGTTACACTAGGCTAGAGTCATCATTATAAAAACGCAAAGCTTAGCCAAGTGGATCGGACTCCAGACTAACGGCACTACCCTGATACGCCGCCATATTTATTAGCAACCGCATCCGTTTCCGGGGCGTGATTTAAACGCGCGGTTCCGTTGCGTCACTCGTGCCGTTTCCGGGTGCCGTTTATTGTGTTAGTACTTGTAACGGTGCCGGATTATGAATCAAGGGTCGATAAGTAGGTTGAATGTCGAACGTATAGGCATTGCTATACAAAGAGGCAACGTCGCCAGCCTTTTGGGCACCTTGCCCCGAGGTAGCGGACTCGGGGACGTTTTCCATTTTAGGTTCTAAATTTAATTATTGTTATTATTATTCTTTTTGTTTTTGTTTGTTTTGTTGTGATAAATAAATTATTATGTCGAACATACATGGTAGAAAATAGGATAGCGCATTCGATAATGACACTCGGACACTGAAAGCCGATACAACGCTGACGATTTAACCTGAGTACGGCTTTCTACGTCCGAGAGTCATTATAGAATGAGAATGTGCTATGCTATTGCGATTTCAACCTTGTGACTTAGAGAAGATGGTAGCTATTTGTACCTATGCGTTTTTTGTTACTTGCTATTAATTGTTATTAGCGGTAGCCTTAAAAAAACAGAACATTGTACACAAAATAAGCTCTTAAGTGGTAAACGGCCATCTTATAAAATTTCTACTATACTGAGCCCCGAGCACGAATATTAGAGTCTTACGTAACGCGTTACCGTATCGCCTTCGAGGAAATTCATACTAAATTGTAGTACCAAATATTCTCAGGAGGGGGGGGGGTCGCTGTTTCTAAATATGAAATGATTTTATTTTGACATTGAATCAGTCAAATACCCAATTATTGGCAGAAATGTTTGACATTTCAATATAATTAACACCTATTGGATGGTGTTCCTCCGCTGTGCTGCGCAAGCGGTCATTCTTGCCCCGTGCGAAATTTGGAATCAACTGGCCCCTGTTTCACCAACTTAACAATTGTCAGATTACAATGACATTTCGAACTACATTTCTTTGTCAATATGAAGCGCGCTAAAACAAAAGCTCTTCAAGTTAGCAGTTGGCATCGAATTGTCATTGAGAACTGACATTTATTTGTAAAGTTGGTGAAATAGCGGCCTGGCGGCTTGGGTTTTCCCAGGTTGCGACATGGCACCCTTAAAACGCTAAGTGTACCGCTTCTAGCACACTAGCAACGCATCAGCAGTCCCAACGGTACTGTAGGTGTCCATGGGCGGCGGTGGTCACTAACGTGAACCGCATGCCAGTTTGTCGGTTTAATAAATAGCTTTGCTTTGAGATGTTTCTTTTGACCCTGTTTTTGCATTTGAACGTTTTATTGGAGCTTTCGCTTTGACCGTTTGTAGGTGGCTTGTAAGCGCATAATTGTATAGTATTTATTTTTATTAAACTAATCACGGCAGTAATTTATGCGCATGACTGAGAGGACGTGTTGGATATTTCATTATTGGTTAGGTTTGGGTATAATATTCTAACAATAAGTACCAACGAAATTGCCTATTAAAATTATAAAACCGTTTTTGATGTCACATTACTGTTAAATTCTACGTTATAAATAATATAAAAAAATGCGCAAGGGATTTCCCTGACTGTCTCTGGGAATAGCTGCGCAACTTTTTCTTCCCTTACTTAGGAAAGTGTTCCGAATTTTTTCCCCGGCTCTTCCGCACTTCTATAATCTTCAAGTACAGTTCTCTAAAGTTTTTAATGGGCGAGCCAGAATATCACCTCCTTCCGGTGCAACCGGCACATTAGATTTACGCCAGTTTTTGTTCGAGAACTGTACCTACTATTGGTTGCTGTAAATAATTTTCTGGAGCATTTTTTTTCAAAGGTGAAAAAAATCTCTAGAAAATTTGCACTTGTTTTACTGTCGCCACACTGTCGCGGTAAGCCTAACATGTTTTGAATAGTTGAATGAAGTTTCATATTTTTAACCACCGACGAAGGAGGAGTGTTATGAGTTTGACCTGTGTATCTGTCTGTGGCATCATAGCTCTCAAACGGATGAATCGATTTAAATGCGGTTTCTTATAACCGAAAGCTAGTTTAATCGAAATGGTTCTTAGCTAAGTTTCGTTAAAATCGGTGTACCTGTTTTTGAAATACTAAACTTTGAAATGACAATGTCAGGGGTTTTTCAACTTAGTTTTGTTGTTGAGTTTTCAACTGTCAATATTTATTACGTATAAGTATGTATTTTAAGTTCACTTGCCGTTGTTGTGTAGGAATAATGAATATAACAATAAATTTCTCAGTATGAAATACCATTCATTGTTTTGTCACACACAGCTTTTGACAAAAATTACGTAAGTTTCTTCTCAGAATCGCTCTTTAAGTGACATAAAATAACTGCTTACCTCCAACGATTTCGAGTACTTGATTTTTAAATTTACGTAAGAAATAAATGATAGATTTCATGAGAACCATTGATAGGGGCTTCCCGAGAGTTCAGGCGAAGAGCGGGTAAGTGCGCGGCTCCCACAAAAAGCGTCACATTTTATTTTCAAATGCACCGAGATCTTCCCTCGGTGTTGTTAATTGTCTAGTTTCCCACTTTTCTAATTTTTTCATCTTTTCCTTAGAGCGCTATCTTTCCGAATAACGCTGTCTTTAGTACTCTTTTTAGAAGTACTACGCTTTAAGTAGGTGATATTAAAATAAGACTTTTATCTACGTGATAACTGATACACCTAGTTTTATAGAACGAGGCGACGATGTTTTCATAGAGACCCGTCGACGACTGCTCTGGATCAGAAGGAATGGAAGACTTTTTTTTATTTTTACGGCTATCCCGTTATTATCAGTTTTAATTCTATTTTTTAAATACTCACTGAAACATAAATACACAGAAAAAAACCAGAAAAATATAGCTAGCCCCAGGAATAGAACCCGCATTCTTGACATTCCGTATCATGTGCCATATGATTGCTCGTACACCAATGTTAGCAATGAATGGCAAGGATGTTGATTTTTGCCATGACCAAGCCCTCTTATTTTGAGACCCTGTGTCCAACAGTGGGACGTAAATAGCTATCAAAATAAAAATAAGAACAAAAAACTAGTGACTCTGTCAGCTGTAGATCTCACGACCTCATTTTAGTTTTTTCTTTTTTTTATGAAGAAAAAATAATCTATTGAATCAAGCGTTACTTGCGGAGGTCCATATTTATGAACTAAAAAACAATTACTTTGCTCACCCGCGACCACTAATGACAAATAGTTATATCTGTGCGGCAAATGTATATTTCCATGCAACACCTCCGCCTCCACTGCTACACGAATCAACACATGCAACACAGACCCAACTATCACCACCACCACTATACTAAGCGCTGACGCGTTTCGGCACTCTCCACGAGGCCATTTACGAAGCACAACAACAACCGCTCAACATGCCACCACTTCCACTTCTTTTCTTCTTTTCACTTCTTTTCTTTTTAGTGGAAGTGGTGGCATGTTGAGCGGTTGTTGTTGTGCTTCGTAAATGGCCTCGTGGAGAGTGCCGAAACGCGTCAGTGTTTAGTATAGTGGTGGTGGTGATAGTTGGGTCTGTGTGGCATGTGTTGATTCGTGTAGCAGTGGAGGCGGAGGTGTTGCATGGAAACATACATTTGCCGCACAGATATAACTATTTGTCATTAGTGGTCGCGGGTGAGCAAAGTAATTGTTTTTTAGTTTTGAAAAAATAATCGTCAAAAAATCTTATATAGTTATCTTATCGAACCTGATCACAAAACTTCACGAAGGTCGGGTCATTTTTGAACATTTCCCTATTTTCTTTTTATGAAAAAGAAAACAAAAACGAATCGTTAAAAAAACTATTTAATTAGCAAACCTGCTCACAAAATTTAAGAAGAATCGGTCGAGAAATGCGACCTGTATAGGAATACAGCCGGACTGTAATCCGGACAGACGTCAGACATTCAAAATAAATTTTCTCAAAGCTGCCCCCCGACTACGAAGTGCAAAATTCGAATTTCGTATCGAGCCGTCCCTCTCAAGCCAATATTATTTAACACGAGAGTGAGCGGGACGATACAATACGAACTTCGATTTTCGAATTTCGTAGTATGGGGGCTGAATCTGAGACGATTCGCTCGGTCAATAAAGCCACACTCAAAACCAATGCACCTTTTAATAGCCAAATAAGAATGACCCGCCCCTTAATTCTTCATTAATTCTTACCGCTTCAGCTAATCACGGCTTAAAAAAGCAAGATGGCAGCTTCGACGGAAGGCTTTTGAGAGCTAGTTACATGGATTCCGGCGCAGATGTAAGAAATTAATACTCCGCGTTTTGGGTTCCGTGGCTTTACAATGTTTGATAAAAACCTATTTAACCCCCGACGTCCAGAGGAGCGTTATAAGTTTGACGTGTGTTTGTGGATCTGTGTTGCAGTTATTGTTTGTATGCAGCATCGTAGCTCCTAAACGGATGAACTGGTTTCAATCAAAAACGAAAACTAGTTATATCGAGATGGTTCTTAATTCACAAATGTATGCAACATGTAACTTGGTACTAGAATAATTGGTAGCACGTTGAATGGTGATATCATCACCATCACCATCACCAGCCTTTTTCACGTCCCACTGCTACGCACAGGCCTCCTGTCTGAATGAGAGGACTTGGGCCCAGTGCGGATTGGGAACTTCACATGATGTGTATAGTGATAGTATACCCAGTGTAGACGCCGTAGCTGTCTTTCACGTGTTGGTCGCAGATGAACAAATTTACTGTTTTTCAATTTAATACCGAGTTAATATCAATTTTATTTACATTATAACGGCAATTTACAATGACATTAAATCCAAGCTAAAATTAAGTGAACTAAAACTTAATACTAAATTAAATCTAAATAAGGCCCCGTGGCATGTGTACCAGACCTACTATAATATTGCCTTAATTGGCTATATTTTATAAGAATAGATATGAGAATAAAATTTTCGATTCTAAATAATATTAATTGATTTTAATAAAAGCATACATTCTATTCCAAATCACATCTTTCGTCAATTTAATAAATAATTCCAAGATTAAACTAATCAATCATTTTATGCATAGAAACTAGTGACATCTCTGGACAAGTAGTGAAGTTAGTCCCTTAATTTGAAAGAGTTTTCAGTTTATCATACAGCTGTGTTGATTGGGTAAAGAGTTTCCCTACTCAACAATAGATGTCACCATGTAGGAGGTAATTGGATACTTAAGCGACACCTAGAGTGAGTTGACGAACTAAAAGCTTCAGGTTATTGGTTTAAAATTAGGAAATTAGCTACTCGATAATAGATGGCGTTGTAATAGAAAAATCAATAAAACAGGGTATAATATATGAGGTTTATTTATGCTCCTTTTGTTCTTTTATAAGCATAAGCAATTAATTCTACAACAGGCGATACTATTACTGTGAACTTCTAGCAAAAGCAGGTCTAACTAATGTAAAATAGTTATAAAAATGTTCCATTTATAGGATTCTTCTTATGATGTCCTCCATCAGCTGAAAAGTCCATTGAATCCGTGTCCAATAAAGCATTTCTTTTATTTTCTGTTCATTTAAGCGGCACAGGCAATTTTGATACCAAATAGTTCAACATCCATGGCGTAGTTTAAAAGTTTCTCTGTAATAGGAATTTTTACCGAGTTAATCCAACATCATTTTGAATGTTTCATTCTCATTTTAAATACAAGCTAGATCTAAGCGCTTATGCTTACATCTGTTCCTAATATCGGTTCTAAAATAGAATTAGTTAGTTCATTTCGGATCTATTAATTAAATGATTCAATATAAGTAATTTATTGTATGGGATATTTTGCTCCGGAGACTGAAATTGTTATGTCATCTAATACTATACAGTATTGTGTGTTTATAGTCAAAATCTTTATAAGCCTTATCCCTACACCCTAATACACTGTATTTATACGATAATTAGTCTTCTAGATCTTATGGATTTTCACCAAGTCATCGAGGTGAATTCTCCATATTAGACCAATTTAGCGGTCTTAATAACTTGTATAATAAAACATGGATTAGTACTGTTATTATAAATCTGTTCTTTGTGCACTACAAATACTATAATTTAGTATACCTTATCTCATTTGGTTATATGAATTAGCTGTAGTTAAAGTTATAAGGATGGCTAATATAAACACAAAAATATTATGAAAATAACAGCATGAGGTTTAAGTTAAGATATGAAATTTCTATTATACTCTTACCTGGGATTTAGGTGGACATGACTAAGAGTAAAAATTTGGCGTTTCATGATATATTTTCAGCGTTTTCAGTAATAGCATGAAACCCAACATAGGATTAAAAATGCTTTTGGTTCATAAATTCTTGAGTTTTACCTGAAACATAAATTAGGTTTAACACATCATTAAAGATCATCGTTTTGTAACATCAAGTGTAGTTCGTTAAAAGATACACTTTTATTTTATGAAATAAACATACGAAATCATTCAACTTAGAGTGAGGTTTACCTGTATTTTGAGGCATGTTTGCTGGAGCGTTGAGGAGGTCACATGCTGAAGTAGCACTTGTGATTGTTAATTGTGTTATCTACTATAATACACACATTTATGGTAAATCAATATTTAATAGCAAATACCGATCAGACGTCAAGTAAGATTTCACTCATTAAAGTCAAACTAGACTGTTTGAGTCAATGATTTCTGTGAGCCTAAAAAATGACAGAGTCGATTTGATTAATAATTTTCATCTCAAATTATAATAAAATTCTCTATTTGAATTCCATTGTGGAAAATTTAAATTCAAATAATGTGCCTTTGATTTACTTCTAATAAATTTCGGACCTGATAATTGATGTCCTGCTAACTACCAATCAGACCCTTATATATTTGGCTTGGTTTTAGAGCATTAGCCAATCATGTTTCAGCTGTTGTGATTCCCCAATTAGGAGACGGTTTTGCAAGAAAGTTGGGATGCTAGGGTTGGGAAAATGTTCGCTATTTTCAAAGATCTAGAAGATATTCTAATTGCTGTTTTATGCTTTATTTGAAATTATGACTAAAATACTACACAGTTGTAGTTCAAATTTTGACAAAGTATTTATTTTGACAAAAGGATTGAGAAGGCAATTGTGTAACCTGTTGGAGGTGTTTAATATATTTAAACTACACTTCTTGAAAATATTTCAGAATTGATATCGTAACATCACTAAAGTGGTGGGGCGAAGGGTCCAAGCGAAGAGTGCCTTATATGTTACCATATTAGGTAATCTCGCGATCTCGCGTTCGAACGATTCCTTATGGAGGACCAAATATGGGCATGGAGGCTTTTTCGGTTGTAACGCTTCCCTGGACATGACCATATAAGGTAATGTTTGCGATCCTTCGGGAAAGCTATAAATATGAGGCTCCAGGTGAGCTTCGGGACAGTTTTACTCAGTCTTCAGTCGGGTTCGGATCAGCTTTGGGAGAGTCGAGTCGTCGGAACGCCCTTCCTTGTGAGTGCCTTCAGGTAAAGCCAGAAACTTCTTTTAGTGAGCAATCCTGTGTTTCCTTGGTTTATTGCAGTTAATTAGTTAGTAGTTAGTTAGTTTCTAATAAATATATGATTCTTTCTTTCTTTCTTTCAATTATACAATAATACTGTGCTACTGAAGTGTTGCTGGTTTTCAGCAGGATTTCATTGTTATTTTAGCTTATTTATCCTGTATTTAGTTGTTACTGGATAAATCTAGTATTTAACTAGAATTCCTGGATTTGCTCACTGCATGAAGGTTTTCATTTGTTTTTAATACAAATGGAAGTGCTGGGTTTTATCTATGGCGATTCAAACTCCGTAGTCAGATCCGTGACGGTTTGAATTACGCGTATTAGAAGTTTAGCTAGGTAGGTAATATTTTAGAGGGTAGTCCAGTTTATGGGTTTTAGACTAAATTTCAGTTCGCAATAGGGAGTGATTCTAGCTAGGGGGTTTTTTTAGTGAAATTATGGGCAATTTGTGTTGTGTCTTAGTGTGATAGGTAGTGTGTTCTTGTGTGCAGGTTGGATTTTTATATATATTTACCTAATCTTGGTAAATAAAAGGTATGTAAGCATGCTTTTCTGTGGTTAGGGTGTATGTCGGACTTCAATTGAGTCTTTGCCTCGTTTTTCATTGTGTTGTAATAAAATTTGTAATGAGTAGTGTATAGTAAGCATAACGTAGTATGGAGGCTAAGGTTCTTTCTAATTCTGACTATACAATGCTAGGGAGTAGGACAATTTGTAGGGAAAAGTTAGGGAATTTATATTTTACTTTGTGTGGTTTGCACTGCGAATGTTTTATTTTCTGTTAAGATATTAATTTGTGTTATTGTGTGAATGGATTGGTGGTTTTTCTCAGAAAATGAATTTCTATAATTTTGTAAGCAAAATTAGATCTATTTTAACAGAATAGATTCCATTATGAGAATGACATCACCCGTTCGAACATTACATTTGTGTTATTTATACAAAATATGCCTGCAACATGCAACTAAACTATTAGCTATATGCATTTATGTATTTTTATACATACACACTATTCACACAATGTACTGTCAGTACACAAACTCCATATAATATTTGTTGTGTAGTTCTGAAGGGATTAGCTGTATAGCGTTCCATGGAAATTCAGAGCGAGGTATTTGTGAGAAGTAGTTTCTATAAAGTAATGTCTAAAGGTCTAATGAGACTATGGACGGCATTATGTTGTAGAAATGAGGTGTAATGCAGAGCTGCCTTAATCTTATAATAATACATTTATGATTAGAAGTGTCTGGATGTATGGTCCAGGAATGATCATAATCGAACTGTGTTTTACTATAGGTTTTCCCCTGAGTGAAGGCCTAGCCAGCAACGTGTTATCTATTCTTCATGGCTAAGTGAGTGAAGTTCTTACTGTAGTTATGTTGAATTTATAACATATCATTCATTATGTCTGTTGAACGACAATCTTTTGATTGCCTGTCAAGAGCTATCTTGCCTGTATGTAATTCGGTTATTAATGACTGGTTAAGTATGAAACATGGATCTTACACTTAAACTGGGTTAGGCGGACCTGCCACCAGTAAGTCTGTGTAAAAGACATATTCATATGCTACTTCAAGTCAGTGTTAACTGAAGGTCTAGACTTTGATATTTCCTCTGGATTATCTTAGTGTTGCAATCACTCAAATCTAAAATTCTGTTTTGGTATACCATTGATCCAGGATTATTGGTAGAACAAAATAGAGTCCAATGTCCTCTTGTGTTACAAAACATATTGTGACCATTTATTGGACCAATATATCTGAGACTATTGCATTGTAGGATTTGGGAAGCTCCTGCGATGGTGTTGATTATCTGAATAAATGAATTCTACTTAAGGTGTTTCATTTAACTCAAGACAAATATTTGTCTATCATAATCCTACCATTCCTTGTGAGTGCCTGAATTACAATGTTACTATAATTATTGAATTGTTCAAGTTATTGCAACTCGAACCTTTCATCCGGTTTTACCAGATGCTTTTCGTGTGCTGTTAACCTGTGTTTAATACTCAGTGCCTACACCACACTCTACAATTCGGTAGTATGTTTACATGCTACCTTTATCTAATTATTTCTTGTTATGAACCTTTGGATACCTGCCGAATCGCCTTTCGATGTAGTTATGTCTATTCCATGAGGCCCACTCAGTGGGAAGAGAAAGCATAATGAAAAGACTGGTGGATTCCGCTCTCCTTACGTTCTAATGAGACCCCACACTACCTTGTCTGCTTGCAGCTTGGTTATACCGAATATTTTGTAATCCATTGGTTATGCTTAGGCATTCCAACTGATTACCCAACTTTACCTGTGTTTTATGCACGGTGACGCAGCAGAATGAACGAGCATTGGTTGGATCGGATGTATTTCCATCTAATTACTAAATCTATCTTGGAATTGGGTTTACTCATTCCTCCTACCCAGTCTCTTTATTTGAGTTGACTTAGCGCCGTGGTTAGCGCTCTAAATTTAACCTAAACTATTATTATTTTTCTGCTGGTGTGTGAAGGTAGCAAGGAGGGGGTAATGTTGGTGACTGGTGTCACCTCCATTAGTGGTTGGAGCCTTGCCCGGGGCCAATGATGGCCCCGGTATCATCATTCCCATTCCCAGACCCTACCTACTATTCTACTCACTTACTATAGAAATCAGTACACTTACATTATTTATTTTTATTATACTGTGTTATACTAGTTATGTTTTATTTTTATTATACTGTGTGACATTAGTTGTGTTTAATTATAAGTCTTTAGTTTGAATACATGAATACCTCTAAAACTTACACCTTGTTTTAATCCAGACATACCACATCTTAAAGAATTTTGGGATTACTAAAACAAAAAATTACACAACGTAGGGAGTCCTAATCTTTCTAGACGATCACAATCTAATTTGGTCAATTCAATTTATACTCTTCTTATTATGAGTATTTATTTCAATCCATAGTTATTGAAGGATAATCACTTAAGTTGAGCGAAGTATGGAAACCTCCATTGACCAGTAATGAGTAATAACCTGGTTAAAATTTATTAAGATATACCACTGGGTTAGGTACACATGGTGTCCCAAATTCTGGCAGCGTTTCCTCGCTGAATAGCGACGCCGATTCTTTGAGAGATAAAACGGCCCGCCCTTTGGTCACAAGTTGCATCGACCAAGCGCTTTTGCATCTCTGAAATAAGCTTGTAAGCGCCGGGACCCCAAGGACCCAAGGTTTCAAACCCGACAGCAATAAATTAATTAACCCACCTATATTGATTTAGTTTATTTAATTAATGTAACAAGTCTGCGTAAGTCCTTCGCAGGTCAATACAGACTTTGGAAAGTCACGAAAACAAGTTTAGTGTACCTAAAGCTTATGGTCTAAGTTTTGTAAGTACTATTATGTATTCTGTGGTTTTGTTTGTATCCTAAGTCAACATGCCAACTTAGGTTAGGCATGCGGTTATCTCACTAACTCTGTGTTTCTCGGGTTACTTTCATGGTTAACAGTAATGAATAAAACTGTATCTTGACAAAGTGAAATAAAACGGATCACTTACGTATATAAGTCGAGTTTTGGACTAGTTCGTAGTCCTTCTTCTGGCTACCTTCAGACCAAACTCTCAACTCTCAACCAATTCCTTTTCTCCAAGACTGCTTCGAACCTAACCGTAGGGAATTGCATACTTAATTAAAATCAGGGTCTTCCTATTTTATTCAAAGTTAAAAATAGAAATGATCGGGTTTTTTACAGCATTTTTGGGTAGCATGCTGAAATTAATATCAAATACTCAAGCCTGCGGTCCCTTGAAGCTGTGAAAAATCAACCTTCTAAGCAAACGCAATCAAAAGATACAGTAATTAAAAAGGCTATTTCCATACAAATTGCCGAAATCCAAAAACCTAAAGGGTACTTCCAGTTGTCTGAGAACCTTGAAATTTGGTATGAAGGTTGCTCTTATAGCACAACCACTCCGAAAAGTCTCAAAATCTTAAATTTTTATGTCTGTCTGTAGATTTCTCAGACCAATATAAGTTGACCCCACACTGCGTACATTTTGCTTAAGAGCAGGGCTCTGCTAACACTGGACTTCTTATAACACTGGGAAAAAGCGTTAAAATCTTTCTACGGAACCCTCGTGCGCGAGTCCGACTCGCACTTGGCCGGTTTTTTGGCATGTCTAGCCACAACTTCATACCCCGCTTATGCCCTTCGGCTTTGCCCCCGTGAAATATTTCAACATGGGCTAGTTCCCTATCCCGTGGGAATTTCGAAAAATCCCTTCTTACTGCACCTCTAGGACACTCAAGGTATATGTTTGCCAAATTTCAAGTTCCTAGGTCCAGTGGTTTAGGCTGTGCGTTGTCTGTCAGTCAGCCAGTCACGGTACTGTTTTATAGGTATAGATAGACTAGCTGTCCTCTGGGAGCACAAGCATTAGCGGTAGCGAAACGAACTCAGAAACGAACGTCAAAGCCTGTGCGCAAAGAGAAAGGACTACGGATTAGTCTGAAACATGTCCGAATATGGAAGCAGTTGCCACTTTTCACAGTCCTCCGCTCTGCTTCGTAAAGCTCCGAGTCAGTGAAAACACATCCTTATTCTTATCCCTTTCAAATAACTAAACCATTTAAGCTAGGAATCCAAATGAAACTAGTGTCGTAACGAGGCGACGTCGGCATGCAATAGAACATTCCTCGCGCGCGCTGTCGGGGAGAAAAAGAGCCATGTTTGTTCAGATCTCATAAAAGAAAATTAACCCCGATGCAAAAAAATGTGTTTTATCTGGGTATATTTATAAAACAGTACCGTGACTGACTGACTGACTGACTGTGACTGACTGACAGACAACGCACAGCCTAAACCACTGGATTTATATACCTTGCAGATTTATATACCTTGGCAAATATATACCTTGAGTAGGTATCCTAGATGTGCACTTTTTTTTTTTATACAACGAGGAATGAAAACGAGCAAGTGGGTCACCTGATGGTAAGTGATCACACCCGCAACCCCGGAGGGTTTGCAGATGCGTTGCCAACCTAGAGAGCTAAGATGAAATGCCTCTTGTGCCTGTAATTGCACTAAGAAGGAATTTCTCGAAATTCCAACGGGATAGGGAACTAGCCCATTTTGAAATATTTCAAGAGGGCAAAGCAGCGGAGCATAAGCTAGTAACGTTATAAATGTCAACGGAAACGGATAGCCTGATTTGGACGCAGATTTTTTAAGTCAAAAACTGGTTTTAGCGGAATGGCTCTTAGCTAGGTTACAACGAAATAATTCAGCCGTTTTGACATATTGTTGTATGAATTTTGGCACACAATCATAAATAAACCATTACCTAAAGGCCGGTTTATATTGGCTAAGTGCTTAGCGAAGTAAATAATTATACTAAGGGCGATAAGTTTAAACCAATATTGATCTGGTTTTCAGTAATGGACGGTCTGCATAACTTATTTTCGTTTTGTGTAAATTAGTTTAAATAAGACGATGATTGATGAAGATGTCGGAATAAACAAGCAGACTGAAACTTTGAGATATTACATGATATTCTATGATGGGATTTTTCTTCTTTTGTAGGCCTACAGAAGTGTCCGCGATGACATTAGGTCATTTGTCTCTCTTTTTAACCCTCGACAAAAAAGAGAGGTGTTATAAGTTTGACATGTGTATCTGTGTGTCTGTGTATCTGTGTATCTGTCTGTGACATTATAGCTCACAAACGAATGGACCGATTTCGATGCGGTTTAATCGATAGCTAGTTTAATCGAGATGGTTCTTAGCTCAGTTTCATTAAAATCGGTTTACTTACCTATTTTGAAATATAGAACTTTGAAATGACGATGCCGAGGGTTTTTCAACTTTTCTAAGTTGGTTATTACAGAGAGCTTACTAGCTCCTTAAAATTTATTTTTCCGAACTTGGCCGGACACTGCCGTGCCACTTCGTCTCGACAGGGAGTGTCGGCGGTTAGGTAGTGGTGAATTTAGTTCTGTTTATCAGTTCTATTATTATCACCAGCCTTTTTTACGTCCCACTGCTGGGCACATGCCTCCTCTCAGAATGAGAGGGCTTGTGCTATACGCTTGCCCAGTGCGGATTGGGACCTTCACACACATCATTGAATTGCTTCGTAGGAATGTGCAGGTTTCCTAACGATGTTTTCGTTCACCGAAAAGCTCATGATAAATTACAAGTGTAATTCCGCACATAAATTCCGAAAAACTCAGAGGTGTTAGGGTTTGCACCGAGGACCCTCTGCTTGAGAGGCCATAGGTCAAACCACTAGGCCATCACGGCGTTCTATTATTATCTCTTGGAATAATTACCCACGGGCCGCGAACGCTATCATTCCCGCGTTTACACGTAAAGGAACTAACCGTGTTCATTGTAAATATTATAGTCACCGAATAGTTGATTTTTCTATTCACTCGCAGGTAGGTACAGGTGTGGAATGTTTAAATAATATAGTAATAATAATGTGATAATAAATCGTTTATTTGGACAAATAAAATACATTTTTCACAAAGTGGTTGAGAGCTCCTAGTAAGTATTTATATACTTGTGTCAGATCTCGCTCTTCTAAAAGCAGAACATTATTTTTTATCTTAGACTAGTATTTCAGCGTTAAAAACGATTAATGTATTTAGGTAAAATGTCCCTGTGCCCGACACTGACCCAGTAGTTGCCAACTTAAATCTTAATACGTAGCAAAAAAGATGACTTATTATATTATTATAGATTAAATAATTTAAGCTTTTATCGTTTCTGGAGCTGAATTTGAAGGAGTGTGATAACATTGAAATCGTGTAGACCCAGAACTGTTACCGAGAGCATTCTGAAAGTATTTATAATCAGCATCGCCGGTATCGCCATACAAAATTGATGACCAGTAATTAGATGACAAGAGATGTCATTTTCTAACGTGGCCAAGTGACAACGGCAACTTTTTTTTTATATACAACGAAGAAGGCAAACGAGCAAGTGGGTGGATCACCACTGCCCATGGACACCCGCAACCCCGGAAGGTTTGCAAATGCGTTGCCAACCCAGAGAGCTAAGATGAAATGCCTCTTGTGCCTGTAATCACACCGGCTGTCTTACTCTCCACACCGGAACACATCAGTGCAAGCACTGCTGCTTAGCGGCAGGATTAGCGAGTAAGACGGTGGTAGCGATCCGGACGGACCTTGCACAAGGTCCTACCACCCGCAAAATAACTTACCGTACTTACAACTGAAAATTAAAATCTGAATTCTTCGATAAACCAGAGCTGCTTCGTCGTAATTTTTCAACGAAAATTATCGGTAAACGAGCTTCAACCCATTAAATTCATTGAAGCTAACAAACCCCAATTTGCACAGTGGTCCGTACGCTGACAAAATGAAGTAATTAATTTGAACATTTCGAAGCGCTTTGTTTACGAAATCAATTCCGGTTATGGCGGGTGGAATAGCGCGTTCGTTGAAAATTTGGAGGTTCTTTTATTATCTGTGGGTTGAATTAGAGTTTTCAGCGGAAAAAGGCAGGTAAGGTTTTGTTGGAAGTTTTATCTGTATGTGATAGTAGGTTAGTCATGATAGTGTAACTTGTACACATACAACTCTCTAACTAGATACCTAGATGTTACGACATAAATTTGACTGAGTACCTATTTCAAATCTAAACATATAAAACAGAAACGTGAATGACTGACTGATCTATCAACGCACAGCCCAAACCCCTGGACTTAGAAAGCTGAAATTTGGCATAGAGGTTCCTTTTATAATATACGCTCGGGATAAGGCGGGATTTTTTAAAATTCCCACGGTATAAAGAATTCTGCCACGCCGCGGGCGAAAGCAAGTATTGAATAAAACAAAATGGTGACATTATTTTTTTAAAGGTGTTTGAACTTAAGAATATTATTTTATTATATTTTGAAAGTAGTAGGAGTTTCGGGTTGTTATAATTATGTCTTTGTAGATTCACTTCTATATCTGATGTATTTAATAATTATTACCTTTAAAGTCGTGAAATTTTAAAGTCCAGTAAATCACTATGGTTACCGAGCCTGGCTATGAAGCTAGAAGGTCTAGGTTCGATCCCCGATCAGGGATGAGATATATATTTTCGTATGATGAATACGAATTTTTGTTCTCAAGTATTTGTTTATCTATGTGTATTAAGTGTGTTTATCCGTTGCCTCGTAACAATAGCACAAGTTTTGCTTGATTTGGAGTTAGGTGAATCATTGTTAATTTTCCTATGATATTTAGTCATTTTAGTATTGTATGCTTTAGATGTGATAGGATTAACCGTTTAGCTATCAGCCTTATAATAAATATAAATATTGATAGGGCGTGTAAGTAGCCAATCCCAGGATGAGGGGATATCTTGGCCGGGCCCTCGCTAAAGTCCTAAAGGGAATTTGTCACAATGCAGAGACACTCACCTTTAGACTGCAGCTCCGGCTTGTGATATGATGCGGAAGTAAGCGGAGAGGAGCGGCGCGGCGATTGGATCCTAATCTTAATCCTTTTATTGAAAGCGGTGTAATGAATATCGTGTTTTCATTCGTAATTTTACTACGTTAATGTTATTAAAGTTCAACCATTTATTACGTAATATCCAGCCCCGTGTTAAATCTATAACGCCACAAATTTCGCTGCGTTTCGCAATCCGCAATTTATCGATATTTGATTATTTTGCCCGGCTCAATTGGCTTTCGAACCAATGTGCAATAAATAGTTGAATTTGCAGAGATTGTTTAATTTGAATAATTTTCACTTACACCAAAGTCAGCAATAAATAAATAATTAATATAAGGCCATGGGACAAATTGACACCAATCAAAGCCTGTACTATGGGTACTAGACAACGGATTAACATACTTATATACATAAACATCCAAGACTCGAGAACAAAAAAAAACATTGCTTAGCAAATTGCACATCTTGTGGCAGTTGGGCGGGGCACATTGCTCGTAGAACAGAGCTCTGAGCGCGAATATTCGAATCCTACGTAATGTATCGCCATCGAGGAACTTAGGCACTACACTAGCTTGCCAAAGAATTAGATATACATACATACATACGCTCGAAAACATAACCCTTCTTGGGCAGTCGGGTAAAAATAAGTCATTTTTTTATACAACGAGGAAGGCAAGCGAGCAAGTGGGTCACCTGATGGTAAGTGATCACCACTGCCCATAGACACCCGCAACCCCGGAGGGTTTGCAGATGCGTTGCCAACCTAGAGGGCTAAGATGAAATGCCTCTTGTGCCCGTAATTACACCGGCTGTCTTACTCTCCACACCGGAACACAACAGTGCAAGCACTATATAGTGAAATAAACGGATCACTCACGTATGTCAGTCGAGTATAAAGCAGTAGAGTTGAGTAGTTATGTTAAAAGTGCAAGCACTGCTGCTTAGCGGCAGGATTAACAAGTAGGATGGTGGTAGCGATCTGGACGGAAAATTACGATTCTTCCGTCTGTCTGCACGGGTAGAAACGTCGTGTAATTCGATTCCATCCTCGCAACCAGGAAACTTTGATATAACTTATATTTGAAACAGCGGCCTAAGTCTCAAACAGGAACCTTTGGGCTTCCGCGTAATATCCGGGCACAGCTTAAAACAGAGCAGTCAGTTGAGTGTTAAACCGCTGCGCTGGCAACCCTTTGGCAAGGCTTTGCGGGTGGTATCCCTGGGTGGCAACCCAGAAAAATCATGCTGTGGTAATACTTTTTTCATGTCACTCAGACATTACTATAGTTAAAAATAATAATGATGGTAGCAATCAAAAGTAGCCGTTTTATTTTTAAATATGGCTCTGTCCATTGGAGGACAATTTTGCCAGTGTTTAGCAGGTTTTTCCGTTGTAAGGTAAAAAAAAAATAGAAAACGAAATATGAAAGGTATTTTAATGGTTGATAGTGAATGAACGATGACCTGTTTAATGTTTAATCTAATCAAAAGTTCAAAACGTGTTGTTTGAGTATAAATCAGTGTTGCCATAAACAAACTTTAGATTTCTACTGTTGTCAGTTCGTTGCAGAGTTATCGTAGGACGACTACAGGACCTTGTGCGAGGTCCGTCCGAACCGCTACCACCATCTTACTCGCTAATCCTGCCGCTAAGCAGCAGTGCTTGCACTTTTGTGTTCCGGTGTGGAGAGTAAGACAGCCGGTGTAATTACGGGCACAAGAGGCATTTCATCTTAGCTTTCTAGGTTGGCAGCGCATCTGCAAACCCTCCGGGTTGCGGGTGTCTATGGGTGATCACTTACCATCAGGTGATTCACTTGCTCGTTTGCCTTCCTCGTCGTATACAAAAAAAAACCCACGTTATGCCTACGTCACACTCATACGTCACCTTGCGTTGTCACTTTCTACAAATGACAACAGGCGACTTCGGGTACTGTCTGATCCTTGTGACACCATATACCTACAAAAAAAATCTACAAAATTACGACAGTGGAATTTGAATCCTGTTATTTGGAAAAGTAAAACCGCCTTCAAAAACCATGAAATAAACCTCTGAAGCCATCAGTTTTATGGCCCACCACAAATATGCATTTAGTGCGGTGAGAGTGGAATATCTACCTATTCTTTGAATGAAGCACCGACTTCATAATAATATTTGTTCCGTTGCATATAGAGTAAAGTAGTGTGAAACCCTCGGGGCCTCTGTTTGTTAGTCACAAAACAATATTATTAACTTTCTCGGGCGCAAAATACACTCCAAACTTCAAGCCACTTGACAAAACGGCGGCGTGTTTTTGAAGAGTGCTCTAGCTCTTTTAACAATGTTTTCTGCTTTGCAAGTCATAGGCCGGCGGTATGTCTTCCTGTGATTATAAACTGGATATTTCTATTCGGATCACATCCTTCCGATAACGGAAAACATTTTAAACTTCCTCTTGCGTAGAACTTCAAGTCAACTTAGGTTTTGTTATAAGGAAATTTAAATAATTAATTTAAGATTTTGAAGAATTCATTCTTATGGGTATACCTACTTAGTATTACATTGTCATATAATCAATTTAAGTTCTTAAAATAAAACAGGAAAATCCATAGATGTGCCATTCGGGACCCATTTACTACGTTTTTGTTTCCAATTCAGTGAGACTACAAGTTTAGTAGTCTCAGTGATATGAGCCGCGAGCACGTCCGCACTGGCGCCGCCGGCCGCGCGCCGCTCCCGCCAGCGGGCTCGGCAACACCGTTCCTATTTCAAGATATCAAAGGGCGTGTCCCACGGACCAACTACCCCCTGGACACCAAATGTCAGAGCGAACGTTTCCAAAACGCATATGCTCCTTTGCACCTATAAATCTCTCTAGCCTCGAATCGCGGCTCACTTTCGTCCAGATGACAAGCGAGATGACAAGCTATGAACCAATCACGACGCATTCCCCCGACCCGCTCACCACGGCTATTTTCGTAAGGACTTCCCAAATAAATTATAGAAGATACGGTGTCCAGAAGGTGGTTGGTCAGTGGCGTATCCTGATGTTTATATTAATGCCCACGTGTCACCACTCCGTTTGATCCGCCATCACCAATCGATGACATGTTTTTGTCAACAACGGGGTCAGATCATTTAATATCCACGACCAATCAACCCGGGGCTTGATTACAAGGGAAAACACACCTAAACACTCAGTCCTGCGGCGCGCCAAAATTAATTATCTATGAATATTAATCATTGGCCGGAGGTATCTATATTGATGATGTCCAAGTTAAAAGAGTTTAAATTTAATAAAGTTTATTAAAAAAAAAAACATAAATAATAATAAAATGCTGATACTTCACATCTCCCGGCAACCACACAAAAAGCTCGCGCGGCGGCAGAAATGGCTGAAAATAGAAAAACGTCTTTAAATACCAGACCCTCGGTCCGAAGTACAATTTTGTTGCTGTCGGGTTTGAAACCTTGGGTCCATGGGGTCCCGGCGCTTACGAGCATATTTCAGAGTTGCAAAACCGCTTTGTCCATGCAACTTGTGATCAGTTTTCTCTCTCAAAGAATCAGCATCGCTATTCAGCGAGGAAACGCTGCCAGCCTTTTGGGCACCATGCCACGGGACCTTATTTAAATTTGATTTAGTACTAAGTTTTAATTTCATTAGTTTTAGCTTGGATTTAGTTTAATTGTAAATTACTTTTTTATGTAAGTAAATAAATAGAATAAACACAGAAACTATACATAATCTAAAACCTATTTAAAGACAGTAATTATAAATCTAAAAATAAACTGCTTCCAGTGGGCAACGTTTCCAAAACGCTGGAGACATTGCCACGTTGAATGGCAATGCTAAGCCTTTAAGCCATATATAGTTGCGGGTGGTTTTTTCAGGAAAATAATCTGGGCAGATACCTTGGTTTTATAATAAAGTAAATTAAGATTTTGGTTTATACCTACTTAGTTGGGTCCGTATTGCTGTCTTAACAATTTCAAAAAACTCAGGGGTGTGAGCCGCCGGGATTTGGACACAAGACCCTCTGCTTGAGAAGCTATTAGGTCACCTATTTTTCATCGGCGATTCATCACTATTGTAATCCTAGTAGTAGTAGTAGTATTGTAATACTAGTTTAATCCATGGCAGAAGTGTCTCCTATTCGCTGGTCGTCAGATGTGATAACTAAGCTTTCCTTTTTATTGCCTGGAGTTTCATACTTGCACCAAAACCGAATCAAAGTACGTGTCGGCCAAAGGGCTGGAATACGTTTTTAAGAGGTTTTAGGCTTCATCCGCGTCCGTCATTATTATTGAACGCCGTTAATTGGCTGTGTAATTGAAATTTATTAGACCCTTAAGCCCTTAGGGATAGCCCTTACATAAATTTAACGCAAAAGCTTCAATAATAACAACGAATATTGAATACAACTAGTTCGATCTGAAGGTTGAGCTTAATAGATAATGAACATTTATAGGTAAACGCGTATTTTTATGTCCTTATTGTAGAAGATTTGTTACTTTATTTCTGCGACATCGATTGCGCAGAAGTCGGTCACTATTAATGCCGCGTAATATTATTTACCTGTACAAAAAGTGCTCTGTCTTTCTCCAAAGTCAGTCAATCACCACCGTTTGATTTCACACTTTTATCTGAAACTCTTCTCTGTGCCGGGAACCAATTTTAAGCAACATGTTAATTTGGGAGTGTTGTCAATTTACACCCCCAAATTAACGGAGGAAAAATTTGCATCGCACCCGAATCCGTATCAGAGACCGCAACCAAGTTTAAAAAAAATGTCGATGCCATTTGGTCTATGGCCCGTGAAATTGAGAGCAAATAAGGATTTAATCGTGCCCAAAAACGGACGAGAACCTTAATGGGGAATCTACCGGTTGTTTGCTTAAAAAAGTTGAAAAGGGGTATTTCGTAACAATAAAGTCACTGGATTACTCGTGTACTTAACGATGGTGTCGCGTGCATTAATTTGCGATCCCCTGTTTAAAAGGACTGATTTTCTCTTCTAGATGCACTTAGGACACTAACTCGAGGTTAATGTGATGTATTATTATCATGTGACATAATTGACCAAGTGAGCGAAGCATCTCTGTTTCAACTTGGACAAAAATGCTTTCGTATTTCAGTCCAGATGTCAGTCTGGAGATCCGACTGTTCTCTACAGGGGTGGGTCGCTATTATTTAATAAAAATTTCCAACCGACCTTCTCCAATATCCTGCAAAAATCCCAAAGCGAAAAATATACCACTTTGAAATAAAGCCGGCCAAAACTTTCGATAATGAAACAAATACTTTTTTCACTTCATTCTTTATTTCCAATGGTTTATGGCTCTCGAAAACCTATTAAGCTGGCCTGTTCAAACGAAAGTGGCGGTTTTCATTCCGTTCTTTGCATTTTAAAAATTCCATTTAACGCTTCACGCTGTGGCAGGCACTTTGATTCGTTCAGTGCCCAGCAATGCATTTGTTCTGGAAGCACTATATAAGCGTGGCGGCCATTTTCATGAATGCTGCGGCTACTTCAATAGTTCAGATTATTTACAATATAGTTTTGTCTAACCGGCAACTTATAATCTATGACTATGGTGACTTCATTAATTAGGACAGTCGTTGTAGAGTATGACATTCTGTACGTCTTTTAATATTGCATTGCCCAACTTTGAATTTTACTTTCAAAATGGATTCTTATTTAATCAAATCATCAACTATAGCACATTATGATTTATAACTTATATCTAACTAATCTAAATGTTTGTACTAATAAGCAACTGAGTCTCAAAAGATGTTATATAATATTACTGATAATGTTGAAGAGTATATTTGAATAAATTGTCAAAAAATGTAAGCAATACTTTGATTTTTAAATGCAGTTCCAGCGTAGCTAATCCCCCGTACGACGAAATTACAAACACTAGGCATTGCAATTGCAACGCCACGACTCAATCCTGAATATGGCGTCGTTTTACTATATTAAAACCTGCATTTACGAGTCCTTATTTCGGAGGTGTTTGGGAAGCTGCTGTAAAGTTGTTGAAGTATGAATTTAATTGTAAATGTTGTAATTATTACTTTTAAACTGAAGTGTTACAATCAGAGAATATGTAATGAGATATTTTATTTACATTATAAAAGCTATTTACAACGACATTAAATCTAAGCTTAAACTAAATAAACTACAACTTAAAACTAAATTAAATCTAAATAAGGCCCCCGTGGCATAGTGCCCAAAAGGCTGGCAGCGTTGCCTCGCTGAATAGCGATGCTGATTCTTTGAGAGAGAAAACTGCCAGCCCTTTGGTCACAAGTTGCATAAACTAAGCGCTTTATGTAATTAAACTCTATCTACAAATCTATTTACAAAGACTTGTGCAGTAAATGATTTAACTAATTTTCGGGCCTATATGCATTAAGGCTCATATCTCAAATCTAAAACCAGCTTTTGGGTATACCTTGTAATACCTACACGAAATTGTATCGCTGCATGCTGCTGGTAATTTAGCATTTAATTGAGACCCATATCCAACAGTGGTTGTCCTTGACCTGAAAAAGCATCTGCATTGTGTCTTTGTGACTATTTTTGCACATTGTTTAAGTAATATAGTTTTATATTTTATTGTTTGATTGGAACTTGTACATAATTATCTTTTAACCAAAACAACATTTCGCGTGAAAGTAAAAATAAAAATAATTAGATATTTTCAGTTCTCTGTGTATTTACTAAGTAACAACTGTTAACGATTCAAAGCGGAAGACAAGACGTAAACTATGATTTGACTTAAATAGTTTAGTGGTTTAACCCAAATATTCAGTTACAAGGACAATCGTGTCATCAGTAGACTGAAACACAAATTACTTACCTAAGTATAAAAGCATTTTAGTGTTCGTTTTTAACCGACTTCAATCATTAACGATTGATGATGTTTTTTCTCGAGGAAACCTGCACTTTCCTGCCAAGCAATTCAATAGCGTGTGTGTTATTTTTCAAATGTACTGCTTTTTTGTGTGTGTCAAATTTGTGTGAATAAATGTATCTCTCTCTCTCTCTTAAGTTCCCAATCTGCACTGGGAACAGGTGGGAAAAGCAGCCCAAACCCTCTTATTGTGAGAGGAGGCCTATGCCCAGTAATGGGACGTAAATAAAAACTGGTGATGATGATGATGTTGGTGATGATGTTGATGACTTAAAGAAAGGTCATGACTTTGACACACAATATTCTATGCCAATAATTACAACTCAACGTTGAAAACCCCCCGACATTAACAATTCAAAATCTGATATCTCAAAAACGGCTGCACCGATTTGATAAATTGCCTGGGTAATTATTATACAGTTTTTATTAGTTATATTGTGGTTTTGTGATGTTTTTACGTACTAATTTAATCATAGTTATTTTAATCATATTTTTATACATGACAGTGGAAAAAATTTGGTTATCTGATATTTAATGAAGACTAGCAAAATGCTCATAAATGGAATGGTATTCATTGCTATTTAATCAGATAGGCCATTTTATGCTGAATCCAACGATACATGGTTTACATATAGCCCCCATAATTTCTTTGTGAGAAATGATTATTTTTCTAACATGCGGAAAATTCGCGACGACCACCCACTAAGAGCCCCTCACCTGACGGCGTTTTTTGCAAAATGACAGCACCACTTGAACTAACAGCCAACGGGCGACGCTGCCACTATAAAACCTAAGATGTACAACCATTTCATTCCATAACATAAAGTGTGCAAGATCCGTTGTGTATCTTGTGTATTCCTTGCCACGGCCAACTTGAGAAGGATCCGCCATTTGCTGAAGTTTCAGTCTCTGGAGCATAAAACTTGGTACAGTGTCGGGTAAATAAAATGGTAGACAGTAAAAAAGGCGAGGTTTTATGACGGATTCATGTAGTTTTTAGGGGTGGGAGAGAATTTTGATATTCGTATATTCGCGCTTTGAACAGTCTACCTCTAAAGCATATTCTCATGCTTCCTAACCACTAGGCTAGATCCTGTCGTCAAAAAATTTAAATTAATCATTTTTATTATTATTGTGAACAAAATAAATGTGCTAAGACAAACAAGATCTAAGAATTAATTCGAGATAGTAATCGTTCTAATCATTGTTACCTGGCCCCTATTTCACCAACTTTACAATTGTCGGTTTGTGATGACAATTCGAAATACATTTCTTGGCTAGTATAAAGCGCGCCAAAACAAAAGCTCTTCAAGTCGGCAATTGACACCAAATTGTCATTGAAAACTGATATTTCTTAAGTTTGTGAAATAGAGGCTTGAAATTATGTTCAGTATTTAACTTTAAATGAAACTTTTCTTGTACCTTTTCAAATGCATGTTGCAATAGTGTACTTATATAAAGCGTGTTTATATGACGACCTGGTAAAGTCTTGATTTTTATAAGCAACTATCTTTTGGACCTTAGATTAGCCCGTTACAATATTTCAAAATGGGCTAGTTCCCTAATGCGTGTTTCCAATCCGAATTTCGAAAAATCCCTTCTTAGTGGGGACCTCTATGACAATCAAGGTATACGTGTAGGTGTACCTACCAAATTTCAAGTCTCTAGCTTTAGCGGTTTAGGCTGTGCGTTGATAAATCAGTCAGTCAGTCACATTCCTGTTTTATATGTTTTTTTTGTTGAATAATGCATTCTATTCTATAAATGTTGAAACAGTGCATAGCAAATGGGGCTAACACTACCTACAAAGTAAATTAAAATATTAAAACTAAAACTAACTTAAAAATTAGGTACCTACCAAACCTGGACCTCTCGGCAGGGTGCCCATCACGCAGGCAGCATTCCCGCGCTGTTTATATGTTTAGATTATTAGTGTTTCGTCATTTAAGATTTTTAATAAAATTAAACAATGAAATGGAGTTTTGCAGAATAAACAAATTATGAAATTAAAAGTCTAATATTCGGTTATTTAAAAACGAAAAATATGAAAAGTCGATGAAATTAAAGGAAAATGTTGACTTTGAACAGACATTCGATGAAAACTTTGTCAGCGATTCAAGGGTGAACCAAAATGTTGCTTACCTTTTACACTGCACTCCACTGCAGCACCTAACCACTCAACGGAATTGTACAAATCCTGAATACGCCCGCTTTTAGTTCCAGTACGATTTAAGCTTTTCAAACGTCCCAACTGATATGGTACGTGATAAGGTCCATCGAACAAAGCGTCCCATTCGGTATTCATATTATGCGGAATAATGATTTTCGGATAAATTTTACGTTGTAATTATTCAAATTAACGTGGACGTTTGCCGATACAGCGGTGAGCAGCGAGGCGGAGAGACAGCAACGTGAGTCTGTTCATGGAAACTCTAGCAGAAACAAAGCCATAGTGAAATGACCTGGCCAATATGAAAACACTAACATACATAATGTTAAAAACCGGACAAGTGCGAGTCGGACTCGCGCACGAGGGTTCCGTAGAAAGATTTGGACGCTTTTCCCGTGTTTTAAGAAGTCTAGGGGTAGCAGAGCCCTGCTCCTAAGCAAAATGTACGCAGTGTGGGGTCAACTTATATTGGTCTGCTAAATCTACCGACAGACATAAAAATTTAAGATTTTGAGACTTTTGTGAGTGGTTGTACTGTAAGAGCTACCTTCACACCAAATTTCAAGTTTCTAGGACAACTCGAAATACCCTTTAGCCTTTTTAATGACTGTATCTTTTGATTGCGTTGATTTAGAAGGTTGATTTTTTTCACACCTTCAAGGGACCGCAGGCTTGAATATTTGATATTAATTTCAGCATGCTACCTCCACGCGTTCCAGAGAAAAAGGGTCTTGACAGACAGACAGACAGACAGACGGACAGCAAAGTGACCCTATACGGGTTCCGTTTTTCCTTTTGAGGTACGGAACCCTAAAAACCTTCCGAGTGTGAGCGGTGTCACATAAATCGATAAAGTTATTCATACATTTTATTTCTTATTTCACTTATTGAATAAATTATTATCACCATCATCACCTATTTCTACGTCTCACTCGGGCATAGGGCTCCTCTCACAATCAGAAAGCTTGGGCTGTAGTTCCCACTCACTTTACACTCACCATTGAATTATGTTTGAGCTCGTGATAAGTTACAAAAAATAAATAAATCACATAAATTCCGAAAAACTCAGAGGTCAGAGCTGGGGCTCGTACCCACGACCGACCCTCGGTTTGAGAGGCCATAGGTCAAACCACTAGGCTATCACGGCTTTTTTTAACTGACCAAACAAACGAAGTGAGCGAGTGTCTCCATTTCAGCTTGGAGAAAAATGCTTTCGTACGTCCGTCCGTCGTCTGTCCGGCTGTTCTCCTCTACAGGCCGCATTTCTTAACCAATTTCGTGAAATTTTGTGAGCAGGTTCGCTAATTATATAAGAAAGAAGACATTCCTCAATATTCAAACTATCTTCTTACTAAACTTCGTCTAGATTGGTGCAGCGGTTTTCCCGTGAGGATGTAACAGACAGACAGACAGACAGAGACAGAAAGACAGAGAAACAGAGAGACAGAGTTACTTTCGTATTTATAATATTAGTTAGGATGTTCTGAAATGAGGTCGCGAGGTAGCTCACACAGCCACTAGTTAGTTATTATGCCTCTCTTCAACTCGTATAATAACATAGTGAAATAAACGGATCACTCACGTATGTCAGTCGAGTATAGCTCGACATGTTTTTGATTAATCCGTAGTCCTTCCTCTGGGAGCACACGCCACGCCGGTGGAGAGACATAAACTGCGCGCCGCGGCTCTGCTCGCGCGGCTGCTCGGCGCAGCTGACGGCGGCTCACAACTACCCTCGTTTTCATCGTCATTTTTATTATTGTCAAAAGTAGGGTAGCACACTACACTAATCACATCACTTTGTAAAGGCTCGTTCACACTAGCTGTTGACGCAGTATTCAACACAGTTTTCCAATTAGGATGCAACGACCATCCTCTATCACGGTTGAAATTGGGATGACGACTAATTTCAATGGCTTCACGTACTTTCCGCGGAACGAAATTTTTTTCTCTCGCCAGTACCGACACCTTATCAAAACCTTGAAAGTATTAAATCCTATTGATTCGTCCAGTCCCAAGCAAACGCTTTAGGTTCTCCTCATTGGTATTCTGTAAGCAATACATCCGCTGTGCTCTAATATACATAGCTTAGATCAATACTGGTAGGAAAATACGGCTGCGGTGCGACTAGAGTGACAAGGGAACTTTTAAGTGGCAAAAAGGGATTGAAGATTAATTGATTGAATCAGGCGTTAGGTAAAATTAACCGAAATCAATTAATGGTTGTGTTAAACTCCGTGTTTAATTATAATCCTTCTGACAGTTATCTACAAACAACTCTACAAAAGTGACGTGACGACCAACTATGCAACGCAACATGTAATATTACTCTGTTATGTTATTAATTATAAATCTTCAACAACGCAAATATCTCTTAAGCTTGCCAACCTGGACTGACCCTGGCCACAATATTCGTCCGAAAAAATTGAATATTTTCGGCGTCAGCCGCATCTAGAGATCGCGTGATCTGAAATATAATAATTTATTACCTCGAAGCTCCACAGACGAAGCAGTGAAATATTTATAGTATCTGACAATGAAAAATGACGGACATTTTTGGATAAGAACTTTTGTATTTTGCTTCAGCGTTTATCATCATCATCATCATCACCAGTCTTGTTTTTACGACCCACTCCTGGGCACAAGCCTCCTCTCATAATAAGATCCGAGGGATGTTCCCACCCGGGCTCAATGCGGATCGGGAACTTCACACACCATTTATAGTGTGCAGGTTTCCTCACGATGAAGGAAAACCCTTCACCGAAAAGCTCGTGATAAATTCTGAAAAACTCACGAGGTGCACGCCGAGGTTCGAACCCACGATACTCTGCTTGAGAGGTGATAGGACAAACCACTAGGTAATCAGGGCACTAGAGTCATACCCTTTTATGTTTTGACTTACTCACGTTTTGACCTATAGACTGACAACGTTGTAATTTTAGTGTCAAAAAGTGACACTAGTTCTCGAGGCCCTGAGCGAGGTGGTATACCTAGTCAGCAGTAGAAGTAGCTAAGCAAGCGAAGCGGTCAGAATGATCTAAGCACGGCTCTGAGTTTGCTTAGCAACTATTTCCAACAGTTCAAATATAAATCTATAGACAGACTTTACTGCCAGTTACATAAGGTCCATGTTTACATATTTGTAAGTGTTTGTCTGTTCAGATATTGAAGAGCTATGCTGTTCTAGAGTTTTTTTTCCTTTTCACATTCGTTACACCTTTTTTGGTCGAAAAGCGCCATTCGTTTTACATTTGCGGGTTTGGATTCCACTAATTAGGTATTCAATCTACTTAGTTTAGAAACAAAGGCTTTTATTTATTGTTAATAAACAATATATTTTATGGGGGCGGCTTGGTAAGTCACGATTGTAATTCCCCTTATCAGGGAGTGGGGCACATTGTAATCTTTGACTGCGGTACGGGTACACGATATTTTGAATTTTCAAGTTTTAAACTAGATTAAATTTTAAAGGGGTAGGACCTACTATAAAGGCGACCTGAAATGCTACCTCTATCAATCGTAGTTGACCGTAGAGGATTTTAAATGTTGTTTATTATGACTCTTAGAGACTATAATGTATATCTACATTAAGTAAAATTACAGTTATTCATTCTGGGAACCTATAAGTACATCTTTTCGTATTCGATTTTTTTCGTATTACCTAATTCTGAAATTTTGTGGTCAGTTAAATCGTGCCAGTAAAGTTCTGGTTTTGCTGTGCAATCAATTATTTTCTACACTTGTTCCTATAATACTGCAGGTAATATATTTTGTTAAGTTTTCTTTATTACTTACTTACTATAATTCCTTTGTGGTTAAATGTATTATAAGAGCTGATTATGACTTGTTTTTAGAAACAATGCCTTTTCTTGCGACGCATTCTTTTTCGAAATCATGGTCTTTCTGAAAGCGCCGGTAGTTTAAAAAAAATTACGAGTAAAAGAGCATTCAACGGCCTATTTACTTGATTCTTTATAGCACAAACCGGGAGGTGTGGAAATCAGGGGTAAAAGCCTTTGCCCTTCAGTAGGACAAGTTACTTTAATTTGCTAATTTTGAGGTGACTGCGACCGCTCCTAAGAACCCTCACTATACGCGGGGGTCGCGACTCACAGTGTGAGAAACACTGCTTTAAACAATGATGTTACGTATAAAATGAGATAGACATGTCATCAGCACGACGAAAATGAAGCGCAGAAATGGCTACAATTGTAGCCTTTTTGGCCCCAGTCGCTCTTGAATAAGGTCCAAACTTGCACGCAAATCGCCTCCACTGCTACACGGATCAACACAAGCCACACAGACCCAACCATCACCACCACCACTTAACTAAACGCTGACCGCCATTATCAAAGCTAAACACTACAACAACCGTTCACCAAGCCATCATTACCGCTACTCAAATCGCGCAAAGTCAAAATGTTCGGAACACGTTTTTCGATCGTCTTGTGACCTACCTTTACTAATAATATGATTGGCTATTAAACTGTTACTCTTAGTAAGAAGTAAATGTCAACTGAACATCTCGTTCAAGTAAGCCATATACCCGTGTTTAAGGGTCCCCAACCACTAGGGTTGAGTAAATCTGCCATTCAGGACTAATGGTCCGCGCCCTTAAGATATAAATCTTCAATATCCTCCGAGATTTGGGGAACGACTCCGTACTGTTAATGTTTCGATGCGGGAGGTTCTACTGGGGTTAGTTAATTGGTGGGTAATTATTGATTACCTAATTTTGTAATTGCGAAAATTCGATTAGAAATTCAAACTTGTAATTGTCACGCATAAGATGATGAATCGTTTTTTCTGAATTCTGGTATACGGGTGGATGGGACTTTGGCCGCTTTTCGTCTCAAAAAAATCCGAAGTTTGATAGTGGTAACTGGAAGTGGAATCCCTGGGGGTTCACGCCCCACTCGGAGAAACCCGGAATTTTAACTGGAATACTGATCAGAATTCAACTTTTTACCCAAGATACCTACACCCCAAAAAGCCGTGTTAGCCTAGTGGTACATATAACCGAATGCCCTCTCAAGCAAAGAGTCGTGGGCTCGGGGGTTCGTCCCTGTCTCGTACTTTTGTTTTTCGGAATTTATGAGCGAAATTACGTTACCAATGCATGAGCTTTTCGGTGAAGGAAAATATGGTGAGGGTGCGTGCACACTACTGCAAACCAATTCAATGGTGAGTGAAGAAATAACCTAAACCCACTCATTTTGAGAGGAGGCCTTGCCCAGCAATGGGACGTAGAAAAGGCTGGTAATGATGATGACCCAAAATACACCCCAATTAAAAGGATTTAAGTTTCCAATCCGCACTCGGCTCGCGTGGGAACTATAGATCAAGCCCTCTCATTCTGAGAGGAGGTCTGTGCCCAGCAGTGGGACGTAAATAGGGTGGAGAAGATTATGCAAACCGGACTTAAATTGCACTGACCTTTGCCATAAACAATAATAATTGCTTGGTCGTTAGGCAAAGCCAAGCAAATGGCCAAGATCAGAGGATTATGCATATAATGGTTATGTCATACGTAATTATAATTATCGTACTGTTTACATTAAATGTACTAATGTACTAGATGGATCTAAAGTGGTTTACATGTCAGTAGACAAACACTATTATTGTCAGAGTTGGCAAAGCAAAATGGCACTCATGATGCACTCAATAGAGACTGTGGCAGAGGTTTTTTTTTCGTTTCTTAACTTCATGTGAGTCAATTAACTAAGTACGTAAGTACCTTCTTAATACGTCTTTGTGAATTGACATGTAAGTAAATTGTGTATTGAATGGAAAGTTATTAAAAGGAAATACGAGTAGGTACTAACTGTGAACTAAAAAACAATTACTTTGCTCACCCGCGACCACTAATGACAAATAGTTATATCTGTGCGGCAAATGTATGTTTCCATGCAAACCCTCCACCTCCACTGCTACACGAATCAACACATGCCACACAGACCCAACTATCACCACCACCACTATACTAAACGCTGACGCGTTTCGGCACTCTCCACGAGGCCATTTACGAAGCACAACAACAACCGCTCAACATGCCACCACTTCCACTACTGACATATGTAAACCATGTACTCAACTTAGTTAATGACAAAACCAACGTACCCACTAATATTTTATAAATTCCAAACTACCCTTTTATGTAAGTCCTAAACTACCCTTTTTTAAGAAATGAATTCCAAACTACCCTTTTTATTTTTATTTTTAATCTACGCCAGGTACCCCGTTATTTTTAACCGAGTACGGTAAAAAGAGAAGTCATGTTCTCATTATTACTATGACACATTATTAAAATTAGAACCAAGTCGTAACAAAGGCGAAGAAACCAAATTAACTTGTTCATTAATAATAGACCCCATGTTGTTGTACCTAATAATTTCCAATTGTTCTAAAACCGATAGCCGCAAACCCTTATCACAATAATGTAAAATTTCGTACGTATCTGAGTCTAACAAAACGACAAAGACACGTACGAAATTTTACATTATTGTGATAAGGGTTTGCGGCTATCGGTTTTAGAACAATTGGAAATAATTAGGTACAACAACATGGGGTCTATTATTAATGAACAAGTTAATTTGGTTTCTTCGCCTTTGTTACGACTTGGTTCTAATTTTAATAATGTGTCATAGTAATAATGAGAACATGACTTCTCTTTTTACCGTACTCGGTTAAAAATAACGGGGGTACCTGGCGTAGATTAAAAATAAAAATAAAAAGGGTAGTTTGGAATTCATTTCTTAAAAAAGGGTAGTTTAGGACTTACATAAAAGGGTAGTTTGGAATTTATAAAATATTAGTGGGTACGTTGGTTTTGTCATTAACTAAGTTGAGTACATGGTTTACATATGTCAGTAGTTGGAAGTGGTGGCATGTTGAGCGGTTGTTGTTGTGCTTCGTAAATGGCCTCGTGGAGAGTGCCGAAACGCGTCAGCGTTTAGTATAGTGGTGGTGGTGATAGTTGGGTCTGTGTGGCATGTGTTGATTCGTGTAGCAGTGGAGGTGGAGGTGTTGCATGGAAACATACATTTGCCGCACAGATTTAACTATTTGTCATTAGTGGTCGCGGGTGAGCAAAGTAATTGTTTTTTAGTTCATAAATATGGACCTCCGCAAAGTAACGCCTGATTCAATAAAGTACTAACTGTGCATGAGAATTTCAGAAATAATTTATTAAAAAACCCGCTTTTAAAATAAAATTATACAGTACAAAATCGGTCTCTTTTGTACCACAACAAAACGTTAAAATGAGTAAAATGACAATCACAGATTTTATATACCCGGGCAACTCAAACTGTCGGCATTTTCTGCCACGTAGAGTCAAGGAAATTAATTCCTGACCCACAATAGAACCTTTTTATGGTAATCGTCATAACGATTTTCCTTGTCAAGCAATGCGATGTCTCTATGACGTTTACTGTAAAAAGGTTTCATGGTGGGTTGGGAATTAATTTCTTCGACTGTAATACAGTGAAATTGTGGAATCAACTCCCGTCATCGGTGTTCTCAACTAACCATGACATCGGGGTCTTGAAGAAAAGAGTGTATTTCCCTTAAAGGCCGACATCGGACTAGTGACTCTCTTGGAGTTGCTGGTTCTCATGGGTGGTGGTGATCGCTTACCATCAGGTGACCCGTTTGCTCGTTTGCCTCCCTCTTTCAATAAAAAAAAACTATTTACATGGAATTAAGAAAAGGACAGATCAAAGCAGGAGGTGGTTTGGAACTTTGACACGTAAAAACATTTCTCAATTAAACTATACATTTATAACAATAATCAAGGCGAGACGAGCTGTCGGTAGGCCTCCAACAAGATGAAGCGACGACCTGGTGAAGATCGCGGGACCGCGGTGGATGCGGAAAGCACAAAACCGGTCTGAATGGAGAGCCTTGGGGTAGGCCTACGTCCAGCCAGTGGACGTCTTTCGGATGACATGATGATGATGTTAAATAATCAAGGCGGTAAGTTTCCGTACGTTTCTGCGTACCACGGCTATGTTGGCATACATTTATGTCATAATTATAATGATACTACTTTACATGTTTACATACTTAACATTAAGACCGTATGTAGAAAATACCCACTTTATACGGAAACGCAATCAAGCTCAAGTCATTTGATGACGTAGCTGTCTAGAATGTTAATTACTAGGAATACTAATTGTCCCCTTATTGTTCTAGGTTTCTAGAAAACTATGTGGGAAGAAACTGAGAAACAATGAATAAGTCGAATTAATGCAATTGCCCTGCGTTTGGATATATGACTTCGTTTCTTGTGGAACGAGTTTGAGTAAGTAGAGTAAAGCAGTATCTATTACTTTGATGGAATAAACGTAATTCTGTACTTACCTTTGTTTTTAACCTACTATGAAAAAGAGGTGTTATAAGTTTGACCTGTGTATCTGTGTGTCAGTGTATCTGTGTATCTGTCTTTGGCATTATAGCTCCCACACGGATGGACGTATTTCGTAGCGGTTTTTTTTTCAATAGAAAACTAGTTTAATGGAGTATCTTAGCTAAGTTTCATTAAAATTGGTTCACCCGTTGTTGAAATATTGATTTATTTCTAATTGCAAAATGATTCCTCTTTGAGTCAAGTTTCTGAATAAGATACAATACTTACCTACAGTATAAAACTTTTTATTGAATATCACATAGCAAACGAAAAAAGGTACACAGAAAACTATCTATAACAATATGTATTCCTATCGCTACAAAGCGATCTCTACCAGGCAACCATAATGAAACAAAGGAAAATAACAGAAAAAAGCAGGTGTCGTGTTTCGATTTATATTTTTAACCCCCGAGGCAAAACGAGAGGTGTTATGAGTTTGATTACTCAATTGGTATTTTCAAATTGCGGTCAGAATATGGGTAGTTAGCTACAGTAACTTTGAACAAAAATGACCAGCCAATATTAAACAAATTGTAGCTACCAAAATTAAGGAAATTCCAAAAATAAATTAGTTTCTTTTTGTAACGGAATAGAACTTGTTTTACTAAGTTTCGTCAGTCAATTTGTTGGCGAATCGTGACCCTTTTTTTTAATAACAGTAACAGTTTTTGATAACAGTAATTTATTAAAATGAACTAAAAAAACAATTACT